>OX451736.1:1408847381-1410047381 GCA_948472305.1 Vicia faba
ATTAAGAATATCACCCTTAGCCATTTATAAAGAAACAACACCTTTAGCAGCAAGACTTGTAATAGAAACCTGAAATGTCTCTCAATGATCTAGAAAAACACAGCAATAGAAATAGACCCAAAAGTTCATCATCAAATCTGATACTCATTCCTGACATCTGATCAAGGAGCCCTTGAAATTTACTCATGTGATCAGAAATTAATGTCCCTTACTTATACTTCAAACTTATGGAACTATTCAACAAGAACAATTTATTATTCCCTGATTTAGACGCATACAAGGACTTTATATTCTCCCACCAAGTTTTTGAACGTGTCTCATTTGCAATATGATTATAAAAATTATCTTCTACATATTTTCGAATAAAACCAAATACTTGTTAATGTTCAAACCCCCATTCTTCATCAGACACAATATCTGGCTTTACACAGCTAAAAATCGATAAATGTAATTTCTTCACAAATAGCAAGTTTTTCATATTGCCCTTCCATAAAAGGTAATTAGAACCATTCAATAATACCATATTCATCTTTGTATTTGACTCCATCATTCAAACAAGTAAAATATCCCTTAACCAAGAACTCTGATGCCACTCTGATGGAAAATTAAGACAAAATAACAGAATAATACACATCAAATATAATATTTCCTAAACTTGTAGGAACCTTGAGGATCAACAACAAAAATAAGACGACAACCAAACAATAAAGGCACAAAAGAACATAAATATTTTTAACGTGGAAAACCCCTCAATTTGAAAGTAAAAACCACGAGTTGTCCATACCAAAGAAAATAGCTACATTATAATCAAAATAGGTTACAAGAGAGTCTTAAAGTGATTCACAAAATAGTGATGACAATCACAAATTACAAAGAAAACTAACTTACAAATAAGAATCAATAAGCTTAAAATTTTCTCAAATCTGCAGCTTTAGTGCGAACCCAATATTTCTAAACTCATATCTTGTTTTGAAGATCCCTAGGGTCGATCTGATGTTGAATTAATCGGGAATCATCATTTTTATGAGACTACTGCAGAAAAAATGGGAATGAGTTTCTCTCCACTTTTATCTCTTTTTGAATCCTTATTTTTCTCGACCTCTCTTAACCCTAAATTGACAATATCCACTTATATATGTGAGACAAATAGGCTATTAATATTTGGGTATTTCTCCACATAGGAAGGGAATTCAAACCCCACAAAAAAATACCTTCATTAAAAAAAATCATCGCAAGATTATAAAAGGTTATCATAAGTTGGTCATTCCAACCACAACCACCACCAAATAAAATAACAATTAAGTTACAATGTCTAAATCTGGTATAGAAGCTGCTATAAGGCCTTCCATTTTCCGGGAGTACATTGTGTTGGTGCACAATGGAGAGATGAAAGAAAAAATGAATATATTGAATGACGACTACAAAATAAGAAATAATGAATTACATTGACCTACCTACTACTAGGCTATTGATACACAAAATTAGGGTATAATAAAATACTAAAATACCCTCTAACATACTTAATTAACAAGATATTCCTAAAATATAAATTAATTCCAACAACATCCCTTAATTTATCTTTACACAAAAATGACAACACCAATTCAATCCCTCAAATGAAGAAATTGATCAGTCTTGATAACCTTTGTCAGAACGTCTGCCAGCTGCTTCTGGTTGCTATAGTGCATAACTTCTAATATTCCATTATGAACCTGAATCCTCAGAAAGTGATACTTGGTCTCAATATGCTTGCTTCTCCAATGCATCACTAGCTTCTTGGAAAGATTGATTGCATACTTGTTATCAATCATCAGCTTCAGAGGTTTGTCTATCTCAATCTTTTGATCTTGCAGCAAGTTCATAATCTACACAGCTTGGCATGCAGTCAGAGCTCCTGCAATATATTCAGATTCACAGGTTGACAGCACAACAACAACTTGCTTCTTGGAACACCAAGAAATAAGACCTCCTAGAAATTTGAATAAGTACCCAGAAGTACTTCTTCTATCAACTATGTCTCCACACCAATCAAAGTTTTAAAAACTCAAAAGTTCTGATTCGATCTTTCTTCCAGAAGGAAATAACACTCCATACTTCAGAGTTACCTTCACATACCTCTAAATCCTAACAACAGCTTGGTAATGAGACCACTTTGCTTTACTTATAAGTCTGTTAACCATTCCAACTACATAGTAAATATTAGGCCTGGTATTACACAAATATCTCATAGAACCAACCATCTGTTTGAAGGTTATAGCATCCATATCCTCTCCATCAGAATCAGAGACAAACTTCTAATTTGTATCAACAGGTGTGATATCAACTTTGTAATTCTCTAGCTTAAATCTCTTCAGAAGCTCAAGTTCATACTTCACATAATTCCAAATGACTCCTTTCTCATAGTACATAAACTCTATCCCTAGAAAGAAACTCATTTTCCCAAGATCTGTCATCTCAAACTCATTTATTAGAACCTTCTTGACCACAACTATCTCTTGTTCAAAACATGTTGTGACAATATGTTATCAACATACAAACATACCAGAATCATATTACCTTATGAAGTATGCTGAACATAAACACCATACTCCATCTCACACTTCTGAAACCCTTGTCCCTTGAAAAATGAATCAATCTTCAGATTCCAAGCTCTGGGCGCTTGCTTCAATCCATACCAGGCTTTCTGTAATTTTAACACCATCCCTTCCTGATTATTTTTCTCAAATCCAGGAGGTTGTGAAACGTATACCTCTTCTTGTAATGGACCATTCAGAAATGAGGATTTTACATCTAAATGCATCAAAGGGCAATTCTTGTTAGCAGCTATTGCAATCATTAGTGTCATTGTTTCATGCATCTCTACAGGTGCAAACACTTCAGAGTAATCCAACCCAGGCTTCTGTAGAAAGCCTCTTGCTACTAATCTTGCTTTGTGTTTTCCAATTGATCCATTTGGCTTTAGCTTCTGATTGAAAACCCATATGACGCTGATGGATTTCTTGCCTTTTGGAAGTTCTGTAAGCTTCCAAGTCTTGTTTCTCTCTATAACATCAAGTTATTCTTTCATGGCATGCAACCAGACTTGCTGCTTTAGAGCCTCTTTTGTACTCACCGGTTCAGAGTCTACTAACATTGAACATTGAATAACTTCTCCTTCAGAGTCTACTTCAGTGTCTTGTAACATGTCAAACTCTGAAAACCTTCTTGGGATGTTTCAGACTCTTTGTTGCCTCTGAATTTTATTTTCAGAACCTCAGACACCAGACATTTCCCCTTCAGAAGCTCTTGCTTCAGAAATTATACTTTCTCCATAACCTTGACTGTCTTCAGAGTCTAGAAAATTCCCGGAGTCTGAATCACCATCGGAGTCAGAGTCAGAATGATCTTCACCTTTTGAATCTTATTCAGAATCAAAGTCTTTACCAGCTTCAGAAACATGTGTTTTTGACTTTTCTTCAGGAGTTCTCTCATCAGAGTCAGGATAAGACCTTTCCCAATTCCAAACTTCTGACTCTTTTAGAATGACGTCTCTTCTGAACTCGACTTTGTTAGTTTCTTGACAATAAAGTTTGTACAAACATGTACTGTGGTACCCCACCAGTAACATTACTTCACTTCTCTCATCCAACTTCTGTCTTCTGGCTTCTGAGACATGTTTGTAACATACAGAACCAAACACCTTTAGATGACTAACACTTTGCTTATCTCCAGTCCACTTCTGAGTAGGAACTATTTCCTTCAACTTCTTTGTTGGACATCTGTTGAGCTCATAACATGCAGTGGCAACAACTTCTCTACACAAAGTATGAGGAAGCTTCTTCTTTTTTATCATGCTTCTCACCATATCAAGAAAAGTACGGTTTCTTCTTTCAGTAAGACCATTGTGTTTAGGAGTATAGGGAGCAGTAACCTCATGCTCATTTACACTCTCCTCACAAAACCTTCTGAATTATGTGGAGTTATACTCACCACCACCATCAGTTCTAAGAATCTTTAGAGTCTGGCCAATCGGATTCTCAACCTTCAGTCTAAACTTCTTGACTTCAGCAAATACCTCGTGTTTGAACTTTATCAGAGATACCCATTTCATTCTGGTGAACTCAACAACAAATGACTCAAAGTATTTATTTCCTCCAATTTATGCTACTAGGAATGAACCACACACATCAGAATGCACTACTCCAAAGGCATACTTTGCTCTTGGAGCTACTTCTGATGAAAATGGTAATCTTGGTTTCTTCCCTTCCATGCAAAATTTGCATGACTTCTCAGGCTTCTTGATTATTGGAATTCCATGTACCAGCTTCTTTGATTTTAGATGCCCTAAGCTTATGAAATTCAGATAATCAAATCTTCTGTGCCACAACTCACTCTCCTTGACAACACTTGTTGCACTAAGACATTTAGAGTCTTCAGTTCTAACATTCACCTTAAATGTTTTGTTCCTTCCCTGTTCTGACTCCATAATCAGCTTCTGATTACAGTCATACAACTTCAAAAGATTGTCCTTCATGGTAGCTGAAAAATATTTCTCAATTAGTTGTCCCACACTCATCAGATTTATTTTCATGCCAGGTACATACAATACATTTTGGATCACTGCTACTTTCCCATTGTTTAGAATAATTCTAAAATTTCCCATACCTTCTGCATTGAGGCATTTATCATCAGCGCATCTGATATTTGTACTCTTCCCAGAATCAAAATCAACCAACCATTTCTTGTTTCCAGTAAGATGGTATGAACACCCTGTGTCCATATAACACCATTCTGATGAATTCATATTATCAGGTTTAAAAGCCAACAATAGCACAGGTTCATCAATAGATCTTGTTTCCAGTAAGATGGTATGAACACCCTGTGTCCATATAACACCATTCTGATGAATTCATATTATCAGGTTTAAAAGCCAACAATAGCACAGGTTCATCAATAGACTCTCCTCTAACTGTATTTTCTTTTTCTGACTTCATTTGTTTGTTCGACCAGAAATATTTGGCATATTGACCAAAGTTCTTGCAACAGTTACAATGAACATTCTTCTTGTCAGTCTTTTCTTTTCCCTCCTGGACATTATTCTTCCTATTAGAGTTTGAAGCTTCTGACCTTTGACCACATTAGTTTTCTTCCTGGCTTTTGACCATGTCTGCTTCTGATACTTCTTACCATAAGGTACTTTCAGATCCTGCTCCTCTACTACCCTCTTTGAAGTTCTCTCAGTCTTACGTAACTCATGCGCCTCTAGACTACTTTGCAGCTCTTCAACTCTTGTGGTGCTCAGACCTTTAGAATGTCCAATTGCTACCATAATGTAATCGAATTAAGAAGTTAGAGATCTCAATATCTTCTCAATGATTACTTGTTCAGAAAGAGTTTCTCCACAAGCTTTCATCTTATTAGTGATCAGAATCACTCTAGAGATGTACTCAGAAACCTTCTCGTTATCCTTCATGTTGAGATTGTCATATTGCTTTCTGAGATACTAAAGCTTCACCTTCTTCACTAATGCGTCACCACCGTAACCTCTGACCAGTGTGTCCCACATAGCCTTTGTTGTTTCAGAGTCAGCAATCTTTTCAAAAATATTCGCATCTACATATTGATGGATGTAGAATAATGAATTCTGATCTTTCTTCCTTAGCGCCTTTTGTTAATCTTCAGTGCCTCTTTCACTTCTGCTGCTAATAGATCATAGCCATAGGTGACAAGATCTAACACATCTTAAGAGCCAAACAACACACGCATCTGGATCTTCAAACGATTCCAGTTTTTTCCATCAAACATTGGAAGCTTGGAGTTTATATCAGTGTTTCCGTTCATCTTCAACCTTGAGCAATTCATGCAAAAAACTCATTAAAACACAGTGTTCCCTAAATCCCACAGAATTAGATAAAACGATTCTCAATCACACAATACCTCACTGTTCACTCGTGTTTCCCCGTGGATTTCAAACCGGAGCTCTAGATACCATTTATTGGAGCAAATAGGAGAGATGAAAGACAAAAGGAATATATTAAATGACGACTACAAAATAAAGAATAATGAATTACATTGAACTACCTATTACTAGGCTATTTATACACAAAATTAGGGTATAATAAAAGACTAAAATACCCTCTAACAAACTTAATCAATAAGATATTCCTAACATATAAATTTATTCCAACACATTGGAGTGAAAGATATTATACCAAAATGCATAGATATTTTCTCAATTTAAAATGATTGAATATGAAGCTTAAGTTAGTGGACATGTGTGTTATTATGTCGGTTATTATGTCGGTTTTATCTTCAAAAAGGAAATGAAAAGCTCAAGTGAGCAAAAAAAAGACATAAAGATAAATGCTCAAGTGAGCAAAGATGAAAATAATATGAAATGTAAATGATAAAATAAATGTGCTTAAAGCAAAAAGCATAAAGTAAAAGCATAAAATAACGTCAATTGTTAGAAATTAGAGGTTAGTTGAATGACCATCTAGAAACTTGCATTTGAAAACTCATTAGAAGATTGATAAAATAAAATCCTGTCAACAATAATTTTTATTTTGTTTTTGTCAAGTATATCATTCATTTCAAAATCTTAAGGCAACATTAAAGGATCAATGATATTTAAATGATTCACTTAGTTCCAAAATTTATGAAGATTCATTAGAGGATTGATAAGACCAAAGCCTCCTAACGATAAACCTCAAGGTTATTGGATCAAAGGTTTCAAATTAAACATACTTGGGCTTACAAACATAGGTTTGGGCCACGAGTGATCATTTCTCGAATCGGGACAAAATTTAGCGCTATGTTAAGCAATCTTAAGTGGACTTATATAGAAGTCACACCTATTTTGAGGTCGGTCAATAGCAATCTATGTGCCATATGTTTGGAGTGATGATATGTAGATCATCCTCTAACAACATCTAGCACAATGAGAAAGGGATAAAATGTAGAGGGAAGGGATTCAAGGTGTTTTACCCCAAAATTTTCCCTCTCATTTTGTCAAGATTCTCCTCACAAGACTTCTTGGACTCAAGACCAGATTAGGGTTTGCTCAGCTCAAGACCTCATCTTGCATTGATGACCTGAAATTAGGGTTTGAGTTTTCACAAGGATTTTTGGACCATCAATGCTTACTATGACTTTCATACACCATGTTGGACCTCTAAGATTGCTCATACCAAGTTTCAAGCCTTGAATCACTTTTTTGACCAATGAATTAGACAGTTGACCTAAAAATCAGTTGTATTGTGGAAAAAGTCAACCATGGCCAATTTACAGTCAAACCTCATAATTTTTTATCCACATCAAAATTATAGGATCACATAAACCATTTTATCAAGTTTGGACCACAACTCCTCAAGAAATTTGATCAGATCATTAAAAGGGCAAAATGGTAAAAATTAGGGTTTTGACTAAGGAATGGAAATTTCTTATTTTTCATCTAACCAATGGCAAATTGGGTTCAAACATGGTTGAAAGGACCCAATGGCACCATCTTGACCTAATCACAAAGTTCAAAAGATCTTAAATGCATAGGATTGACATATGAATTTTCCAGTCAACTGATCCAAAATCAACTATACACTGAAAAGTCAAACTTTGACTTTTTGGTCAAAATCAAGTGCCAAGGGTCATATTTCACCAAGATGTGTAAAAACATGAAACTTGTTCACCAAGAAACTTAAGTTTTGAAATTAGGGTTTAAGTTTGAAAAAATTTCATAACTTAGAATTTTTCGAAGTTATGAAAATTTCTTATTTTTTCCCAACTTTTCCCAACTTTTTCACCATGATGCAATTGGATTCAAAGAAAACTTCCAACATGAAAGTTGTAGTCCTCAAAAAAATATACAACTTTTATTGACAAAGTTTTCCCAAAAGATTCTTGGATCTCAAGTTATGATTTTGTGAATAAGGGTCCATAAACTTTTTAACTTAGTGAAATTTTGCCCCAGTTTAGGCAGATTTTTGACCTAACTTCATGGAAACTTTTCACATAGTTCCAAGAGAAATCTCAAAATTCATTTCAAAGTTGGATTTTATATCATGTTAAAATCTTTCCAAAATGTCAAAGAACACTCCAAGATCATTTATGGTTAGGGAGAATGGAAGAAATGAAAATGGCAAATTATCACTTTTGTGCAAGGCATTTTCACAATGTTACAACTTGCAAATCAGTTTCAAACATGCTTGTAATTGCATTACAGGTCCTAATCCTTTTTACACTCCAAAATTGAATTCTAATTCAGTGGACAATGGCTTTATTTTTTATCTTTGGAGCATTGTACATTGAATTATTCCATTTATGGCATAAAGTTCACATTGCTACTTTGATAAAGCATGCTTTATGTAACTTTGCAAATCTTGAGCCATGGACTTAATCTCTTTTTGCAAACAAGATCCACAGTTATCAGGAAAAGTTTACCAACTATGTTCAGACCTCAAGCTAGCCTATACAGGCCTTGAGCATTGTCATCTCAAATTTTCTTCAAAAGCAAGTAAACTTGCAAAAGTTAATATAACTCATCCATCTGATAAAGCCAAGCTAAAGGATCATTTCACGCAAGCTCAGAACATTGTTGCAAGCCTAATACACGAATTGCCAACCTCTCAAACACTCAAAAACACAAAAATCACAAGTTCCTGCCCAAAATTGGCTCGTGCGTTTTGCCTTAAATCACTTCAAACACATTCCCTACATTATACCTAAGCTGTCCAGGCCTTGGTCTTGCAACTATAACCCATGTTTTAAGTATCACCACTTTCATTTTGAAGGTTTGCAGGTTGACTTCTACAGGGAGATTCAGGCAACTTCAAGACAAACTGAGCATTGGAAAAGGTTGAGGGAACTTCAAGCAAGCTCACACGACCTTCAGGCCTCACTCAAAGATCCCACATTGCGATATCCAAACTCAACTGAACAAGGTATTTGTCAAGTTTCTATCTCTCTATTTAGGCATCCTTAAGCTTAGGTTTGTGAAGCAAAAATGTAGTCTTTAACATGCTTGAGCTGTACATATGCTTAGTTTCCATTTATATTAACTGAGTTAAGAGTATTTGATTGTTGAAGTTCATGAAAAACTTAGGTCAGAAATTAGGACCATTAAAATTCTCCTTGATCTTTTAGAGTTAGGTCATGTTTTTTATATCATTATAATCGTGAGTTAACATGCTACAAGTTTCATGTTGCAAGATTTTATTTTTATGCACGTATGCAAGAGATACAGTTTGAAGCAGGGTGCGCGCGTTTTTTTGTCTGGAGGACAGGGATGAAGTGGTGTCTGGGCCTGGCGCGTTTGGGCTTGGCTTTTCTGACTTTTTTCACCCCCCTTTTACTTTTTGCACCCCCTGGCCTTTTATTTTATATTTTTTGTATTTTCTTGCATAATTTATATTTTATGACTTTATTATTTTTTTTTGAACATTAAAAAATTCCAAAAATATTTTCTTATCTTTTTTGCATTTTATTTTATTTTTATCTTATTTTTTGCATACAAAAATAGTGTTATTTCAATAAATAGAAATCATTTTCTTAAAATAACTTTTAAATAATATAAAAATATCATACTTTTTTTATTTTATTATTTATACACTTAAAATAATATTTTCATACATATTTCATTTTCTAACATTTTTGTACATATTATTATTATTTTTCTTCAATAAAAATAAATGATATAGAATATATTTCTTTTGGACAAAAATTAGGGTTTTCACCCTTTCAAAAATAATCATTTTATTTTCTTATTTTTAAGACTTAAATAAATTTATTTTTACATACATAAAATTAATACCAAATTTATTTTTTTCATATTTACATTTTATTGCATATTTACATATTTGCTTATTTATTTATTTGTACAATAAATTCAATTTGGTTGTAATAGTTTTAGGGTTTTATTTTTGAGCAATATCCCCCTATTCAAAACTTGTATCCCCTTTCCCATAATATTGTTGTAATAGTCTAGATTTTCTGTACGAATTTTATTGCTTTCATATACCATGATAGTAAACTAGGGTTTTGAATGAGAAGACCAAAAAATCAAACAAATAGCGTGACTTAAATACAAGACAAAAATGCATGAAAAATGACAACACCTTTCACACAAGCCCCCCTAGGGTTTAATCCACTTTGTTGCCTTAAAATGGCCATGGTATGCATTCTAGGTATCTTGGAAAAAGTCAATAAAAACAAAAAGATCATAGTCCCTCGATGACGCTATCAAAATGTTGCCTAAAAACAAATGATCTTGGTCCCTTAAGTTTGCTAAGAAATTTGGCACCATTGCTATCAGGATCATGCGATGACCTACGCCCGTCCCGTTTAACATCCAAAGATAGGTTTATTTACCAAATACAATGGTAAAACAACAATGTCAAAGGAATAAAAATGTGTAGGAAAGACTTTTGAGTAGGTAGATGCTTCTAGTTACTTGATCAATTTGCAAACCATCCTTGCTATTTTCAAACAAACACACACACAATTTCAAAACATTTCCAAACAACCTTCAAAAACATTGAAACATTTTTCAAAAGACAAACATCTTTGTATACATTCTTACGAACGAGAACCATTATAAAGATTGCCAAAACGATGGCCTCTTTTCAAAATACTTTCAAAATCACACAAAGCACCATTTCAAACAATTGGAAAAGCAAAGCAAGTGATCTAAACAAGTAACTAAGAGCCCATGGAAAACCATGGATAAAAAGGGTGCTAACACCCTCCCTTTTTCATAATCTACCCCCCGAACTCAAGAAAACATCTCAAAGGTCTTTCCTGTGCTTTTTGACCTTTCCTTTTGGATAAAATAAAATTCGGTGGCGACTCTTGCTAAATCGAAACATTTGCAAACTCAAACGCAAAACCTCAAGCCAGTTCTCCCACCGTATCACAGAACTGGTGACTCTGCTGGGGAATAATCTAAAAGTGGGGTTACCTTAGGGCTTTAGATCACCTTTACATGATTATCTTGCTTGACTTGTTTGCTTTACACTTTGGTTCTATTGTTTGGGTTTGAATCCTCTACCCAGATTTGGGAAACATTCATAGGTAAATAGCAATACGTTGTGGAAACTGTACGGGGTATACCGACACGGTCTAAGCAATAGCTATGTTAGTGTGACCTATTTGTGGGTACCGGTAGCCTTTGAGTCAATCAAAGAGAATACAAGGCCGCTGAGTGATGTCATGAAGCACTAACGAAGTTTTACATATTTTTTAGAATACGGGGCCGCTAAATAAAAACACCAAAAATATTTTTTATACTTAGAATTTTTTTAGATATCTTGCCCTCTTCAATCTTTGCACGTTTATTTACTTTTTTTCTCATTTTTTCAATATTGTAACTTTCCAAAGTTTGTAATATCTAATTAGGTCCCTCTTCACATTTTTTCCCCCAATTTTTGGTTTGTACTCCCTCATCCCTGAAGCGATGTAATAGCGTACATTACTTTCTGCACTTATATATATATATATATATATATATATATATATATATATATATATATATATATATATATATATATATATATATATATATATATATATATATATATATAATTTTTAGATTAATTAGGTGTGCATGGAAAGACATAAAAAAACAAGACGTTAGATTACGTAATCTCAAGACTAATAACTGAAAAATAACACACTTCACACACGCGAACCTCTAAGGTACCTCCACTTGTTGCTTTTGGAAAACAATAATGACTTCTCTCGAACTTATGAAATTTTAGCAAAGTCCCTTTTGTTAAAAGATCATAGTCCCTCGATGACCCTTTGATGTTGCCTCGGTAAATGATCTTAGTACCATAGGGTAATTTCTAAAGTATCTTATGAGTTGCCCTATGATAAAATGCATGTCTAGCAAAGTTAGTTCTCCCACCGTATTAAAGAACTGGTGAAACTGCTGGGAAAACTAAAAGTGGGGTTACCTTAGAGATAGTTCACATTTAAATGCATTCATTGTTTGATTTATCTGATTTATTTTTAAAGGGTTGTTTGGATTATTCTTGTAAAGATCCTATACTCGGATCTGGGGCATTTTAGGTAAAGTAGCAATAGATTATGAAAAATGTACGGCATATACCGATACAGTTGAAGCGATGGCTATGTTAGTGCGATACATTGGTTGCTACCGTTGTCCCTTGAGTTAAGTCAAGGAGAATGTTGGGATGCCACGTGGTGTCATAAAGCACTAGCTGACTGTAGAACCTTAGTTGACACTAATTAGCAATTAGAAAGTAGCGAGATAGTCGGATTTGGTGCAGAGTGAAGTTGGTTGATACTCGATGCTACGCCCTTTGAGGTCGGTCTCTCGGGCTATTACGGTCGCAAATCAGATGTTTGTGCTGAAACAATGCCCGAGGAAAAGGTTGGTGATATTGAGAATCCTAGAACCTGTTTACTTATTTTAGGACAGGTTGAGCCAACTAAAACTTCAAGAGGGTACTTACCTACAAACTCCATGCAATGTTAAACCTAAGGCCTGGTGTGTTTTCTCTTGTGTGTGATTAAATTGTTCGAACATAACATCATAACATGATGACATCATGACATACCATTTTCTTAACCATTTCAAGGATCTCAAGGGCCTGTAATGTAGGTTATGATTAACTAGACGTCTAGCAAGAGGCAAGGGGATTTAATTTACTCTAGCCAATGCCATCAAAGCACGATGTCTTGAGTCAGTAGCTAGGACCCACTCTATTAGAACATAGTTTGATTCTACAAGCCTTAATTAGAGTTTTGATGATAACAAATACAAAGAACAAATATGCACCCTAAAAATTATATTATTTTGTATGCAGAAGTTCTGACCAAAGCAGCATCAGAAGTTAAGCTATAGAAGCTACACGCTGAGGTAATCAGAATTTGCGCTGAAGAATGATGATCAGAACCTGCGCTTAAGTGAAGTAAACTCTGATTCTGAACAGGAGGAATATAATCTAAGGCATCATTGTTTTGAAGCATCAATAGTAGGCAGGGATGTAAGATTCTGAAGCGTTACTTTACAATCAAGACAACATCAATTACAACGACTTCTTTCAAACAGGATCTTCTCAAAATGGAAACTACGTTAATGACTTTTATCACGCTTAAAGTTGGACAAAATTCCATTGCCTATAAATACAAGCTAAGAGATCAAATCGTTTACGATTTGCTAACGCTACTGCATATACAATTCAAAAATGCTGCAAGCTTTCTCTAGTAATTTTCTAAGCTCTAAAATGGTGTAAATTATCACCGTTATGATAACTGTTTTTGTAACGAAAAACATCTTCTTGTATCTTTGATTAAGAATAGTTTTCCTTGAGTTTAACCGGATTGTGGTTGTACTTAAGAAGACTTTGACAGTTGTCAAAGTAGTGATTGTAATCTGTTTGTGATTAGTGGATTAAGACCTCGTTGGAGAGAGGAAAAATCACCTTGATGGGTGGACTGGAGTAGTTTGAGATCAAACGAACCAGGATAAAAATATTGTGTCATTGCGCATTTTATTTCAACTTTTCAATTTAACCCCCCCTTCTTGTGTTTTTCATTTCTTCACACTCGACATGGTGAGCTTGATTCTCGTAGAAGGAGATACAACGATACAAAGCTCTTTAAATCGAATCTGCAGTTAAAATTCAACTTTTAACATTTTCTTGTATTTATCTCGCAAGATCCTTGAAAACATTGCATCCACATATCATGTATGTCATTACATGACTAATATTCTCAAGACAGGTTTCTCATTTTGTTGGTGTTTATTTCAGTAAGAAAAATGGCTCTCGAACAGACCGTCACAGACCTCTAAACTCAAGAGTCTTAGTTCCAAGAAATGTTCCTGAACCTATCAAAGGGACAAGAGGAATTGAAAGCACTCCTCACTTAGAGCATGACCAAGAAGAATCCTGAAGACAACAGGGGTGACCAGTTGGAACAATTACAAGCTGAGATGGAAACGATGGGAATCGAGATGATGGGTCAGAAGGCTCTTATCCAAAATTTAGTTTGGGGGCAATAAGAGTTGAGAATTCTCGTTAGCAAACTTCATCAGAACAAATACAATCGTATGGGACGAACGGCTAGAATGGGGGATCAAATCATTAATCAACCTCCAAAGAGACGGGAAGTTGGCCTGGTTAAAAGTAGGTCTTCCCGGATTGCTACTACATTGCAAGTTCAACAACGACCTCGCCAATAACAACAGGGTAATCAACGTAAGTATAATACACCCAAAAGACAATATACTAAAATCAACATGTCTTTGGCTCAAGAATTGCAACACATGTTGAAGGCTAAGCTAGTTACTTTGAAGGATCCTCCTAGAAACCCAATACTTCTTCTTCCCGTCATAATCCTAATGTAAGGTGCACGTATCACTCCAATAGTCTGGGGCATGACCCTGACAGTTGTTGGACGTTGAAACATAAGATTCATAACCTGATTGACGAAGGAGTTTTCGAGTTCACACAAGATGGTCAGATCGAGTTCTTCTGTTATCCCTCAAATATCAAGGCTGCAACACACACCATCTAATGTGACAAATTCAGGAGGAGAAGCTTTTTCTTCATTCAAATTTTCATTTTTAATTTCTTTGTTTGTTCAAATGCTTGTCTTTATGTCAGACTTTGGTTCTCCCCATTAATATATTGCATATGTTTGTCTTGAGTTATTCCATTCGTTTTCACTATACAATGCTTTTACTTCCTATTGTGATATTCAACTCTCGATTAAAAACTATAAGCCTTTAGTGGGAGGATGAAGAAAACAATACCATAATCTCATACAGTATGCTTTTGAACAAACCTTGCTGACGATGTAAAGGCTTTGTTTCAAATCCTAAACAATGGAGTTATAAGGAAGATAATCCCGAGTCAACCCCTTTGAACCTAAGAAGTAGGAGTTTTCTTTTTCACACAAATTGAAACCTTTAATCATAACTTGGGGTACGGTATTCTCTCAATTAATTCAAAATCATATTCAGTCGCAAGCTTTCACGTCATAGTATCCAAAACGTCCTTCCAATTTAAAAGACAGTGATGGTTCCCCTTAAAACAGGCAATCATTATCTCTTAAAAGAAAAGCCCGTTAAGTCAAAATATATGAAGGAGACTTAAGAAAATAACTGGGGCATCCCGCTGACTATAATCACAAAAGAAACAGTTCATGCAAAAGCTAGGAGTAATAAAATAAAAAAATAGGTTGTTACGAATCCTCGACAACAGAAAAAATGTCACAAAAAATGAGTTCCTTCTCAAATAAACTTCCAGTATCCGAACCATCACCAAAATATCATTCTAGATTCAATTATGCATAATTAACTGAGTATAGGGTTAGAAGAACGTCACGGATAATAGGTTGGGTATAAATAAAGTTTGAGCCTTTATCCTTTGTTTCTTAAACCGTGAACCAGGCCATGTTACAACCTTTAAAAGGCCTAGCTGAAGCATGGGTTAGCTCGAAGGCATATTGTTACAAAAGTTATCCTGACTCCTGTAAGGTTGACTAGAAATCCTAAGTTGAATTCATATTCTTAAAAAATTATGTTTGTTTACTAAAAATGAATTTTTAAAACTTCAAGAGAGACATAAGCTTTTCATTTTTAAATGCCATTGTTTGCATATGACTAATTGTTTGACAGCAGAGAAATTTGCACGACAAATATTCAATGAACAAAAATCCTCTCAATGAACAGAATCACCTCAGATTGAAAGACATTTCCAGTAACAAGCCTTTCATAATCTAGGGGCATGACATGGTGTCTAACTGATCTGGGGGAAGCCGAGTCAAGATTCAAGGAATATCTCAAAAGTGCTAAATAGCTAGGGGAATACCTCCATCTAAATCACTTGGGGAATTGAACATGAGTTCCAACAAAGGGCCACGTATGATCAAGAAAACATTTCCTGGCACTGCTGCAATACTTACTATTATGGACAATGACAATTCTCTGCACCCTGTGAACGTGGACATAGTCGGAAAATACTACGCATGAAAAAAAAGACCTGCTAGGTTGACTGGCCTAGGAAAAAATAAGGGCATCTCGACGAACCAAAAAAGTTCGGGCAAAAATTAGGGATATATATATATATATATACACCCGACAAGTCGAAAACCTGAAAAGGCAGCTTAGGCAAAAAAGGGTATCCTGGTGGAATAAAAATCTGAAAGGACAGTCCAAGAAAAACTTAGGGATTAAAGCATACGAATATGTCCCATCATCTTGTCACTTGTCAATCAGTAGAAGATTTATCACCCTGATCAACATTTACTCAAGACTCTGGGAGTTGGGACAATGTCCAAGCCGCCCACGAATCCCCACAACTTCCATGAGATTATCCCCAAAGAGTAATCTTCACAAGTTCATACATTCCCCGCAATTTCCCCGACAGATCGCTCTGGTGGATAACGGAGTACGATATTCTTCCCAAGAATGTCACCAACCTACAGAGTTCCGACCAGTACAGTTCTTGGAAGTTCTCTTCCCCAGCTGAGTTTATTCCTCTGAGATTGAAATAACCCCTGCAGGCCTCTACTCTCCACCAGAGTTTATTTCCTCAGGAAATTATTACTCTGTCGACAAGGTTTATTTCGGCAACATGGTTAATTTCTCCAACAAATTATTGTCTCCCCAGCTTGAGTGTGTTACTCAGATAGCCACGAGTCGCCGACAAAATTCCTCTCCCCAGTAAATTTTCCATTATCCCCAGAATTTTGCTATTCAATATAAAATTAGGCCAGATATCAGCTAACTTTATCCTCCCTAGACAAGCCGGAAGGTTATTCATCTCTTCTATCCCCAGTTAGGGTATAAACTCCCCAGCAGAGTAATGAACAACCAATGTTCTTGAACTTTTTCCCCAAGAAGGAATTAACATTCTCCAACAGAGTTTCCTCAAGCAAAAAGCAGAAATCAATGTTCCCCAGTGGATTTTCCTTAAATAAGAAAGCAGAAGTCCCTAGCGTAAACAATCCCCAGAAGATCGAAGATACACATACTATTATTCCCCAGTGACAGTCAGGGATTTATTTTCCCCAAAAAAATATTTTGCTCAAATTTACAAATGCATTTCAATAACATGTCACACTCATACATCATTTACCAAATATCATAGCATATACATACGAAACACATATAACACAGTCTCATTTATTTTGAGAACATTGTTACGCAATGCATTTCATATGTCATAATGTTGCATACAATTAACTCTTTACCTTTTTAGGAAATTCCAATCAACAAACAGCATCAACTACTTATATGAAGAGACAGTCTTCTCAAAGGCTACATCTAACAAAGGGCTATTTCAGGATTTTCCTCAGAAGGTCGTTCTCATAGAGACATTTTCTGGTTTAGGTTAAATCGACCAATGATTTATCCTTATTCTTTTCTAGTATACGCTTTTTATGGTTCAGTTTAAATCGCTCGAAGATTTATTCTGATTCTTATCCAGTTGAAGACAATAAAGACCTTTCTCTAGTTTAGCTTAAATCACTCAAAGATTTATTCTGATTCTTATACAGTTAAAGTTAAGTACATACATCTGTTGGTTCAGTTTAAATCAACCAATGATTTATCCTGATGCTATTCCTGTAGACCTTTCTCTGGTTCAGTTTAAATCAACCAAAGATTTATTCTCATTCTTATCCACTTGAAGACAATCAAGACCTTTCTCTAGTTCAGCTTAAATTGCTCAAAGATTTATTCTTCTTCTTATCCAATTAAAGATAATTATAAACCTCTGCTGGTTCAGTTTATATACACATCTGATTTATCCTGATGCTTTTCCAGTAGGCACCTTTCTCTGGTTCAGTTTAAATCGCCTAAAGATTTATTGTGATTCTTATCCAGTTAAAGATAATCATAGAACTCAGCTGATTCAGTTTAAACCGACAAATGATTTTTTCTGATGCTTTTCTAGTAGACCTTTCTCTGGTTCAGTTTAAATCAACCAAAGATATATTTTGATTATTATCCAATTAAAAAACAATCAAGACCTTTATCTAGTTCAACATAAATCGCTCTAAGATTTATTCTGATTCTTATCCAGTTAAAGATGATCATAGACCTCTGCTGGTTCAGTTTAAATTGATAAATTATTAATCCTGATGCTTTTCCAGTAGGAACCTTTCTCTAGTTCAGTTTAAATTATCCAAAGATTTATTCTAATTCTTATCTAGTTAAAGACAATTATAGACATCTGCTAGTTCAGTTTAAATCGACCAATGATTTATCTTGATGCTTTTCCAGTAGGCCTTTCTCTAGTTCAGTTTAAATTAACCAAAGATTCATTTTGATTCTTATCCAGTTGAAGACAATGAAGACCTTTCTTTGGTTCAACTTAAATCCCTAAAAGATTTATTCTAATTCTTATCTAGTTAAAGATAATCATATACCTCTGTTGGTTCAATTTAAATCCAACAATAATTTATCCTAATTCTTTTCCAGTAGACACTTTTTCTGGTCCAGTTTAAATAGGCCGTAGATTTATTATGATTCTTATCTAGTTAAAGACAATTATAGACATCTGTTGGTTCAGTTTAAATCAATCAATGATTTATCCTGATGCTATTCCAGAAGACCCTTCTCTGGCTCAGTTAAAATCAATCAAAGATTTATTCTGATTTTTTTACAAATTAAAGTTAACTATGTACATTTGTTTGTTCTATTTAAATTGACCTATAATTTATCCTGAACCTTTTCAAGTAGACCTTTCTCTGGTTTCGTTTAAATCAACCAAAGATTTATTCTGATTCTTATCAAGTTAAAGACAATCAAGACCTTTCTCTGGTTCAACTTATCTCGCTCACATATTTATTCTGATTCTTATCCAGTTAAAGATAATTATAGACCTCTGCAGGTTCTGTTTAAATCGACCAATGATTTATCCTGATGCTTTTCCAGTGGGCACCTTTCTCTGGTTCAGTTTAAATCCCCCAAAGATTTATTCTGATTCATATCCAATTAGATATAATCATAGACCTCAGCTGGTTCGGTTTAAATCGATCAATGATTTATCCTGATACTTTTCTAGTAGACCTTTCTCTGGTTCAGTTTAAATAAACCAAAGGTTTATTTTGATTCTTATCTAGTTGAAGACAATCAAGACTTTTTTCTGGTTCATCTTAACTCGCTCAAAGATTTATTCTAATTCTTATCCAGTTAAACGTAATCATAGACCTCTGCTGGTTCAGTTTAAATTAACCAATGATTTATACTGATGCATTTCCAGTACGCACCTTTCTCTGGTTCATCTTAAATCGCTCAAAGATTTATTCGGATTCTTATCCAGTTAAAGATAATCATAGACCTTTGCTGGTTCAATTTAAATTGACCAATGATTTATCCTGATGCTTTTCCAGTAGGCTTCTTTCTTTGGTTCTGTTTAAATAGCCCAAAGATTTATTCTAATTCTTATCCAATTAAAGACAATGATAGACATAAGCTGGTTTAGTTTAAATCAACCAATGATTTATCCTGATTCTTTTCCAGTAGACACTTTTCTGGTTCAGCTTAAATCGCCCGAAGATTTATTATGATTCTTATCCAGTTAAAGAAAATTATAGACATTTATTAGTTCAGTTTAAATCGACCAATGATTTATCCGAATGTTTTTCCAATAGACCTTTCTCTGGTTCAGTTTAAATTAACGAAAGATTCATTTTGATTCTTATCCAGTTAAAGTTAAGTACAGACATTTGTTGGTTCAGTTTAAATTGACCAATGAATTATCCTGATGCATTTCCAGTAGACCTTTCTCTGTTTTAGTTTAAATCAACCAAAAATTTATTCTGAATCTTATCCAATTGAAGGCAATCAAGACCTTTCTCTGGTTCATCTTATCTCGCTCAAAGATTTATTCTGATTCTTATCCAGTTAAAGATAATTATAGACCTCTGCAGGTTCAGTTTAAATCGACCAATGATTTATCCTGATGCTTTTCTAGAAGGCACCATTCTCTGGTTCAGTTTAAATCGCCCAAAGATTTATTCTGATTCTTATCCAATTAAATATAATCATAGACCTCTGCTGGTTCAGTTTAAATCGACCAATGATTTATCTTGATGATTTTCCAGTAGACCTTTCTCTGGTTCAATTAAATAAACCAAAGATTTATTCTGATTCTTACCCAGTTGAAGACAATCAAGACCTTTTTCTGGTTAAGCTTAAATCGCTCAAAGATTTATTCTGATTCTTACCAGTTAAAGTTAATCATATACCTCTGCTGGTTTAGTTTAAGTTGACCAATGATTTATCCTAATGGTTTTCCGGTTGGCACCTTTCTATGGTTCAATTTAAATCGCCTAAAGATTTATTCTGATTCTTATCTAGTTAAAGACAATTATATACATTGTTGGTTCTGTTTAAATCAACCAATGATTTATCCTGATGCTTTTCCAGTACACCTTTATATGTTTCAGTTTAAATCAACCAAATATTTATTCTGATTCTTATCTAGATGAAGACAATCAAGACCTTTCTCTGTTTCAGCTTAAATCTCTCAAAGATTTATTCTGATTCTTATCCAATTAAAGATAATCATAGACCTTTCTTGGTTCAGTTTAAATTGACCAACGATTTATCCTGATTCTTTTCAAGTAGGCACCTTTTTCTGGTTCAATTTAAATCTCCCTAAGATTTATTCTGATTCTTATTCAATTAAAGACAATTATAGACATCAGCTGGTTTAATTTAAATCAACCAATGATTTATCCTGATTCTTTTCCAGTAGATACTTTTTCTGGTTCAGTTTAAATCACCCGAAGATTTAATCTAATTCTTATCAAGTTAAAGACAATTATAGACATCTGTTGGTTTAGTCTAAATTAACCAATGATTTATTCTGATGGTATTCCAGTAGAAATTTCTTTGGGTCAGTTTAAATCAACAAAATATTTATTTTGATTCTTATCAAGTTAAAGTAAAGTACAGACATTTGTTGGTTCAGTTTAAATTGACCAATGATTTATCCTGATGCTTTTTCAGTAGACCTTTCTCTGGTTCCGTTTAAATCAACCAAAGATTTATTCGAATTCTTATCAAGTTGAAAACAATCAAGACCTTTCTCTGATTCAGCTTATCTCGCTCAAAGATTTATTCTGATTCTTATTCAGTTAAAGATAATTATAAACCACTCCAGGTTTAGTTTAAATCGACCAATGATTTATCCTGATGCTTTTCCAGTAGGCACCTTTCTCTGGTCCAGTTTAAATTTCCCACAGATTTATTCTTATTCTTATCCAATTAAAGATAATCATAGACCTCTGATGGTTCAGTTTAAATCGACCAATGATTTATCCTGATGCTTTTCCAGTAGACCTTTCTCTGGTTCAGTTTAAATCTACCAAAGATTTATTCTAATTCTTATCCAGTTAAAGACAATCAAGTCCTTTTTCTGGTTCAGCTTAAATCGCTCAAAGATTTATTCTGATTCTTATTCAGTTAAAGATAATCATAGACCTTTGTTGGTCCAGTTTAAATTGAACAAAGATTTATCATGATGCTTTTCCAGTAGGCACCTTTCTCTGGTTCAGTTTTAATCGCCCAAAGATTTATTCTGATTCTTATCTAGTTAAAGACAATTATAGACATATGCTGGTTCAGTTTAAATCGACCAATGATTTATCCTGATTCTTTTCAAGTAGACCTTTATCTGTTTCAGTTTAAATCAACCAAAGATTTATTCTGATTCTTATCCAGTGGAAGACAATCAAGACCTTTCTTTGGTTCAGATTAAATCGGTCAAATATTTATTCTGATTCTTATCCAATTAAAGATAATCATAGACCTTTATTGCTTAAGTTTAAATTGACCAATGATTTATCTGGATGCTTTTCCAGTAGGCACCTTTTTCTGGTTCAATTTAAATCGCCCAAAGATTTATTCTGATTCTTATCCAATTAAAGACAATTATAGACATCAGTTGGTTTAGTTTAAATCGACCAATGATTTATCCTGATTCTTTTAAAGTAGACACTTTTTCTGGTTAAGTTTAAATCGCCCAAAGATTTATTTTGATTCTTATCCAGTTGAAGACAATCAAGAACTTTCTATGGTTCAACTTAAATTGCTTAAAGATTTATTCTGATTCTTATCCAGTTAAAGTTAAATACAGACATCTCCTTGTTCAGTTTAAATCTACCAACGGTTTATCCTGATTCTTTTCCAGTAGACCTTTTTATGGTTCAGTTTAAATCAACCAAAGATTTATTTTGATACTTTTTCCAGTTGAAGTTAACATTTATTTTGGATGGCATCTATAAGCCCATCTCTGACAACTCTTCGTCACCTCTCTAAATGGCATCTATAAGCACATTCTTGATTCAATCAACTAACAACGTTACCTCTTGCACAAGCGAGTGAAAATTTCTTGACACTTAAGTCTTAAATAATATTCTACCTTTAAGTCACGAATGGTAGACATGCCAATCTAACTCTTCAAGTTTAAGAAGATTGAACAAGGGTAGCTGTTGTACCCCAAAATTTTCCCTCCCCTTTTCTTCTCAAGACACTCAAGGGTTGACTAGTCAAGATGCTCCTCTTAAACCAAAGGCCTACAACTAGAGTTTGGAATTTCTCAAAGATATTTGATTTTCAAAGGTCTCAAATGGCTTCCATGGTTCTTCTTAGGTCCTCAACAAGGTTCATGTCAATTTTCAAGTCTTGCATCACAAGTTTGATACGTTAATGGCTCAGATGATTGAAAATTAACTTTATTAGGTAAAAAGTCATATGTGGTCAACAAATAGTCGAACTTAAATATATTTTGTCAACATCAAAATTTTGAAGTGATATTCATCATTTGATAAATGTTTAGTCATGATTCCCCAAGGAAAGCCCTCAAATCATCAAAAGTTAAGAATTGTCAAATTAGGGTTTCCTTAGGAGAAGTCAACTGAACTTTGACCAGGCATAACTTTCAAATACTTCGTCAACCTTTCCCCAACCAAAGCTCATTTTAAAGAAAATTCAATTCCATACAACTTTGATTTATACTCAAGTCCAAAAAATGCTTAAAAATTTGAAAGATATGAGCTAAAACATTATATGTGATTTTCAAAAGTCAACAAAAGACACTTTTTGTCAAGGCAACTTACATCCAAATAAAGTCTTCAAAAGCAAAATAATAAATTTAGAGATTGCATAGGACATCTTGATCTTTCCAAAAAGTCAATGATCATCTTCAAAAGATTAAAACTGAGCAAGTTATGGGCTACACAAGTTGGAACATTTTGAGGAAATTCATGAAGTGCAAGATGAGCAAAATTGAAGTTTTTAACTAGTGGGACTAACTTTTGATGTTCAAACATGTTCATAAGGTGTTATAAGACCTCTAAATCCATTCATATATTTTTTATGATTTTTATTTCTTTTATTTGAATTTTTATTCATTTAAATGCAAATAAAATCAAATAAAATATGAAGCAATGATATAAAGGCTTGGGCTTTTTGTTTCAACCATCCAAAGGCCCAAGACAACTCATGACAAATCATTACAACTCATTAAAACCTTGCCAAAATGTGAAAGACTCTAAATGGAAAAGAAAAATAACTCAAATTGGCAAGTTTTCAAAAATTGATTCTAGTTTAATCCATGGCTTCATGAGTTGATTCCATGCCATATTTTGTTAGAACAAAGTTTGAATCTACTACCCTAAGTTTAAGTTTTGATGATAACAAAATGCAAAGATATATTAATTGTATGATTCATGTAAGACATATATGCTACCTAAAAATTACATTCTGTTTTACAGAAACTCTGATGGGTATCAGCAAGAGAATATCATCATCAGCATCAGAAGATGAAATATCAACATCAGCATCAGAGGATGTTATATCAGATGCCAGAATCAGAAGATCAACATGTGTTTACGCTGAAGCGTGATGAACAGATCTGCGCATAACAATCTGAACTCTGATCAAGAAAACAACAACTCATCAGCACCTAGCAGCGTCAAAATAAGCCAAAGCCAGAACCCGCTTAAGTGGCAATGGTATTGTGCATTCAAGATACTTTATTATCAACGGCATTATTCCAGACAAAGATCTTCTCAATTTGGAAAGAATGTTATTGGCATTGAAACGGAATTAACTGACTCCAACGTACCATTTTCCAATGCTATATAAACAAGTCAGTGAAAGATTGAATTGGCTAATGCTCTACAACTCTCTACACGCCTAAAGTTATTCATCATCTTCCTCACTCTCAGTTTTCTAAAGCTCTCAAATTCTTTACTCAATTATTTTAGCACTCTAGTTCTCATAAGCTTAACGTGTGTAGTATCACAGTTGTGATGAACAGTTTTTGTAGAAAACATTCAACACACTTAGATTTCATTTATCTGTAAGAAAGTATTACCTTGAGAAACCGGTTTGTGGTTTGACTCAAGAAGGCTTTAGCAGTTGTTAAAGCAGTTGAATATAGTGGATTAAGACCTCGTTGGAGAGAGGCGAAATCACCTTGACGGGTGGACTGGAGTAGTTTGAGATCAAACGAACCAGGATAAAAATACTGTGTTGACTGCATTTGATTTCAAGTTTTTACAATTCAACCCCCCTTCTTGTGTTTTTCACTTCTTCAATTGGCATCAGAGCGCCTGGTTATGAGCTAAAACACTTAACCGTGTCAGTACAAGATCCAGCGTCAGAAAAACACAATGGCAGGAACATATCAACACACCAGCAATGACAACAATGAAGACAGAGACAGATTCAGCGGCAAACCTCCAGTCTTTGATGGAGAAAATTTTGATTACTGGAAAGACAGAATTGAAAGCTTCTTTCTGGCACATGATGCTGATCTGTGGGACATGGTGACAGATGGATACACGCACCCAGTGAATGCAAGCGGTCAGAAGATTGACAGGAAAGCAATGTCTGATCAACAAAAGCGTGACTTCAAAAATCACCACAAGGCCAGAACCATTCTTCTCAGCGCCATCTCTTACGCTGAATATGAAAAGATATCTAACAGAGACACAACAAAAAACATGTTTGACTCACTCAGAATGACGCATGAAGGCAACATTCAGGTCAAATAAACTAAAGCTCTTGCACTCATTCAGAAGTATGAGGCATTCAAAATGGAAGAAAGTGAATCCATTGAAACAATGTTCTCAAGATTCCAAATTCTGGTGGCTGGTCTCAAGGTTCTGGACAAAGGATACTCTACTGCTGATCATGTCAAGAAGATCATCAGAAGCTTGCCAAAACAGTGGAGGCCAATGGTTACAGCGCTGAAGCTAGCTAAAGATGTCAACAAAATTTCTCTGGAGGAACTTATCAGCTCCCTCAGAAGTCACGAGATAGAGCTGGAAGTTGATGAACCTCAGAAGCAAGGTAAGCCTTTAGCATTAAAATCTAACAAAAAATCTGAGTCTAAAGTTTTGCAGGCAGTTGAAGAAACATCTGATGGATCCTCATCAGAAGAAGACGAACTTTCCCTCCTCTCCAGAAGAGTGAACCAACTATGGAAGCAGAGGCAAAGGAAGTTCAGGAATCCCAGAAGATATGATCAGAATGAGTCCTCTTCCAGATACAAAAGGTCAGATTCTTCCTCTGGATACAGAAGATCTGAAGGCTCCTCAGGAAGCAGAAAGCCAAACACCAAGGACATCATCTGCTATGAATGCAATGAGCAAGGACACTACAAGAGTGACTACCCAAAGCTTCAGAGGGAAAAGCCCAAAAAGAAGTTTGGAAGAGAAAAGAAGAAAAGTCTCATGGCTACATGGGATGACTCTGACTCGTCTGAAGCTGACTCAGAATCAGATGATGAGAGAGCAAACATAGCTCTCATGGCCAATATTTCAGAAGACAATGAAGCTTCTGAATCAGACTCAGAATCAGACACTGAAGTGGTATTTCCTGACTTTGCAATTAATTTTACTAAGGCTGAACTTGCTGAAAGCCTTAACGAAATTCTGGAAAGGTACCAGCAGATTAGAGTTCAATTCAGAAACCCGAAAAGGAATCTTGAATCTGACTCTGATAATACTGAGAGTCTTAAATTGGAAAATTCTGAGCTGAAAAATAAAATTTCAAAGTTAGAAAATGTTTTACAAAACTCTCAGAAGGAAATAATTTCTGAAACTCCCAGCAGCGCTGATGAGATCATCAAGGAGTATGATCATAGCTTTCAGAAGTTCCTTGCTAAAAGCATAGATAGAAGCAAAATGTCTTCAATGATCTATGGAGTTAGCAGAAACGACATAAAGGGAATAGGATACCAAGGTAAGGTTCCTACACCAAAGAATGCCATGGATTTAACTATTAAACACACTCCTCTGAACTCACATTTTGTGTATGGTCACACACATGATATTAAATATACTAGTAGCAAGTATTCTGTGAAACCAAAATTCAACCAGAGTTTTGGTAAATCTAACAAATCAGGACCCAAGAAATTCTGGGTACCTAAGGATAAAATAATACATGTTGCAGATGTCTTTAGCAGCAAATCAGAAACACCAGTCATGGTACCTGGACTCTGGCTGCTCGCGACACATGACAGGAAGAAGGCATATGTTCCAAAGCCTGGAACTTAAGCCTGGAGGCCACGTTGGCTTTGGAGGCAATCAGAGGGGAAAGATCATTGGCTCTGGAACTGTAGGTAATGGAAATCTTCCCTCTATGAATAATGTTCTGTTAGTAGATGGATTAATGCATAATCTGTTATCCATAAGTCAATTAAGTGATAACAGTTATGATATAATCTTTAATCAAAAATCATGTAAAGCTGTTAGTCAGAAAGATGGGACTATCCTATTTAATGGAAAGAGGAAAAACAACATTTATAAAATCAAACTTTCTGAACTGAAAAGTCAGAATTTAAAGTGTCTTCTGTCTGCTAACAATGAGCAATGGATCTGGCACAGAAGATTGGGGCATGTTAGTATGAGAAGAATATCTCAGATTAACAAACTCAATCTGGTCAGAGGACTTCCTAATCTGAAGTTCAATTCAGATGCTCTGTGTGAAGCATGTCAGAAAGGTAAGTTTGCAAAACCTTCTTTCAAATCTAAAAAGGTTGTTTCTACCTCTAAGCCATTAGAACTTCTGCACATTGACTTATTTGGACCAGTTAAAACTGCTTCAGTCAGTGGCAAGAAGTATGGGTTAGTAATCGTAGATGACTATAGCAGATGGACATGGGTAAAGTTCTTAAGACATAAGGACGAGTCACACTCTGTGTTTGTCACCTTCTGTAACCAAGTTCAGAATGAAAAGGATCTTAGAATCGTTAAAGTCAGAAGTGATCATGGTGGAGAGTTTGAAAACAAAGACTTTGAGTCATTCTTTAATGACAGAGGCATTCTGCATGATTTCTCTTGTCCTAGAACTCCCCAACAAAATGGAGTTGTAGAACGAAAGAACAGAACATTGCAAGAAATTTCCAGAACCATGATCAATGAGACAAACGTTGCTAAGATCTTCTGGGCAGAGGCAATAAACACAGCGTGCTACATTCAGAATAGAATCTCAATAAGACCTATTCTGGAAAAGACTCCATATGAATTGTGGAAGAATAGAAAGCCCAACATTTCATATTTACATCCATTTGGATGTACTTGTTTTATGTTAAATACAAAAAATTATTTGAACAAGTTTGACTCTAAAGCACAGAAGTGTATTATGTTAGGATACTATGAACGCTCAAGAGGGTACAAAGTATACAATACAGAAACACAGATTGTGGAAGAATCAATCAGTGTTCATTTTGATGATAAGCTTGACTCTGAAAAGTCAAAGCAGAATGAAGTTTTTGCAGGTATGGAAGTTGAATTTACAGGTTCTGAAGACAAGTCATCAGAAGCTCTCAACAAAGACACCCCTTCAACATCTGAAAGGAGCACTGCTATCAATTCAACAACATCTGTTGACCAACCTCAGAAAAGACTACCCAGAAGCAGCTTGGATCACCCAGAAGAAACCATCTTAGGAAGAAAAGAAGATCCAATCAGAACAAGAGCCAGCTTCAGAAACTCTGAAGAATCCCTCATGGGACTTGTGTCTCTGATTGAACCTTCCTCTATTGATGAAGCACTTATGGACAACGACTGGATTCTAGCAATGCAAGAAGAGCTGAATCAATTCACCAGAAATGACGTATGGGATCTCGTTCCCAGACCAAAAGGATTCAACGTCATTGGAACAAGATGGGTGTTCAGAAACAAGCTGAACGAACAAGGTGAAGTTATCAGAAACAAGGCACGACTGGTAGCACAAGGTTATAGTCAGCAAGAGGGGATAGACTATACAGAAACCTTTTCCCCAGTCGCCAGGTTAGAATCTATCAGACTTTTAATTTCGTTTGTTGTTAATAAAGGCATCACTCTGTATCAGATGGATGTCAAGAGTGCATTCTTAAATGGATATATAGAAGAAGAGGTTTATGTGCACCAACCCCCTGGCTTTGAAAGTACAAAAAACCCAGAATATGTTTTCAAACTAAAGAAGTCACTATATGGTCTAAAACAAGCTCTCAGAGCTTGGTATGAAAGACTAAGTAACTTTCTGTTAGAAAAAGAATTCACCAGAGGGAAGGTGGACACTACCTTATTCTGTAAGTCAGTTAAGAATGACATCTTAGTCTGTCAAATTTACATTGATGATATTATTTTTGGATCTACTAATCCTTCTCTTGGAAGAAAATTTGC
The DNA here is from genome assembly GCA_948472305.1 of Vicia faba. NCBI lineage: Eukaryota > Viridiplantae > Streptophyta > Magnoliopsida > Fabales > Fabaceae > Vicia > Vicia faba. The sequence goes on from OX451736.1 coordinate 1,408,876,023, forward strand.
TAAGTGTATGCAGGCAGAATTTGAGATGAGCCTCATGGGAGAACTGAAATTCTTTCTGGGAATTCAGATCAATCAAAATCCAGAGGGAACTTACATTCATCAGAGTAAATATGTTAGAGAACTTCTGAAGAAATTTGACCTCTCAGAATGTAAGTCATCAAAGATTCCAATGCATCCCACGTGCATTCTGGAAAGAGAAGAGGTAAGCAAAAAGGTAGAACAGAAGGTCTACAGAGGTATGATTGGTTCTCTCCTTTATCTGACGGCTTCAACGCCTGATATCTTATTCATCGTATGTATTTGTGCTAGATTCCAATCAGATCCTAGAGAATCTCACTTAACAGTTGTTAAGCAAATTTTAAAGTATCTGAAAGGTACTACTAATCTGGGTCTATTTTATAGAAAATCTAGTGATTACAGCTTAGTAGGTTACTGCGATGCTGACTTTGCTGGAGACAGAGTAGAGCGTAAAAGTACTTCTGGAAGCTGCCAGTTTCTGGGAGAAAATCTGATCTCTTGGTCCAGCAAAAGACAATCCACAAGTGCGCTATCAACATTAGAAGCTGAGTACATAGCAGCAGCTGGATGCAGCACACAAATGCTCTGGATGAAAAGTCAGCTTGAAGACTTCCAGATTTTTGAGAGTAACATCCCTATACTCTGTGACAATACTTCTGCAATTTTCTTAAGTAAAAATCCTATTTTGCATTCTAGGGCTAAGCATATAGAAATAAAACATCACTTCATTAGGGACTATATTCAGAAAGGAATTTTGAACTTAAAATTTATTGATACAGACCATCAATGGGCTGATATCTTCACTAAACCACTTTCTGAAGATAGGTTCAACTTCATTCTGAAACATCTCAGCATGAAGCTCTGCCCAGAGTGAAAATGTTTTAATTTTATATATTAACCTTCAGAATGTGTTTTCTTTTTACTGTGAACTTCTGATCAATCTTCTTTCAGAAAGATAGACATGCAGATTGTATCAGATTCTATTCTTAAAGATCTGAGCGTTTCAGATCAAGGATAGACGTGCTGCTCAATAAATCAAACAAGTGTCATCCAGTCATCAGCAAATCTGTGAAGCAGAACATGCGTGCACGCTTCTGAGAAGGCAAAACGCTGATTGGATGCATTGAGACACATGTCTGGTAACCGTTCCAAGTATCTTTCTCAAATCCCCCAAAATCAGCAAGCATTAAATGCGTGTAATCATGAGTTAAACCTTAATCATGAATTAATTCTCTTTCTTAAAACCGTTTACGTTTTCAAAACACTTTTTGAAATCTATTTAAGCACATTAACATAATTCATTAAACTTTTACCGTCTCTTACAATCATCCAAAATATTTTCTGCATTCTCACTTGTGTGTTCATCTCTCTCAAAAGAAACCCTTTTCTCAAAACTTTTTCTCAGAAAACCCCAGTGTGAACATGGCAACTTCTAGCACTATTTCTGCAGGTTCTCAGAAGGAGGCTTCATCTGAACAATACCAAATTCCCTTCAGAACACTACTTACACCAGTGAAGAACTTGGAAGTTCTGTCTGAATTGATTGTTGATTTCACCAGTCTGAAAGAAAATGGATTCGTTTTGACAGAAGAAATTAGGGCACAAGGATGGGAGAAATACTTTTATAGGTTGGTGGGTCCAACGTTCCCTGTATTGGTCAAGGAATTATGGATTCATGCGTCTTGATCAACACATCAAGTCACTTCCTATATCATGGGAAAGAAGATTGTGATCACTGAGGATCACATTGCAAGATTGATTGGATACACTGGTGGTGGTATCCGCTGTATCGACATGGCAGAAAGATGCTCAAATGCTGTTGTCATTGCAAGAGAGATTTTCACCCATGGGGTTCCCAGCAGCAAAATCAGAGATTTGAAGGATCAGCACAGAATATGGGCGAAGATTATTCTGGGGTGCTTCAATCACAGGAAGCCCACAAGCTCTCCTGATTATATAAACATAGATCAGCAGTTTCTGATCTATTTTATTAATCAGAAGGTAAAGATTAACTTGGCTCATCTTCTGTTTAATCACCTCAGGACCAGCGTCAAGGAGACAAGAGAAGAAGAAAGGACAAAAAGGGATTGGATACCCTTTGGCAGGTTAATATCAGATATTCTAACTGAGAATAGGCTGATTGAACACCTTACAGAAGCACAGGAATTAAGCTCCATTGAACCTACTGTTGGCAAGCCTCTGAATGCCAAGAATCTGAAGAAAATTAAACTGATAGAGAATATCAGAAAGGAGCCCAGCGTCACTCCTCTTGCTGACATAAGCAGCAGAAGAGTCCCTCTCGACGACTTTCCAATATTCTCTGAGATTGACTCTAAACCAGTCATTGTTCTCAAATACTTGGATGCCTGCAAGGCTGATGGCACAGATCCCACTCTGAACATTAAAGATCTGCACCAGCATACTCCAGAAGTTACTGTGAAGAAGACGAAGAAGAGAAAGGCTACTTCAGAAGGACCATCCCAACAGACCCCTAAAAAGAGAGGTAATCTATCTGCTGTTAATGTTTTAAATTCTTCTGCTATTCCAACATCTATTCCAACCCCAGCTTCACATGAACTCCCAATCCCCATACCAACCATTGATGACACCGAACCAGAGGCTGACCCTTCTGAGTCACTAACTCTCAGGAGATCCCGCACCAAATCTCAAAATCCAAAACCCACAACATCAACAGAATCAGAACTTGACAAAGTTCTTTCTGAAATTGATCAACGTTCTTCCACTCCCCTCTCAGAAAATCCAAACACTCAATCAGAAACTCCCCATTCACCACAACCAGCAACTACACTATCTCCCATACCAGAAATTCCACAACCAGAAACTCCACCTCCCTCTCCACAACCTGAGTTTCAACACTCTGAAACTCCATCACCTGAACCTCAAACCCCTGAACCTATCTCACCTCAATCCTCTGAACCACAACCCTTGGCAATTCAGCTGCCTTGTGGTACAACTGTAAACATACCCCAAATGCCATCCTCACCAGAAACTACCCCTCCAAATACTCCAAACAGTCCAATAATCATTTCTGATTCTCCCATTCCATCTCCCAAAAAATATAAAGATGACCACAGCAAGACCTTCATTGACCTCACAGTCCTTGACCGCCTTGCTGATCGTAAAAACAAAATAGCCATTCCAAAACCCAAACAACTAGATGTTGGTTCTGGCATTTTGAATTTTGAAACAGGAATGCAGAATTGGATTGCTTCTCTAAAGCGGGTTTGTCCTGGAATGATTGATCCTGCTGCCTCATACCAACTCTGGACACAATTCAGAATGTGGGTACGCGCTGAAGCCCTCAAGCTGCAAGACATAAACTATGAACAGGCCCAACAGACCTTTAGCAAGCTGCTGAAGGAAGTTGAAGGTCAGCTGCTGAAGGAGGAAGTGCTACTTCTGGATAGTGAACCATGGTCTGTAAAGCGTCAAGCTTCAAAAGTTCAGCCAGCAGAAGAACAGACAATTCAAGCTGAAGATGTTAGTCAAGCAGAAGATGTTGCAGAAAGCTCTCAGAAGCATCCTGTTTCTGACGTCTCTCAAGCTGCTTTGGACAGGCAGACTCTTGAAGAGCTGAAGCAGAATGATATTCGTATGCAGCAAAGAATGGATGAGAATGATCAAAGGATGAAGGAAAGGATGGATGTGTAAGATGGCAATATTGATACAGTAGTCAACATGGTGCATCAGCAGAAGGAAACTGCTGATCAGATCAAGAACATGCTAGAAGCTCTGTTCACACGCTTTCCACCCCAACCTTAGATTTTCATTCATGATGTTTTCATTGTTTTCTTTCCATGTTTTCTGTACTATCTTCTATGCTTTGAATTAAATATAATAGCTTTTCTGCTCTGGTCGTTTTAGCTTATATTACTTGCACTTTTTGATTGCTGACAAAAAGGGGGAGAAAAAGAATGATATTTTTCAATAACGGACTACTGAGACAAAAAGTCTCAAACATTCTAACACTCTAATATACTTGAATGTTTTTGTTTTGCATAAGCTTACAGGTACAAGAAGTTAATCATCTCTGATACACTGAAGCTCTAATGTTCTGATGTTCAAAGAAAGTCAATAAAGATCTGATCCTGAAGGACTCATGGAATTAAAAAGGGAAGTAATAAACTCAGGGGGGGTATCTCCAATCTAAACTCTGATATCTCTTTATCCCTTATACTCTTTACTATTTGGTTATCTCTGAAATTTTTACGATGATTTTTAATTGAAAAAAAATCTAGTTTTTGTCATCATCAAAAAGGGGGAGATTGTTAGAACAAAGTTTGAATCTACTACCCTAAGTTTAAGTTTTGATGATAACAAAATGCAAAGATATATTAATTGTATGATTCATGTAAGACATATATGCTACCTAAAAATTACATTCTGTTTTACAGAAACTCTGATGGGTATCAGCAAGAGAATATCATCATCAGCATTAGAAGATGAAATATCAACATCAGCATCAGAGGATGTTATATCAGATGCCATAATCAGAAGATCAACATGTGCTCACGCTGAAGCGTGATGAACAGATCTGCGCATAACAATCTGAACTCTGATCAGAAAACAACAACTCATAAGCACCTAGCAGCGTCAGAATAAGCCAAAGCCAGAACTCGCTTAAGTAGCAACGGTACTGTGCATTCAAGATACTTTATTATCAACGGCATTATTCCAGACAAAGATCTTCTCAATTTGGAAAGAATGTTATTGGCATTGAAACGGAATAAACTAACTCCAACGTACCATTTTCCAATGCTATATAAACAAGTCAGTGAAGATTGAATTGGCTAATGCTCTACAACTCTCTACACGCCTAAAGCTATTCATCATCTTCCTCACTCTCAGTTTTCTAAAGCTCTCAAATTCTTTACTCAATTATTTTAGCACTCTAGTTCTCATAAGCTTAACGTGTGTAGTATCACAGTTGTGATAAACAGTTTTTGTAGAAAATATTCAACACACTTAGATTTCATTTATCTGTAAAAAAGTATTACCTTGAGAAACTGGTTTGTGGTTTGACTCAAGAAGGCTTTAGCAGTTGTTAAAGTAGTTGTAATATTCAGTTGAATATAGTGGATTAAGACCTCGTTGGAGAGAGGCGAAATCACCTTGACGGGTGGACTGGAGTAGTTTGAGATCAAACGAACCATGATAAAAATACCGTGTTGACTGCATTTGATTTCAAGTTTTTACAATTCAACCCCCCTTCTTGTGTTTTTCACTTCTTCATATTTGTCATCCCAAATACAAGCCAACAACATGTCCAGATTCGTGCAAGGCATCCAAGAGACAAGAATCATGCAAAGAAGGAAAGTTTTCAATGTGTTGGAATATTGATTTCATGGGCATGAATACCTTGTCTCTTTCCATACTTGTTGGCTCCTATTTCATTCTCAATATAAAGGCAAGCAAAGACATGCAAAAGGACCACGAAATCATTACACAAAAAGCTCTCCAAAAATTCTATAAAATTCAAAGAAGTTGTAAAAATTATATCTCACATTTCCATAGCTGTACTCCTCGAGCGCTAGAACACGATTTGTGCATCACGCCGATTTTTGAAAATGGTAAAAATCAAAACTATGTTTTCTTGTGTTTTTAATCATTACTAACATGTTTGATCTCTTCCTATGTATCATTAGAAGATGATAGATACATTACATGTTAAGTTTGACACATAAATGGTGTTTTACCATCGTTAGGGCACCGAAACCATAGATCATCGAATCAGACATTGCAAGAAACCTTCTCCCCTTTTAATCTACTTGTTTTCTTTTTTTAATCACTTTTTTTTAATAAAATAATTAAAAAAAACTAGATATAGATTTCAATTAATTAACTTTTTCATAATAAAAATTAATTAATTTAATCTATTTAAGTTTATTTTATTAATTAAAATATAATTAGAATTAGGCTTTAATTATCATTCAATTATTTTTCTAAATAAAAACAGCAAAAATGTTTTTTATATTTAGAATTTTTTTAGATATCTTACCCTCTTCAATCTTCGCACGTTTATTTACTTTTTTCGCATTTTTCAATATTGTAACTGTCCAAAGTTTGTAATAGCTAATTAGGTCCCTCTTTACATTTTTATCCCTAATTCTTGGTTTGTACTCCCCCATCCCCGAAGAGATGTAATAGCGTAGATTGCTTTCCGCAGTTTTTCTTTCCGCACTTGTGTGTATATATATATATATATATATATATATATATATATATATATATATATATATATATATATATATATATATATATATATATATATATATATATATTATTGTTAGACTAATTTTGTGTGCATGGAAAGACATAAAAAAAACAAGACGATAGATAACCTAATCTCAAGACTAATAACTGAAAAATAACACACTTCGCACAAGCGAACCTCTAAGGTACCTCCACTTGTTGCCTTTGGAAAACTACATTCAAGTCTCTAGAACGTAAGAAATTTTAGCAAAGATCCTTTGGTTAAAAGATCAGAGTCCCTTGATGACCCTTCGATGCTGCCTCGGTAAATGATCTTAGTACCTTAAGGTAATTTCTAAAGTATCTTACGAGTTGCCTCTGTGACTGTATGATGACCCGACCCTGTTCCTCAACATCCAACGATAGAGTTACCTACTAAATAATGGAATATTAGCACTATCTAAAGGAAAGATGAAAAGAAAAAGACTTTATGAGTAGGTAGATAGCTTGTAGTTACTTGCTCACCATAATAAAACAAAATTCTCACACATACACTCTCTTTTATAAATATATTTTCAAAGGCAGAACACTTTGTATGCATTCTCTACGATACGAGAATCATTACAAAGTATTCCGCACTTAGGCATCTTTTAAAAATATTTTTCAAACATACAAACATAAAGCATTTTCAAAAAGTTAGTTACCAACTAAGAGCCCGTAGATAACTACAGATGGAAAGGGTGCTAACACCTTCCCTTTCCATAACCTACCCCTCTTACTCAAAAAAAATCTCGAAAGGTCTTTCCTGTTCTTTTCACCCTTTGTGATAAAGTCGGTGGCGACTCTTGCTAAACTGCAACATTTGCGATAAAATGCAAAACCAGTAAAGTCAGTTCTCCCACTGTATTACACTCGTATGTTGGTTAAAACTAAGCCAAAACTTACGTTTTAAGATGATAACTACTTCTGAAAGATTGTTAAACACGGGTAGAAGTAAAAACACGTAACAATTTATTGATTAGGAGTTGAATTGTGCATTTCAATTTCTGACTTGGAGGAAAAAGTCAGTTTCAAGTTTCCAACTTTGAATCAATGTTATTCACAACTCAAGGGGTGTTAGGGCATGGTTCTTTAAGAAATTGAAAGACAAGGTCTCAAAATTTTACAATTCTCAAAGAATGGGATCAATTGGATACTTGAGCTAGGAGTTGTGATAAGTCAAAGTTGAGAAAAAGATGCTGAGTTTTTGTACTTAAAAAATGCTAAGTTTTTCTTAAAAAGTGACCTATGATGATAGATTCAAGTAGACTTCCTCCAAATTTTATCTTTGGTCAATAATGATAGATTCAAGTAGACTTCCCAAAGAGAATTGTGAAACTTGAATCACTCAAAATAACAACTATTGAAAAAGTTATGTCCTTGTGAAGTTGGTGAAAATTCATGACGTGACCTATAATCTTTTGGGTTCTTAGGGCATCTTCCACTCATTTTCAATCTTTACACATAAAAGAAGGGTTTAATTTAACATCCTTAATATAGTTGTTGAAAAAGAATGGGTTCAAGAAGATAAAAATTAACCAAGTTATGATCTTTTGAAGTCACATAAGGGAATTTGATGGCCTATCTAGAGGACTTGTAATCTTTCTTCATCATTAGGCATCTTCCACATAAAATTTTCTTGAAAATTTTGAAATGATTGGTTTATAACTCTTTAAAGAGAATCATGTCTTGTGAATCACTCAAAAATACCAAAAGATGAGCAAGGTATAACCCTTAGAAGTTCAAAAACCTGGTTCCTAGAGCACCAAAATGACTTGGAAAACACGTTCAATTTTGAAAATCTTCCTTGCACAATAAATCTTGCCATGTAAATAAAAGTTGTTTTAGATGATAATAAGAACCCATAGCAAAAAACAAACCTCCAAATATTAATAATTGAGAGAGTTATACACTTGTGATCAAGAAATCAAGAACTTGTCCAATTAGGTCAAACTTCTTCAATCAACTTTTGCATATTTTGATTTTCTTTGACAAATTGAGGGATGATGGATCATAGTAGACCTTTTTATGATATTACATTAAATCATCTTCAATAATAAAGCATGAATATCAATGAAGCTTTGTTGAAGAAGTCATGGAAATAAAGTCATGAACCTATGAACCAAAATGATGAAATGTGTTGTGCCCTTACCTATAATATTATCAATTAGAGAAACATGCATTGTATTTATTAGTTAAAAGTTAATACATACAAAACATAGATGATAACAACATATAAATCAAGGTGCTTTGTGATTCCTCATGAGCAAACCTAAAGATGGAGAGAAGAACCAAACCCAAGTGTGATCTTGTTGTGATTGATTTGATATGTGATGATAGAAGAATCTTAGGGGGAAAATTGGGGTACAACAGTTGCCCTTATTTAAGTGTCTTTTATCCGGAGATACGTTAAAATCCTAGTGTCGACGCGATTGAAGATACTCAAATACAAAACAAACCCTATTTTTGGGCCTAAGAGGCAATGCAATGCTTATGATTGTGCATGCAAATAAACAGATCCAAAGATGGCACGGGATACCACTAGGGAAACATAAAATAAAAGATCAAAAGAAAATAAGACTAGGAAAATAAATCACTGGTGAATAGAAGACTCGAATCTATTGGGGTAAAGCCCGAGGAGAACACAAAGTAATATCAACTCAAACATTGATGAGAGAAAAATAAAGGATAATAATGATCGACAGATAACCGCAAACTATCAACTCACCAAGAAGATAGAAAAAAAGGTAAAGTCGACCCACAGGGGGAAAGAAGTGGTAGGATAATACCAACAAACATCAATGTTTGGGTAAATCACAAATTCCCAGCATCAATACTTATAATTGGAAACAAACGAACTTTTCAGAGAAAATGAGTCTCAACGATGAACTATCTCCCATAATGACGAGACTAGCATTTATCGGAGTACAAAAAATCTCAACAAGGTATTATCCCCCATAATGACGAGACTACCATTCACTGGAGTAACAAATATTTATAACGAACTATCTCCCATAGTGACGATATTACCATCAATTTGAGTAACAAATATCAACAACGAACTATCTCCCATAATGACGAGATTGCCATCCATTGGAATAACAAATCTCAACAACGAACTATCTCCTATAATGACGAGACTACCATTCATTGGAGTAACAAATCTCAACAATGAACTATCTCCCATAATGACGAGACTACCATCCATTGAAGTGACAAATCTCAACAACGAACTATCTCCCATAATGGAGAGACTACCATCCATTGGTGTAACAAATCTCAACAACGAGTTATCTCCCATAATGATGAGACTACCATCCATTGGAGTAATAAATCTCAATAATGAACTATCTCCCATAATGACGAGACTACCATCCATTGGAGTAATAAATCTCAACAATAAACTATCTCCAATAATGACGAGACAACCATCCATTGGAGTAACAAATATCAACAACGAACTATCTCCCATAATGACGAGACTACAATCCATTGGAGTAACAAATCTCAACAGAAAACTATCTCCCATAATGACGAGACTACCATCCATTAGAGTAACAAATATCAACAACTAACTATCTCCCATAACAACGAGACTACCATCCGTTGAAGTAACAAATATCAACAACGAACTATCTCCCATAATGACGAGAATACCATCCATTGGAGTAACAAATAACAATAATGAACTATCTCCCATAATGATGAGACTACCATCCATTGGAGTAATAAATATCAACAACGAACTATCTCCTATAATGACGAGACTACCATCCATTGGATTAACAAATCATGAATCTTCTCTAGGAACTAACAAATTTACTAGGGAAGTACAAATTGCTCAAATAAAGAGACATGTCATTTGCTGTTATGAGAAGGAGTTATAATAATGCTGCTGGGAAAAGAATTATGACTTCCTGGGATAATGCCAATATATTTTTGGATCGGAGGTAGAGTCTTCTTGTGTAAAATAAATGGACATTCTCAAACTCGGGCCTAAAGCCTGCAGAAATTAAAATAACAATGTTGTCGGGAACCACTGATTCAAACCAGAAATAAACCATAGTGAAACAGTCAACCAAGAAAGCACTTGATGAGAAATAAACTCAAGAGGGGACCATGTTCCATCCAGATAATAAGCTGAATAGGAAGGCTAAAGCAAAATTCTTCCACGATGGATAACTCAATGGGGAAATTGAAAGGATATACACTTTCTGCTTAAGGTTGACAATGTATTGGAGAAAGTGTAACATAACTCTGCAAATAGGGTAATATGCCAACAAATATTATAATAAATTCAAATGAGCAATGAATTTTAATTCAGCTATGCATGATGTATGTATATGTTATTATGTATATGCTGACAAAACAGATATGGGAATATCCAGAAAAAACTAGCTTGGGTAAAGTTAACACTCACCTAAATCACATCCAAGAGGAAAATTTTGAAAGAAAGTAAGCACAAACTAAGGAAACAAATTCCTATTTCACGGCTTAACTTCAATGGGAAGAAACACAATCCGAAAGTAATCAAATCAAAACAATAAATCAGTACAAATACAGGGATATAACATCCTCTTCCCGGCTTCACCAGGGAATATCACACAGACTTCAATGGCGAAAACAATGTCTCGACATCTAGACTTCCACGGGAGATTATAATGCTAACTTCATCAAGTAAGCTAAAAACCACATCGTTGAGACTTCAACCGAGGATCCCGTGCTGAATTTAATAGGGAGTACGACACAACATCATCGAGAGGAGTCCAAAATACATTCTTCAATACCAAGAGTGATGATTACACAAACTTCCCTGGGGATAAATTATGAAATCACATGGGGATACCAACTTTCAGAGAGAAACATTATCTCAACTTTACTTGGGGATCTTAAGAAGTCAAACAATACAACAATAAATCAAAATTATGGGGGTTTTAAATCATACCCAGCACTTGGCGGGATAAAACTAAAAATGTCGACAATTGTTTCAACAATTCTTAGAAAAGATATTGCCCTGGTCTAGTTGCTTGGGAAACAAACAACAACTATATTAATAGAATGGTAGTCTGCGAATGGCGAGACTCCACAGATGATTACAAAGTTTGGAAAATGGTAATACATTGGAAAAGATACATTGAAATGCAATGACCACTATTCTCCCTAAAAACTTTGAATTCATGAGCATCGACTTCTGTTGAAGTATGGTGAAAGTCCAAGAAGATTGTTGCTTCAATGATCAAGTCTTGTCTGAGGCAATTACTTGCCAAGAAATCCCTAACTTTTGCCTAAGTTTCACTTGTGGGTTTTCAATCTAGCGGGAATAATCTATTCTGTTTATGTCCCTAATTTTTGCCTAGACCACCTTTTTGGGTATTTAGTCAACCTAGACGCTCTTTTTTGCCTAAGCTGCTCTTTGGGGTTTTTGACTTAGCATGCTATTCTTTTATTTCTTTAGGCAAAATATTTCTTCACTGCATCAACATTCATAGGATGTGGGAACTCTTCGTCATCCATGGTTTCAACAATCAATGCACCACCAAAGATGGCTTTCTTGACAACATATGGGCCTTCAATATTGGGAGTCCACTTGCTCCTAGAATCAGCATTAAAAGACATGATCTTCTTGAGCACGATGTCGCCTTCTCTGAATTTATGAGGCTTGACCTTTTTATCAAATGCTTTCTTCATTCTCTTATGGTATAACTTACCATGAAACAGAATAGTCATTCTCTTTTCTTCAATCAAATTCAATTGGTCAAACATTTTTTTGATTCATTCAGCCTCTGATAACTTGGTTTCCATTATCACACGTAAAGAGGGAATCTCAACCTCGACGGGGAGCACTACTTCCACACCACACACAAGAGAGAATGAGGTTGCCCCTGTTTATAGGTAATAACAATCTTCTAGATCATCTTCTTGATGTTTTTATTAGAAGCTTCAACAACCCTGTTATACCCTAAAATTTTCCCTCCCTTTTTCTCAACATTTTCTCATCACAAGACCCTTGGAGCTCAAGATCCAATTAGGGTTTCCTCTGTTCAAGACTTCCCCTTGTACTGTTGACCCAAATTAGGGTTTGTGTTTGCACAAAGTTGTTTTGACCTAAAATGCCTAAGATGAATTTCATGCTTCATGTTGGATTCCCAAGTTTATCCATACCAAGTTTCAAGCCCTGATTCCAAACTTTGCCCAGTCAATTGGACAGTTGACTTAGAAATCAGTTGTATTGGGGAAAAAGTCAACTGTGGCCAATTGACAGTCAAATCTCATGAAAATTGACCCACATCAACATTATGAACTCACATGGACCATTTATCAAGTTTGGATCACAATTCCACAAGAAAATTGATCAGATCACCAAAAGGGCAAAATGGTCATTTTAGGGTTTTGACTGCACAAAGGCAATTTTTGACTATTTGACCTAGCCAATGGCAAACCAAGCTCACATATGGACTCAAGGACCCCATGGAATTGTCTTGACATATTCAACAAGTTCAAAAGATCCCAAATACACAAGATTGACAGTTGAATTTCCCAGTCAATTGATCAATTTTGACTGTATACTGAAAAGTCAAACTTTGACTTTTTGGTCAAAATCAAGTGTCAAGATTCATTTTTCATCAAAACATGCCAAATCATGAAACTTGTTCATCAAGAAATCAAGAATTGCAAATTAGGGTTTGAAATGAAGATTTTTCATAACTTAGAATTTTTCTAAGTTATGAAAAACCCTAATTTTTTCCTAACTTTGTCCCACTTTCTCACCAAGATTCATTTGGATTCAAGCAAAAGTCAAAACATGAAAGTTGTAGCCTATTGCAAAATCTACAACTTTGATTCACAAAGTTTCCCCAAAAGAAGCTTGTAGCTCAAGTTATAATTTTTGGAACAAGGGTACCAAACCATTCTTAACTTAGAGAAAATTTGACCTATTTTAGGCAGGATTTTTGCCTAACTTCAAGACCATTTTTCACATACTTCCTCTTGTAATTTCAATTTGCATTTCAAAGATGGATTGAATTAAACATTCCAAGCTTTCCAAAATGTCCAATAACTCATCAAACAACCTCATGGTTAGAGAGAATCGAATTTGGCAATATGGGAAAAACTCACTTTGTTCATGACCAAATTACATGTCCATACACTTAGGCAATTTTGAACTCAGCTTGCATTTCTTGATTACAGACCCTAAATCCCTTTTGCACTCATAAATTTAATGCAAAATCATTGTGCCAAGACCATATTTTATGTGTTCAAGCATTGCATAGAGGTTTAATCCCAAAGTAGAAAAAGCATAATGGCCATTTTTGCAAAAGTGGAACTTTATGTCAATTAGCAATCCAAGCAAGTACAGTGCATATCCTCTTGGCACAAGTTATTAGACTAATTACACTGATCAAGACTAAGTGTGCAGCACATTAGGAGGGACCTGCCTTGGCCTAGGAACCAACTTGACAACTTTTGCTTAAGTAAGAAGAAAGCTTGCATTTTGTACAACACAATACATTCCTGCAAAGACCAACCTAAGCAAACTTTCTCCTCACATTTCACACTCCCTAACTGACCTAAAGCACAACCAAACAACCCTTCATCCATCCATATACAGAAAATCACAGTTTTGTGGCAAAACAGGGCATATTCTGCAACTTGAATCCCACAACTCATTTCCATCGTGCATCTTGGCCAAAACCAGTTCAAATACTTTCCTTACCATCAATCTAAACTATCCAAAGCATTAGAAGTAGACTGTAACTCCTCTAATCAGTTTGGCCATTTTCATTTCTTCCTCTTGCAGGTTGACTTCTGCAGCTTGATATAGAAGGTTTCAAAGCATACCAAGTATTGGAATAGCATCCTCACACTTCAAGCAAGCTGTACAAACCATCATCTTGCCCTGAAAGCTCCTCCATTGCCAGACACGATTCCAACTGAACAGGTATATTCATGAACTTCTATCTCTCAATGTAGGCATCATTAGCTCTAAGTTTGTGAATGAAAAATGTCATGCTCATGTCCCTGAAACTATACATGTCTTTACTTTCCATTTATTTTGCCCGTGCTATGAGAATTTGAGGTCTGAACATTGATAAAAAGTTAGGTTAAGATTTGGGAATGGAGAAATTCTCTCTCATTTCTGAGAGTTAGGATGAGTTCTTTATATGTCCAGAATCGTGGCTTGATGCTTAACATTCTTATGTTGTAAGTTTGTGCTAAAAGTCCAGGAATCCAGATGTTTGAATCAGTGTACCATGCGCGCGTTTTTGACAAAGTTTCTGGCCAGAGGTTGCAGAAGGTCCTTTGGGCTAGGCTTGTTCTATCTTTTCTCATTTGCACCCTATTTTTACTTTTACACCTCTTTGGCCCATTACGTTTATTTTCATGATTTTTTGACTTTTCTTTTTTTGTTCTGACTTATTTATTTTTCCTCACAATATTAAAAATATAAAAAAATATTTTTACACCATTTTTATATTTATTAGGCTTTTATTTGTTTAAATTGATATTTGTACATAAATAAATATATAAACATACTTTTATTTAAAAAAATACTAAAATAATGCAAACACATTTTATTTTCCATTTTTAAATTATTTTATCTTCTGAAAATATTTTATATAAAATATACCTTTTTTTATAAATATTAAATATTATTATTTTGTATATATAATACATATTTAGAAAATAATACAAATATATATATATTTATTAGAATATTTAGGACAAAAATACAAAAATATATACATTTTTATTTTATTAATATTTGACATTAAAAATACCTTTTTTATAAATATACTTCATTTTTATTTTATTTTTGTACATAATTATTAAATATTTGTACATATTAAATAATTAATACATTTACTTAATAAAATTAGGGTTTTGTCCTAAACATAAAAACTCCAAAAAATAATACTTTTTATTTTGTTTATTTGACATATAAAAATACTTTTTTTCATACATATAAAAAGCCTTTTTGCATCTTGCACATTTATTTCATTTCTATTTAATTTGTGCAATTAAATATCTTGTAAATAATCCCAATTTGATGTAATAGTCTAGATTTAAATTCCTTGTCAAAATATCCCCCATTTGAACATTTGTACCCCCCTTCCCGTATTGTGTTGTAATAACTTAGGAACTTTATTTTTCGCACTTTAATGCTTTCTAATTATACCATGCTAGAATTAGGGTTTGTATGCGAATCAAAAACAACAAAAATAGTTTGACCTAATTTCAAGATAAACAAGCATGAAAAGGGACAACACTAATCACACTTGCACCCCTAGGGTATTCCACTTGTTGCCTTCAATAAATGGGCCATATTGCATGTTAGGTCTCTTTGGGCAAAAACAAAACAATCAAACGATCATAGTCCCTCGATGGCGCTTTCGAAAGTTGCCTAAAAAATGATCAAGTCCCTTAAAGGAAAAATTGCCCAAAGATACTTGGCACCATTGCAATTATGGTCTAAACGATGACACGCGCCCGTCCCTTTCACATCCTAACACAAGATTGTCCACCAAATGCAATGGTGGAACAAAATTGTTAAAAGGGTTAAAACATAGCAAAAATCTTTGAGAACTTTAGGGTAGATAGCTCTTAAGTACTTGTCAACTTGCAAAACAAAAACACTTGCCTATTTTTTCAAACCACACTTCACAAACACTTTCAAAATAAACTTTCAAAAAACCTTGAAACATCTTTTCAAAAAGACAAACACCTTTTGTAAAACATTCGAGTAAAGAATTGTTACAAGGGTAGCCTAGACAAGGCATCTTTTTCAAAACATTTTCAAAACCACGCACAAAACACCATTTCAAACAATTGAAAACCAAGGCAAGTTGATCTAAGCAAGTAACTAAGAGCCCATGGATAACCATGGATAGAAAGGGTGCTAATACCTTCCCTTTCTATAATCTACTCCCCGAACCCAAGAAAATATCTCAAAGGTTTTTGCTGTGCTTTTTAACCTTTCCTTAGGATAAAATAAAAAGTCGGTGGCAACTCTTGCTCAACCGAAACATTTGCGAAAACAAACGTAAAATCATAGTCAGTTCTCCCACCGTATAACAGAACTGGCGACTCTGCTGGGGATATTTTTAAAAGTGGAGTAACCTTAGGGCTTAGATCACCCTCTTGCATGATTAATTGTTTGTTTTGATTGCTTTATATCTTGGCTCTTTTGTTTGGGTTTGCAATCCTACACCCGAATTTTGGGAAACATTTATAGATAGCAATACATTGTGGAAACTGTGCGGGGTATACCGACACGGTCGAAGCAATAGCTATATTAGTGCGACATATTTGTGAGTACCGATAACCCTTGAGTTCAATCAAGGAGAGTATGGGGCCGCTGAGTGATGTCACTAAGCACTAATGACCTAGAACCTTACTTGACCATCTTGGCCTTTTATTAGGGGTAGTGAGATGACCGGCTTTGGTGCAGTCCGAAGTTGGTAGATACTCGATACTACACTCATTGAGGGTTGTTTTCTTGGAATATTTTGGTCGCTAGTTAAGTGGCTAAACCAAAACAATGAACGATGAAAACAATCCAATGATATTGAGCTCCTTAGAACCCGGTTACTATTTATAGGACAGGTTTTTAAGCCAACTACACTCAAGAGGGTACTTACCTATGAAACTCCATGCAAGCCTGAAATTAGGGTTTAGTGTGATTTGCCTGTACATATGTTTGTGCATACATCATAAACATCATAAAGCATCATATGCATTCACTAACCATTTCAAGGGTTTAGATCTTCATCTTTGTTCTTGTTTTGTAGGTCATGGAAATTTCTCGCAGAAAAACCATCCAAGTCTACCTTGTGAGAATCTCTCCTCAGCTCAAGGAGCTCACATCAAGGATTCCGGAAAGCTCATCCTTCAGTGAAAGACATGGTAGACTGCTCAGTTTAGTCAACACCAACATTGAAGAAGACATGTTGAAAGTGCTATTCCAGTTCTTTGACCCTCTTCATCACTGCTTCACTTTCCCCGATTACCAGTTGGTGCCCACTTTGGAGGAGTTTTCTCAACTCCTAAGAATCCCTATCCTTAATCAACTACCCTTCAACGGTACGGAAAAGGAACCAAAGCCTGAAGATGTTGCTCGAGCATTACATCTACAGCCTTCTGACATCAAGGGGCATTGGGAAACCAGAAGCAGCGTCAAAGGATTCTTAGCAAAATTCTTGTTTGAAAAGGCACAAGAATGTTGGGATTCATTGGACCTGCCGACCTTTGAAGAAATTGTGGCACTCCTTATCTATGGGTTGGTCTTGTTCCCAAATTCTGACCAATTGGTAGATATCAACGCCGTCAAAATCTTCTTGTCCAGAAATCCAATACCAACATTGCTTGGGGATATCCTTCACTCATTTCACACACGAACAATAAGAAAGAGGGGTGTTCTCATGTGCTGTACTCCTCTCCTTGCAAGGTGGTTTATTTCGCACCTTCCACAATCTGTCTTGAAGAATGACCAAGGCTCAAGGTGGTCCCAACGATTGATGACTCTTACTCACTCTGATGTACACTGGTGTTCTCGGTCCAGAGAAAATGTCATCATCGTCGATCATTGTGGAGAGTTCCCTAATGTTCCTTTACTTGGAATCATAGGAGGTATTACCTATAACCCCTGCCTAGCTTTGAGGCAATTTGGATATGCACGGAGGGATGACCCTCACGACATGTTGATTCCTGACCTAGTTTTTGACTTTGACAACGATGCGCAAGGACTTCGCCAAAGATTCATCAGAGCTTGGAGGATGCCCAACAAGGTTGACAGCAAGACACTGGGGCACAAGAACTCCGTCCCTCTTGAGCCTTATCTCAAATGGGTACGAGCCCGAGCCCAGAGTCTAATGATGCGTTATTCTCATGTTCTCCCTGTGATTAAAGAGCCTGTCAAGGAAGGAGAGGTTCCCTACACCATCCTATATCCTGACATGCCTACATCGTGGGAGGAAATGCAGAAGAGCTGGATCCAACTCAAGGAGGAACGGAACACTTTTGAAGCCAGCTTCTACGCTAGTGAAAAGAAGGTTCTAGAGCTTACCCGCCGACTCCATGAGGAAGAGACCCTCAACACCTACATCGCACCAAAGAGGATGCACAATGTCTTTTTACCTTGAGAAGTTGTTTTTGTAATATTTGGCCCATGAGGCATTTATGTACTAACAAATTTCTTCTTATTAATATGGCGTGCGTTCTTTTTTGTCTGCAACAAGTTTGAATATTCTAAATCCTTGAATGCATTGCATACATAAGCATACCATTCATCATGTGCATAAGCAGGTCTCACGCCAGGTTTCCTTATCTGTCTGCTGTTTATTTCAGTAGGATGGATCTCGAGCAAACAATCAAAGACCTACAGGCTCAAAATGCACAGTTCCAGTAACTCCTTATCACCTTGGCTAAGGGTCAGGAGGATCTAAAGACCTTGATGGGGAATAAAGACCCAGTGAAGAAGAAGAAAAAGAGACTCGGGGTGGCTACTTTAGGGAGAAGATTTGAAGGAGAAGCCCGAAGAGTGCTTGAATTTCCTCCTACTTCTGAGGAAGGAACCAGTAAAGGGGGTGCGGCTGCGGTACCTTCCGAGTCTGATATGGAAGAAGAGGAGGCTGAAGAGGATGAAGACTATTATGATCAACAATATCCTTTGGCTGATGATAAATACAAAGGTTTAGAAGACAGGTTGGCCGCCATGGAGCTACAAAGAGTACCAGGTTTGGATTTTGAAGACTTGGGTTTAGTTGTTGGGATTGTGATTCCCCCAAAGTTCAAAGTGCCAGTTTTTGTGAGGTATGACGGGCTGTCCTGTCCAAAAATGCATCTCAGGTCCTACGTAAGGAAGATCCAACCTTATACGGCAGATAAGAACCTTTGGATCCATTTCTTTCAAGACAACCTTTCTGGGGCTCAACTGGAGTGGTTCTATCAGCTAGAGGGAACCAGTGTCCGAAACTGGGAAGACTTGGCCACCGCCTTCTACAAACAATATCAGTATAATTCTGACCTTGCTCCCACGCGTATCCAACTTCAGGGTATGTCACTGGGAACAGGCGAAGGATTCAAAGAATATGCACAAAAATGGAGGGATTTGGCTGGTAGGGTGCAGCCGCCTTTAACCGATCGTGAACTTGTTGACATGTTTCTAGGGACCCTATCTGGGCCATTTTTCAATCATCTGATTGGTAACTCTTCCGCGGGGTTTACCGATTTGATCTTAACAGGCGAAAGAATAGAAGCTGGCATCAAGTCAGGGAAGATTCAGAAGGGTGCCGCTGCAAGTGTTGACAAGAAACCTTTCAAGAAAGAAACGGCTGTGGTATACTCTCAGAGAAGAGCAGGGAAGACTGAATGTCGGCCAACTGTGGGGGCCGTAATGATTCAAAACCCTTCAAATGAGCAGCCTCGCTATAACCAGTCCATACCAAATCAACAACGGGTGGAACGGCCACAACGGCAGTTCACCCGCATTAATATGACGCCAGCGCAAGTGCTCCCCCATCTGTTGAAGTTGAATCTCGCCACTATCAAAGAGGCGCCAAAAAATGTGAATACGTCATCTCCGCATTATCATCCTAATGCTAAATGCGCCTACCATTCTGACAGTGTCCGGCACGACACCAATGATTGTTGGGCACTCAAGCATAAAATCCAAGACCTGATAGAGGCGAATGAGGTGGAGTTCGACGCTCCAGAGAAGCCGAACGTGATATCTGCTCCAATGCCGAAGCACGGCCGAAATGTCAATGCCATTGAAGAAGATTTGTATGTTGCTGATGTCAATGATCTGATAACTCCATTGTTAACCATCAAGTTGAATCTGTTAAAGGCCGGGATTTTCTCGGGATGTAAAGAAGATTGCTACTGCTGTTACTCTCTGCTGTTTGATTGTCCGTTACTAAAGAAAGGCATCCAAGGCCTAATGGACAATCAACAAATTTTGTTTGAAAAAGTCTCTGCTATTCCAACCCATACTGAAGATGTCTCAATCATAACCATTCACGCCAATCTTTCCAAGGCCGTCAAAAAGCCTGTTAAGATTACACAAGTTACAAAGTCTGTTCCTTTGAAGATAACAATGCCAGGGCCTGTCCCCTATATTTCTGAGAAGTCAATACCATGGAACTACGGCAGTGACGTCTACTACCATGGTATTAAACAAATCGAAATAACTGAAGATAGTTCGGATGAAGAAGAAGCCAGCATTGGAAACATTGCGGGCACGAGCAAAATCACCCGGAGCGGGAGAATATTTTCTCCAGAGATTGCCCCTCCAAGAGCAATCTTTGGACCCTCATCTGCTGACAAGGTTATTCCTGCACCAATAAAACTCTCCGCTAGAACCCCATTGATTGAAGATGTTGTTGTTCCTAGTATTGTCCCTCCTACCATTGCTGATAAAGGTAAGGGAACCCAAGATGAGCTCGTCAGGACGAGGGCTCAACCCTTGGTCATCCCGGAAACCTCCAAAAAAGAAATGGAAGAGATCTTGAAGATAATCAAAAGGAGTGATTACGATGTGGTAGAACAACTGGGGCAAACCCCCTCAAAGATCTCCATGCTGGCACTACTACTTTGCTCAGAAGTGCACGCTAAAGCTTGGATAAAATTCCTGAAGGCCGCCCATGTGCCCCAGGAAACCTCTGCGGACCAATTCCAAAATTGCATGGCCAGCCTTACTGCGGACAATGGATTAGGTTTCTCTGATGCCGACCTAACTCCTAAAGGTAGAAACCACAATGATGCTTTGCACATTTCAGTCGAGTGCCGAGGAACTACTCTCGCACATGTCTTGGTCGACACTGGTTCGTCGCTAAATGTACTGCCTAAGAAAGCTTTGGACCGACTAGATTGTGAAGGGTTAGAGTTGAAGCCGAGTGATATTGTTGTCAGAGCTTTCGATGGTTCGAAGAGGATGGTCCATGGGGAGGTTGATATTCCCATCAAGGTAGGCACTGAGGTGTTTAAATCTACTTTCTATGTGATGGACATCCGTCCGTCATACTCTTGCTTGTTGGGTAGGCCTTAGATACACCATGTCGGGGCAGTCACCTCCTCCTTACATCAGATGTTGAAGTATCCTGTCAAGGGGAAGATCATTACCGTCCATGGTGAAGAGGAGTACATGATCAACCACTTGAACTCCTTCCGGTATGTGGAGCTAGAGGGGGAGTTCACTGAGACGCCTTTTCAGCATTTCGAAGAAGTCTATCCTGAAATAACAGTAGCAAAGTTGGCAGCAGAAGTACCAAAGCAGATGGCCAGGATGGCATCTCTGGAGGACGCAAAGGCCGCAATAAAGGAGGGGAAGAATTCAGCATGGGGGCAGTTGCCTGATATTCCACATAAAACAAACAAATTTGGATTAGGGTTCACAGCCGCGGGCCAGAAAGCTATGCGCCGTTCGAAGATTGAAAGAGCGCCAATCAAAATTTCTCCCTACGGAATCAACGCTTTGGAGGATGAAGACAAAGAGAGCAGCATCGAAGAGTGGATTTACCCAACTATCAAAGGAGGATTATGCAACTGGGAGGAAAAAGACTTTGTCCCCATCACTTTTATTCATCAGTAATTTATCTGTCAAACATTTCCTATTGGTCTGTAATATTTATTTTCGAATAATCCGTACACTATCTTTTTACCTCATGCCTTGCCCGAGGCATGTAGGTCCATTTGTAAGGGTTTTGATTACTTTCATATCCATATGCCATGTTTAATGATTCATTGGACGTTTTTCATTTGATAAACTGCTGTGTTCATTTTCTTTCCTTTTGCATTTTTTGTTTAAGGATGGCTATCCCTTACACACACCCACACTCACAAATGCAGGTACCCATCCACTCCGGATTCCATGGGTGACTATTCTGCTATATCCTTCAATAACTCTGAAGATCTGGTCAATCAAGCCGAGTATGAAGATGACGAAGGTTGTGAAGTACCAGGGGAACTAGCCAGACTTCTACAGCAAGAGGAAAGGGCCATCTTACCTCACGAAGAGTCATTGGAAACTGTCAACTTGGGAACCGAGGAAGACCGGAAGGAGGTGCAAGTGGGTGCCAATCTGGAACCAAATGTCAAAGAGCGCCTGATACAGTTGTTAAATGAGTATGTTGAAATCTTCGCTTGGTCTTATGAAGACATGCCGGGTTTAGACACAGACATCGTGGTTCACCGTCTCCCCACAAGAGAGGATTGTCCACCGATCAAACAAAAAGTCCGCCGAATGAGGCCTGACATGTCTGAAAAGATCAAAGCGGAAGTGATGAAGCAATTCGACGCTGGCTTTCTGGCTGTTACATCCTATCCTCAATGGGTCGCTAACATCGTGCCAGTACCTAAAAAAGATGGCAAAATCAGGATGTGTGTGGACTACCGGGATTTGAATAGGGCCAGCCCCAAAGATGATTTTCCACTTCCACACATTGACATTTTGATCGACAATACAGCTCAGCATAAAGTGTTTTCCTTCATGGATGGATTCTCGGGTTACAATCAAATCAAAATGGCCCCCGAAGATATGGAGAAAACAACTTTTGTCACACAATGGGGCACTTTCTGTTACAAGGTGATGCCGTTCAGGCTGAAGAACGCAGGGGCAACTTATCAACGTGCCATGGTAGCTTTTTTTCACGATATGATACATCATGAGATCGAAGTTTACATAGACGATATGATAGCTCGGTCGCAAACAGAGGAGGAGCACCTTGAACATCTAGAAAAGCTGTTTGCCAGGTTGAAAGAATATAAACTCAGGCTGAATCCAAGTAAGTGCACTTTTGGAGTTAGGTCTGGTAAACTTCTAGGATTCATTGTAAGCAACAAAGGCATTGAAGTCGATCCAGCAAAAGTGAAAGAAATACAAGAGATGCCTGCTCCCTGTACTGAAAAGGATGTTAGAGGGTTCTTGGGGCGTTTGAACTATATTGCCAGATTCATCTCTCATCTGACTTCTACCTGTGAGCCAATTTTCAAACTCTTAAAGAAAGATCAGGTAGTCGAATGGAACGACGATTGCCAAGCTGCTTTTGATAAGATCAAGGAGTATTTTCTAGAACCACCTATTCTGATGCCACCCGTCGAAGGAAGGCCATTGATCATGTATCTGACCGTCTTGGATAACTCAATGGGGTGTGTTTTGGGCCAGTATGACGAGTCTGGTCGAAAAGAGCATGCTATTTATTACCTTAGCAAAAAGTTTACCGACTGTGAGACTCGCTACTCACTGCTCGAGAAAACTTGATGCGCTTTGGTATGGGCTGCTCGCCGACTAAGGCAGTATATGTTGACTCATACTACCTTGTTGATTTCTAAAATGGATCCTATCAAGTATATCTTCGAAAAGCCTGCTTTATCTGGAAGGATAGCTAGATGGCAAATGATCCTAACTGAGTATGACATCTAGTACACCACCCAAAAAGCTATAAAAGGGAGTGTACTAGCTGACCATCTGGCTCATCAAGCTATCAAAGATTACCAACCCATGAGATTTGACTTCCCAGACGAGGACATCATGAATTTGGACAACATCGAAGGTAACGGATCGTATGACGGACCCGAAAATGGATCCCGATAGACCCTGTACTTTGATGGTGCTTCAAATGCACTTGGAAACGGTATCGGCGCAATACTCATTTCTCCAGAAGGTTGTCACACACCTTTCACGGCCCGACTTTGCTTCAGCTGCACAAACAACATGGCTGAATATGAAGCTTGCATCTTTGGTCTCAAGGCTGCTATAGACTTGGGGATCAAATCTTTGATCGTATTCGGGGACTCGGCTTTGGTTATTAGTCAAATCAAAGGAGAGTGGGATACCAAGCATCCTAATCTTATCCCATACAAAGAACATGTCCTGACATTGTTGCCTCACTTCGAGCAAATTACCTTCGAGCATTTCCCGCGAGAAGAGAATCAGCTAGCAGATGCTCTAGCTACAATATCTTCCATGTTTAAACTCAACTGGGATAACGAGGCTCCCCAAATCACTATCGAGCGAATGGATGAACCCGAACATTGTCACGAGATTAATACCGAAGAAGTAGTGGAACAACCCTGGTTCCATGAAATCAAAAGGTATCTCCAGACTAGAGATTATCCCGAAGGAGCTTCCGTAAATGACAAGAAGTTCTTAAGGAAATTTGCTGCCAAATTCTTCCTGAGCAACAGCATCCTTTACAAACGAAGCCATGATTGTGTATTACTCCGATGCATAGACAAAGCTGAAGCAGAGTTGATCATGACTGAGATACACAGCGGCACATTTGGCACTCACTTGAGCGGGCATACAATGGCTAAGAAGATCCTAAGGGCAGGCTATTACTGGTCTACCATGGAGGCTGACTGCCATCAACATTCCCGTACTTGCCACAAATGTCAAGTCTACGCTGACAAAGTCCATATCCCTCCGGTTCCTCTCAACGTTCTGACTGCTCCTTGGCCATTTGCAATGTGGGGCGTTGACATGATTGGAGAGATCAAGCCCACGGCTTCCAACGGACATCGCTTCATCCTGGTTACCATTGACTATTTCACCAAGTGGGTCGAAGCAGCTTCCTTCGCCTCTGTTACTAAAAATGTGGTTGCCCGCTTCATCAAGCAAAATCTCATATGCCGGTATGGTGTTCCAGACAGGATCATCACAGACAACGGTACTAATCTGAATAACACGATGATCACCGCATTGTGCGAACAGTTCAAGATTTATCATCACAATTCATCTCCCTATCGGCCGAAGATGAACGGTGCTGTTGAAGCTGCGAACAAGAACATTAAGAAGATCATTCAGAAAATGACTGTCACTTACAAAGACTGGCATGAGATGTTACCGTTTGCTCTGCATGGATACCGTACGACGGCACGTACTTCAACCGGGGCAACCCCATTTTCTTTGGTATATGGCATGGAAGCTGTCCTACCCATGGAGGTTCAGATTCCTTCTCTAAGGATTATGAAGGACGCATGTTTGAATGAAGATGATTGGATTCGGACCCGACTTGATCAACTCAATTTGATCGACGAGAAGCGACTCGCTGCTGTATGCCATGGTCAGACGTATCAAAAGCGGATGATCAAGGCCTTCAATAAGAAAGTCAGACGTCAAGTGTATCAAGTCGGAGATCTCGTAATCAAGCGGATTATCTTACCGCAAAGTGATCCCAGGGGAAAATGGACTCCTACATACGAAGGACCATTTGTGATCAAGAGCATATTTTCTGGTGGTGCAATGATTCTGACCACCATGGACGGCGATGATTTGCCGCACCCTGCGAACGCAGACATAGTCAAAAGATACTACGCATAGAATAACCCGACAAGTCGAAAACCCGAAATGGCGGCTTGGGCAAAAATGGGCATCCCGGTGAATCGAAAACCCGAAAGGGCGGTTCAGGCAAAAGTTAGGGATAAAAATAAAAAAAAATCTGTACACCCGGCAAGTTGAAAACCCGAAAGGGCGGCTTGGGAAAAAAGGGGTTTCCCGGTGGATCGAAAACCCGAAAGGGCGATTCAGGCAAAAGTTAGGGAATTAAAGTGTATGACTATGTCTCGTCGGATCACTTCAAAGACAATCTCTTCACCAACCAGTTCCAAGCTTCTGATCAATCCAGTCATCGGCAGACGAAGCATTGAATGGACAGATATTCAGAGTTGTGAAGGCTATAGCGGAATGGAATCCCATGGAATTATTTCACATAGCCATCTTTCTTTTGTATAAATTTTTCAATATTTACGACGAAATCCTCTTACTAGGATGGTTGTCTCCTTTGTACAAATATATTCATAGAAAGTTAATACAAATACTTTTCCCAGAAATTCGCGTCATTTCCTCCTTTCTTTTTCTCTTGCACTAATTGTTTTATTTTGAGAAACGTCCAATGTTTTGTTAAATAGGCATATGCATTTGAACATAATCATTTCCTTATGAATCAAGAAAGAGGATTACTGATAGGTTGAAGGTGCAGTCCGATATCTTGATACCCTTTCAAAAGAAGTCCCGAGCAGATTTGAAATCCCCATTCCTCTATCAAAACTTAATTCCCTAAACAGAGTCAGACTTCAGGATCCTCGTCAGCAAAAGCTTTCTCAAAACTGATTTCCCCAGCCAGAGAACCTTCCAGAATTCAATGCCCCTCGGAGTTAAGTTTCAGTATCCCCAGCGGAGCTAAAACTTCAAACTATCAATTCCCAACGAAACCAGACTAGTGAACCTTCTTCCCACAGAGATACTTCTCACTAGACTGAAGATTCTCAGTCTTACATCCCCAGCATGAGTCTACCAGGTTCTAAAATCCCCAGTAGAAATCATCAGGAACTCTCTTACCCTGCAAGTCACCAAGGAAATTCTAAGTCCCCGCAAGTGGTTCTAAGGCCCCTCAACGATTGAAGGTCTGGTATTCCCCAAGCAAATCTGAAGACTTTCAGTTGTTAGTTCCTCATTGTATATTCGAATATTCTCCAATGAAGATCTCCTCAAGACAGGAATTCCCCAGAAGATTGATATACAACCCAAGCTCCTATTTCCCTAGCAACAGCCAAGGAATTATTCTTCCCGGCAGCAGTCAAGATGCTTTTATCTTCAGCCATCTCGGATTCATCTATCCTCCGCAAGACAGCTCTCCAGCTTACATGCACATTCATTTACACTCATATCATATAACATACAGTGCATCATACATCATGACATTGCATACCACTAACTCTTCACCTTTTCAGGCAAAATCAGTCAACAGACAAAATCGTTATCTTCCGAGATTCTTTCCAGAAATAGTTCAGATGTGACCCAGACATGGCAACATTCTGATGCTTATTCCAGATTCATCCATATGCATATTTACACGAGCTCATCATTAGGAAACCCTACACCGGTTCCTCCTCCACCTTCAAGATTTCTGAAAACAGTTCACGGGTTCTCCAAGTAACGGATGTTAACCTATCGCTTGTTCAGTTTCTTCTCAAGACTTCTGAAAACAGTTTATGGATTCTTCCCAACAACGGATGTTAATCTATCGCTTGTTCAGATGCAACTTTTGAAAACAGTTTACGGACGCTTCCCAACAACGAATGCTGCTCTATTGCTTATTCAACTCCAAGATTTCTGAAAACAGTTCACGGGTTCTCCAAGTAACGGATGTTAACCTATCGCTTGTTCAGTTTCTTCTCAAGACTTCTGAAAACAGTTTATGGATTCTTCCCAACAACGGATGTTAATCTATCGCTTGTTCAGGTGCAACTTTTGAAAACAGTTTACGGACGCTTCCCAACAACGGATGCTGCTCTATTGCTTATTCAACTCCAAGATTTCTGAAAACAGTTCACGGGTTCTCCAAGTAACGGATGTTAACCTATCGCTTGTTCAGTTTCTTCTCAAGACTTCTGAAAACAGTTTATGGATTCTTCCCAACAACGGATGTTAATTTATCGCTTGTTCAGATGCAACTTTTGAAAACAGTTTACGGACGCTTCCCAACAACAGATGATGCTCTATTGCTTATTCAACTCCAAGATTTCTGAAAACTGTTCATGGGTTCTCCAAGTAACGGATGTTAACTTATAGCTTGTTCAGTTTCTTCTCAAGACTTCTGAAAACAGTTTATGGATTCTTCCCAACAACGGATGTTAATTTATCGCTTGTTCAGATGCAACTTCTGAAAACAGTTTACGGATGCCTCCGGATACGGATGTCAATCTATTGCTTATTCAGACCCCAGTTCAGAGATGGTCCTAAACATGGGCACCTTTCTGATACTCATTCCAGATGGCATCTTTAAGCCCATCCCCGACAAGTTTCTGTCACTCTTCCAGATGGCATCTTTAAGCCCATCACCGACAAGTTTCTGTCACTCTTCCAGATGGCATCTTTAAGCCCATCCCCGACAAGTTTCTGTCACTCCTCCCGATGGCATCGTTAAGCCCATCTCCAAATGGCATCTCTAAGCCCATTCCCGCATCCATTGCTTTGACGAGTGCAAATTTAAGGGCACTCTAGTGTCCAATCTCCTTTTACCCTCGAGTCACGAAAGGCAAACTTGCCAATCTAACTCTTCGGATTCAAGAAGATTGAACAGGGGCAACTGTTATACCCCAAAATTTTCCCTCCCTTTTTCTCAACATTTTCTCATCACAAGACCCTTGGAGCTCAAGATCCAATTAGGGTTTCCTCTGTTCAAGACTTCCCCTTGCACTGTTGACCCAAATTAGGGTTTGTGTTTGCACAAAGTTGTTTTGACCTAAAATTCCTAAGATGACTTTCATGCTTCATGTTGGATTCCCAAGTTTATCCATACCAAGTTTCAAGCCCTGATTCCAAACTTTGCCCAGTCAATTGGACAGTTGACCTAGGAATCAGTTGTATTGGGGAAAAAGTCAACTGTGGCCAATTGACAGTCAAATCTCATGAAAATTGACCCACATCAACATTATGAACTCACATGGACCATTTGATCAAGTTTGGATCACAATTCCACAAGAAAATTTATCAGATCACCAAAAGGGCAAAATGGTTATTTTAGGGTTTTGACTGCACAAAGGCAATTTTTGACTATTTGACCTAGCCAATGGCAAACCAAGCTCACATATGGACTCAAGGACCCCATGGAATTGTTTTGACATACTCAACAAGTTCAAAAGATCCCAAATACACAAGATTGACAGTTGAATTTCCCAATCAATTGATCAATTTTGACTGTATACTGAAAAGTCAAACTTTGACTTTTTGGTCAAAATCAAGTGTCAAGATTCATTTTTCATCAAAACATGCCAAATCATGAAACTTGTTCATCAAGAAATCAAGAATTGCAAATTAGGGTTTGAAATGAAGATTTTTCATAACTTAGAATTTTTCTAAGTTATGAAAAACCCTAATTTTTTCCTAACTTTGTCCCACTTTCTCACCAAGATTCATTTGGATTCAAGCAAAAGTCAAAACATGAAAGTTGTAGCCTATTGCAAAATCTACAACTTTGATTCACAAAGTTTCCCCAAAAGAAGCTTGTAGCTCAATTTACAATTTTTGGAACAAGGGTACCAAACCATTCTTAACTTAGAAAAAATTTGACCTATTTTAGGCAGGATTTTTGCCTAACTTCAAGACCATTTTTCACATACTTCCACTTGGAATTTCAATTTTCATTTCAAAGATGGATTGAATTACACATTCCAAGCTTTCCAAAATGTCCAAGAACTCATCAAACAACCTCATGGTTAGAGAGAATCGAATTTGGCAATATGGGAAAAACTCACTTTGTTCATGACCAAATTACATGTCCATACACTTAGGCAATTTTGAACTCAGCTTGCATTTCTTGATTACAGGCCCTGAATCCATTTTGCACTCATAAATTTAATGCAAACTCATTGTGCCAAGACCATATTTTATGTGTTCAAGCATTGCATAGAGGTTTAATCCCAAAGTAGAAAAAGCATAATGGCCATTTTTGCAAAAGTGGAACTTTATGTCAATTAGCTATCCAAGCAAGTACAGTGCATATCCTCTTGGCACAAGTTATTAGACTAATTACACTGATCAAGACTAAGTGTGCAGCACATTAGGAGGGACCTGCCTTGGCCTAGGAACCAACTTGACAACTTTTGCTTAAGTAAGAAGAAAGCTTGCATTTTGTACAACACAACACATTCCCGCAAAGACCAACCTAAGCAAACTTTGTCCTCACATTTCACACTCCCTAACTGACCTAAAGCACGACCAAACAACCCTTCATCCATCCATATACAGAAAATCACAGTTTTGTGGCAAAACAGGGCATATTCTGCAACTTGAATCCCATAACTCATTTCCATCGTGCATATTGGCCAAAATCAGTTCAAATACTTTCCTTACCATCAATCCAAACTATCCAAAGCATTAGAAGTAGACTGTAACTCCTCTATTCAGTTTGGCCATTTTCATTTCTTCCTCTTGCAGGTTGACTTCTGCAGCTTGATATAGAAGGTTTCAAAGCATACCAAGTATTGGAATAGCATCCTCACACTTCAAGCAAGCTGTACAAACCATCATCTTGCCCTGAAAGCTCCTCCATTGCCAGACACGATTCCAACTGAACAGGTATATTCATGAACTTTTATCTCTCAATGTAGGCATCATTAGCTCTAAGTTTGTGAATGAAAAATGTCATGCTCATGTCCCTGAAACTATACATGTCTTTACTTTCCATTTATTTTGCCTGTGCTATGAGAATTTGAGGTCTGAACATTGATAAAAAGTTAGGTTAAGATTTGGGAATGGAGAAATTCTCTCTCATTTCTGAGAGTTAGGATGAGTTCTTTATATGTCCAGAATCGGGGCTTGATGCTTAACATTTCTTATGTTGTAAGTTTGTGCTAAAAGTCCAGAAATCCAGATGTTTGAATCAGTGTACCATGCGCGCGTTTTTGACAAAGTTTCTGGCCAGAGATTGAAGAAGGTCCTTTGGGCTGGGCTTGTTCTATCTTTTCTCCTTTGCACCCTATTTTTACTTTTACACCTCTTTGGCCCATTATGTTTATTTTCATGATTTTTTGACTTTTCTTTTTTTGTTCTGACTTATTTATTTTTCCTCACAATATTAAAAATATAAAAAAATATTTTTACACCATTTTTATATTTATTAGGCTTTTATTTGTTTAAATTGATATTTGTACATAAATAAATATATAAACATACTTTTATTTAAAAAAATACTAAAATAATGCAAACACATTTTATTTTCAATTTTTATTTTATTTTATCTTCTGAAAATATTTTATATAAAATATACCTTTTTTTATAAATATTAAATATTATTATTTTGTATATATAATACATATTTAGAAAATAATACGAATATATATATATATATATATATTTATTAGAATATTTAGGACAAAAATGCAAAAATATATACATTTTTATTTTATTAATATTTGACATTAAAAATACCTTTTTTATAAATATACTTCATTTTTATTTTATTTTTGTACATAATTATTAAATATTTGTACATATTAAATAATTAATACATTTACTTAATAAAATTAGGGTTTTGTCCTAATCATAAAAACTCCAAAAAATAATACTTTTTATTTTGTTTATTTGACATATAAAAATACTTTTTTTCATACATATAAAAAGCCTTTTTGCATCTTGCACATTTATTTCATTTCTATTTAATTTGTGCAATTAAATATCTTGTAAATAATCCCAATTTGATGTAATAGTCTAGGTTTAAATTTCTTGTCAAAATATCCCCCATTTGAACATTTGTACCCCCCTTCCCATATTGTGTTGTAATAACTTAGGAACTTTATTTTTCGCACTTTAATGCTTTCTAATTATACCATGCTAGAATTAGGGTTTGTATGCGAATCAAAAACAACAAAAATAGTTTGACCTAATTTCAAGATAAACAAGCATGAAAAGGGACAGCACTAATCACACTTGCACCCCTAGGGTATTCCACTTGTTGCCTTCAATAAATGGGCCATATTGCATGTTAGGTCTCTTTGGGCAAAAACAAAACAATCAAACGATCATAGTCCCTCGATGACGCTTTCGAAAGTTGCCTAAAAAATGATCAAGTCCCTTAAAGGAAAAATTGCCCAAAGATACTTGGCACCATTACAATTATGGTCTAAACGATGACCCGCGCCCGTCCCTTTCACATCCTAACACAAGATTGTCCACCAAATGCAATGGTGGAACAAAATTGTTAAAAGGGTTAAAACATAGCAAAAATCTTTGAGAACTTTAGGGTAGATAGCTCTTAAGTACTTGTCAACTTGCAAAACAAAAACACTTGCCTATTTTTTCAAACCACACTTCACAAACACTTTCAAAACAAACTTTCAAAAAACCTTGAAACATCTTTTCAAAAAGACAAACACCTTTTGTAAAACATTCGAGTAAAGAATTGTTACAAGGGTAGCCTAGACAAGGCATCTTTTTCAAAACATTTTCAAAACCACGCACAAAACACCATTTCAAACAATTGAAAACCAAGGCAAGTTGATCTAAGCAAGTAACTAAGAGCCCATGGATAACCATGGATAGAAAGGGTGCTAATACCTTCCCTTTCTATAATCTACTCCCCGAACCCAAGAAAATATCTCAAAGGTTTTTGCTGTGCTTTTTAACCTTTCCTTAGGATAAAATAAAAAGTCGGTGGCGACTCTTGCTCAACCGAAACATTTGCGAAAACAAACGCAAAATCATAGTCAGTTCTCCCACCGTATCACAAATCCCATTCATCTTTGGTCTGTAAGGAGATGAATTGTGATGGACAATCTTGAATTATTCACAAAGTTCTTTCATCATCTTGTTATTCAAATTTGAGTCGTTGTCGGTGATAATCCTGCTGGACACACCATTCTTGATAAAGCATACTAGCACCTGCTTGGTAACATTAGCATATGAAGCTGCTTCCACCAATTTGGTAATGTAGTCAATTTCCACCAGGATGAAACGATTTTTATTTGACGCCTTAGGTTCAATCATTCCAATCATGTTAATACCGCACATAGGGAAAAGCCACGGGGAAGAAATAACATCAAGAAGAGTCGAAGGCACATGAATTATGTCAGCATAAATTTGTCACTTATAACACTTCTTTGCAAATTTATAACAATCGGATTCCATTGTCAGACAATAGTAACCTGCCCTAAGCATCTTCTTTGCCATCGAATTTCTATTGGCATGAGTACCAAAGGAACCTTCATGGATTTCATGCATCAACATGTCTGGTTCATGTCTATCCACGCATATGAGCAAGACCATGTCCTAATTTCTCTTGTATAGCACATCTTCATTGAGGAAAAATCTTCCTACCAACCTTCTCAATGTCTTTCTATATTTATTCGACGCACCAGCCGGGTATTTTTGAGTCTGGAGAAAATGCTTGATATAATAATACCAAGGTTTTTTGTGTGATGTTTCCTCTGCTGCAAACACATGAGCCGGCCTATACAGATGTCGTATTGTGATACAAGGCACATCATTCCAGGTATTCACTAGATACATAGAAGCCAAAATGGCCAAAGCATCCGCCATCTGATTTTCATCTCTGGGAATATGATGGAATTCAACTTTATTAAAGAAAAGTAATAATCTTCTTGCGTAGTCTTTATAGGGAATAAAGCCAGGGTGACGAGTATCCCATTCTCCTTTAATATGATTTACTACCAAAGTTAAATCACCATACACATCTAGAATTTTGATTCTGAGATCAATAGCCTCTTTGAGACCCATGATACAAGCTTCATACTCTGCCATGGTATTGGTGCAATAAAATGCCAATGTTGCAGTAAATGGGATATGCGATCCATGAGGAGGGATAATAACAACACCAATTCCTTTCCCATAAGCATTCACAGCTCCATCAAACACCATGCCCAACGAGATTCAAGATCAGGACCTTCCCCAAGAAATGGTTTATCACAATCTTTTACTTTCAGAAACATAAATTCCTCATTAATGAAATCATATTTGACATACTGATAATCATTTACCGGTTGGTGAGCAATATAATCTGCCAACACACTGCTTTTTATAGCCTTTTGAGTAAGGTATTCAATATCATATTCAGACAACAACACTTTCCAACGGGAAGTTATCCCAGTAAGAGCACGTTTTTCAAATATATTCTTAATTGGTTCCATTTTGGAAATCAACCAAGTAGAATGATTCAACGTATACTTTCGCAACTGCTTTTCTGCCCAAGCCAGAGCATAACATGTCTTTTCCAGCATAGAATACCGCGACCCACATTCAGTAAACTTCTTGTTGAGGTAATAAATGGAATATTACTTCTTCCTTGTTTCATCTTGTTGTTCAAAAATACATCCCATAGAATTATCTAACATTGTCAGATACATAATCAACGGTCTTCCTTCAACAAGAGGTAGCAAGATAGGAGGTTCAAGCAAACACTCTTTAATACTTTCAAATGCCCTTTGGCAATCATCTGTCCACATGCAACCTTGATCTTTCTTTAACAACTTAATTATTGGTTCACACGTTGCAGTCATATGGGAAAAAAATCTGGAAATGTAATTCAACCGACTAAGGAAGCCTCTAACTTGATTTTTAGATCTTGGCGCATGCATTTCTTGAATTGCCTTAACTTTATCAGGGTCAAATTCAATCCCTTTTTGGCTGACAATGAAACCTAACAATTTCCTTGATCTGACACCAAAGGTGCATTTATTTGGATTCAAGCGGAGAAGATATTTCCTCAAACACTGAAATAATTTTAACAAATCTTCGATATGCCCTTCTTCAGTTTGGGACTTAGAAATCATATCATCAACATATACCTCAATTTCCATGTGCATTAGTTCATGGAATAGGTTTGTCATAGCCCTCTGGTACGGTTCACCGACGTTCTTCATCCCGAAGGGCATCACTTTGTAACAGAATGTTCCCCATGGTGTGATAAACATTTTTTTCAATATCCTTAGGAGCCAGTCTAATTTGATTATATCTAGAAAATCCATCCATCAACGAGAATACTTTGAATTTTTCCGTACAATCAACCAACATACAAATATGTTGTAATGGAAAATCATCTTTTGGGCTAGCTTTGTTTAAATATCTATAATCAACGCACATGCGAACTTTTTCGTCGTTCTTTGGTACTTGGAAAATATTGGAAATCCACTGAGGATACACTGATGTCACAAGCAAACCGGAATTAATCTGCTTTAAAACTTCTTTTTTAATTTTCATTTCCATATCAGGGTGAGTTCTTCGCAACTTCTGCTTGATTGGAGGGAATTTTGGCTTTAGAGGCAAATAATGTTCCACAATATCAATATCCAACCACGTCATGTCTTGGTATGACCAATAAAAGATGACTACATACTCTTTCAACAATTCAATCAACCTTCTCTTCATGTTGGAGTGAAGCAAATTCTTTCAGATCTTCTCTTGTGCCCAAATTAATTGTTTCCAACGACTCTTTATACAACTGATTGGCACTTTCCTCGCGCTCAAGCAACCGTGAAACCCCTTCTGGGATTTCATCATATTCTTCTTCTTCGGCCACATAAGCAGGATATTCAAAGTTGTGAGAGGGTGTAGGGTCATTGTATTCAACCGTTTTTTTTAATTAATCTGCACATATGATTTATGATTGACTTTAGAAACTGACATATATAGCAAGTGATTTTGCATATTTATTTACAGTTATTATTTATTTTGAATTGGATTTTTCTGATTACCATTTTCCAAGAAAAAGTAGAAAATGAAAACATAATTTGGGAATCAAAGACAACTTTTATTATTGATTTTAAAGATCAAAGCAACAGATAAGCCCATACAACATCAATAATTTCACTTTGGGCACAGTGAAAGATTTTTGAAAAGATTAACAAAAAAAAAATTACTTTGAGATATGAATGCAAGTGGGAACATCGATAATGTTCCAATTTTGGACTCTCACTCCCTGCATAACATAGTTCGGAATATCTTGCTCCGCTTGACCTTCCATAATAGCATTGATCTTCAGAATAGTTGGATGAAGGTAACCTCCTCTATGAATGATATCCTGATATTTTCCCAAAGCAGACTTTGGCTTCAAATTCTCACCTTTACCATTCTTCATAGATAATCCCAAACCAGCTCTATTCTTATTACTAGGTGGATCCACAATATGTCCCCATACTTTACTAGGGCCATTACGCACTACCTGTTGAGCATCCTTAAACGAAGCTATAGAATTCTCATTTTCCATCACATTATCAATGAATAAATCTTGGAACTGAGTTCCAACAGCAGCTTCACCTGCTTCCACAATATGGAAAGAGGATAAATGAGATATTAAAAAAGCTTTTCCCCATTTATGATAACCACCTTTCCTTCACTAACAAACTACAACTTCTGGTGCAAAGTTGAAGTGACAACCCCTGCCTCGTGTATCCATGGTCGTCCCAGTAAAAAGTAGTAAGCATGCACAATATCCATAACCTGGAAAGTGATCTAGAATAAGTTCGGGCCTATATGAATAGGAAAATCTACTTCCTCGATGACAGACTTCCTTAACCCATCGAAATCTTTCACAATTATTTCACTTAGATGCATGGGAGTTCCTTGGTACTTCAGCTACATAAGCATGCTCCTCGATATGACATTTATATCAGACCCATTATCAATCATCACATTAAACAATGAATCGGTCTTGCAGTTCTTGGAGATATGGAGAGCCAAATTATGATTCCTTCCTTCATCGGGCAATTCGTCAATACAAAAACTCAGGTTATTACAAGATGTAATATTCCTTACCACACTATTGAATTGGTCCAAAGTAATATCACTTTCCACGAAAGCTTGATCCAATACTCTCATCAAATATTCCTTGTGGGAAGAAGAATTCATTAACAATGCTAGAATAGATATTTTTGATGGGGTCTACAACAATTTATCTATGATACCGTAGACACTCATCTTGATAATCTTCAATATATCGTCCACATCTTTTTCCAGAGTAGTACCACTAGATTCCCCCATTGCTTTCTTGGGTTCAGCATTTTCAACAACCTTCTTATCAACATTAACATTTCCATGAATGACAGGTGCGAAGACACGGCCACTGCGGGTCACTCGGCTGGCTTTAGTAATATTCTTGATATTAGACAAAAGTTTAACGGAAACCTCCACACCATCCTCCAAGGTTGTCGCGTATTTGTATCTTTGAAATGGTGGCAAAACCGACTATTTTTACGGGTTTACGTTTTTCTTTTTTGTTTATAAAATGTCGCGGTAAGCAAGATTCGCCACCGACTTTTATTTCATCCAACAAAGGAAAAGGAAAAAGAACAGAAAAACCTTTTTCAATATATTTCTGAGTACGGGGGTAGATTATATAAAGGGAAGGTGTTAGCACCCTTTCCATCCGTGGTTTTCCAAGGGTTCTTAGGTACTTGCTCATTTTGAAATTGCTTGTGTGTTCTTTTCTTTGAAAAGTTTTGTTTTACTTCATTTTAACCCTTGTTTCTGTCCTCAAGAGTGTGATGAAGTTGTTTTTGAAAATTATTTTGAAACTGTTTGTGTAAAAGAGTTTTTATTGTTTTGAGCAAGTACTTAAGATTTTCTACCTACTCGAAAAAATCTCTATTCGTTTTCCTTTTAGACAGCCCTATCCCATTATTAAGGAATAGGTAGCATCGTCGTTGGAGTTTGAGGGACTATCGAAAGGGACAAAATGGTCATTGAAGGCAACATGTAAGGATACCTTAGCAGTTCGAAGGGACTGTCATCATATACTCGTAGGTAACATCGAGGGACAAGATCATTTCTCGTAGGTAACTCGAGGGACGTTAAGGGACTATGATCTTTATGATGACTTTTAGATTGAGGGTCTTTTGCTAAGATATCCCTACGTTCGAGGGACGCAACCATTATTTCCGAGGCAACCAAGTGAGGTAAACCCTAGGAGTGAGCATGCGCGAGTATAATATTCAGTTAATTTATCTTTGCATATTTAGGGTTTTCTACCGTATTAATTTTCAGTTTGTCTTTCCATACAATCCTATTAACATACATCTAAGCAATTTATAGTTTGCGGAATTAAAAGCAAGAAAGTTTAAAGTCCTAGCTATTACAAGGCTTTTGCAGATACATCATTATTTTGGACTGAAAATAAAAATGTGGAATTTAAACCCTAATTACTATTACAACCTCGAAACAGTTACAATAGTAATAAAAGGAAACTAAAAAATGTGCGCGGCGAATTAAATGCGAGAATAATTTAGGAAACCTAAAAAATCTAATTGAAAAAAGATTTAGGTTAGTTTTTTTTATAGAAAAATTAATTAGGTGATGTACAAATTAAAACCCTAATTTCTAATTAATTTAAATTATAAAAAAGGAATTAAATTTTCCCTAAATTAAATTAAACTAATTAATTAAGGAAAGAAAATATTTTTATGTTTTTTTTATTAAATAAAAAATAATGATTTTTTGGTGTTATTTTAATAAAGGAAAATAATTAGTAAAACAATTAAAAAAATTAAAACAAAAAAGAAAAGAATGGGCATGTGTTGTACCAGCCTGAGAGTGCACCGTAGTCCTTCATTGTTTGAGGCGTTGGATCTGAATTATTGATACATCCAATGGACAAATGCTAGCAGCGCATGGTAGGCGTTTTGGATGATGATGCATTGAATCTGTAGAAACAAAGTAAGAAAACAAATTTTGCTGGGATGGTTAGTTGTATATATAATAACATAAATAAAATATAAAGGAAATAAAATGGTCTTTCCCAAACGCGCGCGTGATTCAAATCACCCAATAGGATTATGCCACCTAATTGCCTTCTTCCCCATAACTGTTATTTTTGGCCACACTTTTACCTACAGTCGTTTCCATCACTAAAGGCTATAGTGACAGATTTTATTTGTAGCCATAAACATGTAAAATTCAAAAAAAAAAACGCAGCACAAGCAGAATAAATTCAAACCGAAGACATGGATCAACTGCAAATCATCTCCTGAGCATGATAGTATCCCTAATTTTGTCCAATTTTGCCTTTATATGGAATTCCTAATTTGGGACCTCAATCAAACCAATCAAAAACATTGCAAATATGATAGCAAGCATGGGTATATGATCAAAACATGTTTATGATGAATAAATCATTAAAAATGAATCTTGAAAAAAAGATGCAAACCGTGGCACTGTGAGGCGTGATTTCTGAAGGTTTTAAGGCTTGAGGATGATTGGAATGGCTTCAGAACACGTCCAGGAACATATTTTTGGCTTTGGAATTATTTGAAATGATCGATGGAAGAGAATACAGTCTGCACTTTTTCTTCCAAAATTTGCAATTTCTTCCCCTTGTTTTCACGACCCCAAACCCTCTTTTATGCTTTAGATATGTTAGGTATATATGATAGAATGATTTAGGTCAACAAAAATTGATCATATCTTTGCAAATTATGGAGATTTGATTTCATTCTTTTCCTTGTATGATTTGTTTCCAAAATAGACCAAATTAAGATCTTTACCAATCAATTAGCTCTTGAAAGAATTTTTTGATTTTCTAGCTGTTCATGGACTCATAATATGCTCATAATATCAAATATTTGATTTTATTTTATTATTCTACTATTTAAATTGATTTATTTTGATTTAAATGGATAAAAAATCAAAATAAATAATAAAAATAATAAAATAATAGATGGATAAGATCAGGGGTCGTGGGCCATCTTAGGAACAAGTTTCAATCAAGAAAACATGGGCCCATTTGGAAAAAAAAGTCATTTTGATCAATGTTGACTTCATGCACATTTCCAAAAATTGGTCAACTTTGACAATCCATATATCTCGAATTTTTAACCCTAAGAAGGTGTTATTTGACTTTTTAGAAAGCTTAGGATGTCTCCTAAACAACCCTTTTGGTTTCTCTCAATTGGGTCTTCCATGTTCATGTAAGAAGCTTTGACCCAAAAGGTGTTTTTGTTGACTTTTCAAAAGGACCTATAATGTCGAAATTCATATCTTTTGATGAGTGCATATTTTGAACTTGTGGGATGAAAATGAATTGTAGGAAATTGCATCCTCTTCAAAATGAGCCTTGGATGGAAAATGTCTGATAAAGTATGAAAAAGTTATGCATGGTCAAAGTTTGGTTAACTTTTCTTGAGAAACCCTAATTTAGCAACTTTTGGGTTTTGATGAATTTAGGGCATTCCGTGAAGAATCATGATCAACCCCTGATCAAATGATGAAATTAACTTCAAAATGTGGATGTTGACCAAAAATATTGAAGTTTGACTGTATGTGGGCCACAATTGACTTTTGACCTAATACAGTCGATTCTCAAGCATCTGAGCAGTTGACTGAGCAAACTTCTTGTGCAGTGCTTAAAATTTGACATGGAGGGTCGTGAGAACATATTAGGACCATGGAGAGAATATGAGATATTTGAATTCCACCTATCTTAATGAAAATGGAAACCCTAATTTGAGACACACTGCCTTAGGAGAGAGTTTGTCTGGTCAACTCTTGGGCAAACTTGAGCAAATTGAGGATCTC
Organism: Vicia faba; assembly: GCA_948472305.1. NCBI lineage: Eukaryota > Viridiplantae > Streptophyta > Magnoliopsida > Fabales > Fabaceae > Vicia > Vicia faba. The sequence goes on from OX451736.1 coordinate 1,408,916,311, forward strand.
TAGGAGTATGTATTGAGTAAAATGAGAGGGAAAATTTTAGGGTAAAACACTATGGCACGTCTTTTTCTGATTCGTAAGGAACAGGGCCCGGCAAGAAAATCACCACTAAAGCAACAGTTGGCTTGCTATGGTACACAATCTCTATACGGCCAAGAACACCAAAACAAGGCACAATAACATTCACCCCCTCTTCAGAATACTTAGACAACACAAAATCATTGCTGGAGAACACATCTTCCTCTGAGGAAAAGAATTCATCTACAGAAGCATACTCATCAACTGACACAGTCTCAGCCAAACATCTTCAATCACATTAATCACATTGTAATCATCTCTATTTCCTGAAATCTTGATAGCGTGCAACTGCACCAAATCATCATTCATATGATCCACACCAAAAATATAGAATTCTCCAGGACATTCAAAGACCATATTCACATATTCTTCATACTCTTCCCTATGCCTGATTATATGAATGATGCCTTAGTCCATCATTTCTTGAAGATCAGCTTTCATCTTATAACATCCCTGGATATCTATACTACAAATACCACAACGAACATGGTCATGCGTATAGTAACTGAACTCGTAGAGGTTAGCATGCATCTTTAACAAATTTCCTCTAACCAGGTTGATATCAAAAATCTGGAAGTCCCCTAGACAACCAGTAACAATGTTTACAACATTTGCTCCTTCATTTTTAGGTAAAGGATTATCTTTCACGTTAGGGCCAACATCTTTAAAGGATAAAAGGCCATATATCACCATCTTTTGTACTTCAGATTTCAAAGGATAACAATTCTCAATATTGTGCCTTGGTGCTCCTTGATGAAAAGCGCATGTCTGGATATATCCCTTAGAAATTCAAAACCCTAGTTCCTAGAGCACCAAAATGACTTGGAAAACACTTTCAATTTTGACAATCTTCCTTGCACAATAACTCTTTCAATGTGAATAGAAGTTGTTTTAGATGATAATAAGAACCCATAGCAAAAAAAACACCTCCAAATATTAATAATTGAGAGAGTTATGCACTTGTGATCAAGAAATCAAGAACTTGTCCAATTAGGTCAAACTTTTTCAATCAACTTTTTCATCTTTTGATTTTCTTTGAAAAATTGAGGGATGATGAATCACAGTAGACATTTTCATGATATTACTTTAAAGCATCTTCAATAATGAAGCATGAATCTCAATGAATCTTTGTTGAAGAGGGCATGGAAATAAAATCATGAACCTATGAACCAAAATGATGAAATGTGTTGTGCCCTTACCTATAATATCATCAATTAGAGCAAACATTCATTGTATTTATTAGGTAAAAGTTAATACATACAAAACATAGATGATAACAACATATAAATCAAGGTGCTTTGTGATTCCTCATGAGAAAACCTAAAGATGGGGAGTAGAACCAAACCCTAGTGTGATCTTGTTGTGATTGATTTGATATGAGATGATAGAGGAATATTAGGTGCAAAAATTGGGGTACAACATTTGCCCTTATTCAAGTGTCTTTTATCCGTAGATACGTTAAAATCCTCGTGTCGACGCGATTGAAGATACTTAAATACAAATCAAACCATATTTTTGGCCCTAATAGGATATGAAATGCTTATGATTGTGCATGCAAATAAACAAATCCAAAGATGGCATGGGATACCACTAGGGAAAAATAAAATAAAAGATAAAAAAAAATTAGACCAGGAAAATAAATCAATGGTGAATAGAAGACTCGATTCTATTGGGGTAAAGCCAGAGGAAAGACAAAGTAATATCAACTCAAACATTGAGGAGAGAAAAACTAAAGATAATAATGATCAACAGATAGCCCCAAACTATCAACTCATCAAGAAGATAGCAAAAAAGGTAAAGTCGGCCCACAGGGGGAAATAAGTGGTAGGATAATACAAGCAAACATCAATGTTAGGGTAAATCACAAATGACTAGCATTGGTACTTATAATTGGAAACAAAATGAACTCTTCAGAGAAAAATGAGTCTCAATGATGAACTATCTCCCATAATGACGGGACTACCATTTATCGGAGTACAAAAATCTCAACAAGGTATTATCCACCATAATGACGAGAATAGCATTCATTGGAGTAACAAATATCTATAACTAAATATCTCCCATAGTGACGAGATTACCATCCATTTGAGTAACAAATCTCAACAACGAACTATCTCCCATAATGACGAGACTACCATCCATTGGAGTAACAAATCTCAACAACGAACTATCTCCTATAATGACGAGACTACCAATCATTGGAGTAAAAAATCTCAATAATGAACTATCTCCCATAATGACGATACTACCATCCATTGGAGTATCAAATCTCAACAACGAACCATCTCCCATAATGACGAGACTACCATCCATTGGTGTAACAAATCTCAAAAACGAATTATCTCCAATAATGATGAGACTACCATCCATTGGAGTAACAAATCTCAATAATGAACTATCTCCCATAATGACGAGACTACCATCCATTGGAGTAACAAATCTCAACAATGAACTATCTCCCATAATGACGATACAACCATCCATTGGGGTAACAAATCTCAACAACAAACTATATTCCATAATGACGAGACTACAATCTATTGGAGTAACAAATCTCAACAGAAAATTATCTCCCATAATGACGAGGCTACCATCCATTGGAGTAACAAAACTCAACAACAAACTATCTGCCGTAATAACGAGACTACCATCCATTGCAGTAACAAATCTCAAGAATGAACTATCTCCCATAATGACGAGACTACCATCCATTGGAGTAACAAATATAAACAACGAACTATCTCCCATAACAACGAGACTACCATCCATTGAAGTAATAAATATCAACAACGAACTATCTCCCATAATGACGAGACTACCATCCATTGGAGTAACAAATCTCAAAAATGAACTATCTCCCATAATGATGATATTACCATCCATTGGAGTAACAAATATCAACAACGAATTGTCTCTCATAATGACGAGACTACCATCCATTGGATTAACAAATCATAAATCTTCTCTAGGAACTAACAGATTTACTAGGGAAGTACAAATTTCTCAAATAAAGAGACCTGTCATTTGCTGTTATTAGAAGGAGTTATAATAATGCTTCTGGGAAAAGAATTATGACTTCCTGAAGAAATGCCAATATATTTCTACTGAGGAGGTAGATTCTTCTTGTGCAAAATAAATGCACATTCTCAAACTCGGGCCTAAAACCTGCAGAAATCAAAATAAAAATGTTGTCGGGATCAACTGATTCAAACCAAAATTAAACCAGAGTGAAACAGTAAACCAAGAAAGCACTTGATGAGAAATATACTCAAGATGGGACCATGTTCCATCCATATAATAAGCTGAATAGGAAGGCTAAAGAAATATTCTTCCACGAGGGATAACTCAGTGGGGAAATTGAAAGGATGTACACTTTCTACTTAAGGTTGACAATGTATTGGAGAGAGTGTAACATATCTCTGCAAATAGGTTAATATTCCTACAAAAATTATAATAAATTCAAATGAGCAATGAATTTTAATTCAGCTATGCATGATGTATGTATATATGTAATTATGTATATGCTGACAAAATAAACATGGGAATAACCAGAAAAAACTAGCTTGGGTAAAGTTAACACTCAGCTAAATCACATCCAGGGGGAAAATTTTGAAATAAAGTAAGCACAAACCAAGGAAACAAATTCCTATTTCACGGCTTAACTTCACTAGGAAGAAACACAATCTGAAAGTAATCAAATAAAAATAATAAATCAGTACAAATACAGGGATATAACATCCTCTTCCCGGCTTCACCAGGGAATATCACACAGACTTCAATGGCGAAAACAATGTCTCGACATCTAGACTTCCAGTGGAGATTGTAATGCTAACTTCATCAAGTAAGCTAAAAACCACATCGTTGAGACTACAACTGGGGATCTCGTGCTGAATTTAATAAGGAGTACGACACAACATCATCGAGAGAAGTCCAAAATACATTCTTCAATACCAAGAGTGATGATTACACAAACTTCCCTGGGGATAAATTATGAAATCACATGGGGATAACAACTTTCAGAGAGAAACATTATCTCACCTTTACTTGGGGATGTTAAGAAGTCAAACAATACAACAAGAAATCAAAATTATGGGGATTTTAAATCAAACCCAGCACTTGGCGGGATAAAACCCAAAAAGTTGACAATTGTTTCAACAATTCTTAGAAAAGATATTGTCCTGGTCTAGTTGCTTGGGAAACAAACAACAATAATAATGCCATCACTGCAAAGGGCAATGTTTTTGAAAATGTTTATATCTCAGCACATAAATGGAGAAATAACTTCCGTCAAATGAGTGAAGACCTTGTTGGGGAATCTTGGATGGAGGCTCCAGACCATGCAAACCCGAAATCAAAATTATCAACCTAGAGAAAAACTGAACCAAGAATTGACTAGTGAAAATGGGATCAAATACCCAATACCGCACCATATATCAATTGGTATCATTTCTAACTATTTTAGAATCACAAGGAGATCATGCGCGCACCAGCAAAAGTAACCTGAGGGAACTTTCCTGGGGAAAATATACTTCCAAAAATTCCACCATTTGTCCATCCTTGGAATCAATATTTTTGTTTTTCTCGAGTCACAAAATCTAAAGTAAAAAGTAATTTGTAAATTCTCTTAAATAAAACAATGTTATTAATAAATCTTTTTGTTTTGAAAATTACTATTAATTATAAATGGAGTCTTTGTAAGTAGAATAAAAAAAGAATTGCAATGAATTGGATAAAAGCTCAACTATATTAATAAAATGGTAGTCTGCAAATGGCGAGACTCCACAAATGATTACAAAGTTTGGAAAATGGTTATACATTAGAAAAGATACATTGAAATACAATGATCACTATTCTCCCTAAAAACTTTGAATTCATGAGCAGCAACTTCTGTTGAAGTATGGTGAGAGTCCAACAAGATTGTTGCTTCAATGATCAATTTTTGTCTGACACAGTTACTTTCAAAGAAATCCCTAACTTTTGCCTAAGTTTCCCTTGCGGATTTTCAACCTAGCGGGAAGAATCTATTTTGTTTATGTCTCTAATTTTTTCCTAGACCACCCTTTTAGATTTTTAGTCAACGGAGATGCTATTTTTTTGCCTAAGCCGCCCTTTCGGGTTTTCGACTTAGCGAGCTATTCTTTTATTTCTTTAGGAGAAATATTTCTTCAGTGCATCAACATTCATAGGACGTGGGAAATCTTCACCATCTATATTTTCAAGAATCAATGCACCACCGGAGATGGCTTTCTTGACAACATATGGGCCTTCAAAATTGGGAGTCCACTTGCTCCTCGAATCAGCATTAAAAGACATGATTTTCCTGAGCACGAGGTCTCCTTCTCTGAATTCATGGGGCTTAACCTTTTTATCAAATTATTTCTTCATTCTCTTATAGTATAACTTACCATGACACAAAAAAATCATTCTCTTTTCTATAATCAAATTCAACTGGTCAAACCTTTTTTTGACTCGTTCAGCCTCTGGTAACATGGTTTACATTATCACACGTAAAGAGGGAATTTCAACCTCGACAGGGAGCACTACTTCCACACCATACACAATAGAGAACAAGGTTTCCCTTGTTGAACTGTGGACAGATGTACGATACCCATGCAAAGAAAAAGTGAGCATCGGTTTCCAGTCTTTATAGGTAACAACCATCTTCTAGATAATCTTCTTGATGTTTTTATTAGAAGCTTCAACAACCCCATTCATCTTTGGCCTGTAAGGAGATGAATTGTGATGGACAATCTTGAATTCTTCACAAAGTTCTTTCATCATCTTGTTATTCATATTTGAGCCGTTGTCGGTGATAATCCTGCTGGACACACCATACCGACATATAAGATTATTCTTGATAAAGCATACCACCACCTACTTGGTAACATTAGCATATGAAGCTGCTTCCACCCATTTGGTAAAGTAGTCAATTGCCACCAGGATGAAATGATGTCCATTTGACGCCTTAGGTTCAATCATTCCAATCATGATAATACCCCACATAGAGAAAGGCCATGGGGAAGAAATAACATCGAGAAGAGTCAGAAGCATATGAATTTTGTCAGCATAAATTTGTCACTTATATCACTTCTTTACAAATTTGTAACAGTCAGATTCCATTGTCAGCCAATAGGAACCTGCCCTAAGCATCTTCTTTGCCATTGAATGTCCATTGGAATGAGTACCAAAGGAACCTTCGTGGATTTCATGCATCAACATGTCTGTTTCATGTCTATCCACGCATATGAGCAAGACCATGTCATAATTTCTCTTGTATAGCACATCTTCATTGAGGAAAAAGATGTCTGCCAACCTTCTCAATGTCTTTCTATCTTTGTTTGACACACCAGCCGAGTATTTTTGAGTCTCAAGAAAATGCTTGATATAATAATACCAAGGTTTTTTGTGTGATGTTTCCTTTGTTGTAAACACATAAGCCGGCCTATCTAGATGTCGTACTGTGATACAAGGCACATCGTTCCAAGTATTCACTAGATACATAGAAGCCAGAGTGGCCAAAGCATCCGCCATCTGATTTTCATCTCTGAGAATATGATGGAATTCAACTTTATTAAAGAAAAGTAATAATCTTCTAGGGTAGTCTTTGTAAGGAATCAAGACAGGGTGATGAGTATCCCATTCTCCTTTAATCTGATTTACTACCAAAGCTGAATCGCCATACACATCTAGAATTTTGATTCTGAGATAAATAGCCTCTTTGAGACCCATGATACAAGCTTCATACTCTTCCATGGTATTGGTGCAATCAAATCCCAATCTTGCCGTAAATGGGATATGCGATCCATGTGGAGTGATAATCACAACACCAATTCATTTCCCATAAGCATTCATAGCACCATCAAACACCATGCCCCAACGAGATTCAAGATCAGGACCTTCCCCAGGCAATGGTTCATCACAATCTTTTACTTTCAGAAACATAACATCCTCATCAATGAAATCATATTTAACATACTGGTAATAATTTACCGGTTGGTGAGCAAGATAATCTGCCAACACACTACTTTTTATAGCCTTCTGAGTATGGTATTCAATATCATATTTAGACAACAACATCTACCAACGGGAAATTCTCCCAGTAAGAGCAGGCTTTTCAAATATATTCTTAATTGGATCCATTTTGGAAATCAACCAAGTAAAATAATTCAACGTATACTTCCGCAACTGCTTTTCCGCCCAATCCAGAGCATAACATGTCTTTTCCAACATAGAATACCGTGACTCACAGTCAGTAAACTTCTTGCTGAGGTAATAAATGGAATATTACTTCTTCCCTGTTTCATCTTGTTGTTCAAAAATACAACCCATTAAATTATCTAACATTGTCAAATACATAATCAATGGTCTTCCTTCAACAAGAGGGAGCAAGATATGAGGTTCAAGCATACACTCTTTAATACTTTCAAATTCCCTTTGGAAATCATCTGTCCATATACAACCTATCTTTCTTTAACAACTCAAATATCGGCTCACACGTCGCAGTCATATGGGAAATAAATCTAGAAATGTAATTCAACCGACTAAGGAAGCCTCTAACTTGATTTTCAGTTCTTGGTGCATGCATTTCTTGAATTGCCTTAATTTTATCAGGGTCAAATACAATCCCTTTTTGGCTGACAATTAAACCTAACAATTTCCTTGATCTGACACCAAAGGTGCATTTATTTGGATTCAAGCGGAGAAGATATTTCCTCAAACACTGAAATAATTTTAACAAATCTTCGATATGCCCTTCTTCCGACTGGGACTTAGAAATCATATCATCAACATATACTTCAATTTCCTTTTGCATCAGATCATGGAATACGGTTATCATAGCCCTCTAATATGGTTCACCGGTGTTCTTCAACCCGAAGGGCATCACTTTGTAACAGAATGTTCCCCAGGGTGTGATAAACATTTTTTCCATGTCCTTAGGAGCCATTCTAATTTGATTATATTCGGAAAATCCATGAACGATAATACTTTGAATTTTGTAGTAATATCAACCAACATATCAATATGTTGCAATGGAAAATCATCTTTTGGGATAGCTTTTTTTAAATCTCTATAATCAACGCACATGCGAACTTTTTCGTCGTTCTTTGGTACTTGGACAATATTGGAAATCCACTGAGGATACACTGATGTCACAAGGAAACCATAATTAATCTGCTTTAAAACTTTTTTAATTTTCATTTCCATATCAAGGTGAGTTCTTCGCAACTTCTACTTGATTGGAGGGTATTCTGGCTTTAGCGGCAAATAATGTTCCACATATCAGTATAAAACCCCGTCATGTCTTGGTCTGACCAAGAAAATATGACTACATACTCTTTCAACAATTAAATTAACCTACTCTTCACGTTGGAATGAAGCAATGCTCCAATCTTGAATTCTTTCAAATCTTCTTCTGTGCCCAAATTAGTGGTTTCCAACGACTCTTTATACAACTGAATGGAACTTTCCTCGCGCTCAAGCAACCGTGAAACCTCTTCTGGGATTTCATCATATTCTTCTTCTTCGGTCACATAAGCAGGATATTCAAAGTTGGGAGAGAGTGCAGGGTCATTGTATTCAACAGTTTTTTTATTTAATCTGCACATATAATTTATGATTTATTTTAGAAACTGAAACATATAACAAGTGATTATGCAGATTTATTTACAGTTATTATTTATTTTGAAAGGGATTTTTCTGATTACCATTTTCCAAGAAAAAGTAGAAAATAAAGACATAATTTGAGAATCAAAGACAACTTTTATTATTGATTTTAAAGATCAAAGCAACAGATAAGCCCATACAACATCAATACTTTCACTTTGGGCAGAGTGAAAGATTTTTGAAAAGATTAACCAAAACAAATTACTTTGAGACATGAGTGCAAGTGGGAACATCGATAGTGATCCAATTTTGGACTTTAACTCCCTACGTAACATAGTTCGGCATATCTTGCTCCGCTTCACCTTCCATAATAGCATTGATCTTCAGAACAATTTGATGAAGGTAACCTCCTCTATGAATGATATCCTGATATTTTCCCAAAGTAGACTTTGGCTTCAAATTCTCACATTTACCATTATTCAGAGAATCTTAAACCAGCTCTATTCTTATTACCAGGTGGATCCATAATCTGCCCTCATTCTTTACTAGGGCCATTACGCACTACCTGCTGAGCATCCTTAAACGAAGCTATAAAATTCTCATTTTCCATCACATTATCAACGGATAAATCTTGGAACTGAGTTCCAACAGCAGCTTCATCCGCTTCCACAATACTGAAAGAGGATAAATGAGATATTAAAAAAGCTTGTTCCTCATTTATGATAACCACCTTTCCTTCAGTAACGAACTACAAATTCTGGTGCAAAGTTGAAGTGACAGCCCCTGCCTCGTGTATCCATGGTCGTCCCAGTAAAAAGAAGTAATCGGGCATAATATGCATAACCTAGAAAGTGATCTGGAATAAGTGCGGGCCTATATGAATAGGCAAATCTACTTCCTCGATGACAGACTTCCTTGACCCATCGAAAGCTTTCACAATTATGTCACTTGGATGCATGGGAGTTCATTGGTACTTCAACTTCATAAGCGTGCTCCTTGGTATGACATTTAAAGCGGACCCATTATCAATCAGCACATTGGATAATGAATCATTCTTGCAGTTCATAGAGATACGGAGAGCCAAATTATGATTCCTTCCTTCATCGGGAAATTCGTCAATAGAGAAACTCAGGTTATTATAGGATGTAATATTCCTTACCACACTACTAAATTGGTCCAAAGGCATATCACTTTCCATGAAAGCTTGATCTAATACTCTCATCAAAGATTCCCCGTGGGAAGAAGAATTCATTAACAAGGCTAGAATAAATATCTTTGATGAGGTCTGCAACAATTGATCTATGATCCCGTAGTCGCTCATCTTAATAATCTTCAATATATCATCCACATATTTTTCTAGAGTAGTACCACTAGATTCCCCCACTTCTTTCTTGGGTTCATCACTTTCAACAACCTTCTTATCAACATTAACATTTCCTTGAATGACATGTGCGAAGACACGACCACTGCGGGTCACTCGGCGGGCTTCGGCAATATTCTTGACATTAGACAAAAGTTTGATGGGAACCTCCATACCATCCTCCAATATTATCGCATTGTATTTGTATGGCACGGCTTTATCTGATTCGTAAGGAACATGACCTGGTAATAAAATCACCACTAGAGCAACAATTGGCTTGCTATGGTACACAATCTCTATAGGGCCGGGAACACCAAAACAAGGCACAATAACATTCACCCCCTCTTCAGAATACTTAGACATCACAGAATCATTGCTGGAGAACACATCTTCATCTGACGAAAAGAATTCCTCTACAGAAGAATACTCATCAACTGACACAGTCTCAGCCAAACAATCTTCAATTACAATAATCCCATTGTAATCATCTCTATTTCCTGAAATCTTAATAGCATGCAACTACACCAAATCATCATTCATATGATCCATGCCAAAAATCTAGAATTCTCCAGGACATTCAAAGAACATATTCACATATTCTTCGTACTATGCCCTAGGTATGATTATATGGATGAGGCCTTAGTCCATCATTTCCTAAAGATTAGCTTTTATCTTATAACATCCCTGGATATCTGTACTGCAAATACCACAACAACCATGGTCATGCGTATAGTAATTGAACTCGTAGAGGTCAACATGTATCTTTACCAAATTTCCTCTAACCAGGTTGATATCAAAAATCTGGAAGTCCCTTGGAGAACCAGCAACCATGTTTACAGCATTTTCTCCTTCATTTTTAGGTAAAGGATTATCTTTCACATTAGGGCCAACATCTTTAAAGGATAAAAGGCCATATATCACTATCTTTTGTACTTCAGATTTCAAAGGATAAGAATTCTCAATATTGTGCCTTGGTGCTCATTGATGAAAAGCGCACGTCTGGTCCGCCTTATAATACCATTGTAAAGGTGATGCTATAGCAGGGGGCGGCCTGGTCTAAACCAACTTATTTTGAATCAAATATAGAAGTAACTATGCATAGCTGTGATGCTATAGCTGTGAGCCAATCTTCAAGCTGCTGATGCCTGACATTCATCATTCCAACGTACTACCTGATCTTTCTTCAGCAGCTTGAAGATTGGCTCACAGCTATAGCATCAAGGCACTCATACTCCACTCACTGCCCGACTATGTTTCAACTGCACCAACAACATGGCGGAGTATGAGGCGTGCATCATGGGACTCAAAGCTGCAACTGACTTAAGGATCAAGTTTCTGAGTGTCTTCGGAGATTCCGCTCTCGTGATCAACCAGATCAAAGGCGAGTGGGATATGAAACATCCGAATCTTATTCCTTACAAAGAATGTGTGTTGACAATGATCCCCCACTTCACAGATATAACCTTTGAACATTTCCCGAGAGAGGAGAATCAGTTAGCGGATGCGTTAGCTACAATGTCTTCTATGTTCAAAGTCAAGTGGGACAATGAGGCTCCCCGGGTCATCATTTGGAAATTGGACGAACCGGCATACTGTTGTGATCTCGAGACTGAGATGGTGACTGAGAAGCCTTGGTACCATGAGGTGAAGAGATATCTGGAAACTCAGGAATACCCTGAAGGTGCCTCTGTCAACGATAAGAAGTTCCTGAGGAGGTTCGCAGCAAAGTTCTTCCTTAGCAACGGCATCTTGTACAAGCGAAACCATGATTCAACCTTACTGCGTTGTGTGGATAAGACTGAAGCAGAAAGGATCATGGAAGAGCTGCATGAAGGGACCTTTGGTACACATTCTAGTGGGCACACTATGGCGAAGAAGATCCTTCGGGCAGGATATTACTGGTCCACAATGGAAGCTGACTGCTACCAACATTCCAGGACATGCCATAAGTGTCAGATTTATGCAGACAAGGTGCATGTTCCTCCAGTTCCCCTGAATGTTCTGACCGCACCTTGGCCTTTTGCAATGTGGGGCATTGACATGATTGGTGAGATCAGACCTACGGCATCTAACGGGCATCGCTTCATCCTTGTAGCGATTGATTACTTTACAAAATGGGTCGAAGCAGCATCCTATGCTACGGTAACCAAGACTGTTGTGGCACGGTTCATTCGGCATAACCTGATTTGTCGATACGGCGTCCCTGAGAGAATTATTACAGATAACGGTACAAATCTGAATAATAAGATGATCACTGAGCTCTGCGAACAGTTCAAAATACAACACCACAATTCTTCTCCTTACAGGCCAAAGATGAATGGGGCTGTAGAAGCAGCAAATAAAAATATCAAGAAAATCGTGCAGAAGATGACAGTGACCTATAAAGATTGGCACGAGATGTTACCGTTCGCTTTACATGGGTACCGTACCTCAGCTAGGACGTCAACCGGGGCAACTCCTTTCTCTTTGGTTTATGGTATGGAGGCAGTCTTACCAATCGAAGTGCAAATACCATCTCTCCGGATAATGAAGGATGCAAATCTGAACGAGGATGATTGGATTCAGACACGACTTGATCAGCTCAACCTTATTGATGAAAAGAGACTTGCTGCTATCTGCCATGGTCAGACGTACCAGAAACGGATGATCAGGGCTTTTAACAAAAAGGTCAGACCACAGGAATATCAAGTTGGGGATTTGGTAATCAAGCGAATCATCCTTCCTCAGAGTGATCCAAGGGGCAAATGGACCCCTACGTACGAAGGGCCATTTGTGGTTAAACATGTGTTCTCAGGAGGAGCCATGATTCTAACCAACATGGATGGTGACGACCTTCCTCGCCCCGCCAATGCAGACATAGTAAAAAGATACTACGCATAAAAAGACCCGCTAGGCTGACACGCCTAGGCAAAAATTAGGGCTTCCCGTCGAACCAAAAGGGTTCGGGCAAAATGAAGGGATGAAATGAAAAAATCTGTACACCCGGCAAGTCGAAAACCTGAAAAGGCGGCTTGGGCAAAAATGGGTATCCCGGTGGACTGAAAACCCGAAAGGGCGGTCCAGGCAAAAATTAGGGATAAAAGCATAATACTATGTCTCATTGATCACTTTGCATCCAGAATCCGGTATCTACATCAAGTTCAGACGGCATCGATCAATCAGCTTCACCTTCAACCAAGGTCATCAAGTGATGAGACGCTCGGAGTTATAAAGGCAATAGCAGAGTTGAAACCTAGTGGATCATTCATTTCACACAGCTGTTTTATTTTCTTTTGTACAAAATTTGTATAAACTCTTTTGTTAGGCGGCGTCCTCTTACTAGGACGTCAGCCTCTTGTACACAAAACGCCTATTTTCAGGCCATTCAAAATCAATACAAATATATTTTCAGTTAAAAGTGCCAATTGTTTTTCTTTTTCTGTTTTGTTTTGCGAAGAATGTCCAAGGTTCAATTTGTGATATATGCATTGACAATAATTTGCTAACTCATGAATATTTGCATACGAAACAAAGGATTAATTACAGGTGACACTAGAAACAGGGGCAATAAAGAGTGGTCTAAGCAATCTAATTGTTCTGTCCTCCAAGGTACCAAGGTAGGTTCAGTTAAAGAACATGACCAGTATATCCTAATTCCCCAGAGAGTGAGACAGCAAGTCAGTGCACTCTTCTCCAAGCAAAGTTATCAGACCTTAAGGAAAGTTGAGTATCCCCCAGCAGATATCAACATCCCCCAGCAGCATATATTCTTAACAAGCATCCCCGGCAGTCTTGGTCTAAAGATTGTTCCCCGGCGGTATATCAAACATTCAAGTGGTGTCACTTCCCCCGATACATCTCAAAACTTCCCCAGGAGAATCCAATCCAGTTTCCCCAAGAAGTTGGAATCCATCTCCCCAAGCAGTAAGCTTATCCCCAGTAGATTCTGGAAGCTTATCCCTCGCAAAGTACGAACGCGTCGTCCGGCTTTATTCAAAGAGTTATTTCCTTAACAGGATATAACTGGGTTATCCTCAGCCAAAAGCCACGGAAAGAGCGTCCTCGACGGAGTCTTCTTATCCCCAGCGAAGTCTATCAACACTTCCGATATAACAAAGATATCCCCAGCAAGTTACTATCAACAACTCAACAAAGTATCTCTCTCCCCACAGAGTATTTCTCCCCAGCAAGGTCGCTAGAGTACCTTTCTCCCCGCAGAGTTATCCATTCGCCAAGTCTATTCCCCAACGGAGTCATCTTCTCCTACCGATATTCTTGCAACTATCATCCCCAACGGAAGCAAAATCTATTCTTCAACATCAGCTCAGGATATGACTTCCCGGCACCCGTCAAGGATTTATTTTCCTAGGTAAAAAACATACATTCCTAAACATCACATACATCATTATAGCATGCATATACGCATCATATCTTACAAATCTCATTTATGTTGAGAACATCATTGTTTGGTTCATATCATGCATTGCATATGACTGACCTTTACCTTTCAGGAAAAATTCAGTTAAATTCTCAATCAGATTTCAAGACCTAGACCGGTTCAGTTAATCAACTCCAAAGATTTCTTATCCAGTCCAAGGCCTTCTCTAGTCCAGCTAAATCGACTCCCAACAGATTTTCCTGATGAAGACTCAGTAGAAGTTATTTCAGGTTTTTCTCAAACGTCCGCTTTTAAGATTATAATTTCCTTTGGTTCTCTCCCGACGTTGTGGAGGTGATAATTCCATTTTAGGTTTTTCTCAAACGCCCGCTTTTGAGATTATAATTTCCTTTGGTTCTCTCCCGACGTTGTGGAGGTGATAATTCCATTTCAGGTTTTTCTCAAACGTCCGCTTTTGAGATTATAATTTCCTTTGGTTCTCTCCCGACGTTGTGGAGGTGATAATTCCATTTTAGGTTTTTCTCAAACGCCCGATTTTGAGATTATAATTTCCTTTGGTTCTCTCCCGACGTTGTGGAGATGATAATTCCATTTCAAGTTTTTCTCAAACTCCCGCTTTTGAGATTATAATTTCCTTTGGTTCTCTCCCGACGTTGTGGAGGTGATAATTCCATTTTAGGTTTTTCTCAAATGCCCGCTTTTGAGATTATAATTTCCTTTGGTTCTCTCCCAACGTTGTGGAGGTGATAATTCCATTTTGGGTTTTTCTCAAACGTCCGCTTTTGAGATTATAATTGCCTATTGGTTCTCTTCCCGATACTGCGAAGATGGTAATTCCCACCAAGATTTTCTCAACGAGCGTTGTTGAAGTTAAAGTCACCCAAGGTTCTCTCACCGTTCATGCTGAGGTAGTAACCATCCCTGGTTCATTCATCACCATTTGAAGCTCCAGATCCAGCTCCTGTAACCAGTCAGGACACATCTATGCCAAGCATCTGAAAATAAGCTCCTGCAACATGACAGGTACTCATTTTTTCCTTTTGCAGGTATGCAAGTTCTCGCTAAGGAATCTCTTATTCGATCAACATCCAGATGGAATCTATAAGCCCATCATCCTATTCATCAACCTCTAAATGGCATCTATAAGCCCATTCCATCATCACACTGCTACTATGTGAGCGCAAATTTCTGGGCACTATAGTGTTCAATCATCTTCCACCCTCGGATTACAAAAGGCACGTCAGCCAATCTGCATCCTCAGGCCTAAGAAGATTGAACAGGGGCAACTGTTGTACCCCAAAATTTGCCCTCCCATATTCTTCAAGATTTGCCAGGTCAAGCTTCAAAATCTCCCCAAGGGTTGCACAGTCAAGGGCCTCCTAAGCAGTCAAAATTAGGGTTTTTGTTCTGATCAAGAAAATGAAGTTTCCAAGAGTCCAATCAAGTCTCACGTGCCTATAAATATAGTCAAACATCCTCATACAAAGTTTCAAGACTTTCAGCACAAGGTTGCACAGTCAAAAACCCTAAATTGCACTACATTCAACTGTAGGGGCAAAATGGTCATTTGACAGTCAAAAGTTCAAATTTTTGGTCAACATCTCATTTTGAAGCCACAAACATCATTTGATCAATGCTTGATCATGATTCTCAAAGCTTGGCTCAAAAAGTCTCAAGATGCAAAAGTTTCTATTTTTGGACAGCTGAAAAGTCAACTGTAACTTGACCAAGGCATAACTTTTTCATGGATTATCAGAAAAATTCCATCCAAAGCTCATTTTGAAGAGAAATAAATTTCCTACAACTCATCTTCATGCTTCAAGTCCAAGAAATGCTCTCACAAAAAGTTATCAATTTCAACATTATAGGTCATTTTCAAAAGTCAACAAAAAGGGACTTTAAGTCAAAGGCCATAACTTGAGATTGGTAAATCAAAATGACATGGGACCAAATACATTGGTTATAGGACTCAAAAACCTTTCCAAAATGTCCAAGAACATGAGCAAAGCTTAAAAATTGAGCAAGTTATGCATTGGAGAAGTTGGGAAATTTTTGTGAAATGGACAAAATCATTTATCCTTGAAATCTCATTTTTGACAAAAGGGGCCCACTTTTTCCACTTGAATTAACTTGGCCATGCTTCCCACGTGTCCCACCTTTTATTTCATATTTTTTTAATTAATTTTTTCATTTTTAATTGATATTATTGGATTTAATTAAGTTTAAATCTTTTAAAATCAAGAGAAAATCAAAAAGTTTGATTAAATGGAATATTTGGCCTTAACTAGCCTTGAACTACCATTAAGTCTAGACCATTTTCGTGCCAAGGCTCAAATAAGGCAAGAATTCAAAAATAAGGCAAAAATGGAAGGTGTGGTAATGGAGGTTTATGTCAAAATCCTAAACATCAATGCAAGGCATTATTGGCCATAACTCTCATCCAAGCACATTGCCTAGGGTATATACAAATGATACACAACAAAATTGGACAAGAAGCTGCGCCCTACTGCTCAAAACAAATTCACACTTTTAGCAAAAAAATCAAAATTCTGAAAACAAGGTTAGAGGGCGATTCAAGCTGAGATTTTCATCTCATCATCTTCTTGAGGCCTTCAGCAACGTGCCTGAATAGAGTTCCAAGTCCATAACCTCTTGAATCGTTGTACAGAAGCTAACCTTTCTCACTTTTTTCTCATTATCGTGTTTTACATTCTATGCACATTCATGACGTTTTGTTTATATATTCATGATCAGTGAAGTATTTGCAAGCTAACCATATGCTTTGATTGTATTTTTATGCGTTGTGTGCAAAGATACCATGTTCGTGTTTTAGGGTTTACAGGACCTTGAATTGGGCGTTTTCAAATAGCGTAAAATTAGAGAACCACAGTGCCATGAACGTATTCAGCAAGCTTGGACGAAAAGTTTGAGACCCTCGCGCTCAATTTATGAGCGTCACAGGGATAATCGCTATTTTTCAATAGCTGGCCTAAGAGAACGCCATAAAAAACGTTGCCTAATGTTTTTGTGTTTCAGGGACAAAGAAGAAGACGATATTGTGGCGTCAGGTGGTTGGCCGGTTTAAACTTCGCGCGGAAAACGAAACAATAACGCCTATTTATTTTATTATATTTGTTTGTCATATTAATTACAGAAAAGTAAACTGGTTCAGCTGGCAAGGTGTAGTGGTGGCAAAGCACATGACCTGGGTTCGAACCCCAGGTCTTCATACTTTCAATATATTTTTTCAACCCATGTTCACATGCAGCTTCAGTGTAAACGCACATCATGCACCTCCATAATCAAGCCATCCACGCGTCCAAGGGCATCAGATCAAAGGCCCAGATCCAAGGAATATGATGAACCATGGTCAACACTGATACACCTTAGTGCCAAAGTCAACGAGGCTTAAGGAATTGGGTCCTAAAGTGCTGGGCTTCACCTCCAAAATCAGGGGCAGACCCCCTAGGTTTGCAAGTCTTTATTTTTTTTTTATTTTTTTTCTATTTTCTTTCTAATTGTTGTTTTATTTAATTAATTAATTATTTCCATAAAAAGCATAAAACACATAAAAAATCAGAAAAGAGCAAAAATAATAAATATTTTTATTTCTAGTATTTTTATAAATAAATTTGCATGTAATTAAATTTAGTGTAAATTAGGTTTAATTTTAATACTTTTCATGACAAAAATCTAAAAAAAAAAACATAGAATTAGGTTTAATTAATTTTTCATCCTTTTTATTTTTTTTTCTTTCATAATAATTAAAATAATTAAATATTTATTTTTATAATTAAATTTGCATATAAAAATTAGGGTTAATTTTAGGTTAAAAAACTTCAATTTTTTCTTAATAAATTAAAAGCCACTAGAATTAGGGTTAGTATTTATTTTAATTAATTCTTTTTTCTTTTAAATCCAAAAATACTAAAAAATACCAAAAAACAAGTTCTTTCTTTTTTTAATTAATTAACTCCATCATTAATTTAATTTTTGCAAAAGGGTCCAACGCCCTCATTCTTAATTTCTTATTAATTCACATATTTATTTTATTTCGTTTAATTATTTATGTATCTCTCCCGAAGCCTTGTAATTAAGTTCTCTCATTTTTAATTCCTTATTTTCTTTACTTTATTTATTTTTCTGTCAAATCGGGTCCTGGTTAATTTTGGCGATGTGGACCCGCGCCTTTTGTAATAGCTTTAGATCTTTACTTTCCCGCAAATATTTTAACTGTTAACAAATGGCATGAAAGAATGTATGGACAAAAATAAAAATCAAAACGTAGATCACCAATGCATGACAAGACAAACAATAAACTGAAAATGGCACACAATTCACACACCACCCCTAGGGTACGCCTCACTGTTGCCTTGCCTCGAAAGGTGATCGTCGAGTAGAGGATGTCTTAGTAAGTCCTCATGATCCGGGAACCTGGCATGAGGGTAGCTTCTAAGGTGTCTTCCCATTGCTCTGGTGATCACCATGTCCCGAACCTCGAATTGACCCGAACACCTCCAACGGTGGTGCTACCTACCTCTCAATGGTGGGATGGCACTACTTTAAAGGACATTTACACAGACGAATTCCTTAGGGTAGGTAGATTCTCATATATACTTGCTCTTTTCAAAAAACAAACAAAAATACTTTTCACACCTACACTTTCTAAAAGTTTTCAAACAAATTTTTCATACACTCTTGAGGACAGATACAAGAGTTACTTAGAAATTTTTCAAACGAAACTTTTTCAAAACCCACTCACACTTGAAAAGCAAACAAACACTTTTGAAAACATAATGAGCAAGTATCTAAGAGCCCATGGATAACCATGGATAGAAAGGGTGCTAACACCTTCCCTTTCTATAATCTACCTCCCGAACCGAGAGCAATCTCATAAGGAATTTTTCTGTGCTTTTGTCCTTTCCATATTGGAGAAAATAAAAGACGGTGGCGACTCTTGCTTACCGCGACATTTCGCGAAACCAGCTAAAAAACAGTCAGTTCCAGATCCACCGATCACAGAACTGGCGACTCTGCTGGGGACTGTACTTTTAAAGTGAGGTGTACCTTAGGACTAAGATCACTGTGTTTTCAATTGCTTTGATTTGTTTACTTTAAATTGTGGGACTGTCTTGGGAGTTCTATAGATCCTAAACCGGATCTGGGGATACCTTCTTAGAAAGTAGCAACAAGGCTGTGAGGGAACTGTGTGGGGTATACCGACATGGTTGAAGTAGTCTGCTACGTTGATGTGGCACTTTGGTGTGTACCGGTAACCCTTGAGTCAATCAAGGAGAGTACGGGGCCTCCATGTGGTGTCGTGAAGCATCAACAGACCTTAGGAACCTTAATTGAACCATCTTGGCCTCTTTAGGGTAGTGAGATAACTACTTTGGTGTATTCCGAAGTCGGTTGATACTCGATACTACACTCAATTGAGGGTTGTTTTCTTGGGATATTTTGATCGCCAGTCAGTGGCTAAATCGAAACGATGAACAATGAAAGCAATCCAATGATATTGAGATCCTTAGAACCCGGTTACTTTGATAGGACAGGTTTGAGCCCACCAACTTCAAGAGGGTAATACCCAGACCCCATGCTGGCCTAAACTCTAAGGGCTTGTCTTGTGTGACTTGTGTGCCTTACATGTTTGCCTTTGTAAATATTTGTGGTGTGTTTAATCATAGCATCATAACATCATACAGCATCATATGCATCCACTAACCATTTCAGGGGTTCGAATCTTCATATTTGTTCTTGTTTTGTAGGACATGGAAACTATCCGCAGAAAGACAATTCATATCAACCTTATAAGGGTCCCTCCTCAGCTTAAGGAGCTTACATCCAGGATTCCCGAGAACTCGTCATTCAGTGAAAGGCATGGTAGGCTCATCAGCCTGGTCAATACCAATATTGAGGAAGAGATGGTAAAGGTCCTTTTCCAATTCTTTGACCCTCTGCATCACTGTTTTACTTTCCTGGATTATCAGCTGGTGCCTACTCTAGAAGAGTTTTCCCAGCTTCTGAAGATTCCCATTCTCAATCAACTACCCTACAACGGTACGGAAAGGGAACCAAAACTTGAAGAAGTGGCTAAAGCATTATGCCTACAACCATCTGACATCAAGGGGCATTGGGAAGCCAGAAATGGTATCAAAGGGTTCTTGGCAAAGTTTCTGTTTGAGAAGGCCCAAGAGTGTTGGAATTCCCTTGACCTACAAGCCTTTGAAGAAGTTGTAGCCCTCCTTGTCTATGGGTTGGTGTTGTTCCCTAAACCAGATCAGCTTATAGACATCAGTGCTGTCAAAGTCTTCATGTCCAGGAATCCTATACCTACGTTGCTAGGGGACATCCTTCACTCATGTTACACTCGAACCATGAGAAAAAGGGGTGTTCTTATGTGCTGCACTCCCCTCCTAGGAAGGTGGTTTATTTCGCACCTTCCACAATTGGTTTTGAAGAACGAGCGAGGTTTGAGGTGGTCACAACGGTTGATGACTCTTACACATGCAGATATACATTGGTGTTCTCGGTCCAGAGAGGATGTCACTATCATTGATCGTTGTGGGGAGTACCCTAATGTTCCTTTACTTGGAATCAGAGGAGGTATTACTTACAACCCATGCCTGGCTTGGAGACAGTTTGGTTATGCTCGGAAAGATGGCCCTCATGAGATGTTAATTCCTGACATAGTTTTTGACTTCGACAAGGATACGCAAGGACTTTGCCAGAAATTTATCAAAGCTTGGAGGATGCCCAGCAAAATAGACAGCAAGACCCTGGGGCACAGGAACTCCATCCCATTGGAGCCTTATCTCAAATGGGTACGAGCCCGTTCCCAGAAGCTGGTAATGCCATACCCTCATGTTCTCCCCGTGATCAAAGAGCCAGACTTGGAAGGAGAGGTGTCCTACACCATTCAACATCCTGACATGCCCACGTCCTGGGAAGAGATGCAGAAGAGTTGGATCCAGCTTAAGGAAGAACGGAATTCTCTGGAAACCAATCTACATGCCAGTGAGAAAAAGGTCCTGGAGCTCACCCGCCTACTGCACGAGGAAAGGAATCTCAATACCTATATTACTCCGAAGAGGATGCGTAGTGTCTTTTGGGACTGATCTGCTTTGTAGTGTTTGCCTATGAGGCTTTAATGTACTGAACAATTATTTTCTTAATAATAACGTGTGTTCCTTTTGGTCTACAACAAATTTGAATTTTCGAACTCTTGAATGCATTGTATAAACACATATCATTCATCATATGCATCACAGGTACTCTTCTTTTCAGGCTGCTGACTGTTCTTCGCTGTTTATTTCAGCATCATGAACCCTGAATCATCAACCGAGGCATCTATCAAGGCTCTTCAGGCGCAGAACGCCCAATTTCAGGAGCTGATCAAGGGTCTGGCTCAGGGTCAACAAGAGTTGAAGACCATGCTTCTGAAGAAGAATAAGAAGAAGAGGAGGACTGTGCTATTTAACACTGGGCGCAGACTCAGGAACACCTTACAAATTGAGGCTGAGAGGACTACTCCATCTGTGGGGGAAGGTAGTCACCAAGAAAGGGAGGTCCCTACTCCTGTGGTCTCTGATACTGAAACAGACTTCAACGACGAACAGTACCCTCCTGCTGCAGACCGGTACAAGCAGCTGGAGGACAGATTAAAAGCTATGGAAATTCAGCGTGTGCCTGGACTGGATTTCGGAGACTTGGGGTTATCTACTGGAGTGGTGATTCCACACAAGTTCAAGGCACCTGCCTTTATGAAGTATGACGGGGCTTCATGTCCCAAGATGCACCTCCGTTCTTATGTAAGGAAGATCCAGCCTTACACAACAGACAGGAACTTATGGATCCACTTCTTCCAGGAGAGTCTTTCAGGGACTCACCTCGAATGGTTCTATCAGCTGGATGGAATCAATATTCGTAACTGGGAGGATCTGGCCACTGCTTTTTACAAGCAGTATCAATATAATTCCGACCTCGCTCCTACGCGTACCCAGCTCTAGGGTATGTCGCTAGGGTCGGGTGAAGGTTTTAAGGAGTACGCCCAGAAATGGAGAGATCTGGCTGGCAGGGTGCAGCCACCATTGACGGACCGGGAGCTGGTGGATATGTTTTTGGGGACCCTATCTGGTCCATTTTTCAATCATCTCATTGGTAATTCCTCTGCTGGGTTTACTGATCTGATCCTGACTGGTGAAAGGATCGAGGCCGGTATAAAATCGGGGAAGATACAGAAGGTTGCCTCCTCCAATGCTGAAAAGAAACCCTTCAAAAAGGAGGCTAGTGCTGTATATAGCTCCCGGAGACCAGAGCGACCTGAACGCCGCCAATCTGTCAGTGCGGTAATGATTGCCAAGCCTGCTGCCACTCCTCGGCCGACCAATCCTCAAAGGGCTGAAAGACCCCGGAGAGAGTTTACCCGTTTGAGCATGACTTTATCACAGATCCTGCCACAGTTGCTATCCACCAATTTAGTGACTGTCAGAGAGGCTCCGAAGTTTCCCAATACTACATCTCCTAAGTACAATCCAAATGCTCGTTGTGCTTATCATTCTGATAGCCCGGGGCATAACACAGATGACTGTTGGGCCCTAAAGAATAAGCTGCAGGACCTTATTGACGCCAAGGAGGTACAGTTTGAGGCATCTGAGAAGCCTAATGTAGTGACAGCTCCCCTGCCTGCTCATGGAGTGAATGCTATTGGGGGCGAAGACGAAGTGGATGAAGCTGAGTTTGATAGCTGGATTTACCCGGCAACCGGCAGTGGACCTAACAATTGGAGTGCAAAGGACAACTTATCTGTTTCTCTTGTTACTAAGTAATGAATTCCTATGTTTTTGGTATCTGTAATAAACAATTAATTAAACTCTATGGCCCGGTGTCTTACCCGAGGCACCGTGGTTCTATTTGTGAGGGCATATAAATTGTCATTTCATATATCATGAATGAAAATCTTGGACGTTTTCTCGCATTACAAATCTTATGCTCCTTTTCTGTCTTTTCTTTCTTTTACATATATTTCAAAACAACTGTATTTACACACACACTCACTCATACAGGTTTCAATCCACTCTGGATCTCACTGGTAACGACTCTGCTACTGCCAATTATGAATTCGAAAATCCGATCAACTTAGCCGAAGACGAAGGTGAAGATGATTGCGAAGTACCTGGCGAGCTCGCAAGACTGTTACTTCAAGAGGAAAGGGCAATTCAACCCCATGAAGAGCCAGTGGAAACAATAAACTTGGGTACTGAGGCAGACAGGAAAGAGGTAAAGATTGGTGCCAACCTAGAGCTCAGCGTGAAGCAACGGTTGACTCAAATGCTGCATGATTATATGGAGATCTTTGCCTGGTCCTACGAAGACATTCCTGGGTTGGATACCGATATTGTGGTCCATCACTTGCCAACTAAGGAAGATTGCCCTCCGGTTAAGCAAAAGGTCCGCCGTATGCGTCCAGAGATGTTTGAGAAGATTAAAGCCGAGGTTATGAAGCAGTTTGATGCCGGGTTTCTTGCAGTGACTTCTTACCCTCAGTGGGTTGCTAATGTGGTGCCGGTACCTAAGAAGGACGGTAAGGTCAGAATGTGTGTCGATTACAGGGATCTGAACAGGGCCAGCCCCAAAGATGACTTCCCTCTACCTCACATTGATGTCCTTGTTGATAATACAACTCAGCATAAGGTGTTCTCTTTCATGGATGGCTTTTCAGGCTACAATCAGATCAAGATGGCTCCTGAAGACATGGAAAAGACTACATTTGTTACTCAGTGGGGCACCTTCTGCTACAAGGTCATGCCTTTTGGACTAAAGAACGCTGGGGCAACCTACCAACGTGCCATGGTTGCTTTATTTCATGATATGATCCATCATGAGATAGAAGTGTATGTTGACGACATGATCGCAAGGTCCCAAACTGAGGAAGAACACCTTGATCATCTGCAGAAACTGTTTGACCGTCTGAAATTGTACAAGCTGAGGTTGAACCCGAACAAGTGCACCTTCGAGGTAAGATCTGGGAAGTTGCTAGGCTTCGTTGTAAGCGACAAGGGTATTCAAGTGGACCCTGCCAAGGTTAAAGCTATTCAAGATATGCCAATTCCTAAAACAGAGAAAGAGGTCAGAGGCTTTTTAGGACGCCTGAATTACATTGCTCGATTCATCTCACACCTGACTGCTACCTGTGAGCCAATCTTCAAGCTGCTGAAGAAAGATCAGGTAGTACGTTGGAATGATGAATGTCAGGCTGCTTTTGACAGAATCAAAGAGTATCTCCAAGAACCACCCATCCTTATGCCACCGGTTGAAGGGAGACCTCTGATACTATACCTGACAGTACTTGATAACTCAATGGGGTGTGTGCTGGGGCAGCATGACGAGTCTGGCCGAAAAGAGCATGCCATTTATTACCTTAGCAAAAAGTTTACCGACTGTGAGACTCGATACTCACTGCTTGAGAAAACTTGCTGCGTTTTGGTATGGGCTGCTCGCCGGCTGAGACAGTATATGCTGACTCACACTACTTTGTTGATCTCAAAGATGGATCCTATAAAGTACATATTCGAAAAGCCTGCTCTGTCTGGGAGAATTGCAAGATGGAAAATGATCTTGACGGAATACAACATTCAGTACACGACCCAGAAAGCCATCAAGGGAAGTGTATTGGCAGACCACTTGGCACATCAGGCCGTAGATGACTATCAGTCAATGAACTTCGAGTTTCCGGATGAAAGCATCATGATAATGACTGATTGTGAAGTACCTGGACCAGATGAAGGACCTGAGGAAGGATCCCGGTGGGCTATGCACTTTGACGGAGCCTCCAATGCTTTGGGTAATGGTATCGGCGCTGTGATCATATCCCCTCAAGGCACTCATACTCCACTCACTGCCCGGCTATGTTTCAACTGCACCAACAACATGGCGGAGTATGAGGCGTGCATCATGGGACTCAAAGCTGCAATTGACTTAAGGATCAAGTTTCTGAGTGTCTTCGGAGATTTCGCTCTCGTGATCAACCAGATCAAAGGCGAGTGGGATACGAAACATCCGAATCTTATTCCTTACAAAGAATGTGTGTTGACAATGATCCCCCACTTCACAGAGATAACCTTTGAACATTTCCCGAGAGAGGAGAATCAGTTAGCGGATGCGTTAGCTACAATGTCTTCTATGTTCAAAGTCAAGTGGGACAATGAGGCTCCCCAGGTCATCATTTGGAAATTGGACGAACCGGCATACTGTTGTGATCTCGAGACTGAGATGGTGACTGAGAAGCCTTGGTACCATGAGGTGAAGAGATATCTGGAAACTCAGGAATACCCTGAAGGTGCCTCTGTCAACGATAAGAAGTTCCTGAGGAGGTTCGCAACAAAGTTCTTCCTTAGCAACGGCATCTTGTACAAGCGAAACCATGATTCAACCTTACTGCGTTGTATGGATAAGACTGAAGCAGAAAGGATCATGGAAGAGCTGCATGAAGGGACCTTTGGTACACATTCTAGTGGGAACACTATGGCGAAGAAGATCCTTCGGGCAGGATATTACTGGTCCACAATGGAAGCTGACTGCTACCAACATTCCAGGACATGCCATAAGTGTCAGATTTATGCAGACAAGGTGCATGTTCCTCCAGTTCCCCTGAATGTTCTGACCGCACCTTGGCCTTTTGCAATGTGGGGCATTGACATGATTAGTGAGATCAGACCTACGACATCTAACGGGCATCGCTTCATCCTTGTAGCGATTGATTACTTTACAAAATGGGTCGAAGCAGCATCCTATGCTACGGTAACCAAGACTGTTGTGGCACGGTTCATTCGGCATAACCTGATCTGTCGATACGGCGTCCCTGAGAGAATTATTACAGATAACGGTACCAATCTGAATAACAAGATGATCACTGAGCTCTGCGAACAGTTCAAAATACAGCACCACAATTCTTCTCCTTACAGGCCAAAGATGAATGGGGCTGTAGAAGCAGCAAATAAAAATATCAAGAAAATCATGCAGAAGATGATAGTGACCTATAAAGATTGGCACGAGATGTTACCGTTCGCTTTACATGGGTACCGTACCTCAGCTAGGACGTCAACCGGGGCAACTCCTTTCTCTTTGGTTTATGGTATGGAGGCAGTCTTACGAATCGAAGTGCAAATACCATCTCTCCGGATAATGAAGGATGCAAATCTGAACGAGGATGATTGGATTCAGACACGACTTGATCATCTCAACCTTATTGTTGAAAAGAGACTTGCTGCTATCTGCCATGGTCAGACGTACCAGAAACGGATGATCAGGGCTTTTAACAAAAAGGTCAGACCACAGGAATATCAAGTTGGGGATTTGGTAATCAAGCGAATCATCCTTCCTCAGAGTGATCCAAGGGGAAAATGGACCCCTACGTACGAAGGGCCATTTGTGGTTAAACATGTGTTCTCAGGAGGAGCCATGATTCTAACCAACATGGATGGTGACGACCTTCCTCACCCCGCCAATGCAGACATAGTAAAAAGATACTACGCATAAAAAGACCCGCTGGGCTGACACGCCTAGGCAAAAATTAGGGCTTCCCGTCGAACCAAAAGGGTTCGGGCAAAATGAAGGGATGAAATGAAAAAATCTGTACACCCGGCAAGTCGAAAACCTGAAAAGGCGGCTTGGGCAAAAATGGGTATCCCGGTGGACTGAAAACCCGAAAGGGCGGTCCAGGCAAAAATTAGGGATAAAAGCGTAATACTATGTCTCATTGATCACTTTGCATCCAGAATCCGGTATCTACATCAAGTTCAGACGGCATCGATCAGTCAGCTTCACCTTCAACCAAGGTCATCAAGTGATGAGACGCTCGGAGTTATAAAGGAAATAGCAGAGTTGAAACCCAGTGGATCATTCATTTCACACAGCTGTTTTATTTTCTTTTGTACAAAATTTGTATAAACTCTTTTGTTCGGCGGCGTCCTCTTACTAGGACGTCAGCCTCTTGTACACAAAACGCCTATTTTCAGGCCATTCAAAATCAATACAAATATATTTTCAGTTAAAAGTGCCAATTGTTTTTCTTTTTCTGTTTTGTTTTGCGAAGAACGTCCAAGGTTCAATTTGTGATATATGCATTGACAATAATTTGCTAACTCATGAATATTTGCATACGAAACAAAGGATTAATTACAGGTGACACTAGAAACAGGGGCAATAAAGAGTGGTCTAAGCAATCTAATTGTTCTGTCTTCCAAGGTACCAAGGTAGGTTCAGTTAAAGAACATGACCAGTATATCCTAATTCCCCAGAGAGTGAGCCAGCAAGTCAGTGCACTCTTCTCCAAGCAAAGTTATCAGACCTTAAGGAAAGTTGAGTATCCCCCAGCAGATATCAACATCCCCCAGCAACATATATTCTTAACAAGCATCCCCGGCAGTCTTGGTCTAAAGATTGTTCCCCGGCGGTATATCAAACATTCAAGTGGTGTCACTTCCCCCGATACATCTCAAAACTTCCCCAGGAGAATCCAATTCAGTTTCCCCAAGAAGTTGGAATCCATCTCCCCAAGCAGTAAGCTTATCCCCAGTAGATTCTGGAAGCTTATCCCTCGCAAAGTACGAACGCGTCGTCCGGCTTTATTCAAAGAGTTATTTCCTTAACAGGATATAACTGGGTTATCCTCAGCCAAAAGCCACGGAAAGAGCGTCCTCGACGGAGTCTTCTTATCCCTAGCGAAGTCTATCAACACTTCCGATATAACAAAGATATCCCCAGCAAGTTACTATCAACAACTCAACAAAGTATCTCTCTCCCCACAGAGTATTGCTCCCCAGCAAGGTCGCTAGAGTACCTTTCTCCCTGCAGAGTTATCCATTCGCCAAGTCTATTCCCCAACGGAGTCATCTTCTCCTACCGATATTCTTGCAACTATCATCCCCAACGGAAGCAAAATCTATTCTTCAACATCAGCTCAGGATATGACTTCCCGGCACCCGTCAAGGATTTATTTTCCTAGGTAAAAAACATACATTCCTAAACATCACATACATCATTATAGCATGCATATACGCATCATATCTTACAAATCTCATTTATGTTGAGAACATCATTGTTTGGTTCATATCATGCATTGCATATGACTGACCTTTACCTTTCAGGAAAAATTCAGTTAAATTCTCAATCAGATTTCAAGACCTAGACCGGTTCAGTTAATCAACTCCAAAGATTTCTTATCCAGTCCAAGGCCTTCTCTAGTCCAGCTAAATCGACTCCCAACAGATTTTTCTGATGAAGACTCAGTAGAAGTTATTTCAGGTTTTTCTCAAACGTCCGCTTTTGAGATTATAATTTCCTTTGGTTCTCTCCCGACGTTGTGGAGGTGATAATTCCATTTTAGGTTTTTCTCAAACGCCCGCTTTTGAGATTATAATTTCCTTTGGTTCTCTCCCGACGTTGTGGAGGTGATAATTCCATTTTAGGTTTTTCTCAAACGTCCGCTTTTGAGATTATAATTTCCTTTGGTTCTCTCCCGACGTTGTGGAGGTGATAATTCCATTTTAGGTTTTTCTCAAACGCCCGCTTTTGAGATTATAATTTCCTTTGGTTCTCTCCCGACATTGTGGAGATGATAATTCCATTTCAGGTTTTTCTCAAACTCCCGCTTTTGAGATTATAATTTCCTTTGGTTCTCTCCCGACGTTGTGGAGGTGATAATTCCATTTTAGGTTTTTCTCAAACCCCCGCTTTTGAGATTATAATTTCCTTTGGTTCTCTCCCGACGTTGTGGAGGTGATAATTCCATTTTGGGTTTTTCTCAAACGTCCGCTTTTGAGAGTATAATTGCCTATTGGTTCTCTTCCCGATACTGCGAAGATGGTAATTCCCACAAAGATTTTCTCAACGAGCGTTGTTGAAGTTAAAGTCACCCAAGGTTCTCTCACCGTTCATGCTGAGGTAGTAACCATCCCTGGTTCATTCATCACCATTTGAAGCTCCAGATCCAGCTCCTGTAACCAGTCAGGACACATCTATGCCAAGCATCTCAAAATAAGCTCCTGTAACATGACAGGTACTCATTTTTTCCTTTTGCAGGTATGCAAGTTCTCGCTAAGGAATCTCTTATGCGATCAACATCCAGATGGCATCTATAAGCCCATCATCCTATTCATCAACCTCTAAATGGCATCTATAAGCCCATTCCATCATCACACTGCTACTATGTGAGCGCAAATTTCTGGGCACTCTAGTGTTCAATCATCTTCCACCCTCGGATTACGAAAGGCACGTCAGCCAATCTGCATCCTCAGGCCTAAGAAGATTGAACAGGGGCAACTGTTGTACCCCAAAATTTGACCTCCCATATTCTTCAAGATTTGCCAAGTCAAGCTTCAAAATCTCCCCAAGGGTTGCACAGTCAAGGGCCTCCTAAGCAGTCAAAATTAGGGTTTTTGTTCTGATCAAGAAAATGAAGTTTCCAAGAGTCCAATCAAGTCTCACATGCCTATAAATATGGTCAAACATCCTCATACAAAGTTTCAAGACTTTCAGCACAAGGTTGCACAGTCAAAAACCCTAAATTGCACTACATTCAACTGTAGGGGCAAAATGGTCATTTGACAGTCAAAAGTTCAAATTTTTGGTCAACATCTCATTTTGAAGCCACAAACATCATTTTATCAATGCTTGATCATGATTCTCAAAGCTTGGCTCAAAAAGTCTCAAGATGCAAAAGTTTCTATTTTTGGACAGTTGAAAAGTCAACTGTAACTTGACCAAGGCATAACTTTTTCATGGATTATCAGAAAAATTCCATCCAAAGCTCATTTTGAAGATAAATAAATTTCCTACAACTCATCTTCATGCTTTAAGTCCAAGAAATGCTCTCACAAAAAGTTATCAATTTTAACATTATAGGTCATTTTCAAAAGTCAACAAAAAGGGACTTTAAGTCAAAGGCCATAACTTGAGATTGGTAAATCAAAATGACATGGTACCAAGGGCATTGGTTAGAGGACTCAAAAACCTTTCCAAAATGTCCAAGAACATGAGCAAAGCTTAAAAATTGAGCAAGTTATGCATTGGAGAAGTTGGGAAATTTTTGTGAAATGGCCAAAATCATTTATCCTTGAAATCTCATTTTTGACAAAAGGGGCCCACTTTTTCCACTTGAATTAACTTGGCCATGCTTCCCACGTGTCCCATCTTTTATTTCATATTTTTTTAATTAATTATTTCATTTTTAATTGATTTTATTGGATTTAATTAAGTTTAAATCTTTTAAAATCAAGAGAAAATCAAAAAGTTTGATTAAATGGAATATTTGGCCTTAACTAGCCTTGAACTACCATTAAGTCTAGACCATTTTCGTGCCAAGGCTCAAATAAGGCAAGAATTCAAAAATAAGGCAAAAATGGAAGGTGTGGTAATGGAGGTTTATGTCAAAATCCTAAACATCAATGCAAGGCATTATTGGCCATAACTCTCATCCAAGCACATTGCCTAGGGTATATACAAATGATACACAACAAAATTGGACAAGAAGCTGCGCCCTACTGCTCAAAACAAATTCACACTTTTAGCAAAAAAATCAAAATTCTGAAAACAAGGTTAGAGGGCGATTCAAGCTGAGATTTTCATCTCATCATCTTCCTGAGGCCTTCAGCAACGTGCCTGAATAGATTTCCAAGTCCATAACCTCTTGAATCGTTGTACAGAAGCTAACCTTTCTCACTTTTTTCTCATTATCGTGTTTTACATTCTATGCACATTCATGACGTTTTGTTTATATATTCATGATCAGTGAAGTATTTGCAAGCTAACCATATGCTTTGATTGTATTTTTATGCGTTGTGTGCAAAGATACCATGTTCGTGTTTTAGGGTTTACAGGACCTTGAATTGGGCGTTTTCAAATAGCGTAAAATTAGAGAACCACAGTGCCATGAATGTATTCAGCAAGCTTGGACGAAAAGTTTGAGACCCTCGCGCTCAATTTATGAGCGTCACAGGGCTAATCGCTATTTTTCAATAGCTGGCCTAAGAGAACGCCATAAAAAACGTTGCCTAATGTTTTTGTGTTTCAGGGACGAAGAAGAAGACGATATTGTGGCGTCAGGTGGTTGGCCGGTTTAAACTTCGCACGGAAAACGAAACAATAACGCCTATTTATTTTATTATATTTGTTTGTCATATTAATTACAGAAAAGTAAACTGGTTCAGCTGGCAAGGCGTAGTGGTGGCAAAGCACATGACCTGGGTTCGAACCCCAGGTCTTCATACTTTCAATATATTTTTTCAACCCATGTTCACATGCAGCTTCAGTGTAAACGCACATCATGCACCTCCATAATCAAGCCATCCACGCGTCCAAGGGCATCAGATCAAAGGCCCAGATCCAAGGAATATGATGAACCATGGTCAACACTGATACACCTTAGTGCCAAAGCCAACGAGGCTTAAGGAATTGGGCCCTAAAGTGCTGGGCTTCACCTCCAAAATCAGGGGCAGACCCCCTAGGTTTGCAAGTCTTTATTTTTTTTTTATTTTTTTTCTATTTTCTTTCTAATTGTTGTTTTATTTAATTAATTAATTATTTCCATAAAAAGCATAAAACACATAAAAAATCAGAAAAGAGCAAAAATAATAAATATTTTTATTTCTAGTATTTTTATAAATAAATTTGCATGTAATTAAATTTAGTGTAAATTAGGTTTAATTTTAATACTTTTCATGAAAAAAATCTAAAAAAAAAACATAGAATTAGGTTTAATTAATTTTTCATCCTTTTTATTTTTTTTTTCTTTCATAATAATTAAAATAATTAAATATTTATTTTTATAATTAAATTTGCATATAAAAATTAGGGTTAATTTTAGGTTAAAAAACTTCAATTTTTTCTTAATAAATTAAAAGCCACTAGAATTAGGGTTAGTATTTATTTTAATTAATTCTTTTTTCTTTTAAATCCTAAAATACTAAAAAATACCAAAAAACAAGTTCTTTCTTTTTTTAATTAATTAACTCCATCATTAATTTAATTTTTGCAAAAGGGTCCAACGCCCTCATTCTTAATTTCTTATTAATTCGCATATTTATTTTATTTCGTTTAATTATTTATGTATCTCTCCCGAAGCCTTGTAATTAAGTTCTCGCATTTTTAATTCCTTATTTTCTTTACTTTATTTATTTTTCTGTCAAATCGGGTCCTGGTTAATTTTGGCGATGTGGACCCGCGCCTTTTGTAATAGCTTTAGATCTTTACTTTCCCGCAAATATTTTAACTGTTAACAAATGGCATGAAAGAATGTATGGACAAAAATAAAAATCAAAACGTAGATCACCAATGCATGACAAGACAAACAATAAACTGAAAATGGCACACAATTCACACACCACCCCTAGGGTACGCCTCACTGTTGCCTTGCCTCGAAAGGTGATCGTCGAGTAGAGGATGTCTTAGTAAGTCCTCATGATCCGGGAACCTGGCATGAGGGTAGCTTCTAAGGTGTCTTCCCATTGCTCTGGTGATCACCATGTCCCGAACCTCGAATTGACCCGAACACCTCCAACGGTGGTGCTACCTACCTCTCAATGGTGGGATAGCACTACTTTAAAGGACATTTACACAGACGAATTCCTTAGGGTAGGTAGATTCTCATAGATACTTGCTCTTTTCAAAAAACAAACAAAAATACTTTTCACACCTACACTTTCTAAAAGTTTTCAAACAAATTTTTCATACACTCTTGAGGACAGATACAAGAGTTACTTAGAAATTTTTCAAACGAAACTTTTTCAAAACCCACTCACACTTGAAAAGCAAACAAACACTTTTGAAAACACAATGAGCAAGTATCTAAGAGCCCATGGATAACCATGGATAGAAAGGGTGCTAACACCTTCCCTTTCTATAATCTACCTCCCGAACCGAGAGCAATCTCATAAGGAATTTTTCTGTGCTTTTGTCCTTTCCATATTGGAGAAAATAAAAGACGGTGGAGACTCTTGCTTACCGCGACATTTCGCGAAACCAGCTAAAAAACAGTCAGTTCCAGATCCACCGATCACAATAATCAATAATGGTTGGATCTACATTGACAACTAAAGTCACAAAAGCAACCTGTTGATGGTACCGATGAAGTCTTCTAGGTGGCCTAATCTTCCTTTACCCAATAACAACATTCGTTTCACTTTCTTTCTTCTGAGAAAACCCATATGACGACTTATTTGTCCCTTCCTCTTTTGTAAAGTGCCCTTCTCTAACAGCCTCTTCCAAACGAGCGCCCATGCTTACCATTTCGGTAAAATCACTCGGCGCACTGGTAACCTTCCTTTCATAATAAAATGATCCAAGGGTTTTAAGGAAGACCTTGTTCATTTCTTTTTCTCCCATAGGTGGCACCACCTAGGCAGCTATTTCACGCCAACGCTATGCATATTCTATGAATAACTCCTTGTCTCTCTAAGTTATTGCCCTTAATTGGTCACGATCAGGTGCCATGAACATATTGTACTTACACTGTTTGATGAAGGCTTCTCCCATATCATTGAAGGTATGGATACTACTACTGTTCAAACTCATATACCACTTTAGAGCAGCACCAGTTAAACTATCTTGGAAGAAATGAATTAGAAAACATTGAACATCAGTATGGGTAGACATTTTCTTGATATACATCACGAGGTGGTCACAAGGACAAGAGTTTCCCTTGTACCTCTCAAATTCTGGAACTTTAAACTAGGCTGGAACTTTTACATTGGGAACTAGGAAGAGTTCACTAGCATTTTGTCCAAACAATTCATTTCATCAAAGGCCCTTCATTTCCTTCTGCATCTCATTGAAATGATCCTGAAAATCATCCAATAGGTCACAGAAACCCACACTTTCACTTGGTGGAGGGATATGACGATAAACTTCATCATTAACAAACAACATTGCATTCACCGAAGGAGGTGCAATATAGTGGATCTCATTTCTAGCAGTAGGGGTAATATGCACCACAAGAGGTGCGAGAGTAGCAGCAACTTGCACAACTAGAGTAGCTTGAGTGTCAAGATTAAAACCTTCTAGCATGAAGTTTTCATGCATTCCCCACGAGTAACCTTGAGGTATACGCTTATATGCAGTCGTAACTGGGGTAACAGAAACGAGAACTGATGGTCTTTCAGAAGCATTTATCGTTTGTTGAGGTTGAGCAAGTGGTGAGTGATTCTTAGCCGCCACCAATGATTCCATCAAAGCAGACAGATTGGCCATACAGGCCTTCAAAGCAATAACTTCTTCGCATAACTCATGATTCTATTGTTAAATATTCTCCATTTTCTTCCTAGAATTAGCTCGAGTATTGTATCGGCGAGACAACTTGCTGAACAAAGTAGAGAAATTCAGTAAGACACCTGGGTATGAACTGAAATGCAAGAAATATGTACCAGATGATGCATGAATTGCGATGCACATGATTTATTTTATTATTTATTAATATTTCAAGGGACTCAAAGAATTATAGACAATATTTAAAATATTAAAGTACTAACACATTTTGAAATACTGAAAATCTCATCATAATAACTTCAAAATGGATCACAACTTTTTAGTACAAGTTTCAACAATCCCAAGTACAATAAGAGATAGAATATAAAATCTTAAAAAAGCAAAGCTGATGAAGATCACTCCACGCACTAACGCTTTCATGTGAGTCTTACAATTCGAGCTTTCAATTGCTTTTTCTCTTCTGCATACCTATCGGCAACCACCTTCCAATAACCAGAGTTGGGAAGTGAATGACTAAGTCCTGATCAAGCTTGAGAGGAAAATAAATATTCTTAATTCTTCATCATCTCTACAGAACGACTCTCAAGAATCTCAATTAGGTCGTCCTTCTCCTTCAAGTGCACTCAGTAGGACATCCTTAAAGTCTGACACTTATTCTTCCAGGCCTCCTGCTCCTGTTGCATCCTGACTAGGGTAAGCTGAAGCTCTTCCACATCATCCAAAAGGGGAGGCGTGGTCTTCACAAACATATCAGGTAAAGGTTCCTCACGGGAATATGGAATCTTTAACTGAATTTCCCTTGCTTTTACCCACCTAAGATAAGGCTCCAAAGAAAGAAATCCTCTAGGTCCCAAGTCATTTCGACCCTTCCTGTGAATATGGCGCCACACCTTTGAAATCTCCTCTTTGGCTTCCTTATGATTATATCCCTCTTTGAGAAAGAAACCACTCAAATGAATACTATTCAGCTTATCTCTCATCGGATATCCAAGCTGTCGTCGTGCAAGAATGGGATTGTAGTTAATTCCTCCCTTTGTACCAAGAAGAGTTACATTGGGGAAACTACCACACTATCGATAATATCTACGTCATGGTAAACCTGATAATAACAAACAATATCGGAATCAGTGAGGGCCATAATCTTTGGATCCCAATGAGGTTCCTTCTTAACATCCCAAAAGCATCGGACCGGTGTAAGTGAGAAGTAAACCACTGATACAACAAAGGCGTGCAACAGATAATCATCCCTTCATGATAAGAATCCCGAAGATGAATGGAGTAATAAGCATATCCTAATAATATAGGGACATGATTCCCTATAAAAAAGATCCTGATGGAATTGATATCCAAAAAGTTGTCGACGTTCGGAAATAAGAATAACCCATAAGCAAGTACAACAAAGATAGCCTTAAAATAAATTGTATTCTTTATCCTAGCAAAGTAACGAGCCTTCTCCAATAAAAACTGAGCGGTTAATCCTCTAATTCCTCTATTGGTAGTCATGTGGGCCTCAATCTCAGATTTTCCCAAATGAACAATAGCAGCAATCTCATTAGAGTTTGGCTCCCCTTCCAAACCGGTGAAAGAAACACGATCGATAACAGGTAAATCCAGTAGATAAGAATACTCCTCCAATATAGGCATTAACTCATAATCAGGGAAAGTGAAACATCGTTACATCGGTTATAGAACTGGACTAAAGTTGAGAGAATACCCTCCTTCATCCTGAGCTTCATGAGAGACACAATGGATCCATACTTCTTCCAAAAATCTGTAGAACTCTCAATCTTGGGAATCAGACTCATCAAATCATCTATCTTTGGATTCATGAAATTGTATTTTCGAGTCTTTCCTTTTAAAGAATACATGGTAAAAAGTACCTGAGATATTCCCAAAAAGTTAACTTTAAGTCCCTTGAACCAAAATGTTTTAAAACACACTCATGGGTGCATGAATGCATGATACAACAATCACACACAAGATCACAAACATGGGCGGGGGGGGGGGGGGGGGGGGGGGGGTCATAGGTTTGACGTCACGAGCATGAGGTCAAAGGTACTACCTACAAGGTATGGTATAAAATTTTATCACCTGTCAGACAAGGTTCTAAGAGGTTCCCAGAGTCTACAACCTTCCTTTGGATATTACGAACATCCTGATTGACTCGGTAATTAGTAATATTCTTAGGAAAAACTCGTCTGAGTGTAGTATTGCGTGACAACCATTTCCGGATTACTCTGTCATAGTTTCTACACTACACCTAAAAGGCTAAGATGGGTTAAAGGTTCTACGGTCCTCAGTTTCAGCAAGCTCCCAGGTCGAAAGCAGCATGTCTTCCTGATTACTTGGTAAATGACACTATAGTAAAAGGATCCTCCACTGAGTGGGGGATCTCATGCCTCTTTTTTTTAGATTACTCCATCAAAGTTAACATGACTATACCGCCCAACCTATCTTAAGTTTGCCTAAATCCGGGTAGAGGACTTATGAGAAATCACCAAGAAACCTACAAACCAGGAAAATCCAGACAAACAAATATACACATATAACATATAAACAATAATAGGATATACAAAAATAAACAAAGATAGGATGAACCCACTTAGGGATGGACCAGCAATAGGTCAATCTTTCCCCAGTGAAGTCGCCATTTTTTCTGTAGCGGTAGAAATATTGAGACTAATCCATTGGATTGACTTAACTCGCACAAATCAAATACAAATCTCCTCCGCGATTTATTATTTCCAGAGGAATGAGAAAAGAGCAAATAACCCAAAAAAAGGGGCAGAGAATCTAAGTTCTAGAGTTGATTATGCAAAGGGAAAGTATTATCACCCTAAACATCTACGGTACTCCGCAAGAACCTCTTTGAAAATTTGTGTATTTTGGCTATAAATGTTGTATACAAAAATAGATGGTGGAGATAAGGAAATAAGTGTTTTTTACAATTTTTGCACTCGCCGCGATTGTGAACCTTTAGTGCCTACGTACCACCTTCTGTGAAATAGGGGACCAGGGTACTTATAGTTCACCTTTAAAATTTTTAAAACAAACACGAGTGTGTTGGTTAATTTTAAGAGACGAGACATCATTGTCTTATCCGAGTGGAAGAACATGCTTACTACCCACAGTTATGAGAAATGAGAATTTGTGTTATCCTAGAGAACCAAAATGACTTGGACACCCTTTCAATTTTGACAATCTTCCTTGCACAATAACTCTTTCCATGTGAATATAAGTTGTTGTAGTAGAACCCATAGAATCGAAAACCACCTCCAAATATTAAGAATTGAGAGAATTATGTACTTGTGATCAAGAAATTAAGAACTAGTCCAATTAGGTCAAACTTCTTCAATCAAAATTTTCATCTTTTGATTTTCTTTAACAAATTTAGGGATGATGATTCATAGTAGACCTTGTCATGATATTACTTTAAATCATCTTCAATAATGAAGCATGAATCTTAATGAAGCTTTGTTGAAGAAGGCATGGAATTAAACTCACGAACCTATGAACCAAACAGATTAAATGGGTTGTGCCCTTACCTATTATATCATCAATTAGAGCAAACATTAAATGTATTTATTAGTTAAAAGTTAATCAATATAAAACATATATGATCACAACATATAAATTAAGGGACTTGGTGATACCTCATGAGCAAACCTAAATATGGGGAGAAGATCCAAACCCTAGTGTGATCTTGTTGTGATTGATTTGATATGAGATGATAGAGGAATATTAGGGGCAAAAATTAGGGTATAACATTGTGATACAAGACTTCAAACTTGATATGAGCATTGTTGAAGTCCTATGGAAAATCATGGAAACCACTTAAGACCTTTGCAACCTAATCTTCCTTGAGAAACTCAAAACCCTAGTTGTAAATCTCTTGCTTAGAAGGAGGTTTGATTGGTCAACCCTTGAGTATCCTTGAATAATTGAGACCCTTAGATGAATGTTTTTGAAGAAAATGGGAGGGAAAATTTTAGGGTACAACGGCTTCCCCTGTTCAATCTTCTTAAACCAGAATAGTTAGATTGGCATGTCCGCCATTTGTGACTTGAAGGTAGAAGATGATTGAACACATAAGTGCATAGAAATTTGCACTTTCCCGTGCACAAAGTAACAATGTTGGTTGATTATACCGGGAATAGGCTTAGAGATTCCATTTGGAGAAGTGACAGAGAGTTGTTGGAGATGCGCTTATAGATTCCATCCAAAGTGAATGTTGATGGAAGTATCAGAAGGAGTTTATGCTTGACTGCATCTGAGGAATGCTTTTCGGGATGAACCTATTTGGTCATGTCTGAAGGAACTGCTTTTCAGAATGAACTTCTGAAGGAAAGTGATTTTCATAATGAATATCCTGAAGGGGAGTGTCCGTCTTATAGATAGTCTCCACGTCTTGTTTCAGGAATTGATCTATAATTAATTTGTTGGTAAAACCATCCTATTTCGGGGATTTATACCGCTGGTGTTAAAGATAGTCGCTCCGTCCTATTTCTGGAATTGATCTTTATTTGACCATAATGAAAGAAAGATAGTTTCCCTGTCCTGTTTCGGGAGTTAATCTTCGATATGTTTATGTAGATAGTCGCCCCGTCGTCTTTCGGGAATTGATCTATAATTAGTGTGTTGGTAAATCCATCCTGTTTCAAGAATTCATTCCATTAGTGTTAAAGATAGTTACCCCGTCCGGTTTCGAGAATTCATCTTTATCTGACCGTAAAGAAAGAAAGATAGTTTCCCCGTCCTATTTAGGGAGTTAATCTTTGATTTATTTATGTAGATTATCGCCACGTCCTGTTTCAGGAATTGATCTATAATCAGTTTGTTTGTAAACCCGTCATGTTTCAAATAATCATACCATTGGTAATAAAGATAGTCACCCCGTCCTATTTTGGGAATTGATCTTTATCTGACCATAAGGAAAGGAAGATAATTTCCGCGTCCTATTTCAGGAGTTAATCTTTGATTCTTTAATGTAGATAGTTGCCCCGTCA
Organism: Vicia faba; assembly: GCA_948472305.1. Lineage (NCBI taxonomy): Eukaryota > Viridiplantae > Streptophyta > Magnoliopsida > Fabales > Fabaceae > Vicia > Vicia faba. Next base: position 1,408,955,993 of record OX451736.1, read on the forward strand.
TGTTTCGGGAATTGATCTACAGTCGGTTTGTTGGTAAACCCGTCTTGTTTTAGGAGTTCATACCATTGGTGATCAATATAGTCGCCCCATCCTGTTTTGGGAATTTATCTTTATCTGACCATAAAGAAATAAAGGTAGTTTCCCCGTCCTATTTCGGGAGTTAATCTTCTATGTGTTTATGTGGATAGTTACCTCATCCTGTTCCAGGAATTGATCTACCGCCAGTTTATAGGTAAACCCGTCACATTTCTAAGTTCATACCATTGGTGATAAAGATAGTAGCCCCGTCCCGTTTCGGGAATTGATCTTTCTTTGACCATAAAGAAAGGAAGATAGTTTCCCCGCCCTGTTTTGGGAGTTAATCTTCGATCTGTTTATGTAGATAGTTGCCCTGTCCTTTTTCAGGAATTGATCTACAATCAGTTTGTTGGTAAACCCGTCCTATTTCGGGACTTCATACCATTTATGATAAAAATAGTCTCGCCGTCATGTTTCAGGAATTATCTTTATCTGACCATAAAAAAAGAAAGATAGTTTCTCAGTCCTGTTTCAGGAGTTAATCTTCGATTTGTTTATAAATTGTTGATGATGCTCATATGTTGGTAGACTTTACCTGGAAGGATAAAGAGTTAGTTGTATGCAATATCATGATGTATGAAATGCATTTCATAATGATGTTCTCAATGTAAATGAGATTGTGCCATATGTGTTTCGTATGCATATGCTATGATGTTTGTAAATGATGGATGAATATGAAATGTCGGTGAAGTGTAGCTCCGTATAACATCTCGTTGGGGAAAATAAATCCATGAATGGTTCTTGGGATGAAGAATATGTGTAATCTTAAATATCGTATGGAATGTTGCCGCTGGGGACTCCAGCTCTCTGTTTGAGGAAACTCCACCGGGGAACATTGATTTCTTCTTGGGGAGAAGAGTTCAAAATCATTGGTCGTTCATCGCTCTACTGGAGAATTAATTCTTATATACCCTATTGGGGATAAAATAGATAGATAACCTTTCGAGGAATTATCTAACCAAATTTCTGATATGGATGCTTACTCGTCTACAGAGGATAAGTTTGAATGATATCTGGTCCGATTTCATATTTTGTAGCAACTTTCTGGGGATAGCAACCTGGACTACCCTTTTTAGGAGAAATGTATTTTGCCGGTGATTGTAGTAGTCAGATAAATAGGCTCAAGCTGGGGAGAGTGTTTTCTGTTATGGAAGTAAACTCGATTGGGGAAATAAATCTTGTTGGGGAAATAAACCCTTAAACTGTTGGAGAAACACTTTGCTGGGAATACTCCTGCTGAGGAAATAAGCTCTGCTGGAGAAAAGAATTATGTAGGGGATTTTATAGTTTCAGAGGAATAATCTCAGCTGGGGAAGAGAATTCCTATGAATTTCGCTAACGTCATAATCTCTGGAAAGGGTTGGGACTCTGTTGGTTAGCTTTTGTCGGGAAAAAGATCATTTTCCCTCATCTGCAAGGGAAATCTGCTGGCGAATTAAGTTATTTCAGGCTTGCGGGGAGTGTATCTTTGTTGAAAATGAGATTGTGAATATGAATTTGTAGGGATAATCCCGTGAGGACTTATAGGCGACTTGAACATTATCCCAACTCCTAGAGTCTTGAGCAAATGCTTATTCCTACTTTTATGCATATATTTGTTAACAGTAATCATATTCATATGCATATGTTCGTTCAATTTAGTTATTGGACGTTTTTGCAAACAAAATAGAAAAAACAAAACATTTGAATTTTTGAAATGGTATTCGTATTGATAGTTTGCCTATAAACAAGAAATTTCATACAAAGAGACAGAAATCCTAGTAAGAGGAAATCGTCGCAAAAATGAAGAAAGATTAAAAAGTGAAAACATATAGCTATGTGAAAATAATCTAGTCGTGTTTCAACTCTGTTATTTCCTCTATGTCTTCGAGCATCTCATCCCTTGTTATCGGAAGAAGTTGATTAAATTGATTTGTACCATTTGAACCTAATGTTGGTAATAAGGCTTATTGTTTATGATCCAACGGGAAATTGTCATACGCTTTAATCCCTAACTTTTTCCTGGACTGCCCTTTCGGGTTTTCAGTCCACCGGGATACCCCTTTTTGCCCAAGCTGCCCTTTCATGTTTTTGACTTGTCGGGTGTGCAATCTATTTATATTCTTATCCTTAATTTTTTCCCGAACCCTTTTGGTTCGTCGGGATGCCCTTATTTTTTTCTAGGCCAGTCAACCTAGCAGATCATTTTTATGCGTAGAATCTTTTGACTATGTCCACGTTCACAGGGTGCCGAAAATCATCACCGTCCATGGTGGTTAATATCATAGCACCACCAAAAAATATTTTCTTAATCATAAATGGCCCTTCATAGTTGGGAGTCCATTTGCGCCTGGGATCACCTTGCGGTAGAATAATGTGCGTTATTACCAAGTCACTAGCCTGATATACGCGATTCTTGATTTTCTTGTTAAATACCTTGATTATACGCTTCTGATACATCTGACCATGGTAGGAAGCCGCGAGCCTCTTCTCATCAATCAAATTCAACTGATCCAACCTAGTCTAAACCCACTCATATTCGTCTAAGTCTGCATATTTCATAATTCTCATAGAAGGAATCTGAACTTCAATAGGTAGGACGGCTTCCATACTCTAAACCAGAGAGAATGGGGTGGCCCCAATTGATGTTCGAGCTGAAGTGCGATAGCCGTGGAGAGAAAACGGTAACATCTTGTTCTATTCTTTGTAGGTCACAACCATCTTTTTCATGATCTTATTTATGTTTTTATTGGTGGATCCTGTGGCGGTAAAAATGTTGAGACTAAGCCATTGGATTTACTTGACTCTCAAAAATCAAATGAAAATCACCAAACCGCTTTATTGTTTCCATAGGAATGGGAAAAAAGTGAATAACCCAAAAAGAGGAAAAGATAATATAAGATCGGGGGTTGGTTATGCAAAGGGAAGGTATTAGCACCCTAAACATCTATGGTACTCCACAAGAACCTCTTTAAATATTTGTGTATTTTGGCTATAAAAGTTGTATACAAAAGTAGATTGTGGAGATGAGAAAAGAAGTAGTTTTTATAGTTTTTGCACATGCTGTGGTTGCGAACCTTTAGTGCCTACGTACCACCTTCTGTGTAATAGGGGATCAGGGTACTCGTAGTTCACCTTTAAAAATTTTAAAACATAAATGTGTTGGTTAATTTTAAGAGACTATGCTTCATCATTTTATCCAAGTGGAAGAACATACTTATTACCTACGATTATGAGAAAGGAGAATTTGCGTCATCTCAAAGTTGAGGAAATGGCTTGGATTTTAAAATCAACAAAGCCTCGCTCAACACCCAAGTGGAAAATATCTCACTTAACTACATATCGTAGATGTATAGTAGCTGGCATCACTACAAGGATTGAAAAGAGTCTAATCTTTTGAGAAAATTTTAAAGTAAAAATCCATAGTGGAAAAATGGTTCCAATGAGATTGATTGATTTTTTAGTCTTCTCACAAAAATGTAAAAGTATTATTAAGTTGTTTAAAGTTTAATTAAGAAAATATTTTGGAAAATGCATGGACCTAAGTCCAAGTTTATTATGAAAGCAGTTCAAGTTAGAAAAAAGAATAATTTTAAAAATGATGGAGAAGTTTTTGAAACCAAACAAGCAAAGATAATTAACCTATTAAGAATACCAAAATTCAAGTGCATTAAGTCTTCACAAAAATTGGGCAGAGTAACGATTGTATACAGATGAATTCCCAATCACAGACAAAGCATATAACAAGAATAACCTGCACACAAAGAAAACAAAAAACTCATGTCTCGGGGTAAACTCCAAGAACTCCAAACAAAATAGCAATATAAGTCACAAGGTCTCAAGGTAGTCAAGGTCTCTAATCCTAAGTCTAAGAAGTTCATAACTCAAAAATGCCAAGGATAGTAACCAAATTTTCCAAGTAACATTAAAGTTTTATTTTTCAAGTTGGTTATTAGGTACCTTCAAAAAGAAAATTAAAAGCTCAAGTGAGCAAAATAAAAAGATACATAAAGATAAATGCTCAAGTGAGCAAAGATAAAAATAACATGAAATAAAAATGCTAAAATAAATGGTGAATATTGATAACTTGCATTTGAAAACTCATCGGAAGATTGATAAAATCAAAGCCTCTCAACAATAAGTTTCATTTTCTTTTTTTCAAGTATATCATTCATTTAAAATTCTCGAGGCAACAACAATGATCAACGATGTTTAAATGATTCACTTAGACCAAAATTTATGAAGCATCATTAGAGGATTGAGAAGATCAAAGTCTCCTAACAATGAACCTCAAGGTAATTGGATCAAAGGTTTCAAATTAAGCAACCGTAAGTGGACTAATATAGAAGTTGCACCTATTTTGAGGTCGTTCAATAGCAATCTATGTGCCATATGTTTGTAGAGATGATATGTAGATCATCGTCTAACAACATGTGGCACAATGAGAATGGGATAAGATGAAGAGGGGGATGCAATATATGAAATTCAAATATCATCAACATTTTTTATCCATTTTGGTGGATTTAGTTTCTCAAACTATCAACACCCAAGATCCAATGAGGTTGAAGAATTTTTCACCAAATGAAGTCCAAGTCAAAACCAAAATAAAAAATAATAAAAGTAATATTTAATAAAACAAAAATTAAAATGGTTAATAAAAGGAGAATAATTTATAAAATACACAAATTATATTAAAACACCAAATAAAAATTATAAAAAATAGTCAGAGATCAAACATGATTTAATAAATATTGACAAAAATTTTTAGAATTTTTTAAGTCAGAAATTAATTTGAAAATATTGAAGAAAATAAGCCAAATAAACCAAATTTTGAGAAAAAAATAGAAAAATCAGAAATAAAAATAAAATAAGGTCACCAATATTTGTCAAGAGGCCATTGGATCCTTTCATAAATTTTATAGAATTTAAAAAGGTCATAAAGTATTTTTAAAATAATTTAAATAAGGCAAACAATGCAAAATTTATGAAAAATATCAAACATTAAAATAAAAATATGAAAAAATATTCACAAAGTAAGAAATAATTCAAAGTATTTTTATTTATTTATTCATAATATTTGGATAAATAATAAAATAGTTATGAATTTTTAAAGATTAAAGAAATTTAAAAAGTATTTAGTAAAACAAAAACAAATCAGAAAAACCACGCGCGTTGGATCTCTTTCACTTATACACACTGGTAGATCTAATGGATCTGAGGTGAGGGAATATCATGGACCCAAGCTAAGGCACGCGCATACAACACAAGAAAGTCCAACCAATCAAAATAAAACAATTGGTTGAGTGTCATTGGTTGAAGAACGACACGTAGATCATCTTCAACCTCCAGCCTTCTACAAGTAGGACAAATCAAAGATCCTTGAATCTATAAATTTAAGCGTTCATAGTGGTACCATTAGATGAATCTACTTGAGACGATCACAACCATATGCTCGTGAAAAATTTATATAAAGCACGGCATAATAGATTTGTAAAAATCCAGAGTTGTTTGAAAATTTTAAAATCAAAAATAAAAAGCACCAAATGCATTGTTTCACATAAATTGGGTTAAGAGCAAGCATCAGTGAACATAATAGACATTCTAGTAATTTTAGTTAGAAGATTTGGCGACTTAAACTACTTGAATTAAGTCATATGAACTTGCCCTGTAAAAGGACTTGGATAGAACGATGCAAGGCACTTTAAGGCTTGATTCTTCTTTTGTTAGCTTCATTGAAGTTCAAGGATAAAAGATCAATGAAGAAATTGGATTGAAAAGTGGAGAAAAGAGGAATTTAAAATCTCAGAAAAGTGAGTTATGGAGGGAGTTTGACAGAGTGATTTTGGGTGTTCAAGATTGAGAAAATGAGAGGCGTGAGGTCCCATATTTATAGGGAAGGGAATGGTGCAAAGATTAAGGGGAAATTTGAAGTTTGGAGGGAAATTGAATCAAGCTCGAAAATGAAAAAAGTGTGACCCTATGTGCATCAAAACTCATTAGATTCCTGCGCTTTGATCCTTAATTCAACTTTGGGAACATTTTTAAACATGTTTAAATCACAAATGCGTGTTAATTTGGTCCACATTATTAATTTCAAATTCTGACTAAGAAAACTTCAGTTTCAAGGTACCATCTTTGAATCCATGGTGTTCCCAGCTCAAGGGGTCTTAGGGCATGATTCTTGAAGCATTTGAAAGATAAGGTCACCATCTTTGAAATGTGCCAAGAATGAGATAATATGTATGTTTTAGCTAAATGTTGTGATTAGTCAAAGTTAAGAAAAAGATTTTGACTTTTTGTACTTGGAAAATTTTTAAGTTTTTCTTCAAAAGTGACATATGATGTTTTGATTCCAAGCAAGGCCTTCCCACAAAATATATCTTTGATTAATGGTTATAGCTTAAAGTGGACTTCCTAAAGGGCATTGTTACACTTGAATCACTCAAAAATACCAAGTATTGAAAAAGTTATGGCCTTGTAAAATTGGTGAAAATTCATGAGGTGACCTATAATTTTTTGAATTCTTAGGGTATCTTCAACTCATTTTCAAGCTTTGCACATGAAAGGAGAGTTGAATTTCACATCCTTAAGATCATTGTGGAAAAATAATGTGCTCATGTAGATATTGACCAAGTTATGAACTTTTGAAGTCACAAAATGGAATTTGATAGCCTATCTAGAGGACATGTAATATTTCTTCATCATTAGGAATCTTCTTCACAAAATTTTCTTTAAAATTTTTAAGTGATTTATTGATAACCCTTTAAAGAGAAGCATATCTTTGGAATCACTCATAAATATCAAAAGATGAGCAAGATATAACCCTTACAAGTTCAAAACCCTGGCTCTTAGAGCACCAAAATGACTTGGAAACCCTTTTTGAATTTTGACAAAATTTCTTGCACAATTACATTTTCTATGTGAATAGAAGTTTTGTGTATGGTAATAAGAAACCAAAGCAACAATAACCACTCCCAAATATTAATAATTGAGAGAGTTATGCACTTTTCATCAAGGAATCAAGAAATTGTCCAATTAGGTCAAACTTCTTCAATCAATCCTCGCCTCTTTTGACTTCCTTTGGAAAAATGAGGCATTATGAATCATAGTAGACTTTGTTATGATATTACTTTAAAGCATTCTCAATAATGAAGCTTGAATCTCAATAATGCTTTGTTTAAGAAGGCATGGAAATAAACTCATAAGCCTATGAATTCACCTAATGAAATGTTTTGTGCTCTCACATATAGTATCATCATTTAGAGAAAATATTCATAGTATTTGTTAGTTAAAAGTTTTTTCAATATAAAAGATATATGATCCCAATGTATAAATCAAGGTGTTTGGTGATCCCTCATGAGAAAACCTAATGATAGGGAAAAGAGCCAAACCCTAGTGTGATCTTGTTATGATTGAGTTTATATGAAATGATAAAGGAATCTTAAGGGGGAAAATTGGGGTGCAACAGCTTCCTATGCACCATTCATCTTTGGTCGATACGGAGAAGAGTTGTGGTGCTTGATCTTGAATTGCATGCAGAGTTCAGTGATCATAGTGTTGTTGATATTAGTACCATTGTCTATGATAATCCTCTCGAGGATGCCATACTGACAGATCAGGTTATGCCTAATGAACCGGACCACGGAGTTCTTGGTAACAGAGGTGAACGAGGCTGCTTCAACCCACTTTGTGAAGTAATCAAGGGCGACGAGGATGAAGTGATGTCCGTTAGAAGCGGTAGGCTTAATCTCTCCAATCATATCAATGCCCGATGTCATAAATGGCCAAGGAGCAGTCAAGACATTCAGAGGTACTAGAGGCACATGTACTTTATCAGCGTAGACATGGCATTTATGACATGTTCTTGAGTGGTGGTGACAGTCAGTTTCCATAGTCGACCAATAGTACTTGCTATCAAAATCATCTTCACCATAGTATGTCCATTAGAATGAGTACCAAAATCTTTTATGTCCATATAACAAAGTAGAGTCGAATCATGATTGCGCTTGTATAGAATTACATTGCTCAAGAATTTATCCGAGAACCTCCGTAGGAATTTCTTGTCATTGATAGACGCCACCTCAGGGTACTCTTGAGTCTCAAGATACCTATTCACTTTATAAAACAAGGGTTTTCTTCTACTCCGTCAGTGTCAATTTCATAGCAGTGTGCTGGTTCGTCTATTCTTTCAATGGTAATTTTGGGAGACTCATTGTCCCATCTAACCTTGAACATAGATGACATTATAGCCAATGTCTCTACCAATTGATTCTCTTCTCACGGTATATGCTCAAAGGTAATCTCTTTGAAATACAAAATTAAGGCCACCAAACATTTTTGGTAAGGGATAAGATTCAGATGCTTCGTATCCTATTCTCCCTTAACCTGGCTGATTACCAAGGTTGAATCCCGGTACACACTCAAGAATTTTATTCTTAAGTCAATAGTAGCTTTAATACCCATAATGCACGCTTCATATTCGGCCATGTTATCGGTATAATCAAAGCATAATTTGGCGGTGAAGGGCATATGGAAACCTTGAGGAGATATAATTACAGCACCAATTCCGTTGTCAAATGTATTGGAAGCTCTGTCAAAAACCATAGTCCATCGGGATCCTGGCTCATGTCCTTCATATGGTCCAGGTTCTTCATAATCTGTAACTAGCATAACATTCTCGTTCGGGAATTCAAAATTCATAGACTGATAGTCGTGTACGGCTTGATGTGCCAAATGATCTTCCAATACACTTCCACATATTTCCTTTTGAGTGGTGTATTGAATATTGTATTTTGTCAAGACCATTTGCCATCGGGATATTCTTCAAGAGAGAGTTGGCTTCTCGAATATGTATTTGATGGGATCCATCTTAGAAATCAACATAGTAGTATGAATCAACATATATTTCTTAGTCATCGAGCTTCCCATGCCAAAGCACATCAAGTTTTCTCGAGTAGTGAATATCTTATTTCACAGTCGGTAAACTTTTTGCTAAGGTAGTATATCGTCATGTTGCCCCAATACACACCCCATTGAGTTCTCTAGCACTGTTAGGTACATGATTAGAGGTCTTACTTCAATGAGTGGCATCAGAATTGGAGGTTCTTATAAGTACTCCTTAATTTTATCAAAGGCTTTTTGGAAGTCATCATTCCACTTTACTACTTGATCTTTCTTCAGCAGCTTGAAGATTTGTTCACAGGTAGCTGTCAAATGAGAAATGAATCGGGTGATGTAATTCAGTCGTCCTAAGAAACCTCTGACTTCCTTATCGGTATGAGGAGCCGACATTTCTTGAATGGTTTTGACATTGTTGGGATCAACCTCAATACCTTTACCACCGATGACGAAACCCAGAAGTTTATCGGATCTCACCACAAAGGTGCACTTGATTGGGTTTAACCTTACCTTATACACCCTCAGTTTTCCAAACAGTTTATGCATATGATTAAGATGCTCTTCTTAAGTATGTGATCTTGCTATTATGTTGTCGACGTAGACCTTTATCTTGTGATGAATCATGTCATGGAATAAAGCTACCATGGCACCCTGATAAGTTGCACCGACGTTCTTCAACCCAAAAGGCATATTCTTGTAGTAGAAAGTGCACCCTGAGAAACCGTCCATGAAAGAGAACACCTTGTGTTGAGCAGTATTGTCGACCAAAACATCAATATATGGAAGTGGGAAGTCATCTTTGGGGCTTGCCCTGTTCAAATCCCTATAGTCGACACACATACACATGTTGCCGTCTTTCTTTGGTACCAGAACAATATTAGCAACCCATTGAGGATATGATGTCACTACTAAGAAGCTTGCATTGAATTACTTCATAACCTTAGCTTTGATCTTCTCTGACATATCGGGATGCATGCGATGGACCTTTTATTTAATTGGAAAACAACCCTCTTTCATTGGCAGACGATGGACCATGATATCAGTGTCGAGCCCTGGCATGTCTTTTTACGACCAATAAAAGATCTAAAAATACTCATGCAACATCTGAATTAACCTGTTCTTGACATTGTTCTCTAAATTGGCGCCTATCTCGACTTCTTTCCAGTCTGTCTCGGTACCCAAGTTTACAAATTCGATCGACTCTTCATATGGTTGGATAACCTTTTCTTCTTATATTAAGAGTCTGGAAAGTTCTCCATTTATTTCATAATCTTCTTCACCTTTGTCCTCAGCTTGGTAGATCGTATTTTTAAAGTCATGAGTGGAAATAGAAGAATCAATATCGATGAGACCTGAAATGGATATGGATCTGCAATGTAGTGTGTGCGTGTGTGTAAGAAACACATATCTATATTTGAAGGCAATAAAGTAATGAAAAGACAAATAGTGTAAAATTTGAATGCAAAAATGTCCAATTTTTTATTAGATGAGCATATGTGGATGAACGGTAACAACCCTAATAATTGGACTGTTGTGACCCGGGTAAGGCACAAGGTTTAAAGTCATTGTTTTAAAATTACATATCTCAAAAATTTGAAATAAAATAACAGGAAATATCAATTACTCCTGGCTAAAGGAGATTGGTATAAAGTCTTTGGCCTTCCACTTGTTGAGTCCACCGCCAATGGTAGGTAATATCCAGTTGTCCAAGTCACAGTCCCTATCAGTGTCTTCTATAGCATAAACAACATCAATAGAATTCACACCTTTGTCGTGCTTTGGCATTGGTGTAATGATTACATTCAGAGGCTCTGGTGGATTAAACTCAATCACTGTGTTGATAATTAAATCTTGGATTTTGTTTTTCAGAGCCCAACAGTTTTTGATATCATTCCCATGACTATTAGAATGATAGGAACACTTCACGTTCGTATTGTACTTAGGAGAGAAGATGTGAGGATTAGGAGGAGGATCCCGCAGTGTTATCAATCATGCTTTCAACAGATGTTGTAATGTCAGAGACAATGGCATACTGATCTTGGTGAACTTCCTTCTTGGAGTGTCTGACCCATGCTGATTTCCTTGTTATTGTTGTTTGAATAGGCACCGGATTAGAGATCAACACTGCTCCAACTGACTAATGGCGGTCTTTTTTACTATGACCCTTCTGGCCATAAACCTACCCTTCAATACTCATAGAGATGATTGGAAGGAGGATCTCACAATGAGAGTTCCTGCAACATGGATCTCACAATGAGAGTTCCTGCAACATGAGTTTTAGTAAGCTGTTTTGAGGCAGGGATCTGTGTTCTTTGTTTCTGATCTAGTTGTGTTTATATAGAGGGATGGAAAGAATCAACAAATATGACAAGGAGACCAAGAAATCATGTCCATGAGACAAGAAACCAACATGTTAATAACCTTACATTTTTTGGATTTTCTTTCCCTTTTGAGCTTCATACGGTTTTGGGAAGGTTGTAATGGGTTGTCATGAGTTGTCTTGGGCCTGAATTGATCCAAGAAAGTAAGCCCATATGCATTGCCTCATATTTTATTTGTTTTAATTTCATTTAAATGAATAAAAATTCAAATAAAGGAAATAAAAATCATGAAAAATATGTGCATGGATTTAGAGGTCTTCTAATACATTGTGAACATGTTTGAACATCAAAAGTTAGGCCTACTAGTTAAAAAATTTCATGTTTGTTCACTTTGCATTTCATGCATTTCCTCAAAATTTCCTAACTTGCAATGGTTATAACTCTCTCAATATTCATATTTTGAATGTGATCTTGGACTTTTTTTAAAGCTAAATATGTCCTCTTCAATTTCTCTTTTGGTCATTTTTGCATTTGGAGACTTTATCTTGATGTAAGTTTCCTTAACAAAAAAGTGTTTTTTTTTACTTTTGAAATGACCTATAATGTATGGGCTCATATCTTTTAAATGAAGCACTTTTTGGACTAGAGCATATATAAAGTTTTAGAGAATTGAATTTCATTTAAAATGGGCTTTGGTTGGTGGAAATTTGAGGAAGCATGTGAAAGTTATGCTTGGTCAAAGTTCAGTTGACTTCTCCTAAAGAAACCCTAATTTGGCAACTTTTGACATTGGATGATTTGATGGATTTCCTTGAGGAATCATGATCAACCCTTCATAAAATGGTGAATATCACATTAAAATATTGATGTTGACCAATAATATTGATGTTTGACTGTATGTTGATCACAATTAACTTTTTACTCAATATAGTTGATTTTCAAACATCTGAGCTATTGATTGAGCAAACTCGTGATACAAGACTTGAAACTTGATATGAGCATATTTATTGAATACCTATGGAGAATCATGGAAACCAATTGAGACCTTTGCAACCCAATCTTCCTTAAGAAACTCAAAATCCTAGTTGTAGACCCCTTGCTTAGGAGGAGGTTTGACTGGTCAACCATTGAGTATCCTTGAATACTTGAGACCCATAGAAGCATGTTTTGAAGAAAATGGGAGGGAAAATTTTTGGGTAAAACAATAACAAATTGGTGAGGTGGGCATGGATAAGATACCTTAAATAAACTATGAGATTGAAAAGTTCACCTGAGTGAACAATTTCAGTCTGTGGCAGTTGAAGACAAAAGCCCTACTGGTTGAGCTGGTTGTTTGGAGGCATTGAAGGGACCAACGACTATGGACATCGTGTTAATAGAAAAATAAAAGAAGGCTATGATAGATAAATACAACAGTGCAACATCAGGGTTATAGGTGAAACTTGAAAGTTTATACATGACTGAAACGCTAGTAAATTAACTCTACCTGAAGCAAGATTTGTATTCATTTAAGATGATTGAAGACAAAGTGTTGGCTGAGTAGTTGGATATGTTTAACAAGCTTATTGTTGATATTGAAAATATTAATGTGAAGATCGATGATGAAGATCAAGCACTGTTGTTATTGTGTGCTTTTCCCAGAACACATGCTCACTCCAAAGAAACTCTCTTGTATGGAAGGGAGTCTCTGACCTTTGAAGAAGTTTAATTAGCATTGTGTTCTAAGGACTTGAACATGGAAAAGGAGCATAAAACTTCGACGGTTGGTAAATGTTTTGTCGTTAAGGGAAAATTCTTTCGAAAGGATAGTATGTTCGACCAGAAGAAAGCTAAAAGTCAGCATAAGTCTTATAGTAAGGAAGCATCTGGTATTCAATGCTATCATTGTAAGAAGGAGGGTCACACAAGAAAAGTGTATCCTGAATGCCTAAAAGATGATGGAGGTAAGGGAAATGGCAATGCATCCATTGTTCAAGATGTTTTCAACTCATCTGATGTTCTTATGGTTTCAAGCAGCGACTAAAGTAGAGAGTGGATTATTGTTATGGGTGCACTTGGAACATGAATCCAAACAAAGACTTGTTCGAGGAATTATATGATCAAGATGATAGATATGTATTGCTGGGAAACTAAAAAACTTGCAAGATTATAGGTGTTGGATTTGTGAGATTCAAGCTCCTTGTTGAGTCAATAAAGTTATTATTTGAAGTCAAGTTTGGGCCTGATTTGAAGAGAAATCTAATGTCTCTTGGGGAATTCGACAAGAAAGGATATGTTTTCCATGGAGAGAAAAACATCCTAAGAGTCATGAAAGGGTCGAAGGAAGTCTTCAGAGGCGTGAAGAAACAAGGCTTGTATATTCTTGAGGATGAAGTTGTAAGTGGTTCGACAAATATTGTATCCATGAAACCTTTGTCTAAGACATAAAGTTGGCACAGGAGATTGGGCCATGTCAATGAACCGGGTCTGGTCGAATTAAGGAAACAAAATTTGCTTGGTGAAGACAAAGTGGAAAAGCTGGAATTTTGCGTACCTTGTGTACTTGGAAAATCTTGTTGTGTGAAGTTCAACAAAGGAAAACAAAGAAGACATGGATCCCTTCATTACATCCATGCTAATCTTTGGGGACCTGCAAGGTGTCCATCACATTTAGGAACAACGTATTTTCTATCCATAATAGATGATTATTCCAGAAAGTAATGGGTATTCATCTAGAAGACTAAGGATGAAACTTTTGAGAATTTCAAAAGTTGGAAGACTCTCGTAGAAAATCAGACAAACAGAAAGGCCAAAAGGTTGAGAATTGACAATGGCCTTGTATTTTGCATTGAGACTTTCGACAATTTTGTGGTGCCTCTGGTATTGCAAGACACAGAACTACCGCAAGTACTCCACATCAAAATGGTTTGGCTGAAAGGTCTAATTGAACTATTTTAGAGAGAGTTAGATGAATGTTGACTAGTGTTGGGTTAAAGAATGTGTTTAGGGATGAGGTTGTTTCAGCAACTACATATCTGATAAACAAATGTCCTTCAAATGTGTTAGATATGAAGACACCTGAAGAATTTTGGTCGGGACATCCACCGGATTTTGACAAACTGGGAGTATTTAGCTGCATAGGCTATGCTCACATTAGGCAAGACAAGGCCAAACCTAGAGCTTTGAAATGCATGTTTATGGGATACTTTGAAGGAAGTCAAAGCTTATAGGCTATGGTGTCTAGAGCCAATTAACAAGAGGATTATCATCAGTCGAGATGTAGTTTTCAATGAAGCTATAATGGATTTAAAGAAAACTTATGATGTTGATCAAAGTGCATAAATATCTGACAAAGAGCTGGAACAGAGAGAGATTTGTGTTGAGGTGGAACAAGTTGATGCTGAATTGCATATCCCAGATAAAGTCGAAGCAGAACCAGAAGATGTTGAGGAAGTTGAGGAAACTATCGATGACTACCTATTGGAAAGAGATGGGACGAGAAGTAACATCAAGCCACCTCAGAGATTTAGGTATGCGGATATAATAGCTTATAACTTAATCTCTACAAGTGAGGTTCTAGACGAAGAACCTATAGACCATAAGGAAGTTATGAGGAGTCGAAATAAGCCTAAATGGATGAAGGTTTTGATAGATCATAATGTTGCTGATATGATCACCAAGACATTGCTAAGTTGAAATTTTTTCCACTGGACGCAATTGATAAAGATGCATGAAGAAAGCTAGTTGATTCTCTGATGATAGAGTTTTTTCCAAAGTGGATATTTGTGAGATATTGGATCGAACTCTATTAGGTCAAAGAGTAGTTTCTGGTTCGACAGGATTTATACATGTCGTCGAAGTATGTCCACATGCTGGTGTCGAAGACCTATATACTGTAGTCCAAGTGTGTTCTAGTATGTGGGTGTTGAAATGTTAGGGATGTTAGTATTTTGAATTGGGCATGTTTTTTATGTACAATTGTTTAAGTTATCTTGTACCCTAAGTTATCTTGTAATGGGTATTTGTGAAAAAGCCAGTTAGTTTAGTATGTAAGGTTTATTATAAATAGAATACTAGTCTCTCATCATTCCATACTAAAAATTCTAATTTAGAGTGAGAGGAATATTTCTTATTCTTGTGTACTTGTAATCTTGTTTGAAAAGAAAGTAAAGAATAGCAGTTATAACCAATCCTTATTGTTAATCTTGTTTATCATCTTTTCTACCCTTGAAGGTTTCTCTCTAATAAGGAAACCTTTAAAATTTTGTTTCCAAGGCATCCTTTTTGGCAACAGGTATGAAACTTACATAATTAGAAATTAGACATATTTTATCAAGAAATAGATTTTGATATGGTCCATTAGTGAAAGTAACAATGAGAAAATTGAAATGTATGTTTAACAATGACTTAGCAATTTTGCAGCTCAAGTATTTGACAAAAGACTTAGTTTTTTGTTTACAATTCACTCTATACAAATATTATATGAGTAATTTTTAACATAATTAAAAACAATATTCAAGTTCCTACATTTCATATATCGGGAGAGTCCCATTTGATCAAGTATATTTAGAGTAATTATAATATCGAATATATCTTTAAATACTCTAAATGTTGTTAGTTGGGATATATTGAGTTTCAAAATGCTCTATTATTTGTTGTTTGCTGTTATTAGTTGGGATAAATAAAGTATGTAATAAACTCAAATTAACATAATCCTTACTCAACTAGACTGACCTTTATTAATTAAATCAAATATGAATATTTAGGTAACATTAATAATTAGTTAATTACTCACTAGAAAACAAAATGTCACTTAAGATATTTCTTCTCTCTTTATTACCATTATATATATATATATATATATATATATATATATATATATATATATATATATATATATATATATATATATATATATATATATATATATATATATATATATATATATATATATATATATATATATATATATATATATATATATATATATATGGTGGTAAGAAAAAGAGAAAGGGGGGAAGAAAGAAGAGAACAAAGAAGAAAAACTTTGAAGAAGAAGAAGAGAGCTTAATCAAGAAGCAAAGCATCTCATTTCAATCATCAAACTTCATAATCATCATCTTTAGAAGTGAATTCCTAGCTAGTATATCTTTAGGGGAAGAATATCATGAGTTTGGGTTTTAGGTTTTGTGTAAATTATTTCTTGCATACCATATGAAATATGTTTGATTGTTAATAATCCTTTAAAGTTTACATGTGGATTTCATGAACTAATGTTAGTATAATCTTGGGCATTGTTGGAAAGGGTGGGATATGGAGTATGAAGTTTTAAAATTGGTATTTTTTAAAAACACTGCAGTGTCAATCGATTGCATGATAGGAGCAATCGATTGCAAGCTTCTAAAAATGATATTTTTGGGAAAAGTTGTATTGACAATCAATTGCACCTTGTGACAATCGATTGCCATGCCCGGATTTTAATTTTTAATTTTGGCATAAACTTTGTGAGTTTAGGTGAAATCGATTTCACTTGTGTGTCAATCCATTGTCACTACTGTTTATTGCAAAAATCATTTTATTTAGATGTTCTAATGCATATTAAGAGTCCCATAACTAGTATCATGATATGTATGCATTAGAAACAACCCCTAGTGTGATTGTCCCATGTTTCAATGCTTAAAAAAAGTGAGAATTCGGATATAGGCACTATTACTTTGCAAACCTCACAAATTAGTTAGAGTCACACTGAGGAGAGATTTGGTTCATAAATGGGTTCGAGTCCCATACAAGGAAAAAAGCTCAAAATAGGTCTGGGTCCCATAGGAAGCAACAATTCTTGTAATTGGGCATGAGCCCCATGGAGAATTTGAAATCTACGAAAGTCGAAGTATGATACAAGGATTCATGACCCATGTCAATAATCATAAACATAAGGTTAATTAGTGAAATATGCCTTGGTATTGTTTCCAAATAGTTATCCATTTGAGTTGGTAAACTCAAGTGTACAATGATCCCATACAATTTGAAAGTCCCCTAGAAGCTTAAGTATTCATTGTGTTGCCATGGCTTGAATTAGAAATTGGTAAAAGATCCCTTTAGAGCTAAGTGGACCCATAGTATATGGGAACTCACTGAGATTTTAATGTCACTCCATTATCATTATTATTTTTCAGGTATTTCTTTGCAGGTTAAAGACAAGAGGAAATCAGTCGATGATGTTTCGAAGTCTTTGTGTTCATCATCTTCTGTAGTTGATTTTGTAAAATTGTAGATAGTGTACCTAGATCTTAGAATTTGTATTTAGGAACTATTGTATGACATGTTCCATATGTTGTATTTTATTTTATAGACATGCATATAATGATGTTGTTAGACACTTATGTACTACCAGTACCAAAAATTAACACTTGTGTGGTATTATTCCTGATATATATTATTTTGGTTGTTTCAGTTGGTATCAAATCATATCGATTCATGACCCATCCTTGAAATATCATAAGAAAATAAATTCCTACCTAATATGTGTGTTTTGCCAACATGATTCTTAATGTCACGGTGTATAGTGTTGGGCCTGATTAACCTAATTCTATATGCGTGGAAGATAGGATCATGGTAGAGCAACCAAGACGACCCCAAAGGTATGGTAGAGCTTATGTTTTGAAGGTAGACTTGAGTCGAGAGTTCAGAAATAAAGACAACCAGTGAGCTCGATTAAATTCATACTAAAAGTTATGTCCTGGGTAATATGGAAGTGCAGGGTGGCACATGGTTCGAGTAATCTTGTAGTGTTAGAAGAGCTGAGAAGTTAAGGATTTCTATTGAATAAAATCATCAAACTTGGAGGAATGTGTTAGTCTGTTAGTGGAACAAGACTGACCCACAGTTTTGGAACAAGCATTGCTAGTAATTCCATACAATGAAGGGGAAAGTATAGCTTTGTCTAGCGTATGTCATAAAGCTCGGAAGCATGGTGATGTACTGGTTTTTCATCTCGTAAGGTCACTAAAATTGTTGAATAAACATTAAATGTGTTTAAAATAAATGATTTGTATTAAGTATGGTAGTAGGAAAGGCAATAGTTTTATTAGTTATGTAGCAGTTATGTTTAGAATTGTATTAGTTTTATTTGGGTCTATAAAGGACCAAGTGTGTAACTTATTTTGTTAAGAGCAATATAGAAAAAGTCAGTTTATACAGAAGTTTGATTCGGTAAATTCTAACAATTTGGCATCAGAGCTCATGGCGAACACGATGAACCAAATGTCGTTACCATGGCTAACGAAGTCAAACTATGAAAACTGGAGTATCCAAATGAAATCTCTTCTTGGATCTCTAGACGCGTGGGACGTGACCAATGATGGGTATGAAGAACCAACAGAAGTTGGGGGATTTACAGCAACTCAAACAAAGGCGTTGAAAGAGACGCGAGCGAAGGACAAAACAACACTATATATGTTGTTCAGGACTGTGGATGAATCAGGCTTCGAGAAGATTGCTAGTTCGACTACGTCGAAACAAGCGTGGGACACATTAGAAAAGGTGTTCAAAGGAGCAGATAGAGTGAAGCAGGTTCGACTCCAAACGCTTCGTGGCAAATTGGAGAGGATACAGATGAAGGATACAGAAAATGTATCTGATTACATCACTCGTGTGCAGAAGGTGGTAAGTCAACTCACAAGAAATGGAGAGACAGTTGCTGATGCAAGAGTTGTTGAAAAGATCTTAAGATCTTTAACAGACAAGTTTGAAAATCTTGTATGTGCAATAGAAGAATCGAAGGACCTTTCGACGCTCTCAATCGAAGAGCTCACTGGTTTGCTCGAAGCACATGAACAACGAAAGATGAAGAAGAAAGAAGAGGCAGACGAAGAAGCAAACCAAACCAAATAATTGAAAGATGAAAATGTACTCTTTTCTCACAACTTTCGAGGAAGAGGACATGGACGTGGAGGTCATAACAGTGGTCGAAGTGGTACAGGTAGCAACTTCGAAAGAGGAAATTCGAGCCAACAAAATTGGCGTGGCAGAGGACGTGGTCAAAGAGGTGTTCGTTCGAATTATTCAAATTTCGAATGCTACAAATGTGGGAAGTATGGTCATTACGCGAAGGACTGCAACTCCTACAAATGTTACAACTGTGACAAAGTGGGACATCTTGCAAAAGACTGTCGAAATGAAAAGAAGACTGAAGAGACAACCAATCTAGCCTTGGAAGCTGAATCGAATGAAGGGTTTCTCCTGATGGCTCAAAAAGAAATCAACACAAATGACAGTATTTGTTATATTGACTCAGGATCAAGTAATCACATGTGTGGTTACATGTTGGTGTAAGCCCTAGAGGCCAATACTTTTGGTACTTGTATTGAATTATTTATTAATAATAAAAGGCATTTCTTTATTATGTTTGCTTTCCAAAATAATAAAGTCCCTAGAATGGTTTATTTGTTTAATGAAATGTTAAGTGTGACTTAATCATGAGATCCCATTAAACATAAGACACTATTCTTAAAGTATCCGTAGTCAAGCTTTAATGTGAAGTGGGATAACATTAAAGCATTAAGATTATTATGAAGATAGATTGATGATCACATCTCATGGATCATAGATAAGGAGTTATCAAGTCTTGACATAGGTATGAATATTAGGAGTAATATTTATACTGGATTGACCCGCTATAAGAATACTACATAGAATGTTATGCAAAGTGTCATAAGTTATTCTCATGATGATAATGGTGTATACCACCCTTCGACCTGAAACCACTATGGACCCTAGATGTAGAGTCAAGTACTTTATTGCTGATCAAACGTCATCCGTAACTGGATGACTATAAAGACGGTTGATGGGTACTTCACAAAGCATGCTAAGGGACATGAGTGACCTAGATGGAATTTGCTCATCCTGCATAACAGGATAAATGTCTAAGGGCCCAATATTGAACTGGACAAGGGTGAAACAGTGTATGCCTTGTGTTCAATATAGACATGAGGGAAAAAGGGTAATTATACAACACAAATATTATCACGGAAAAGGTTTGGTCAGATCACATGACATTTTCGTGACTTGGGTAACAGTGATGTGTTGCTAGATACCGCTCACTATTTATTATATTAAATGTGTGATTTAATATAATTGCCAACGTCGAAAACCTACAGGGTCACACACATAAGGACAGGTTGATGAGAGATAGAATAAATAAGGAACACCGTAAGGTATGGTGCACTTAAGTGTAATACGAAAAGTGGTAAGGTACCACGTGGATAAGTGATATATGGTACATCATAAGGTATGATGTCCATAAGCTTAATTGGGCTTTTAGCTTATAGCCTTAATTGGGCTTTTAGCTTGTAGCCCACACGAGTGATTCTATAAATAGATCCCTTGTGATGAAGCAATTTCACTTGATGCAATTTCATTTTTTATTCTCTCTCTCACTCAAGGTTTCCGTTCGTGATCAACTAGCACTGTGACCGGAAGCGATCTGTTCGTGTGGACTGAGTAGAGGCGTTGTTCTTCATCAACGCTCGTGATCACGACGTCAAAGGTATGAATCGCCACAAGAGGTAAATATTTCTATCACTGACCATGCTCATTCGTAAGGATCGCTAAAGGAAAATTTTATATTCCGCTGCGTTTTTTATCGCAATTTTCCTTCAGTGGTATCAGAGCCACTTACGAAACCATGGATCTGATAGTTGTTTATGTTCTATATTTTCTGTTTTGATTTGATTAAAACCGGAATGAATTAAATAATAAACGAGTAATTAAATTTGGCATCTGTTGTGTATGATTTGGATGATTGATGTTGACTATGCTTCGGAATCCGACATTAGTATGGTGAAGCAGCGATACATCGATCGTCCATAGGTTACACAAGTAAGATCGATCACTTTTATATATGATATAAGTAAATCTGATGCAACGATGGTATATGGGATATATTGTTTCTATTTCGTTCATTCAAACACTTGATGATTGTTATTCCTTTGACCGATCACTGTTCATATGCTTCGGAATCCGATATTAGTATGGTGAAGCAATGGCATGTGATTAATCATACTGAATTATCAATCGAAATATGTTTGACAGCATGAAACTGTTGCATTAGGGTTCATGACGGCACAAGGGTTGTGTTGTTGCAGAGTTATGCGATTAGGATTGTGAATGCACAAGAGTTGTGCGAAAATGAAGCCGATTTCAAATGAATTGTTCATTAAAATTTTACGCCGGGGCGCTGCCCCTGACAACCCCGCAAAGGGGCGCTGCCCCCTTGACCACCGTCCGCTGACCGGGAAGCGGAACCCCCGGCTAACTCTGCGTAGTGTGATCAATCGTCGAAATTTAATTTGCCTTTTTTTTAATTAACAAAGTTTAAACTAATAATAAAAGTGTGTTTATTATTATTGTCTTGTGGTGATCAGTTATGGCCTTAGTTTTTTTCCCTTTATTTTGTTTTGGGATTGTAAAATACGGCCTGCGTGTCGTGCCTCTCTCTAAAATTCTTGATGTAACTTCTTTTCTCATCTCACTCCCTCGTATGTAAAACGAGTTTCTTTTATGTAATGTATTGTTATGAAGAAAGAGAAGAATACAATATCAAAGGAGGATAACCTTGGAGATCTTGCTTGGAGAAGTTTAGATCGTTATTAGGTTAGCTTAGGTTCTCTCATTGGCTTGGGAGAACAATTGCGCTAGGGGCCATAACTGTATCCTTTTATGTATATTGATGCATGTGTTTGTACGTTGATGCATGAGAGAGACGAATTGCATGTTAAGCCGGTGAGATCAAACTAATAACAAAATCCCTCAAGTTAAATATTAAGTTCATGCTTTCCAAGTTTTAGCACTCATCAAGACTAGTATCGAACAATGTAGGTTTCGCCTACGCGAGGTACATGTTCTATATTAGTAAGGTGCGATGGGATAATTATAATATCCAACTGCTAAAACAATGGGTGAAACTTAACTAAACACATTATAATAAGATTATACATGTTTAGAAGCAAGAGTTGGGAATGATTCATATGATGAATTAGAATAAGGAGTTATTCACCCAACTGGAAATATTCGAGAGTTGTATGAGATACAATTGGAAGGAGTTCCTACCTAAATAACCTAGTTTTGTGTAATCAGCCTAACGCTGACTTAGAACGAAGTGAAATGTGGATCTCGACCCACTAGAAAGTCTTCCAACGGGATTTTCCGAATCAAATGACGAGGGTCATTTGGATTGAGTAAAATAGTGGGAGCATATTTGATTAAAGGCCTAATTAAATATGTTGTTTTAATGATACTTATATTTTCATTTTTTTTGTAGATTACCATGACAACAAACAACCATATTTTGCGATCAATCCTAGATAAGGAAAAATTGTCTGGGACAAATTTCCTGGATTGGCACCGAAATCTGAGGATTGTCCTCAAGCACGATAAGAAGCTGTATGTCTTGGAGACACCTGTTCCGGAAGAGGAACCGACTAGTTTGGCACCTAAGGCAAAAAGAGAAGCTTATAAGAAGCATTTTGATGATGCTAACGAAGCCGCTTGTCTCATGCTAGCTACTATGAACTCGGAGTTGCAAAAGCAACACGAGAACATGTCAGCGTTCGATATGATCGGACATCTGAAAATGCTCTATCAAGAGCAGGCAAGAAATGAGAGGTTTCAGGTTTCAAAGGCCCTTTTTAACAGCAAGTTATCTGAGGGAAACCCTGTAGGTCCCCATGTACTCAAAATGATTGGGTATGTGGAGAACCTTGAAAGGTTAGGGTTTCCGCTTGGAAAGGAACTTGCAACTGATTTTATCTTGCAATCATTGCCAGATAGATTTAATCAGTTTGTCATGAATTTCAACATGAATGACATGGATAAGAGTCTTCCAGAATTGCTAAGCATGTTGAAAACTGCTGAGCAGAATATGAAGACAAAAGGGAAGTCCATTCTGATGGTCAGTAATGGAAAGAAGCTGAACAAGAGGCCTACCAAGCAGGTTGGTAAAGGGAAAGGCAAGGAAGTTGCCAAGCCTAAACCTACTGTTCCTGCTTTGAAGCCTAGTGGAGGCATAGCAAAGGAGGGCACTTGCTTCCATTGCGGTAAGACCGTACATTGGAAGAGAAACTGCCCAAAGTACCTGGAATATATGAAAAATGGAGTAGGGACTTCAAATTCAGGTATTTTTGTTATTGAAATTAATTTATCTACTTCTACATCATGGGTATTAGATACTGGATGCGGTTCTCACATTTGTACTAATGTGCAGGGGCTAAAAAGGAGTAGAGATTTGGCAAAAGGTGAAGTTGACCTACGAGTTGGAAATGGAGCAAAGGTTGCTGCTTTAGCCGTAGGAACTTATGTTTTGACTTTACCTAGTGGTTTAATAATTCAGTTAGAGAACTGTTATTATGTACCTGCAATTAGTAGGAATATTATTTTCGTTTCTTGTTTGGACAAGTTTGGTTTTTCATTTATAATAAAGAACAATTGTTGCTCTATTTATTTGAATGATATATTCTATGCTTCTGCACAAATGAACAATGGACTATATGTCCTTGATCTTGAAATGCCAATTTATAACATTAATACTAAACGGATTAAACCTAATGAGTTAAATCTAAGCTACCTTTGGCACTGCCTCTTAGGCTACATAAATGAGAAACGCATTTCCAAACTCCATAAAGATGGACTCTTGGACTCTTTTGATTATGAATCATATGAGACATGCAGATCTTGTTTAATTGGAAAGATGACAAAGTCCCCATTCACAGGAAAAGGTGAAAGGGCTAATGATCTTTTGGCCCTCATACATACTAATGTATGTGGACCACTGAACATACCAGCCAGAGGAGGTTTTTAATACTTCATCACATTTACTGATGATTTCAGTATATATGGTTATGTGTATTTAATGAAACACAAATCTGAAACCTTTGAAAAATTCAAGGAATTCAAGAATGAAGTACAAAACCAACTAGGTAAGAATATTAAAGTTCTTCGATCAGATCGAGGCGGTGAATATTTAAGCCTAGAGTTTGATGACCATCTAAAGGAATGTGGGATTTTATCCCAGCTTACTCCTCCCGGAACACCACAATGGAATGGTGTATCTGAGAGAAGAAATCGAACCTTGTTAAACATGGTCTGATCCATGATGAGTTACGCCGATCTTCCGAACTCCTTTTGGGGACATGCACTATTGACTGCAGCTTACACACTTAACCGGGTTCCATCCAAAAAGGTTGAGAAGACACCATATGAGATATGGAGTGGTAAGAAACCACATATGTCTTACATGAAGATTTGGGGTTGCAAAGTTTATGTGAAACGAAAAATTTCAACTAAGCTTGAGCCCAAATCTGACAAATTCTTGTTTGTGGGGTATCCTAAAGAAACAAGAGGGTATTACTTCTACAATCCTTCTGAGGGCAAAGTGCTTGTCGCTCGAACTGGAGTTTTTCTGGAAAAGGATTTTATTTCCAAAAGAATCAGTGGGAGGAAAATAGAGCTTGAAGAAATTCAAGAACCACAAAGCATTGATACACCTATGGAGGAATTAGAGCAAGAAACACAAGTAGTTGTGGAAGAGAAACCTGCTCAAGTAGAACAAGACCAGCGTAGGTCAAGCAGGATACGTCAACAACCTGAGAGATATGGATATCTCATAAGTGATCAGGGTGATGTATTACTCATGGATCAAGATGAGCCTGTGACCTACCAAGAGGCCATAACTGGTCCTGAGTCCGAGAAGTGGCTAGAAGCCATGAAATCTGAAATGGATTCCATGTACACAAACCAGGTTTGGACCTTGGTAGAGCCTCCTATAGGAGTTAACCCTATAGGATGCAAGTGGGTCTTCAAAAAGAAGACTGACATGGATGGTAAGGTACATACCTATAAGGCAAGACTGGTTGCAAAAGGCTATAAACAAATTCATGGGGTTGACTAAGATGAAACCTTTTCACCAGTTGCAATGCTTAAATCTGTTCGGATTTTACTTGCTATCGCTGCATATCATGATTATGAAATATGGCAGAAGGATGTCAAAACTGCTTTCCTTAATGGGAATCTTCTTGAGGATGTGTACATGATACAACCTGAAGGATTTGACATACCAGAAGAAGCCCGAAAGATATGTAAGTTACAGCGATCAATTTATGGATTGAAGCAAGCTTCCAGAAGCTGGAATCTTCATTTTGATGAAACAGTAAAACAATATGGATTCATCAAGAATGAAGATGAGCCTTGTGTCTACAAGAAGGTTAGTGGGAGCATGATCGTATTCCTGGTATTATATGTAGATGACATTTTACTCATTGGAAACGATGTCCCTACCTTGCAACAAGTGAAGACTTGGTTAGGGAAATGCTTTTCAATGAAGGACCTAGGTGAAGCAGCCTATATATTAGGAATCAGGATCTATAGAGATAGGTCAAAAAAACTGCTTGGCCTAAGTCAGAGTACATACATATAAAAAGTGTTGAGACGCTTTAATATGCATGATTCCAAGAAAGGATTCATACCTATGCAACATGGCATGTGTTTGTCAAAAACACAATCCCATTCAAGTAAGGAAGAAAGGGATCGCATGGATAATATTCCATATGCATCTGCAATAGGATCTATCATGTATGCCATGCTATGTACTCGACCAGATGTCTCGTATTCTTTAAGTGCAACGAGTAGGTACCAGTCAAATCCCGGTGATGCTCATTGGGTAGCTGTCAAGAATATCCTTAAGTACTTGAGAAGAACTAAGGACTCATTCTTGATATATGGAGGTCAGGAAGAGCTTGCTGTAATTGGATACACCGATGCTAGCTTCCAGACAGATAAGGATGACTTTAGATCGCAATCTGGTTATGTGTTTTGTTTAAATGGTGGCGCTGTGAGCTGGAAAAGTTCAAAGCAAGATACAGTTGCTGATTCTACAACCGAGGCTGAGTATATTGTTGCCTCAACTGCAGCAAAGGAAGTTGTTTGGATCAAGAAGTTCATTAGTGAACTTGGCATAGTCCATAGCATTGTGGATCCCATTGATCTCTATTGTGATAACAATGGTGCTATCGCACAAGCTAAGGAGCCTAGATCTCACCAACAATCCAAACACATACTTAAGCGTTATCATCTCATTCGAGAGATAATCGATCGGGTTGATGTGAAAATATGCAGAGTACCTACACTTAACAATGTTGCTGACCCATTAACAAAGCCTCTTGCGCAGTTGAAGCATGATGGACATATTAGATCTATGGGTATTAGGGGTATGCCTGATTGGCTCTAGTGCTAGTAGGAGATTGTTGGTGTAAGCCCTAGAGGCCAATACTTTTGATACTTGTATCGAATTATTTATTAATAATAAAAGGCATTTCTTTATTATGTTTGCTTTCCAAAATAATAAAGTCCCTAGAATGGTTTATTTGTTTAATGAAATGTTAAGTGTGACTTAATCATGAGATCCCATTAAACATAAGACACTATTCTTAAAGTATCCGTAGTCAAGATTTAATGTGAAGTGGGATAACATTAAAGCATTAAGATTATTATGAAGATAGATTGATGATCACATCTCATGGATCATAGATAAGGAGTTATCAAGTCTTGACATAGGTATGAATATTAGGAGTAATATTTATACTGGATTGACCCGCTATGAGAATACTACATAGAATGTTATGCAAAGTGTCATAAGTTATTCTCATGATGATAATGGTGTATACCACCCTTCGACCTGAAACCACTATGGACCCTAGATGTAGAGTCAAGTACTTTATTGCTGATCAAACGTCATCCGTAACTGGATGACTATAAAGACGGTTGATGGGTACTTCATAAAGCATGCTAAGGGACATGAGTGACCTAGATGGAATTTGCTCATCCTGCATAACAGGATAAATGTCTAAGGGCCCAATATTGAACTGGACAAGGGTGACACAGTGTATGCCTTGTGTTCAATATAGACATGAGGGCAAAAGGGTAATTATACAACACAAATAGTATCACGGAAAAGGTTTGGTCAGATCACATGACATTTTCGTGACTTGGGTAACAGTGATGTGTTGCTAGATACCGCTCACTATTTATTATATTAAATGTGTGATTTAATATAATTGCCAACGTCGCGAAAACCTACAGGGTCACACACATAAGGACAGGTTGATGAGAGATATAATAAATAAGGAACACCGTAAGGTACGGTGCACTTAAGTGTAATACAAAAAGTGGTAAGGTACCACGTGGATAAGTGATATATGGTACATCATAAGGTATGATGTCCATAAGATTAATTGGGCTTTTAGCTTATAGCCTTAATTGGGCTTTTAGCTTGTAGCCCACACGAGTGATTCTATAAATAGATCCCTTGTGATGAAGCAATTTCACTTGATGCAATTTCGTTTTTTATTCTCTCTCTCACTCAAGGTTTCCGTTCGTGATCAGCTAGCACTGTGACCGAAAGCGATCTGTTCGTGTGGACTGAGTAGAGGCGTTGTTCTTCATCAACGCTCGTGATCACAACGTCAAAGGTCTGAATCGCCACAAGAGGTAAATATTTCTATCATTGACCATGCTCATTCGTAAGGATCGCTAAAGGAAAATTTTATATTCCGCTGCGTTTTTTATCGCAATTTTCCTTCATTACAAACACCTGTTTAAAGATATGAAGGGAGTTAAAGATGGTTGTGTGTCTTTTGGAGATGCATCGAAAGTGAAAGTTGAAGGAAAAGGCACAATCATCTACTTGCAGAAGGATGGCTTGATTGGATCAATCGAAGATGTTTCCTATGTACCAGACCTTAAGACTAACATATTAAGTCTGGGACAACTCACAAAAAAACGTGCTTCAATTCTGATGAAAGATCGAACACTTCAGTTGAAGGACAAAGCAGGATATCTGATTGCAGCTGTCGAAATGGAAAGGAATCGAATGTACAAACTGAACCTGAGGAACATTCGAGAGAAATGTCTGCAGATCGAAGTGCAAGACAAAGCGTCACTATGGCACATGCACTTTGGTCATCTACATCATGCTGGTCTGAGAAGGTTAGCGAAAAGGAACATGGTGCATGGATTACCAGACATGGAGTTCGAAGGAAAATTCTGTGAAGAATGTGTGCTCAGCAAACAAACAAGAACTTCATTTCAAAAGAAGGCAGAGTATCAAGCTAAACAGATACTCAAATTAATACATATTGACATATGTGGGCCAATCACTCCAGAATCCTTCAGTGAAAAAAGATACTTCATTTCCTTCATTGATGACTTCTCAAGAAAAACCTGGGTCTACTTCCTGAAAGAGAAATCTGAAGCACTAGAAGTGTTCAAGAAGTTCAAAGTAATGGTGGAAAAGGAAACAGAAAGACACATCAAAGCAATTCGATCTGACAGAGGAGGAGAGTATACTTCGATGGCCTTTGTGAAGTACTGTGAAGAACAGTGCATAAGGAGATTCCTAACTGCACCATATTCACCTCACCAAAATGGTGTGGCTGAAAGGAAGAATCGAACTATTTTTGACATGGTTCGATCAATGCTCAAAAGCAAGAACATTTTGAAAGAGTTATGGGCAGAAGCAATACAATGTGATGTCTATATTCATAATAGGTGTCCACATTCGAATTTAGAAGACAAAACACCACAAGAAGCGTGGAGTGGACAGAAGCCAACAATCTCTCATCTCAAAGTATTTGGTAGCATAGCTTATGCACATGTACCAGACCAACAAAGAACAAAGCTTGAAGACAAAAGTCAGAAGTACATATATATAGGATATGATGAGAAGACGAAAGGGTACAAGCTCTTCAATCCCATAAGCAAGAAAGTGATTGTGAGCAGAGACGTTCGAATGAACGAAGCCAGCAAGTGGGACTGGAACACTTCGACTGAGGTTGTTGACACAGTCGAAGAAACAACTATAGCTGTACCAACAAGTATTCCAGAAGAACATGAAGAAACAGAAGATAGAGATGAACCTCTACAACCCAGAATGAGAAGCTTGCAAGACTTGTATGATTCAACAAGTGAGGTGCATCTTGTGTGCCTTCTGGCAGATGCTGAAGACATCAATGTTGAAGAAGCGTTAAGAGATGAGAAGTGGAAAAATGCCATGGACGAAGAGATTAGAGCAATTGAACACAACAATACTTAGGAGCTGGTCGAATTACCAAAAGGAAGTCAACCCATTGGTGTAAAGTGGGTATTTAAGAAGAAGATGAATGCTCAAGGAGAAGTTGAAAGATTCAAAGCAAGGCTGGTTGCGAAGGGATACAAGCAGAAATCAGGAATTGACTATGACGATGTGTTCGCGCCTGTTGCAAGAATGGAGACAATTCGATTACTCATATCTCAAGCTGCTCAGTTCAAATGGCAAATATTTCAAATGGATGTCAAGACAGCATTTTTGAATGGTGTGCTCGAAGAATAAATTTATGTCGAACAACCACTTGGATATATGAGGACTGGAGAAGAGAAGAAGGTGCTGAAACTGAAGAAAGCATTGTATGGGCTAAAGCAAGCACCTAGGGCGTGGAACACACGTATTGACTCATATTTCAAGGAGAATGGATTCGAGCAATGCCCTTATGAACCATCCCTCTATGTGAAGAAAAATGGAAGTGATTTATTACTTCTTGCTCTTTATGTAGATGATCTTATATTTTTAGGCAATAATGTTCAGATGATCGAAGACTTCAAAGGCACCATGACAAGCGAATTCAAAATGACAGACTTAGGTCTGATGAAATTTTTTCTTGGTCTAGAGGTTCGACAGGAAGAAGCTGGAATTTTCATATCACAAGAAAAGTATGCAAAGGAAATCCTAGAAAAATACAAAATGAAGAATTGCAATCCAACTTCGACGCCAATGGAGCCAGGTACAAAGCTGTCGAAGTTTGATGGAGGAGAACGGGTCGAAGGAAGCAAATATTGAAGCTTGGTAGGTAGCCTTCGATATCTCACATGCACAAGGCCAGATATTTCTCTAAGTGTTGGCATAGTGAGCAGATTTATGGAGGAGCCAGTACACACACATTGGAAAGCGCTGAAACGAATTCTAAGATACATCCAAGGAACAGTATCACTTGGGATGTTTTATTCAAGAACAGAAAACTACAAGCTAGTGGGCTATTCTGACAGTGACTGGTGTGGAGATATTGATGATCGAAAGAGCACTGCAGGATATGTGTTTTTCATGGGAAACACAACTTTCACTTGGCTATCGAAGAAGCAGCCTATAGTGACACTTTCGACGTGTGAGGCAGAATATGTGGCAGCATCCTGGTGCGTCTGTCATGCAGTATGGCTCAGAAGGTTGATAAGAAAGATAGAACTGAAACAGGAAGGTCCAACAATAATACAAGTGGACAATAAATCAGCCATTGAATTAGCAAAGAACCCAGTGAACCATGAACTAAGCAAGCATAGAGACGTTTGATTTCACTTTATTCGTGAACATGTGAAAGAGGGAAGCGTGGAACTAAACCATGTAGCAAGCAGCGGATATCTTCACAAAGCCATTGTCAAAAGAAGTATTTGAAAGAGGGAAGAAGATGATTGGAATGTTAGATCGAAGAAGCATTTAATGTTTACAGAGGAATTTTGTTGAATAAACATTAAATGTGTTTAAAATAAATGATTTGTATTAAGTATGGTAGTAGGAAAGGCAATAGTTTTATTAGTTATGTAGCAGTTATGTTTTGAATTTATGTTTAGAATTGTATTAGTTTTATTTGGGTCTATAAAGGATCAAGTGTGTAACTTATTTTGTTAAGAGCAATATAGAAAAAGTCAGTTTACACAGAAGTCTGATTCAGTAAATTCTAACAAAAATATCTAAGAAGAGTGAGAGAATCAGAGATTATGTTCGGAATGGTTGAAGGTTCGATAAGTATTTGAATTCAATATTTTAGTTGAGGGTCTAAGGAAGTGGTGAAGTATGCGAAGATACTCAAAGACATGACAATATATTTCAAGTGGGATATGGCTGCACTAGACGAAGGGTCTGAGATACGCCAAGTGTACCCAATCTTTGAATAGATATCCAATGCATGGTAGTTATCAAGGATTCAGTGTTGACATGAGACCTAACTGGAAGTGTTGAGTTTCTCAAGGAACGATTGAAAGAGATTTGTGTTAATAGTAAAGCAAGTATTTTTGGATCCAAGGAAATTCTAGCAAAATGGTTCTATAATTAAAGTTAAGAGAATTACCTTAGAAATAAAAGAAATATAGAGTTTGAGAGATGTGTAAAAATTGCAATATATCTATCATTATTTGATTATTAAGGTTTCATCGATGTTAAGATATGGGCACGCAGCTGATGATTATTCACGTAGAAGATTCCTAGAGTATAAGGTGAAGTGGAGAGAGTTATACCTTGGTATTAAGGAAGCATGTGTTAGTAGTGTCTTGGTCATAAGTATGTAGTTTTGGATTATCTTATGTGGAAGTAAGTTCTAGAGTTTCACACTCTTTATTTCTAACAGATGAGTTTGTGTCTCGAGATTCTAAGTTTGTGTTAGACATCGGAGTTCAAACGAATCTTGGGTGAGGTATTAAGTTTAGGATGTGAAACATACGCATGAACTTGTAACTAGGTGATAAGGGTTGTCAGTAACAAGTCATATAGATAAGTAAAATTCGTGTGATGAAGTGTGTAATATATGATTTTTTGGAAGAGAACCCATGTCAATAAGTGTGTGGGAATGTCAAGGTTCACCTTGAGGGCGTATCATTGGTTGAAAAGAGTAGGAGTGGCTTATGGAAACTCAGGTTATTGTTATTGGTTTACTAATTAATGTTGGATTGATTGATCACATAGTATGATGTTCACACTACCTCGGAACTAAGTGTATCCCAAATCTTTTGGAGTGTAGTGTGGATATGTGAGTTTTAGAATGGAGTTGCAAGTAGATGCAAATCAGATTGATAGATTTGAAATTGGAATTCTAAAGGTGTATTGTGTACTTGATCACCTGTAGAGATGTCAAGGAAGTTTTACTTTTGGAGCATGACTAGTGAAGCTTATCCAATGTGAGTAAGTCTTGGGAGTATCAATATTATGATTAATGAAAACCATAAGGAGTAAAGTTTGAAGAGACTTACCGAGTGGTGATATCAAAAAGATCGATTCAATATACTGAAGTGTCAATAAAAAAGTAGATAGTCATGGTATGACATATGGACAATCCACTCATACCCATGGCCTCAGAGGTAGAACCCCATGATATTGGTACCTAATGAGTATAATGATACTCTGCCCTGTTGAGAAGATTTGTGAGTTATCCTTTCAGAAAAGTCTAGGAATGCAGAATTTAAAACATTAAGCTTGTATAAGGACGTGAGCTCAAATTAATTATGTGAGATTAAGTAGGATGATTAAGATGCATAAGTTTTGTTAGAAATTTACATGTTATTCCATATGAGTAACTGAGTTGTATGGCTCTATAAATGATATTGGAAATTCACAGCTGTAGCTTAGATTTGTTAAAATTCTTTGGGACCACTCGTTGACGACTCAAAGTTCCTTGATAATATTATTCCATCAGTTGGTAGACTTTCTCTATCACCAGAACCTGTGAGTGGGTCAAAAATCTATAGAGAAATTGGTGGGGATATAACAAAAAAGACTGGATATGGTAAGACTATTTTGGATTAATTGTAGTCCGCCCAAGATATTTTGAAAGTTCTCTGTTCTTAGGGTCACAGTCGTATGACTTATGTGTATCTATCTCTGACATGTGTTGCTTATATTCTCCACCTTTGGATTGGTAAAAAGTTATTCTACTAGTGAATGATTGGTAAGTTTATGGTGTACTATTTTGGGACAATATGTATTCATAGGAAGATATGGATTTCCTATAAAGGTCCATGAGCTAGTTATTAAAGAATGATGTATGTAAGATCATAGTACATTTTCATGGAGGATCAAAGAGATGAATTATTGTAGGAATGGGAGTAAGAAAATATTGTACCAAGTGTATGTTATCTTGTTGGTGTAGTGCATAGAAAGTGAGTTATCAAATGTGTGTGCACATAGTATGTTGTATCGGGTCTAGTGAAGTTGGAAAGGATATCAATATATGGATTATAAGTTTATCAAAGTTGTTGAAGGATTTATAAAAGAAGAGTCCTTGGAATTGCATGAAATTAAGAAATAAGAAAGTTTTCTCATGAAATTTTTAGAGTGATGGCTATCCAATCAGAATGAGGGTATTAATTTTTATCAACTCAATAAGAGGACAGAAAGTTGTGGACTCTAGAAGGATTCGTGACCAAGAAGTTCAGAGTGGTATGTCATAGGAGTTAAGCGGGAAAAATGTTAAAAGTTGATCAAGGGTTGGAGATAAGAGTATGGCGAAGAATAGAAGTTTTGAGAGTTCAGGAAAGGAGGAAATATGCAAACCAACGTGGAACTTTTCAACATGATTTTTCCTCACTCACATGCAACTTTCCAGAAGGTTGTTAGAACATAGTTTGATTCTACAAACCTTGGTTAGAGTTTTGATTATAACATATACAAATAATATATATAGAGAGAACAAATATGCTCCTTAAAAATATGTTCTATGTATACAAAAGTTATGATGGGATCAACATCAGAAGATAAGCTAAAGTATTACACGCTGAAGCAAAACAGTTTTTACGCTGAAGATTGATGACCAGAATCTGCGCCTAAACAAGTAAACTCTAACTCTGAACAAAGACATGTCAGCCAAGTCATCAACACTCTGAAGCGTCATCAGCAGTTAAAGCAAAGAAGACTCTGAAGCGTTATTAATTATTCAAGGCAGAATTAAATGCCAACGGCCTTCTTCAGACAAGATCTTCTACAAAAGGAAAGTGTGTTATTAACATTAAACTTGCTTTATGGACAACGTCTCTTGCTTGCCTATATAAACAAGTCTGCTTGCAAAAGAAGCACGTACGTACGCACACATCAATTTGCATAGAATTCCAAATCATGCATATTCAAGATCTAGCAAATTTATTCTATACTATAAGCTTAACCTGCGTAATTATCACAGTTGTGATAAACTGTTTTGTTAGAAAACAACAACACATTCTTGTTCAATTAATTGTAAAAGATTTTCTTGAGATTAACCAGTTTGTGGTTTTACTCAAGAAGACTTTAACAATTGTTAAAGTAGTTGTTGTAATCTTTTAAGATTAGTGGATTAAGACCTCGTTGGAGAGAGGCGAAATCACCTTGACGGATGGACTGGAGTAGTTTGAGATCAAACGAACCAGGATAAAAATACTGTGTTATTAAGCTGTTTTTGATCCAAGTTTTTCAATTCAACCCCCCCCCCCCCCCCCCCCTCCCCCCGCCTTCTTGTGTTTTTCACATCTTCAATTGGCATCAGAGCACCTTGTTCTGAGCTTAAACACTTAACCGTGTCAGTACAAGATCCAGCGTCAGAAAAACACAATGGCAGGACCAAGTCAAAACATCAGCAATGAGAACAATGAAGAAAGAAACAGATTCACTGGCAAACCTCCAGTCTTTGATGGAGAGAACTTTGACTACTGAAAAGAAAAAATTGAGAGTTTCTTTCTGGCCCATGATGCTGATTTGTGGGACATGTTGACTGATGGATACACGCACCCAGTGGATGGACGTGGTCAGAAGATTGACAGGAAAATGATGTCTGATCAGTAAAAGCGTGAGTTCAGAAATCATCACAAGGCCAGAACGATTCTTCTCAGTGCCATCTCATATTCAGAATATGAGAAAATATCAAACAGAGAAACTTCCAAGAATATGTTTGATTCTCTGAGAATGACGCATAAAGGAAACATTCAAGTCAAAGAAACCAAAGCCCTTGCGCTCATTCAAAAATATGAGGCATTCAAGATGGAAGATAGTGAATCAATAGAAACTATGTTTTCAAGATTCCAAATTCTTGTTGCTGGTCTAAACGTTCTTGACAAAGGGTATTCCACTGCTGATCACGTTAAGAAGATCATTAGAAGCTTTCCAAAACAGTGGAGGCCAATGGTCACAGCGCTTAAGCTAGCCAAAGATCTCAACAAAATCACTCTGGAGGAACTTGTCAGCTCCCTCAGAAGTCACGGGATAGAGCTAGAAGAAGACGAACCTCAAAAGCAAGGTAAGCCATTAGCTTTAAAATCTAACAGAAAATCTGACTCCAATGTTTTGTAGGCTGTAGAAGAAACCTCTGATGGATCCTCATCAAAAGAAGATGAACTGTCTCTCCTCTCCAGAAGGGTGAATCAACTGTGGAAGCAGAGGCAAAGAAAGTTCAGGAATCCCAGAAGATCAGAAAATCAGAATGAATCTTCCTCCAGATAAAGAAGGTCAGAATCCTCCTTTGGACACAAGATCTGAAGGCTCTTCAGGATACAGAAAGCCAAACAACAAAGACATCATCTGCTATGAATGTAACGAGCAAGGGCACTACAAAAGTGACTACCCAAAGCTTCAGAAGGAGAATCCCAAAAAGAAGTTTATCAAGGAAAAGAAGAAAAGTCTCATGGCTACATGGGATGATTCTGACACATCTGAAGCTGACTCAGAATCAGATGATGAAAGGGAAAACATAACTCTCATGGCAAACGTATATGAAGACAGTGAAGCTTCTGGTTTAGACTCAGAATCAGACACTGAAGAGGTATTCCCTGACTTTACTATAAATTTTACTAAAGCTGAACTTGCTGAAAGCCTTAATGAAATTCTGGAAAGGTATCAGCAGATCAGAGTCAAATTCAGAAACCTGAAAAGGAATCTTGCTTCTGAATCTGATAAGAATGAGAGTCTCAGATTGGAGAATTCTGAGTTAAAAGAAAAAATTTCAAAATTAGAAAACCAGTTGCAAAACTCTCAGAAGGAAACAATCCCTGAAACTTCCAGCAATGCTGATGAGATCATCAAAGAGTATGATCACCGCTTTCAGAAGTTTCTAGCTAAAAACATAGACAGAAGCAAGATGGCTTCAATGATCTATGGAGTTAGCAGAAATGGCAGAAAAGGGATAGGATATCAAGGTAAGGTACTTATACCAAAAAATGCCATGGACTTAGTTATAAAACGCACTCCACTTGATTCACACTTTATATATGGGCACACACATGACATAAAATACACGAGTAGTGATTATTTTGCCAAACCAAAATTCAATCAGAATTTTGGTAAAACTAACAAATCAGGATCCAAGAAAATATGGGTACCTAAGGATAAAATCATACATGTGGCAGATAACTTTAGCAGCAAAGCAAAGACACCAATCATGGTACTTGGACTCTGGCTGCTCACGACACATGACGGGAAGAAGGCATGTGTTCCAAATCCTGGAACTTAAGCCTGGAGGCCACGTGGGCTTTGGAGGCCATCAGAGAGGAAAGATCATTGGCTCTGGAACATTAGGTAATGGAAATCTTCCCTCTATAAGTAATGTTTTATTAGTTGATGGATTAATGCATAACCTGTTATCCATAATTCAATTAAGTGATAACGGATATGATATAATCTTCAATCAAAATTCATGCAAAGCTGTTAGTCAGAAAGATGGGACTATCCTATTTAATGGAAAGATGAAAAACAACATTTATAAAATCAAACTTTCTGAATTGAAAAGTCAGAATGTAAAATGTCTACTGTCTGTTAACAACGAGCAATGGATTTGGCACAGAAGATTGGGGCGTGTTAGTATGAGAAGAATATCTCAGATTAACAAACTCAATCTGGTCAGAGGACTTCCTAACCTGAAGTTCAATTCAGATGCTCTGTGTGAAGTATGTCAGAAAGGCAAGTTTGCAAAAACCTGCTTTCAAATCCAAAAATGTTGTTTCCACCTCTAAGCCATTAGAACTTCTGCACATTGACTTATTTGGACCAGTAAAAACTGCTTCAGTCAGTGGCAAGAAGTATGGGTTAGTAATCGTAGATGACTATAGCAGATGGACATGGGTAAAGTTCTTAAGACACAAGGACGAGTCACACTCTGTATTTGTCACCTTCTGCAACCAAGTTCAGAATGAAAAGGATCTTAGAATCATCAAAGTCAGAAGTGATCATGGTGGAGAATTTGAAAATAAATTTTTTGAAATATTCTTTAATGAAAAAGGCATTCTGCATGATTTCTCTTGTCCTAGAACTCCCCAGCAAAATGAAGTTGTAGAACGAAAGAACAGAACATTGCATGAAATGGCCAGAACCATGATCAACGAGACTAACGTTGCTAAGATCTTTTGGGCAGAGGCAATAAACACAACGTGTTATATTAAGAATAGAATATCCATAAGACCTATTCTGGAAAAGACTCCATATGATTTCTGGAAGAACAAAAAGCCCAACATTTCTTATTTTCACCCATTTGGATGTACATGTTTTATTTTAAATACAACAAATTATTTGAACAAGTTTGACTCTAAAGCAAAAACGTGTATTATGTTAGGATACTCTGAACGCTCAAGAGAGTACAGAGTATACAATTTAGAAACACAGATTGTTAAAGAGTCAATCAGTGTTCGGTTTGATGATAAGCTTGAATCTCAAAAGTCAAAGCATAATGAATTCCTTGCAGGTATGGAAGTTGAACTCACAGGTACTGAAGACAACTCATCAGAAGCTCTCAATAGAGACACTCCCTCAACATAAGAAAGAGTCACTCCAAGCAATCCAGCACCTTCTGTTGATCAACTCCAGAAAAGACCATCCAGAAGCAGCATTGATCACCCAGAAGAAACAATTTTAGGAAGGAAGGAAGATCCAATCAGAACAAGATCTACCTTCAGAAACTCTGAAGAATCCCTCATGGGACTGGTTTCTCTGATTGAACCAACAACAATTGATGAAGCGCTTCTAGACAATGACTAGATTTTGGCAATGCAAGAGGAGATAAATCAATTCACAAGAAATGACGTATGGGATCTGGTTCCCAAACCAAAAGGATTCAACGTCATTGGTACAAAATGGGTGTTCAAAAACAAACTGAACGAACAAGGTGAAGCCATCAGAAACAAAGCACGATTGGTAGCACAAGGTTATAGTCAGCAAGAAGGGATAAACTATACAGAAACCTTTGCTCCAGTCTCCAGGTTAGAATCTATCATACTTTTAATATCTTTTGCTGTTAATAAAGACATCACTCTGTATCAGATGGATGTCAAAAGTGCATTCTTAAATGGCTATATAGAAGAAGAGGTATATGTGCACCAACCCCCTAGTTTTGAAAGTTCCAAAAATCCATAATATGTTTTCAAACTAAAGAAGTCACTCTATGGTCTGAAACAAGCTCCTAGAGCTTGGTATGAAAGACTAAGTAACTTCCTGTTAGAAAAGGAATTCACCAGAGGGAAAGTGGACACAACCTTGTTCTGTAAGACAGTTAAGAATGACATATTAGTGTGTCAGATTTATGTTGATGACATCCTATTTGGATCCACTAAACCCTCTATGGGAAGAGAGTTTGCTAAATGTATGCAGGCAGAATTTGAGATGAGCCTAATGGGGGAACTAAAATTCTTTCTGGGCATTCAAATAAATCAAACTCTAAAAGGAACTTACATTCATCAGAACAAATATTTCAGAGAAATTTGATCTATCAGAATGTAAGCCCTCAAAGATTCTAATACATCCCACATGCATTCTGGAAAAAGAAGAGGTAAGCAAAAAGGTAGAACAAAAGGTCTAGAGAGGGATGATTGGTTCTCTTCTGTATCTGACAGCTTTAAGGCCTGATATTCTATTCAATGTTTGCATTTGTTCTAGATTCCAATCAGATCCTAGAGAATCTCACTTAACAGCAGTTAAGCGAATTTTCAAGTATCTGAAAGGTACTGCTAATATGGGTTTGTTTTATAGAAAATCAAGTGATTACAACTTAGTAGGATACTGTGATGCTGATTTTGCTGGAGACAGAGTAGAACGTAAAAGCACTTCTAGAAGCTGTTAGTTTCTGGGAGAAAATATGATCTCATGGTCCAGCAAAAGACAATCCACAATAGCTCTATCAACAACAGAAGCTGAATACATAACAGCAGTTGGATGTAGCACGCAAATGCTCTAGATGAAAAGTCAAGTTGAGGACTTTAATATATTTGAGAGTAACATCCATATCCTCTGTGACAATACTTCTGCAATTTGTCTCAGTAAAAATCCTATTTTTCATTCTAGGGGCTATATTCAGAAAGGGATTCTTAATTTAAAATTTATTCACACAGACCATCAATGGGATGATGTCTTTACAAAACCTCTTTCTGAAGATAGGTTTAACTTCATTCTGAAACATCTCAGCATGAAGCTTTGCCCAAAATAAACTGTTTTATTTACATATCTTAATTTTCAGAATTTTGGTTATTTTCTGTGAACTGCTGATCAATCTGCCTTCAGAATGTTAGAAGTACAGATTGCATCAGAATCTATCCATGAAGATCTGAGCGTTTCATTTCAAGGATAGATGTGTGTTGTTCACGCAAGCAAACAGTTGTCATCCATTCATCAGCTACCTTCTGAGGCTGAACACGCGTTCACTTTTCTGAAAGGTCAAATGCGCTAATTGGGTGCATTGAGACACATGTCATTGGTAACCGTTCCAATATATTTCTGAATCCCCTAAAATTAGCTGTCATTAATGCTTATAATCATTACTAATTATTTCTCTCTCTTGCAGTTTATGTTTTCAAAAATCTATTTAAACACAAGTTTCACTCTTTACACTCTTTCACTTTTACTCTCACAATCTATTCTAACTGTTTTCTGCGTGTACTTTCAAAACCCTTTCAATTTCTTCTCAAATTTCCTGTGTGAACATGGCTTCCTCAAGCATCCCAAATACCAGTACTTAGAGAACAGAATCTATGGAACAATATGAGGAACCGTTCAGAACTCTCCTCACGCCCATTGACAACCTAGAAGTGCTTTCAGAACTAATCGTGGATTTTGAAAGTCTTCAAGAAAATGGGTTCGATCTTTCTGAAGAGAGAGGATATTGTTATTCAGAAAAGGTTGGATAAAAAGGATGATACAATCAAGGAAATCAAGAGCATGTTAAGCAAACCAGAGGAAACCAATACCCAAATCAAGGGATTGTTGGAAGCTTTGTTCACGCGCCTTCCTCCTCCCTCTTAGATTTTTCCTTTGTTTTTAAAATCTGTTTATCTGTAATATTTGTTCTACATTGTTGTTTTTCTGAACTTCTCATCATTGCTTCTTATTTTTAATATAAATCCTTTTTAGCAATGATTATATAGCCTTTTTGACAATTGACAAAAAGGGGGAGAAAGAATAAGATATTTTCAATAACGGATTACTGAGACAGAAGTCTCAAACATTTTAAACTACTTAACTTCTTTCTTCTGAAAAGCTTGTACATGTACAAAACTCTGATGAAAGACGTAGTCAAATTCTGATGCTCAAGGACTCAAAGAATTTAAGGGAAGTAATCAACTCAAGGGGAGTTTTTTTTTCTTCTTAATTTTATACTTTTTATTCTTTATTTTTAATTGAAAAATCTGGTTTTTGTCATCATCAAAAGGAGGGAGATTGTTAGAACATAGTTTGATTTTACAACCCTTGATTAGAGTTTTGATGATAACAAATACAAAGAATAATGAAATACAAATAATATATATAGAACAAATATGCTCCTTAAAAATATGTTCTATGTATACAGAAGTTCTGATGGGATCAGCATCAGAAGATAAGCTAAAGTATTACACGCTGAAGAAAAACAATTTTTACGCTGAAGATTGATGACCAGAATCTGCGCCTAAACAAGTAAACTTTGACTCTAAACAAAGACATATCAGCCAAGTCATCAACACTCTGAAGCTTCATCAGCAATTAAAGCAAAGAATACTCTGAAGCGTTATTAATTATTCAAGGCAGAATTAAATGCCAACGGCTTTCTTCAGACAAGATCTTCTACAAAAGGAAAGTGTGTTATTAACATTAAACTTGCTTTATGGACAACATCTCTTGCTTGCCTATATAAATAAGTCTGCTTGCATAAGAAGCACGTACGTACGCACACATCAATTTGTAGAGAATTCCAAATCACACATATTCAAGCTCTAGCAAATTTATTATATACTATAAGCTTAACCTGTGTAATTATCACAGTTGTGATAAACTGTTTTGTTAGAAAACAACAACACATTCTTGTTCAATTATTTGTAAAATATTTCCTTGAGATTAACCAGTTTGTGGTTGTACTCAATAAGACTTTAAAAGTTGTTAAAGTAGTTGTTATAATCTTTTGAGATTAGTGGATTAAGACCTCGTTGGAGAGAGGCGAAATCACCTTGACGAGTGGACTGGAGTAGTTTGAGATCAAACGAACCAGGATAAAAATACTGTGTCATTAAGTTGTTTTTTATCCAAGTTTTTCAATTCAACCCCCCCCCCCCCCCCCCCCTTCTTGTGTTTTTCACATCTTCAAATGTCACCCACCCCAAAAATTTCTCCAAGTCAAGCACGCTTAACTGTGGAGTTCTCATAGGACAGGATACCAAAAAGAAGATGCATCTTGTTGGTAAAGGTAGTACCTATCAATCCTTATAAGATATCATTCAACCATACAGTCTCTTCCCTGCACAGCCTTAGGAGCCCATTCGTTGCAATGTGGAGACCACTCCTACCCCATTCGGCCTCAAGTGTTATATGTGGTGCAACCACCATCCGCCCTCTTCGGCCTCGGGTGTTACATTAAGTGTGACCGTAGATTGAACTGAAGCAAGTCAAGTGTTGACATACGTCGGTGAGGTAAGAATTATTTCTTTCTTTAAGTGGAAGAAATACTCTAAATGTTGTCAGTCGAGACTTATTGAGTTTATGAATGCTTTATTAGTTGTCTATTATTGTTAATTAGGATAAATAGAGTAATTAATAAACTCGGACGAGCTTAATTCTTACTCAACTAGACTGGACTTTATTAATTAATACAAAAAGAAACATTTTGGTAACATTAATAATTGGTCAATTATCTCTAGAAGACAAAACACCACTTAAAATATTTCTCCTCTGATTATTACCATTCAATA
The DNA here is from genome assembly GCA_948472305.1 of Vicia faba. Classification (NCBI taxonomy): domain Eukaryota; kingdom Viridiplantae; phylum Streptophyta; class Magnoliopsida; order Fabales; family Fabaceae; genus Vicia; species Vicia faba. Next base: position 1,408,998,241 of record OX451736.1, read on the forward strand.
TATATATATATATATATATATATATATATATATATATATATATATATATATATATATATATATATATATATATATATATATATATATATATATATATATATATATATATATATATATATATATATATATATATATATATATATATATATATATATATATATATATATATATATATATATATATTTGTGTGTGTGTTCTAACTGATGCTACATGTGGATGCAAATGGGAATAATGATTTTTAGAAAGGCATAGACATGAATAAAGATAGGGAAAATATTGAAGTATGACCCATGCTATTTAAATTCATGATAAGTGTCAACAACAAAAGGGATTGAGAAATATATTATATACTCTTAAATTTTATACTCATCATTTTCAATACAATATTTTTGTCACATTAAATATTATTTTTTGCATAATTCTAAAGACAAAATCTAACAAATAAAAAGAAAATAACGACTCTTTAAAATTTTATAATAAATAATGAGATTAATTGGGATACACTTTCAATGCAAATCTATTTTTCACTATCATCTCATAAAAATGAATCATTTTAACACGTGAAAAGAGAAACATGAAAGAAATAGTAGTTATTTACGAAAGTAAAATATTATAGCATTCATGTTCACTTCTCCCTAAGGCTCATTGATGTTTTAGACTTGTTGCCTACTTCTTCTCTCTCATTTTACTCCAACTTCACAGAACCAACCTCTCAGAACACTATTTCTCTTCTCGCTTTCCACTTCTCATGTTTGTTTTTCTCACTGTTTTCTCACCAGTTTTCCTTCTTGTAGATAGATCGCCGAGATTATCACTTCACTGCATTTTCTTTGAATTCGATTTACTCACGATAACTCAAATTGAACAAAAAATGATATGAATTTTTTTTACTAGGGTTTGTATGAAAATGAGTTGTTTATTGAAATTGTGATTGTTATGTTGTGTTGTATGTAGGAAATTTTCTTTTACAGAAGTTTCACTCACTTACTAAGTTAGGAGATTAACTCCATTAAGCTTTGTCTTATATATTCAATTGTTGTGACCCTTGGTTTGATATTTTCTTTTACGATTTTGATGTAATCTTTGTTTGTTTGTCTTTGTTTGAAACTTTGTTAATGAAGCTTTATCTATGTTTGAAACTTTGTGAGTCATTATAAAACCCATGGCTTTCATCTTTTGAGTGTTTAAGTGTAACGGTTGACTTTCTTAACTGTTGCATTTTTACTATGTTGAATGTTATATCTTTCTTTTCTAATCTTTACAATTGTTGTCGAGTATCTATTCTGATCTTCATAGTTTTCATGAGCTTTGTACAATTGTTATCATGTTGCATCCATAGAACTATTTTATATAGTATAAAATATTTAAAATTTTATAAAAATATAGGATTAAAAGATCGCTACAAAACAAAGACTTTGGAGTTGAATTGCTTTAGCTGAAATATTCGAGACGATTTCCAGTAAATATTTTGTGAGGATATAATTTGGACACTATGTACAAATTATAAGGATTCAGATAAAATAATTTTTTTACATTTTTAGCATTATTTAGATATTGTGATTGTACTAAACATCTTATAATTTGTCACAAATTATAGTGTAAGACCAAAATATTCAATGGAAAACAAATAGAGAGTGGAGTAGGCTTAGCATGGGCGATAATCGAACTACTATAAATCCAACATACACTTTTCTCACTCTACCTCTATTTTAAATTCATATAACTGTATGTTTAGGTTGCTTTTATCAGTTTCATAAAATCATATTTTGTTTGGTTATTTCCTTGGTATAGATTTATCAATTAAGCGTTGGTTTTTTTAGAATTGGCACTACGAATTATTTTGTGGTTGTTTGAGAATGAAAATTGTGGTCATAAAATTCTCGATTGTATTGATTTTTTATATTTAAAAGTCTTATGTAAATTTGATATTAATTAAATACAATACTTTGTCTTGTTTTTGGTTAGATGTTTGATTTAATTTGTTATAATATTGTATATTGATTAAGGTGTTTTGTGTATATAATGTCTGATAAGCATAATTAATTTATACAATTTTCTTATGATACTAAAACTATTTTAAAGTATGATTAGTTTTTCAAACTAAAATAATTTTAAAATCAGTAAAATTTTATTTGGGAGGTCTATTCATCCTCTACTAAACTATTGCATTCTCGTATTCTGTCCCAACAAATTAACTTTAGAGTTGGTCTTTTGATTAGGTCTAAACGACCTAAAAAATTGAGAATATGGATAAAGACCAATCAAAAAGAGCTTATAATGAGCCCCAATTTTCAAATGCAAAAAATATGTTTAATGGAAGGATAACTTGTACGTACACTTCTTGTCTTTAGACAAAAATGCTTTGGATAGCAATCACTAATGAACCTTTTATTATAAAAAATGAAGTTGATGGTTCTGTTAAACTCCCAAATATTAATCATCGGATGAAATAAAAAAGGTATAATATGATTTGGTGGAGAGAAATACATTTATCTCTGTGTTAAGCACTTAATTATATTACTCTATCTTCCATTATATTAGTGCATAATCAATGTTGAATCACTACTATAAAAACTGCCATTTACCTTAGTAAAAAATGAGATTTGACCCCGATTTCTTATGAGAGGTAATAAAAGACGTCATGAAAGTGTGCTACTTTTCCTATCAATTGTTATTACAACAAGGAGAAAGTATTATTATTTATGGGATCTAATATTAGCAAATACATTTTTAGTATTTTCAGAACTGGATAGTACGTCCCAATTTTCCCCTCAATTATATCAATCAATGAGGTAATAGACTTAATTTTACTACCTCAGTATATACATTCAGGTGTTTAGGTCTTATTGGAGCATGAATTATCTTATCATGATTTGATCTCAGAATTATTTAGTATTTAGTATTTTTCAGGTGTTCTTCTTTAAATTCTTGAATTGTTATTTTTTTTTAATTCTTGAGACACCTTATGCTTGGAATTGGTTTTTTACCTCTATATTTTCCTTTTTAAAAAGGAAAAAATCCTCTACTAAAATTTTTTACCTATTAAAATCTATTATTTATTCATTTATTTATTTATTTATTTATTTATTTATTTATTTATTTATTTCATGAATCTCTAACAACCATAGTGTAAACATTAATAGGGGAAGGGTGAGTGTTTATCTTAGGTTTTGTTAAACAACGTTGGTCACTTAATATAAAGTTTACTGGAGAGATTGACCAGTGAATCTCAGTATAGTGCCTCAATTCTCGAGTGTTTTCACAAAGTGTGTTCAAAAGGGTCTGTTCGACTAAGGTGAAACGGACCTAAAAGCTATAAAGCAAGAAATTCAAAATAAAACAAAGAAGTTTAAACTATAAAAATAGATGAGATAAAATCAAAAAAATTGAAAATGGGTTGATTCAATCATACATCTCCCATGCTTGACTTATTTCACTCGTTCGCTTGGGTACTTTGAGTGACTAACGTGTAGAACTGTGAAAGTTTTAACCCCTTGCACTATGCACTAAGTGTTTTATTTATAATACATGAAAATAACTACTTACCTGGCGGGCTTCGCTTCCTTGTGAGCCACGTGTCCCTTTTAAATTCCCTTCATGAACCCACGCTCTCTATTCTTTCTATCGAACCCATGTTCTCTATTGTAGATTCTCTTCATGAACCCACATTCTCCATTCTTGCTATAGAACCCATGTTCTCCATTCACAAGGCTTTGCTTTGATAGTTATTCCCTCTTTTGGCATTTTTAACAGTCTTAGGTCCAATCCATTCCTCATGATGCCTCTATTCTGGTCGACCGCGTCTATAAGCCCAAATTGGTCTTTCATGAAACCTCTTTCGATCGACAGATTTTGTGGTGGTTGACTTCCTATAATCCAAAAATCTTCAAAGAATCCTTTTTGCTTTTGGTTGGATTTTAACCCCTTTCTAAAAATCCTAGCCAAAAAATTTCCCCCCAAATTGTCCTTTTCGACTGAAAGAACAGAAATGGAAAATTTAATCCTTTTCACTTAGTGTCAAATGACCTTTTCTCTCAAATGTTACATTAGCGATCACACAGCCACTACCCTATTTTCTAGTTTGAACTTCCTAGGATAATCGTGGCCCCTAACTCACCAACTTCTTCAACTCTGTTGCCACCTGTTTGACACGTGTCGGTCGTGTAGCCACTTTCACCCCAACGTTTATTTTCTTGATGGTATAAATACCCATTTCATCTCTCTGATTTCCTCTTTATGTTTCCTTGCATACTCAATCTCTTTGTCTTCGTACGCCACAAAACTTTTCATCTTCATTTTATTTTTCCATAAAAAAATCTTCCATCATCTCAATGGCCGCTTCAAGTCGAATCTCTGAACACATTGAAACTCCTCAGGAAATTTAATTGGTTTCCAACATGAATGAGTTCTTTGTTCAGGATCAAAAAACTTTTGTCTTAGAACCAACACCAACACACAATCTCCAAACTTTTTGCTCCTAGCTGTTTCTTCCCTTCATCTGCAACGATGTTGCTTACAGTCTATTGAAGCCTATTCCTGATGAGGTTAGAGTACCTAAATAATTGGAGGGCTGCTTCCCTACTCACAAAACCACCAAACCCCCTTGTTAATAGAGATTTCCCTATATATTTTTCGCACATCTATCATACGTCTAAAATATTTTGTTCCCCCCCTGTTGTTAACCAAGATTATATTGCATGGTTGAATAAAGCAGAAAAAGTGAAGGGTGATATTTAGAAGTCTCAAGGTTTTTTTACTTGATTAAGCTTTCTAGGGTTATCCCTAATTATTGCAATTACATACAGATTTCCGTACTCTACTTTTCGAAAGGCTCTACAAACACCTTCCATTTTACAGCTGGGATGCTCACTCCAACACTGTTTGACATTGTGACCATCATTGGTCTCCTCCCTATAGGTCAAGCATTTCTCCCCACCGAAGCAGAAGAAAATGTTATTCCTTTCGAAAAGGACATAGCTGGCTTCACCAAATATATTGAGCATTTTCACGCCAAAGGTGTTGCAATTGTGTCTGATGAAGAACACATTGCCTTATTGTCCTTGTGTCTCTCTAAGTATGTTTTCTGTTGTCGATCTCTGAAGGTAGCTAACTGATTCATTGCGTTAGCTCATCACCTACATCTGGGTTGACACATATGCTTGAGCAAACTTATTGTAGGATCGCTTTATGAATCAATTAACGTGGGGGTCAATCATATGACCTTAATTTCATCTACTACAAGCTATCTGATTGTTGGGCATTTCTAACTGCTTCAATTGTGGTTAAATGCCACTTTTATGAGCCAACTCAAATTGCTCCTCTCTGAAGCATAGGAGACTCCATTCGCCAAATGTGCCAATGAAAGCCTTCTCCTTAATTCAATGAAGCCTTCCAACAATGACATGACTCGAGAGGAGTCGCTTGAGAAATACTTGAAGTTTTTCTTTAGGTGCACTTCTTTTCAGCCAAGCAGGGCACCCTTTGCCTCTAGAACACATGGTCCTGAGTGGTTTACTCGACCCTATCCTCCTGCACATCCTGCGCAGGTCCCTGAATCCAAAGCCATTTGGCAAGATTTTTTAACCCCTAGGCTCATAGCATCTCGGGTAGGAGCTAATGATGGCGTGACACTCCTATGTTATCAGCCAAATCTAGTTTCTAGATAGTTTGGCTTGTGCCAACTTTTGCCTCGCAACTTTTATAAGCCATCAAACTAACTGTTTCTTTCATTCACCAGCTACATTGAGAGAGAATGTGCTCAACAACTTCAACACTTTTCTGTTAATGTTCCCAAGATAACTCCTATCGCTTTTGAGCCCCTCTTCTACACCACTAAGGAGTTCTATGATTGGTGGACTGTGCATTTTATGCAAAGTAATGGGACACTCAAGACATTTAAAGCTTACTTGAACCATGCTTTTGAAGCCATACAACAAAAGTTTAAGATAGGTATGGCTTACTACTATTATAATCGTTAGTTGCCTTCTTGTTTATGTTTTGACTTCTAACGATTCATCAAATGTTATTGTCTTATTCACCTGTCTCGAACAAGAAACGCGTCAGGCAAGTTATCAGTGGTGCGTCTATTTCTCCCTCAGCTAATGAGGCCTTTGTAACTTCTTCTCAGGTAATCTACTAACTTGATAGTTCACTAGCGGTTTCTGTTCTTTTCTAACCCACTAATTATGTTGACACATTCGCAAGCTCCTGAAGCTAATATCGTTTTCCCTTCTGAATCGTCCCCAAAGAGACGGAAACACTCTTCTAACCTAGAGAACTGCCATCTCTAAAAAATCCCAAAGTCCCTTGTCTACTCGATCCAAGGTCTCCTCTAAAAAGGCCACTTCTGCCACTGTGCCTACTCTGGTGGTGGCAAGAGAACAAGTTTTGCAGCCTGTGCCAACTCGACCAGAGAGCATTAACTCTAGTCATGAAGGAGACCATCAGGTACCTTCTTCTTTAAAGACTCTTTATCTTAGAAATATTTTATCCTCACTTTCCTTTATTATTTCAGCGACTGGAAGTTAAAACAAAAAAAAAATGACCCACTAAGATTATCTTGAAATCTCCCAAGACCAAAAGGAAACCAATTGTTCTCTTGACTAATAGGGAGCCTTCTAGGAGCGATCTTAACTCTCCCATCACCTAGGATACTTCTGAGTATTCCACTATCAGTGAGGGATTAAAGGATGACGCCAATAATGATAGCCTGGGGGAGGGTATTAGAGGTGATGGTTTAGAGGATCCAGAACATGTTGCTGTTGATGTCACCACAACTACTAACCAAAATATTTTTCAAATTGAAGAAGTGACTCTTAAGGCACAAACCTCTTTTGGCACCATCTTGACCCCTCCCAACGTGATTCCTGTGACCAACACCATATTGCCCCAAGAAGTTTCTGCTCCGAGGCAAACCAGCCCCTTTGAGTATTTAAAATTTTTGGTGAACGCCAAGAACCGTTCGACTGACAGAGGCTCCAGTACTTCTAATGCATCTGGAAGTATCTCTTCTCTTGGGACTCAAGAAGAAGTCTTTAATAGTCTCAAAACCATGCTCTTTCATATTGATTTGATCACCCATTTGGAGGTGTATCCCTCTGATGGTATACAGATTAAAGAAATGCTGAGGAAAGTTGACATTCAAGCCGCTTCTCCTTTACTCCTAAAATTTGTGGCTGAAGCGTCTAGCTTCCTTGATCAGCTCTTGGTCGAATAGGTTGAAAAGAAAGAGATCCAAGAAAGACGCCTTCCCAAGGACAAAGAGTGCATTATTGAATTGGCTTTTGTGAATTCTTCCATGGTTGCTAGTGAAGAACTGAAGGAAACTCTTGACAAAAAGAGAGCAGACTTAACACTAGGATCACAAATATTTCCCAATGGAAACAGCAGATCGTAGTGTTAAAGAAAAAATTGAAGGGCTTGAGAAACAAATTGACGAGGAAAATACTTTTCAAGTTGTTGGGTTTCATGCAGCTAAACAGGAATTGAATAATGAAGCTCTCGTTGGGGTCGCTCCTCTGGAGCGTGTTGGCATGTTGGATATTAAGGTTGCCGACCTTGACACCTTTATCTCCTTAATCAATGCTCGTCTGGTGCTCGCTCAATAATGTTAAATAACCCTCAAGAATAATATGCCTTTTTAGCCTTTCAATTTTACATATAATCTGACTTTGTTCTTTCCATTGATCTTTGTAATGCTTAATTCACATTTCACCCTTTGTTGGCCTCGTTATTATGCAATGAATATTTATCCTTTGTTTATCATAATTTCTTGCAACACAGGCCTATACCTCTTTTAGTATTTGCAATTTTACTCGTACTATTCTATGTTCTAGGGTAAGATCTTGCACTACTCAAAATGGTCATTCCCAGTTTGGTGACCATTTTCCAAGGACTCTATGCCTCCTATCCATAGGGAGGATCACATTCCAAACCATATCTCCAAAGACAAACGCATTTGCATTCACCCTTTTGTTATAGGCCATTGCATGTGTTCTTTAACATCTATCAACGTATCATACATCATTCCCCAGTAATATTCAATAGGAATATCTGATTACCTTTGCACTCTGTCGGATTGCAGATGAATCTCCAGAGGTAACATTGCTTCGTGTCATAAACTAAGTTGAAAGGAGTTGTATTGGTTTACTCTTTAGGCGAGTTTCAACATGCCCACAATTTCTGGCCCAGAGATATACGCCAGCTTCTAGCTTTTAAGCAAACATGTTTTTTGATCAAACTTATAATGACTTTGTTTGCCGCTTCAACTTGCACATTCGCATGGGCGTAATACGGAGTTTATGTTAACAGTTTGAATCCCATCTCTACAACACACTCAGTTACCTTTTGACACGGTCCCTTGGTATGTTATTATAGTTTCTGGTATTCCAAACCTATGTGTTACTTGGTTTTTAATGAAGGATATTACTTCCTATTGACCCACTTTAACCAAAGTGACAACCTCTACCCATTTTGAAAAATAAGCAATACCTACTAAGATATACTTATGGCCTTTCGATGAGGCTGGTTTGATATCTCTTACAATATCAAAGCCCATCCCCTGAAAGGCCAAGGTTTGACAACATAATGTAATTCTCTATCTGGTACATGTTGAATTTCAGAATGTTTTTGGCATTCTTGGCAACTTTTGGCGAACTCAATGAAATTTTTTAACATGGTTGGCCAATATACTCCTATTCGGCATAACAACCATTTCATTTTTTGTCCTTCCTAATGTGTACCACAAGTTCCACTATGTACTTCAGATGTCGCTACATATGCTTCATTTTCCACTAAACATTTTAGCAATATTGTTTCAGGCATTTTCCTGAACAATTCGTTTCCCATTAATTTGTTACTTAACGCCCTGTATTTAATTTTATGCTCTGTCGTCCCAACAGGAATTTTAAAGTAGTCGACTATAGGTTTCCTCCAGTCATTCTCAGCTAACGCGTCAATGGTAAAAACTACCTCTACCACTTTAAAATTTCCAAAATAATCATAATTCAGGAGATGAAGGATCACTTCAGGCTCTGTCCCCCAAGTCTTTGTCATTTGTGTGTTATCACACACCAATATATATCTAACCTCAATGAAGTTGTCTATGATCTCTTTAGGTACTTTATATCCAGACGCTAATTGGGCCATGTCGTTCGCCTCTTAATTATTAATACGCTTCACATGACTAATCAACACGTTATCAAATTTCTGAAGTAGCGATAATGCTTTAGCCACGTACATCACCAGATGATCTTTAACGCATTTGTATTCTTTGGTCAACTATTTCACCATTAACTCTGAATCTCCTTTGATATCAACGTCCTTGATTCCAATGTCTAACATAATTTGAAGTACAATTATTAAGGATTTGTATTCAGCCTCATTATTAGAGCATTCACCTTTGATCTTATAATGAAATCTAGTTGGAACTCCATATGGTGATATAAAGATCCCTACTCCCATTCCTTGTTTATGTTTAGAAACATCAAAATATCATTTTCACGACTTAGTTCTTATATAGGCTTCATTGATGTCGACTACAAAATGGTTAACTATAAGTCTGCAATAATATTCCCTTTTACTGATTTTAAAGGAACATATGTCAAAGAGTATTCAGTTAATGCTAGGGCACATTTTCCAATTCGTCCGTGTAAGATAGGTTTAGATAATATATGCTTAATGACATCAAAATGAGTATAAACAGAAACTTTAACTGGTTTTATATAATGCTTGAGTTCAGTACATGAAAAATGTAAACATAAACACAATCTTCCAATTGCATTATATCTACTTTCAGCGTCATTTAACACTCGACTGAGGTAATAAATGGCACTTTCGACTCCATTCTCATCTTCCCGGGATATCATATTTCCCAGTGTCGACTCTAACGTTGTAATGTAAATTTTTATGCCTTTGTTTCTGTTTGGGGTTGCCAACATTGGAGGCTTCACCAAGTAATCTTTTAGTCGGTTGAATGCCTCTTGGTGTTCTCTTTCCCACATAACTCGGAGTATTTTCTTAGTTTCAACAAATAAGAGAATGACAAAGTCTTCCCACTCATGTTTGATATGAATTGTCTCAAGAAATTTATCTTTCCCAACAATGATTGAAGCTCTTTCTTCATTGTTGGCACTTTTGTACTCAAAATCGCCTTGGTTTTTTTATGGTCAATCTCTATACCCTTCTTGTGTAATACAAAGCCTAGAAAGTCTCATGCACAAACATAAAAACCACATTTTAATGCATTCATTTTAATCCATATTCTCTCATTCTAATAAAAGACTATCGTAGGTGGTTTAAATGACCAGCTCCTGAGGGTAATTTGACTACAATGTGATTAATGTAAACCTTCTTGAAGGTGTCTATGAAAATCATGAAACGTTGAGTTCATTTCTCTTTGATAAGTAGCCCCAACATTTTTCAAGCTAAAATTCATGACTACCCATTCGTATGTTCCTAATGCCCCCAGACATTGAAATGCAGTTTTGTGGGCGTCTTATTCAGTGATAGAAAGTTAATTATAGCCTAAATATTTATTCAAAAAACTTAAATATTCATATCCTACAGCCAAATCGACCATCATTTCTGCCACAGGCATTGGATATTCGTCCTTTGGAGTAGCTTTATTTAAATCCCTAAAATCTATGTAGATTCTTAAAGCTCCATTCTTTTTTACAACATGGACTATATTAGCTAACCATTCAACGTACTTGGCTGTACTAATGAATTTTCTCTTTAACAACTGTTCGATCTCTACTTTGATTTTGGATAGCACTTCTGGAACGAACCTCCTTGGAAACTGTTTGACCGGTCGCTTGCCTAGATTTATAGGTAATTTAATTTCCACCTTCTCCCTTTTTAAACTAGGCATCTCATTATAATCCCATGCAAAACAAGCTTTGAATTCTTTAAGCAATTAAATTACTTGATCCTTCATCTTGTTGTCGATCTTAGTGTTGATGTATGATCTACCTCAATGTTCTCCACAATCCCATCTTGGCGCCATATGGATAAGCGCTGATGCAGAGTCCACGGTACTGCCCCAATCATGTATCCACTCACGTACTAATAATAGATTATATTTCGCTTTGGACGAAATCAACATAAACAATGTTGGCCTTGAAGTCGAGCCAACTGGAAAATTTAGTTGAATCAAACCTAGTATGTGACTTGTTTTTCCTTCACAGTTCGACAAAACCATGTTATATGATTTAAGGTCAGCATTGAACTTACCAATCCTCTTTAGAAATGATTGTGTCATCAAGTTCTCAGTAGCTCCACCATCACCAAACACTTTGTTCACAAGGAAACCATCAACTTTAGCCCTTATAAACAAAGGTTTGAGATGGTACAACATATCATACATAGGCTTCTCAAACATCGAATGTTGTTCTTAGACAACCCCGTTATTCATAACATAGTAGCATGGAGGTTTCTGGCCTGCTGATTCTTCACACATATTCTCCTCTTCGTCCCCAAATACCTCTGATGAGAAACCATACTCATTAGAAAGAACTACCACAATATTACAATGTATAATCAAACCATCATCTGAACCGTCTTCAAAGTTGTCATATAGTCCATTATCCATGTTGTCATCAGCAATATTTTCAACTTTTATTGGCGACGCACACACAACCGACATCGATAACCTCTATTTTGTTGGTCGGCGATGCACTCCCTTCGGGACTGTAATACAGTGGAAGAACTGACTTGGTTGTTTTGTGTTTTATCGCAATTGTTGCAGATAGCAAGAGTCGCCACCGACTTTTCTTTTATCCAATAAAGGAAAGGGTGAAAGAAACAGGAAAGACCTTTTGAGATATTTTCTTGATTTTGTGGGGTAGGTTATGAAAAGTGAAGGTGTTATCACCCTTTTCATCTGTAGTTATCTACGGGATCTTAGTTGCTAGCTCACTTTGAAATGCTTTGTAAATGTGCTTGTGATTTGTTTTTGAAAGTATTTTTGAAAAGTTCCTTTATTTAGGCGAACTTTGTAATGATTCTCGTTTCGGAGAAAATGTATACAAAGTGTTGACTTTTGAAAATATTTCTTGAAAGTGTTAGTATGTTTGAAAGGTGTTTTATTTTGAAATGTTTGTGAGTAAGAAATTACGAGCAATCTACCTGCTCAAAAAGTCTTTGTTCTTTTCCTCCTCCTTTAGATAGTGTTGTCTTACTATTAGTGAGTAAGCAACCATGTCATTGGATGTAAACGGACGAGCGTGGGTCATCGTAAAGTCATAGAAGGCAACATTGTATTATTTTTTAGCAATTGTTTGTAAGGGACAAAGATTATTTACCGAAGGCAACATTGAAGGGACATTGAGGGACTATGATATTTTAATCGAGGGTCTTTTGCTAAAACATCTCACGTTCGAGGGACATGACTGTTTTATTCGAGGCGACAAGTGTGGGTTACCCTAGAGGTGTAACCTTGTAAGTTTCCCTTGTTTTCATGCATTTTTATCTTGAATTAAGGTTGTCTACTTGTTGATTTTATGTCTTACCATACAAACCCTAATTACTAGCAATAATATGGAAAGCGATAAATTGCGAAAATTTAAAGTTCTATGCTATTACAATATTTTAGGGGATGGGGATACAAATTACAAATTGGGATGAAAGTAATTAAAACCTAATTACTATTACAACAATATTGAATAATACAAAATAAAATGTACAAGAATATAAAGATAATTATAAACGAAAAGAAAATTGTTTTTGTAGTATTTTGTATGAGAAGGTTTTTTAACCTAACTAGTTAAATTAAATTAGATGGAGGGATGTTAATTAAATAAATTCCTAAATTCTAACTTAATTTAATTACCAAAGAGAAAATTAAAATTAAACCTAAGTCCAAATCTATTTTAATCAATTTAAGAAAAGAAGATGTTTTTTAGGGTTTTATGTTTAAAAGAAAGGGAATAAAGTGAAAAAAATTCTTAGTATAAGTATTTAAGAAAATATGTATTTTTGTATTTTTTAATAATAATAAAATAATATTTAAAATAAAAGAAAAGAAATATTAAATATGAATTAAAATCCAAGGGGGTTTGAAAATTAATTGTGAGTTTTGAAAGAAAAAAACTGTTTCTTGTTTGGTTTAGGTCCAGGGCCTGTTTTTTTTTTGTAATTAGAAATTAAAAAGAACAATAAAAAATGTTGGGCTGCGTGTTTATAGAAAACAGGGGGTGATGCTGAAGTAAAATGAAGCAGGCCCAATAGCTGGAAGGCCCTAAACACTGCAAACAAAAAAAAGTGAAACAAGGAAAATATGAAAAAACCAAAAGGTTTCCTTGGGGTTCGAACCCAGGACCTTATAAAGGTATGCCTTACGCGCGCGCTTCTTTCCACTGGGGTGACTATTTCATCTGGTATAGAAACATCTTGCAATAAACTTACGATAAACTAAGTTCATGTTATCAACTTCATCTTTTTCCTCGCGTCATCTAGAACTTCTGCAACTTATTCATTTCACATCCATTCTCAAAAGTGTAAACATGAAACTTGCTCCAAATTTCATAACGAGTTCAGTCATATAAATAATTAAAGCTATAAATCAAAGATGAGCATGAATTTTCTTTTGTACCACGTTTACCCTAACTTATTCAGCATTTTCAAACTCAAAATTCTCACTACCCAAACAGTATAAATGAATTCTAAGGACATGGTAAGTTTCTGGGCTATGATGTCTACGTTTTATCTTTGAAATGAAAACCAAATGATGCTTATATAAAGAGTTCAAAAGTCAGAAAACTCACATTGAAAATGGAATTCGTGTTTTGAGTTTGAGCTTGCTTCAAGGTGCTGCAATGATCTGGTTAGCTTCCTTGGACCTCTAGGAAGCTAATGCGATGCTTAGCTTAAGTTGAGAGTGGCTGAAATGTTTTGGAGAAGTCAAGTTGCAGGTGGTTGTTTTTGAGTTTGGAAACTGATGAAGATGAAGTTACAGTTGTGAAACAAGGGCATCGATGAACTATATTTGATGTATGGAAGCTTTGAAAATGATTTTGAGGGAAAACGCACGATGGAAATGGAAGATACAAGTTCAAGGGTAAAACTATATACAAAGGGTTTTTTTTTTGTTGAGAAATTTCTAGTTAGAGGGTGTTTGAGAGAGTTTCAATGATTCTAATTTCGTGTCCTAGGTTGCATAACTGTGTCTTAATTTATAGGAGAAGGTTTGAAGGCTTGGAGAGGTAAGAATTGTGTCTTAATTGTGTCATAATTGTGTCTTAATTATGTCTTAATTGCATAATTGTGTCTTAAGATTTGACTTGTTTTTGAAGCAAGCTTGACAAGCATTGTTCCAAGGCACGGTACAAGGCTTTCTAAAGTGGTTAGGCACTTTAAGCATGCTTATCTAATTGTGAAGAGGATGCTTGTGCAGAAAGAATAAATTCAAAGCTCAAGACAAGTTGACTTTGTGATTAAAGCCACTTTACTAGAATGGCAATGTTACTTTGTGCCATTAATGGAAATGCAACTTGGATAAGAGATCAAATGATGGAACAATGGCTCTATCAGTTGTGTAATTAATTAAATATGGAGTGAAAAACAAGTTAGTGGCCTGCAAAGTAAAGGTATGCAGCATAGGTTTAAGATTTGGTTGAATGTTCATCATCAAAATGACCTAAAAATCAAGAATGAAACCTCAACTTCTTCTCTTTGATTGTCCTTGCTCAAGAATGATCTCTTCAAGTTCTGGGACATTTTAGAAAGCTTGAAAAGTTGTATATAACCTTTATGTTAACCATTTTGACAAAATAATCTTGGAGCTTGGTGAAAATTGACCAAGAAATTAGGTCAAAAATCTGCCTAAACTAGGTCAAAATTTCACTAAATGTTTAAGAAAAAGTGCATGACTTGATGGGCTTATAACTAAAAATCTAAGCATTTTTTAGATATGAGCCCTCAAATACAAAGTTATAGATATCATCAAGATCTACAACTTTCATGTTGAAAGTTTCCTTTGAATCATCTAGCTTCTTGGAGAAAAATTGGCATGAAGTGGTGAAATTAACATGTACAAAGATACTTAGAAAAATTTCCAAGTCTTGAAAAGTTTGACTTTCCAAATTGACTTTTGACTTTCTTGATTTCTTAAATATAAAAGATTCATATTTTAAACATCTTGATGAATTGTGATCTTTGAAACTTAAATTTTGACCAAAAAGTCAAAGTTTGACTTTTGGTGTATCAGTTGACTTTTCATCAGTTGACCAAAAATTCATTTATCAATCCATTGCTTTTGAAATATGATTTGAGCCATGAGATTAGGTCAACATTTTGTATTTGAATCTTTAAGGTTATGTATCAAGCCATTGAATAATGTATTAGGTCAAAAAGTCAATGGTCATTCAATTACAGTCAAAACTCTAATTTTGACCATTTTTCCATTTTGGTAAATTGAGTGTTTTTATTGAGGAATTGTGATAAATACATGATAAAATGATAAATAGGACCTTAAAATGTCGATGTTGGCCAAACATCATGAAGTTTGACTGTAGGTTGACCATAATTGACTTTTTACCCAACACCATTGATTTCAAACATTTGAGCAATTGACTGAGCAAATTTATGATACAAGACTTGAAACTTGGCATGGGTATTCTTGGAGGTCTATAATGATCCACGGAGTTCATTTGAGGCATTAGATGTCCAATTTTCTTTGTGAAAATCAAAACCCTAACTTGAGGCAGTAGTGTTTAAGAATGGTTTGACCTAGTCAACACATGTGCAAACTTGAGCCATTGGAGATCTTCTGAGAAATGTCTTAAGAAAAGAGAGGGAAAATTTTGGGGTACAACAGGGGCGCTCTCACCTTTTGATGGAGTAGCTTTTATTGCCGCTTCTCTTGCCGCTTTCTTGTTTCTCTGAAACCTTCTACACTAAGTCTTTGTCATAGGATTTTTCCCTTTGTATGTGGGAGGAATATGATACCTCTTTGGAGTGATCCCAGCTTCACCAAATTATAAAGAACTAGATCCCTTTTTTACCACCTTCTAATTCTGGTTCCCCCCCCCCCCCCCTTGGAAAGAAAGGACAAACCCAAATGTTGTTAGGAACATCGGTTGGTGGTACAAAAATCCTTTGATATCGAAAACCATGTTGTCCTTGAGGAACTTGAACATTGTATGCCCCGTTCGCATGGTTGAACACCAACCTTGGATTCTTCTTTTGAGGGCATTTCTTCTTCAACGCCTCAATTTTCTTTGCAGCATTTTCATCATAGACTATGATGCAATTTGGGCATAACATAGACCTGGAATTACCCAACTTGCACCTGTTCAGAAAATCCGCCAACTCCTCTTCAGGTTTGGGAAAAACAACCTTCATTAACTTAATAATTGTTTCTTCAGATAATTTTTAATTTTTAGTTTCACAATCCATTTTCTGCTTATCGTCTTGGTTGACATCAAGCTCTTCGACAAAATCGACCACCTTCACTTCTTGTGGCTTAGACAAAGTTCCATTGCCACTTTTGAGACCCTGAGTAGTCTCGAATGTTGCATCTATCATTAGATCAGTGGTCATAGTTTCTTCATTCTCAAAACCGTCAGTGGTCTTGATTGGCAATGTTACAGGTGAAGTGATAATGGCTGCTTCTTCGCCTTTGAGACCATCATTAGCCTCGATCATCAGTACTTCTAGTGGTTTGACAAAGTGCACATCAGTAACATTCAAAGGGTCGAAGTCGACCTTCATGGAGCTTTTTGGTTTCTCACCAAATTTCAATCAACCATGTTTCAGAGCCTTCTGAATCAAATCCCTGAAAAGAAAATATTGAGAAGTGTTATGACCCAAAAAACTATGATACTTGCAAAAACCTCTTTTTTATTTATGCTCTAATGGTGGATTTTTAATACCAGGAGGCACTATAATCTGACCATGTGAAACTAAAACATCAAATATTTCATCACATTTTAACACATCAAAAGTATATGTTTTAGTACTAGACGCATCATTTTTTGGTTCTTCGACCGTCTTTCCTTTTGATGGTCTTATAGGTTTACATTCATACGGAGGTCTGACTTTTAATTCAGCCATGTTAACCTATCTTTCTTCAATGTATTCATCTTCAGACTCTATGGAAAAATCTTATGTGTCTACATAGGCAATTTTGCCTTTTCTATGGTCTTTCGACGTTCTAGCCTTCTCTGTTTTCAAATGTTCGACATATTGAACTTTGTCAACTAGTTGGGACATATCTGTTATAGATTGAGGATCAAAATTTTTCCTAATAGAATAATCTAACCCCCAGCGGCAATTTCGACCAGCACATGTTCAGGAACTCTAGTAAATCATCTAGACTTAAGGCCCTTAAACCTATTTAAATAATCTTCCATTGACTCAGATGACCTCCTATTTATTGATGATAACTCTTTCAAACTTATCTTAGGCGGACCAGCATAAAATTGCTCACGAAATATACCCTCAAGTGGTTCCCAAGTGTGTATGGAGTTTGAAATCAACATTGCAAACCTTCATCATTGGCGATATCACTAGCTTCTGTGTCGTTCTTAGTAGTATGTTCTATGGATGACTCATTGGCATCACCAGCAAAATTGGTAAATTTAGGCACCTTATATCCCCTAGGTGATTTTTCCTGTCGAATGTAATCAGGCAAGGGAGAAGAGTAATTGGGCCTCTGGAGGACAACATTTACTCCAGATCGAGTTAATACTTTGTCTACCATATTCACTATGTTGTTACGGCCAACGGTGCCATTTCTGAGCACTGGATCAACATCCTAGTTTCTCCTAACTATGATTGGACTAGGTTCATATTGTTTAACAAATTCTTCCTCTTCATATGTGGGCGCTTCCACTCTCCGAGGTCTAAAAGAACACTCATTGTTTCCCCCCTCCAGTTCTTCAAAAACTCTTAACGACCTATGGCGTGTCTGAGTCAGTTAGACCCCTAATGAGTCAATCAATATACCTATTTGATCCATTATAGGATTGAGGGTAACTCTCATTTGTTTAGTTAAAACATTCACTAACTCTAAATTACTCTCATATATTTGTTTCCTTAAAGCCATCATAGAAGTAGTATTCAAAGATGGTGTCGACTACAGGACGTAACTAACAACACCCAGTTGACTACTTGGGACATAAATGCCTTGATTTCCAGTGGCCATTGTGTTTTCTGTATATATGGCCGAGTTCGACTGTAACCCAAACATTGTAGAATAAGGGATACCATACTAGTAAGGGACAAATGATGACCCTGGACCCCCTGGGAAGAGTGGTCAATTTGGGTCAAATGGTGAAAACCCATGCTTAGGTTCTGTCATTGTGACTGTTGTCCATGAACCATGAACAACATTCGATCTTACAAGAGATAAAACGGTCGCGCTTTGATTTATGGTATTTACTGGTATGACATCCATACTTTGTGTAGAAATCTGTGTGCGTGTCGTGTTTGTGTCAGAGCGTGGCATTTTAGACTTGGATAAAAGTTCACCAGTCCTCAAATTCATACATACTAACTATAAGACACTTTGTAACACTACACACAAAAACTCGAAATTATTAGTATTGTCCCACCGGGTGTGCCAATTTGTTTAAACAACGCTGGTTATTATTTTCCAATTTCTTTACCTCTTGTTTTGGTAAATAACGCTGGTCTCTTGAAAGAAAGTTTACTGACAAGATCGACCATGGAATCTCAGTACAGTTCCTCATTTCTCGAGTGTTTTCACAAAGTGTGGTCAAAAGGGCCTGTTCCGCTAAGCCGAAACAGACCTAAAAGTAATAAAGCGGGAAACGCAAAATAAAACTAAGATGTTTAAACTGTAAAAATAGATGACATAACATCAAAACATTTGAAAACGGGTTGATTTAAACATACATCACCCATGCTATACTCATTTCGCTTGTTCACTTGGATACTCTGAGTGACTAGCGTGTAGGAATGTCAAAGTTTGAACCCGTTACACTATGCACTAAGTGCTTTATTTATAATACATGAAAATAACTACTTTCTTGGCGGGTTTCACTTCCCTGTGAACCATGTGTCCCTTATAACATCCCTTTGTAAACCCACGTTCTCCATTCTTGTTATCCATCTCACGTTATTTATTGTAACTTCTCTACAAGAGCCCACGTTCTCCATTTTCTCTATCGAACCCACGTTCTCTATTCACAAGGATTTTCTTTGCTAATTATTTTCATACCCAAAATTTGTCCTATCCTTTTCACTTTTATCTGGCTTAGGCTTTGCATCTCATTTGCATCATTTTCATTAGGTCATTCACACATCATTCCTACATTTTAATAAGGCGGTGGTTAAAAGAATAAGTGGTTGTGCTAACTAGGGTTTAATTTTGGTTTAAGGCATTTACATTCTACAGTTGATTTCCTTGGTTCCTCCTTGGGCAGTGGACAGTGGAATCAGGTTTTGAAGTATGGTTATCATGAGTTTCTTATTCATCCATGTACAAGGCCATTTCTCATTCAAATTTATCAAGATGTTGGGTTAGGGTTTTTTCCCTATGTGTGATTAAAAATTAGGGTTTGCTCCTCAGTTACCATCTCCTAAGTTGTTCAGTCAGAAATTAGGGTTTCCTTATGCTTTGGGGCTTTTATTTCACACAAGTGTGATTCATTTGTTTTCTACATCATTCATGTTGTCAGAGCTAGGGTTTTAATACTTTGGCTATCCTGAGCATTCTTCACTTCCTATTTCAACTTCCATTTTCCTCTAGATATTTCTCTAAAAACGAGATTCAGGTATATCCTTGGAATCAAGACTTTACTTGGTTGGAGTCCATCAAATGGGAAAGAATTTGTCAAAGCATAATTGCCTGTATATTGAGATTTCTCTTAAGAATTATGGATCATCAATTCAAGATTTCTTGTTTTTATGGTACTTGTGAGAAGAATGTGAATTCATCAGTTGCTCCAAGAACAAGGCATATAGGATTGGAAATTCAAGCATGATATTGGGGTATGTCCTTTGATTCGTGTTTAATTGGTTTGAAGTTCTGAATTAAAGCAATGTGGTGAATTTAATTCAAAGATCATTCAAACCATGTATTAAGAAGTTGAGTTTATTAAAGACATGGTTTATTCAAGTTCGTTTGTTCATCCATTATTCAAAATTCCAACCAAGGTTCATGATTCAGCAAATTTCCATAAGAAAAATTCATCATTCATAAATTCAACAAAGAGAGATTATTCAAGTTTCAAGAAACAAGATCATTCAAGTTTCATATTCATTACATTTTGAGAAATTTACAAGGAAATTTACAAATTTTAAACACAAGTTACAAGTTTCTTATTTACAACGAAAAGAGAATTATTCTTCAATCTTCTTGCTCCATCTTCAAGCGTCTTGTTCTCACGCCTTGCTATAACTCCTTCTTCAAGTCTTCCTCTATACTCTTGCATGCTCATCCATCAACATCACATGGAAAACAAATTTTTCATTAAAATGATGTTTTCATGATAAGTCTGTGAAATAAAAATAGACATCAAGATAAATTATATTATGAAATCAAAATAATTTTCCTATTTTGGAAATGGTATCTTGTTTGGGTTGTGAACAACTAGTATTCGTTCTCTACTTAATAGCGTAACTCTATCTTGTGTTTGAATAAGTAGTAGTTTGAGAGGCTTTGACCTTGTTTATGTGGTGGAGTGTTTTTTTGATGATTATCATGGAGGACTTGTTTCTTTTGATGGTTGTTCAAATAGGCTGAAGTCTCACTACTAGAAATACATCGAATTTCCTGCAGAACTAAATCCATAGATATATTTATGGATTTTCTTATGGCTATATTAAATAAAATAATTTTCTTACAAAACATGTTTCTGAAGCAAATTCGGCAGGTATACATGAGGATCTTGTAACTTTAATTGGACTTTTAACTTGCATCTCGCACAAAGGATTCTATAAATACAGTCCTTGTGCTGAAGTATTTTACTTGATAAAATTTTTGTCTTGAAATCCTAACTGTATTTTGTCTCACTCTCTCATTTAAAGTTTTTGTTTGTAAACAGCTAGTACTGTGACCGAAAGCGATCTGTTCATGTGAACTGAGTAGAGACGTTCTTCATCAATGGTTGTGATCACAACATCGAAAATCTTAATCTTCACAAGAGGTAATATATTCTATCAGTGACCACGATCATTCATAAGAATCGTTAAAAATAATTTTAATTTCCACTATATTTTGGATCATAATTTTTCATTATATATTACTTGTATTAAAAAAAAAGTATATTACTTATCAAAATATTTTGTACAACACAAAACCAACAAGGTTTTGCAAGAATAACCTAGCAATAATTTATTACATATTATTATAGATTTAACTGTTGTTGATATTTATAAAATTTAGTTTTGTTTGTATTGTAAGCTTAATCGGGTTTTTTCATCCGCTTACACCTCTAATTTTGTGATGTGACAAAATGTATCAAACAAGTTACATCATGTTTAAACATTTTCTTACCAAATTTATATGAAGTTAAATTTCAAAGTAGATTTCACTAATTTATATTGAATAGTTAAAATAATTTTTAGAAATATAGTTAAATAATTAAATAAGTTATCTTTTAATAATATACGATGATATAATATTAATAATTATCTTTTAATAATAATAATAATAATAATAATAATAATAATAATAATAATAATAATAATTATTATTATTATTATTATTATTATTATTATTATTATTATTATAATAATAATAATAATAATAATAACCCTACTTATATTTCCTAATACTTTAACAATTAGGGCCATCTGCATCACAAGATCAAAAATAACATGAACATGCAGCTTATGAGCATATTTGTTTAAATTATGAGACTATAACATTTTTTCAAATAAAAAATATTCTTTTATATTGTATGTATTATTGCTTCTGATGGCCCATTCAAACCTGGGTGCACAAACAACACATATCTTGCTTCTGCAACAAGCTCATTAGCAAATGGATCAACAACCTCAACACAATTTTCAGTAAATTTCCCGGTTTTAAAGGTGAAAATTATCAACGATGGGTGGTATAAATGAAGGTTATTTTCAGATTTCAAGATGTTGTAGAAATCGTGAATGATGGAATGTCACAACTAGAGGAAGATGTTAGGGAAGTCCAGAAAGCCGCGCACAAAGATCAGAGGAAGAAAGATGGCAAGGCATTGTTCTTGATTCACCAGTGTGTGGCTTGTGATGTGTTTGAGAAGATAATCGAAGAAGAAACAACAAAAGGAGCTTGAGAAAAGGTGAAGTCTTTGTACAATGGAGATGAGAAACTAAAGAAGGTGAAGTTGCAAACTCTGAGAAAGCAGTATGAGATGCTGCAGATGAAAGAGGATGAATCTGTTTCAGCATATTTCTCAATAGTGGTGATGCTAACAAACCAGATGAAGGCGTGTGGTGAAGCGCTAACGAATCTAAAGAAGATAGAAAAGGTATTAAGATCTCTAATTGCAGATTTTGATTACTTTATTGCAACAATCGAAGAGGCCAAGAATCTATCTGAGATGAAGTTGGAAGAACTTCAAGCTTCTTTGGAGGCTCATGAAATGAGGCTGCAGTAAAGAAACTCGGAAAGGCAGAAGACAGCTGAACAAGCATTGCAATCAAGATTGAGCAAGAAAGCTGGAAAAGAGAAATCGAAGCAGCGTAAGAATCTTTCTGGTGATGAGAAGTCAAGAAAGAATACTGATTCGAAAGGAGTGAGCAACAAGTATTGGGGGAGAAAGTTGACACGAAAGGAGTGCAATGTTACAATTGTCAAGGTTTTAATCACTATGCTAGAGATTGTCGAAGCAAGAAAGCTACAAGGTCAAAAGATAGTGATGAAGCTCAATATGCACGAGCTGGAAGTAGTGATTATGATGATGTGTTATTGCTGATGAACACTCAATCGAACACTGAAAAAACATGTGGTATCTAGATTCAGGATGTAGCAACCACATGAATGACAATAAAAACTGGTTCACCAAGTTAGATGAGTCAGTCGAAAAGGTGTTAAAGTTTGCAGATAGAAGGCATATCAAATCATGTGGTAAAGGATACATTTCGATTATCAGGAAGGATGGTCGAAAGGCTATTATCACTGAAGTTCTATATGTACCTTCGATGACAAGTAACTTGATAAGTGTAGGTTAATTACTTGCAAAAGGCTTCAATATGAAGTTGGAGAATAATCAGATGATGGTATATAGGACTGATGGGAGGCTAATCATGAAAGCACCATTTCCAGAGAACAAAACCTTCAAAGTCAAACACAACACATCAGATGACAAATGTCTTGCTTCAACTACAGAAGAAGACAAGAACTAGCTATGGCATCACAGGTATGGACATCTAAACTTCAAAAGTTTATGTATGCTCAATCAGAAGAAAATGGTGCTTGGGTTTCCATATGTGAAGGAACCAAAGCAGATATGTGAAGAATGCTGCAAAGCTAAGCAGGCAAAGAAGGCATTCAAACGTGATTTTCCTATAAGGTCAAGGCAAAAACTGGAGTTGGTTCATTCAGATGTGGGTGGACCTTTCAAAGTAAAGTCCAATTGAGGTAACAAGTATTTTCTTACTTTCATTGATGAATTCACCAGACATATATGGATTTACCTCATTGAAAGGAAGAGTGAGGTATTCACACAGTTTAAGAAGTTCAAGTTGCATGCTGAGAAACAAAGTGGCTGTAAATTGAAAAGTTTAGAACTGATGGTGGTGGTGAATATACTTCAGCAGAATTTTCCAGATTTTGCAACGAGGAAGGTATATAGCATGAGGTTGTTGCACCATATACACCCCAGTACAATGGCATCGTTGAGAGAAAGAATAGAAGTGTACTGAACATGACCAGATGTATGTTGAAAGCTAAGAATATGCCTAAGATATTTTGGGCTGAAGCAACTTCGACAGCAGTATACATTCTAAACAGATGCCCAATGAAAAAGATGGTCGAAAAGACACCACATTAGGCTTGGACAGGGTCGAAGCCAAATGTAAGTTATCTTAGAATTTTTGGATCAATGTGTTTCAGGCATGTACCTGAACAATTGAGAAAGAAGTTGGATGATCAAAGTGAAGACATGGTACTCATAGGTTATCATTTGACTGGTGCATACCAGTTGTATTCATCAATCGAAGATAAACTCGTGATCAGCAGAGATATTCTTGTAGACGAAAGCAAAGGATGGCATTGGAGTTGAAGTATAATTCGACAAGAATTAGATACAGTCACAACTGTGTTCGAAGAAGATGAAGCTTCGAAAAGTCAAAATGAACAAGGTGATACTTTGACTGGTCGAAATGAAGAATCACCTATGCAGAACAAAAAAAGATCCACAAGAACAAGAATTGAGACAACTAGGATGACTGGATATGAGAGGTTTCCAGATCAAGCAATAGATGCTGATGGTGACTTAATCGAAGAAGCTATGATGATGGCTGAAGCAAAACCAATTGACTTAGGTGAAGCCTTGAGCAATTCGAATTGGTGTGAAGCTATGAAAGAAGAACTTAGAGCCATTTAGAAGAACAACACTTGGGAGCTTGTCGAAAGAAACAACAAGAAACCAATTGATGTGAAATGGATCTACAAGGTGAAACAAAGTCCAGATGGTGAGATTGCAAAGTACAAGGCAAGACTGGTGGCCAGAGGTTTTCTACAACAACATGGTATTGACTTCGATGAATTTTATGCGCTGTTGCTAGGATCGAAACAATCAGGATTGTTATTTTGATATGAAGTCAGCATTTTTGAAGGGGCCTCTGGAAGAAGAAGTCTATGCCACTCAACCACCATGCTTCGACGTCAAAGGGAAAGAATCAAAGGTTTACAGATTGAGGAAGGTTCTCTATGGCTTGAAGCATTCTCCTAGATCTTGGAATAAAATGATATATAGCTTCCTAATCGAAGCAGGGTTCACAAAGTGTGTCTCTGAACATGGAGTGTATGTAAATGATGTCGAAAGAGCCAATCAAATTATTTTATGCCTCTATGCTGATGACTTACTCATTATAGGAGCAGATGAAGCTGAGATACTGAAGGTAAAGTCAAAGTTAATGCAGGAATTTGAAATGTTTGATTTAGGGAATCTTTCCTACTTCTTGGGAATGGAATTCAAAGACATCAAAGGAACAATTTTCTTGCATCAAACAAAGTATGCTCAAGATATATTGAAGAGGTTCAATATGAGCAACTGTAAGAAAGTTGTTACTCCATTAGAGACTGGAGCAAAGCTGAAGAATGAATCAAATGATGAGTTTGTAAGTTTGATCCTTTACAAACAAATCATTGGATCATTGAGGTATCTTTGCAATACTAGACAAGATATTTTCCCAAGTTTAGGATTGTTAATCAGATTTATGGAGAAGCCTCGGGAATGTCATTTCATTTCAGTAAAAAGGGTGTTGAGATACATCAAGAAAACTGTTGATCATGGTGTGTTGTTGCCAAAAGGATCGAAGAACAGTATAGAGGTCGAAGTGCATGGATACACTAAATCTGATTTCAGTGGAGATCAAGATGAAAAGAAGAGTACTGTAGGGTTCATTTTCATGATCGAAGGAGGTTCAATCTCCTGGAATTCGAGGAAGCAAAGCATTGTGGCTTTGTCTTCATACGGAGCAGAATATGTGGCTGCATCATATGCTGCAAGCCAACACCATGGATCGAAATGCTACTTGAAGAACTCAGAATAATGGAATAAGAAGATGAAGTTGTTTGTTGATAACAAGTCAGCAATAAATCTTGCAAATCAATAATGTGTCATGGTCGAAGTAAGCACATTGAATGAAGGTATCGTTTTCTGAGAGACGGAGTAAACAAAGGGAAGCTTGAAAGAGAACATTGCAAGACAGAAATGCAACTAACTGACATATTCACTAAACCTCTGAAGAAAGTGAGATTCGAAGAGTTAAAGAAAGATATTGGGATGAGAAGTCTTGATAACATGAATTAAGGGGGTGCGTTAGTTGGTTAATTTCTGTAAGTTGTTATTTGGGCTTTAGCTTGTATTTGGGCCTGTGCATGTTGCCTATATAAAGGACCATTACTTTGTAATCCTCATAACTGCGGTAACAATAATAACAGTTTCAGTTTAAAAGTTAGTTACACTAACACAACAATTTCTCCCTCTCTTCTTCTCTCTTCTCTCTTATTCTTATTTTTTACAATATTCATCTTTCTTGAATTCTTTGTTTCAACAAAAATAACATGAACATGCGGCTTATGAGCATATTTGTTTAAATTATGAGACTATAACTTTGTTTTTAATAAAAAAAATATTTTTTTATATTATATGTATTATTGCTTCTTGTTGTGAATTCAATGCCAATAACAAAGTATAGAATAAAGGGAGGAATAACGAACAAGGAAGAAGAAGAACACAAGAATTGGTTATAACTGCTATTCTTTACTTTCTCTTAGAAAACAAGATTACAAGTTTACAAGGATAACAGATAACCCTCTCACCCTAAATTAGGATTTGCTGTGTGTTGCAATGATGAGAGACTAGTATGCTATTTATAATAAAACCTAACATACTAACTAATGGGCTTTTTCCACAAGGCCCATTATACAAGCTAACTTAATAATCAAGCTAACTTAACAAATTAGGGTTTAAACACTAAAACCTAATTTAACAAGCATTCTTCGACAAATACATGCTTCGACTACAGCATGTACTTCGATCATGCTAGAGTTCGATCCAAAATCCCACAAATCTCCACCTTGGACCTAACTCTACAGCATCAAGAGACACTAACTAGCTTTCTTCATGCAGCTTTATCAACTGCATACAGTGGAAAAACTTGCAACTTGGCAATGTTTTGGTGATCATATCAGCGGCATTGTGATCTGTCGAGACCTTCAGCACTTGGACTTCTCCACGCTCGATTACCCCTCTGACGAAATGCAGCCTCACATCTATGTGCTTGGTTCGCTCATGATAGGCTGAGTTCTTCGACAGGTGTATTGCACTTTGACTATCACATTTAACAGTGATACCTTGACCTTGAAGTTTCAGTTCCTTTGCAAAACCTTCAAGCCACAATGCTTCTTTCACAGCTTCAGTTAGGGCAATATATTCTGCTTCAGTAGTTGATAAGGCAACAACCTTCTGAAGAGTTGCTTTCCAACTAATTGTTGTACCAAACATAGTGAAAACATATCCAGAAATAGATTTTCTGGAATCCATACAGCCTGCATAATCAGAGTCAACATAGCCTTCGACAGCTGCTTTACTATCTTCACCCAAGGCTCCACCATAAATTAAGACTCTGTTCAGAGACCCATTTATGTACCTTAGAATCCACTTTAACGCTTGCCAGTGAGCCTTTCCAGGATTCACCATGTACCTGCTTACAAGACTTACTGCATATGCTATGTCGGGTCTAGTACAGACCATAGCATACATCAAAGAACCAACTATATTAGCATATGGGATGCTGTTCATATAGGTTCTTTCGACATCAGTACTGGGACATTGATCAATGCTCAGCTTGAATTGAGGGTTTGTTGGAGTCACAACAGGCTTTGAATTCGACATACCAAACTTGTCAAGAATCTTTCGTAGGTATGCCTCTTGAGATAAGCATAATTTCGACTGCTTTCTATCTCTTCGAATGTCAATTCCAAGAATCCTAGATGCAGCTCCCAGATCCTTCATGTCGAACTCCTTATTGAGTTCAACCTTCACCCTCATTACATCTTCGACATTGTTGCTTGCTATCAGAATATCATCAACATAAAGCAACAAAATAACAAATGAATTTTCAGGTCGAAATCTGGAGTAAACACAATGGTCGAACTGACTTCTAATGAAACCTATGTGTTCCATGAACTTGTCGAATCTCTTATTCCACTGTCGAGGAGATTGTTTAAGTCCATATAAAGATCTCTTCAGTTTGCACACATAATCTTCTTTCCCCTTTTCGACATACCCTTCAGGTTGCCTCATCAGGATTGTTTCATCTAAGTCACCATACAAGAACGCAGTCTTCACATCCATTTGTTCCAGTTCAAGGTCGAACTGAGCCACCATGGCAAGCAACATTCGGATGGATCTGTGCTTCACAACAGGGGAAAATACATCATTGAAGTCGACACCTTCTTTCTGAGTGAAACCCCTTGCGACTAATCTTGCCTTGTACCTCTTCGACATTACTCCTTCAATTCCTTCCTTAACTTTGAAAATCCACTTACAGCTGACTAACCTTGCCCCAACAGGTTTCTTGATTAGTTCCCAAGTGTGATTATCATGAAGAGATTTCATCTCATCATCCATGGCCTTTAGCCATTCAGTCTTCATTCGACTCCTTATAACTTCCTTATAATCTCTAGGTTCTTCGTCTAGAACTTCACTTGCAGAGATTAAGGCATAAGCTACAAGATCTGCATATCCAAGTCTCTGAGGTGGTTTTATGACTCTTCTTTGCCTATCTCTCGACAATAGGTAGTCATCAACAGTTTCCTCAACATCATCAGAATCTTCTGTTTCTTCTTCGACTTCATCTGGGATACGCATTTCAGCATCAACATGCTCCACCTCAACAGGAATCTCTACATGTTCCAGCTCTTCGTCAACATCATCAGTTTTCTTGAAAGCCATTTCAGTTTCATTGAAAACTACATCTCGACTGGTGATACACCTCCTGTGACCTGGCTCTAGGCACCATAGCCTATAAGCTTTCACTCCTTCAGGGTATCCCATAAACATGCATTTCAGAGCTCTAGGTTCGACCTTGTCTTGCCTAATGTGAGCATAGGCTACACAGCCAAATACTCTTAGTTTGTCGAGATCTGGTGGATGTTCCGACCAAACTTCTTCAGGTGTCTTCATATCTAACGCTGTCGAAGGACATCTGTTTATCAGATATGCTGCTGTCGAAACAGCCTCAGCCCAAAACACCTTCTTTAATCCCGCACTAGTCAACATGCATCTAACTCTCTCCAAAATAGTTCGATTAAACCTTTCAGCCAAACCATTTTGTTGTGGAGTACCTGCGGTAGTTCTGTGCCTTGCAATACCAGAGGCAACACAAAAACTGTCGAACGCCTCATTGCAAAACTCAAGGCCATTGTCGGTTCTCAACATCTTTACCTTTCTGCCAGTTTGATTTTCGACAAGAGTCTTCCAACTTTTGAAATTCTCAAAAGTTTCATCCTTAGTCTTCTGGATGAATACCCATAACTTTCTGGAATAATCATCTACTATGGATAGAAAATACTTTGCTCCTGAATGTGATGGACACCTTGCAGGCCCCCAAAGATCAGCATGGATGTAATCAAGGGATCCATGTGTTCTTTGTTTGCCTTTGTTGAACTTCATTCTACAGGACTTTCCAAGTACACAGGGTTCACAAAACTTCAGCTTTTCGACTTTATCTCCACCAAGCAGATTTTGTTTCCCTAATTCGACCAGACCCCTTTCACTGACATGGCCCAATCTCATGTGCCAAATTTCTGTCTTCGACAAAGGTTTCGTGGATGCAACATTTGTCGAACCACTTACAACTTCAGCCTCAAGGGTATACAAGCCTTGTTTCTTCACGCCTCTCAAGACTTCCTTCGACCCTTTCATGACTCTTAGGATACTTTTCTCTCCTTGAAAAACATATCCTTTCTTGTCGAATTCACCAAGAGAAATCAAATTTCTCTTCAAATCAGGTACATACCTGACTTCAGTCAACAATCTTATTGACTCATCATGGAGCTTGAATCTCACGGATCCAACGCCTGCAATCTTGCAAGCTTTGTTGTTTCCCAGCAATACAGATCCACCATCTTGATCACATAATTCCTCGAACAAGTCTTTGTTTGGAGTCATGTGCCAAGTGCATCCAGAATCCATAATCCACTCCTTCGACGAGTTGTTGCTTGAAACCACAAGAACATCAGATGATTCGAAATCATCTTGGACAATAGCTGCGTTGCCATTATCCTTACCTCCATGATCTTTCAGGCGTTCAGGGCACACCTTTCTTGTGTGACCTACTTTCTTACAGTGATAGCATCTAATACCAGATGCATCACCACTATAAGACTTCGACTGATTTTTCTTTTCTTTCCTCTTGTCGAATTTTCCTTTAACAGCCAAACCTTCACCAACCGTCGAAGGTTTATGCTCCTTACGTTCGTTCAAGTCCTTAGAGTACAAGGCTGATTGAACTTCTTCAAAGGTCAGGGACTCTCTTCCATACAAGAGGGTTTCTTTGAAGTGAGCATGTGATCTGGGCAAAGCGCACAACAATAACAGCGCTTGATCTTCATCATCAATCTTTACATCAATATTTTCAAGATCAAGAATCAGTTTGTTGAACATATCCAACTGCTCAGCCAACACTTTGTCTTCAATCATCTTGAATGAATACAAAGCTTGCTTCAGGTAGAGTCGATTTACCAGAGATTTGGTCATATACAAACTTTCAAGTTTCACCCATAACCCTGATGCCGTCGTCTCCTTTGATACCTGTCGAAGAACCTTATCACCAAGGCTCAACAAAATTGCGTTGTGTGCTTTCTCGATCATGGCCGTCTTCTCTCTTTCTGTTAACGCAGCGTCCATCGCCGTCGCTCCCTTCAACGCTTCCAAACAACCCTGCTGAACCAGTAGGGCTTTCATCTTCAAGCGCCATAGACCGAAATCATTCACTCCGGTGAACTTTTCAATCTCATACTTTGTTGAAGGCATCTTCTCCACGCTCACCGCACCAATTTGTTGTGAATTCAATGCCAATAACAAAGTATAGAATAAAGGGAGGAATAACGAACAAGGAAGAAGAAGAACACAAGAATTGGTTATAACTGCTATTCTTTACTTTCTCTTAGAAAACAAGATTACAAGTTTACAAGGATAACAGATAACCCTCTCACCCTAAATTAGGATTTGCTGTGTGTTGCAATGATGAGAGACTAGTATGCTATTTATAATAAAACCTAACATACTAACTAATGGGTTTTTCCACAAGGCCCATTATACAAGCTAACTTAATAATCAAGCTAACTTAACAAATTAGGGTTTAAACACTAAAACCTAATTTAACAAGCATTCTTCGACAAATACATGCTTCGACTACAGCATGTACTTCGATCATGCTAGAGTTCGATCCAAAATCCCACACTTCTGATGGCCCATTCAAACCAGGGTGCACAAACAACACATATCT
Organism: Vicia faba; assembly: GCA_948472305.1. Lineage (NCBI taxonomy): Eukaryota > Viridiplantae > Streptophyta > Magnoliopsida > Fabales > Fabaceae > Vicia > Vicia faba. The sequence continues at coordinate 1,409,029,390 of OX451736.1, forward strand.
TGCTTCTGCAACAAGCACATTAGCCAAATACATTTTTGTTGGTTGCCTTGGTCAAGATTTTCTTTTCGTTTCCCAATATAAATTTACTGGTTTGCTGTCAAGTTGCATTGATTCTGATAGAGTCACTGATGACTCAACACTAAATGGCTTATAAAATTACATCAAATGAATTATTGTTCTTGCAAGAATAAGCCTTTTATAGCAGTTATCACCTAGCCACTAGTATATAAAGTGTCGTTTATCAATGTTAAGTCGCAAAGAATGATATAGAGTTAACAAATTATAAATAAATTCAAAATTGCCACCATATATATTTGTAAGTCACTTAAAACGTCAATTGGCTAAGGAACCATCACTAAAAAGGCATTTTTGTATAAGTGTGTGAAAGTTATTATAAGCTAAGGAGAAATTTTCAAATCATGGCTTAGTACAAATTTTTCATTAAAATGAAGTTTTCATGATAAGTCTATGAAATAAAAATAGAAATTAAGATAAATTATATTATGAAATCAAAATGATTTTCCTGTTTTGGAAATGGTATCTTGTTTGGGTTGTGAACAACTATTATTCTTTCTCTACTTGATAGGATAACTCTATCTTGTGTTTGAATAAGTAGTAGTTTGAGAGGCTTTGACCTTGTTTATGTGGTGGAGTGTTTTTCGATGATTATCGTGGAGGACTTGTTTCTTTTGATTGTAGTTCAAATTGGCTGAAGTCTCACTACTAGAAATATATAGTTTACCTGCCGAATTTTCTGCAGAACTAAATCCATAGATATATTTGTGGATTTTCTTACCCCTATGTTAAATAAAATGATTTTCTTACAAAACATGTTTCTGAAGCAAATTCGGCAGGTATACCCGAGGATCTTGATGTGAAAACCCATATTTTGAATATAAAACCAAACTACTTTAAAATCTCGGCAGGTAATTTCGCAAGAAATGTCTTTGGATTTTATTTGTATTATTTTTTTCATTTTTTTAAAATTAAAATAATAAAAAATATTTCTCTTTTAAAATAAAATGTTTTTTACAAAAAAGTCTAATATATTTAAAAAATATTTTTCAAAAAACATTACTAGATTTAAATATTTTTTAAAAATAATAATTTTTTTTAATTTTATCAAGAATTATTATAGTTTAAAATTTAGAATTTAATTTTTTATATATAATTATAATACTTATTACTCTCATTAGTTTAATGACGGTGCATGTATAAATAAAATTAAATTGTCATCTAATACAAGTAATTCAAAAATTTCAATCAAATTCTATAAAATACATGAATATAATTGATTGATAATAAAAAATTAATTTTTGTTATCAGTGCATCATCGATTTTTCCTTAGTCTCATTTGTTAAATTATTTTTTGATAAATCAGAAAGTATATTGTTGGTGTAAGTCCTAGAGGCCAATACTTTTTGTACTTGTATCGAATCACTTATTAATAATAAAAGACATTTCTTTATTATGTTTGCTTTTAAAAAATAATAAAGTCTCTAGAATAGTTCGTCTGTTTTATGAAATGTTAAGTGTGACTTAATCATAAGATCTCATTAAACATAAGGATACTATTCTTAAAGTATATGTAGTCTAACTTTATTGCGAAGTGGGATAATATTAAAGCATTGAGATTATTATGAAAATAGACTGATGATCACATCTCATAGATCATGGATAAGGAGTTATCAAGTCTTAACATAGGTTAGGAATATTAGGAGTAATATTTATACTGGATGACCTACTATGAGAATACTACATAAAATGTTATGCAAGGTTTCATAAATTATTCTCATAGTGATAATGGTCTATACCACCCTTCAACTTAAAACTACTACGAATCCTAGATGTAGGGTTAAATACTTTATTGCTGATCAAACATTATTTGTAATTGGATGACCATAAAGACAATTGATGTGTACTTCACAAAGCATGCTAAGGGACATGAGTGACCTAGATGGAATTTACCCATCCTGCATTACGGGTTAAATATCTTAGGGTCCAATATTGAACAGGACAAGGATGACACAGTCTATACCTTATGTTCAATATAGATATTAGGGCAAAAGAGTAATTGTACACACAAATCATTGTTGCTAGATACCTCTCACTGTTTATTATGTTAAATGTGTAATTTAATATAATTGGCAACATCACAAAAACCTACAGGGTCACACACATAAAGACAACTTGATGAGAGATAGAGTAAATAAGGAATACTGTAAAATACGGTGCACTTAAGTGAATTGTAGAATACCGTAAGGTACGATACATTTAAGTGAAATACGAAATATGGTTAGGTACCACGCACTTAAGTGATATGCGGTATATCATAAAGTTTGATGTCCGTACGCTTAATTGGGCTTTTAGCTTGTAGCCTTAATTGGGCTTTTAGCTTGCAGCCCACACAACAGATTCTATAAATAGAGCCCTTGTGCTGAAGCATTTCACTTGATGAAATTTCGGTCTTGAAATCCTAGCCGTATTTTGTCACACTTTCTCACTCAAAGTTTTCGTTTGTAAGAAGCTAGCACTGTGACCGAAAGCGGTCTGTTCGTGTAGACTGAGTAGAGGCGTTGTTCTTCATCAACGCTCGTGACCACAATATTGAAAGTCTAAATTGTCATAAGAGATAATAAATTCTTTTACTGACCATGACTATTCGTAAGGATCATTAAAGAAAAATTGTAACTTCCACTGCGTTTTGGATCGCAATTTCCTCCCTATATTACTTGTATTAAAAAAAGGTATATTACTTATCAAAATATTTGCTACAACACAAAACCAACAAGATTTTTCAACAATAACCGATTTTTTTTTGGAATAATCATGTATTAAAAAAAATCGCAAATAACCATGTTTCGGAGAAAATTACGCAAATAACCATGTTTCAAAAAACTCTCCAAGGGAGGAGCCATCCCACTTGGCGCTTACACCTTATTTTTAAGGGGAGGCGTCATCTCACTTGGCACCTAGGTGTTAAAGGCTTGCCCTAATCCAAGTGAGATGGCGCCTTAGTGCAATTGGGAGGAAAATTTTCGCGTTTTTTATTTTAAATGTGGTGCATTACGTATTTGATATAGGATCAATAAAATTGACTTTTTATTTACAAAATATGATTATACACATAACGATTACATAAAAAAATACAGATTAATCAGTGGTCCCTCGGAACCCGGTAATGACCCCCGGTTCCGTATCCCCGTCCTCTCCTTTCCCGTGCTGGGTTTCATCGTGTTTCCTGCTTTAGCAGGGTCGATGGCCCAGTGAAGTCAATGCGTTCCGGATCCATGAAATCAATCAGATCTCCATATCTAGAAGATCCTCTTTGGTATAGTAGGTTACCCATAACCTTAAAGTTTGGTCATGTTGGTAGTGGGTGAGGTTCCATGGTTAGTCTGTAGCACTGGTCGTTTGAGTACGAGGGATAGAAAGGAAATTGATATTTGGGTGATTGGTATTGAGGATGTTGGGTGCTTTGGTGATGTTGTGGTTGATGGTAAGTTGGGTCGGTTGGTTCATAATCTTCGGACAATCCCAGATCAGGGCTAAGGTTGGATGTTGACGGGCCCATATTGGGATATGCAGAAGACTGAAATTGTGTGTGGGGTATGTGGGTGTGTTGGTATTGTGATTGAAATTATTGTTGGGTGTGAGGCATATAGGGGTATTGGTACTGAGGTGGTGATTGTGGTTGGTTTTGGGAAATTTGGGTGTAATTGTATTGTGGTTGTGATTGTGGTTGGGTGTTTGTGGTTCTGTTTCGTCGGGGGGGGGGGGGGGGGGGGGGGTTAGTGGGAGGTTGATGTGTGTTGGGTTTATTGTTGGGGAAATAAGGGTTGTGCCCATTGTGTTCGTGGGTCAACCAAATACCTTGGATGAGACATGTTCATTTCAGGGGTACTAACCGATCTGTACCAAGATAAATACTCATCTGTGTGTCGCATATTACCATGGTTGAAGAAAACCGGGAATTACAAGACATGTCAGTGATGCCTCTGCCACATCTTACACCATTCTGGAGCAAAGTATTTCCAGTTGGTAAGACCCCATTGGGCGTCGACCCTTTTGAGATGCCACGGGGACAAACAAGTCAGATCGCTGGGTATCTCTTGATGCATTCCAAACTGCATCTTGACACGGTCACTGTGGTGCATCTCCACAACATTGAACCATATGATTGCAGTCTATGCGCTCCAAATTGTTGCATCCTCCGGGTTTGGTTCATGGTCCAAACCCAAATATGGTCTCTAGACAAACTACAGATAAAATTAAATCAGGTTAATGAAAACGTAATAAATAAATAATTTAAAAGTAAAAAAGTTGAAAGGTACGACGTACATCATCCGGGCCAAGGTGATCCAATAGATTACGGTATAGTGCGACATTGAATCTTGGATTATTTCCGTAATCCATACCCCTCACGCAATACCTAAAGGAGTTGAAAATATTTTATTTTTATCATATATTTGGTGAAGAGATGAATAGTAATAAATGATATAACTTGATGACTTACTTTGTTGCGTATGGGAAAATGAATGTGTTGTTGTTGACGGGGTTTAGGGACTCCATCCTCCACCAATCTCAGGCTTGAAGTAAAAAAGTGCAGCCATAAAATGTACATTTTTCCTTGATTGCGTTTTTACACAAGGAACTGTATAGATGGGCTAAAACAGCAGAACCCCAACTATACTTTCTAGTTTTTTCGAAGTCTCTAAGTAAATTTAAATACATAAAATTTACACTATTTCTCGTACTTTCAGGAAATAAAAAGGTTCCAAATAGTATCATTATATAATATGTAGCTTTTATTACCTTAGCTAGCTTGGAGGAATTTTCGTTTAATTCCAGAGTCGTATAATGATTTTTTAGCTCAGTAAGTAGTATACCCTGACCTCTCGCACCACCACATTCAACCATATCCCTGACCAACAATTCTTCACACAGAGAATTGGGTTGTTGAACCGACCCGTTAACCTCCTTACCGTTGACAGGGAGACCCAATAACATGTACACGTCCTCTAGTGTGACGGTACATTCACTTATTGGTAGATGAAATGTATGGGTCTCTGGTCTCCACCTTTCGAAAATTGCAAGTATGAACTTTGAATAAATTGTGTAGTTGGAGATCTTTATAACATTTTTGAAACCTGCGTAATCGAGATAGGGTACGATCAACGGGTCGGGAGCAAGGTAGTTGTGTGACCGGATTCTGAATCTTTTAGTATCCTAAGTTAATAATGTAAAAGGTGTAAGAGTAGGTAAGATGAATAAAGTATTACTATAAGTATGAAAAATGTATAAGTATAAAAGAAACTTACAAATACAGAAATATTGTCCCTTGTGCCTCTGTGAGAATCACCCATTGTGAGAAGAGCCATTGTTGAAAATGTCTGATATTATGAAAGAGTTTGAAATTGTAAGAGATTATGAAAGAGTTTGTAGCAGAGAGTGAGACGATTGTGGATGTGAGAGAAGTATGTAAGGCTCTGTATTTATAGACAAAATTTTTTCATAGAGTAAGTGAGGTGGTAGGTGGGTGGATGCATGCATGATAAGTGTCACTCTTGCAGTGTAGGTGCAGGCTACGTGGCAGCGTTGGGGAAGACATCTTTGCATGCATGTAACATGATTGGACGTGAAGGGAGGCGTCATTAGACTTGGCAAAAGAGTATAAAAATGAAAGGCGTCGCCATCCCTGTTGGCGAATAAGAAGTGGCATAAGTTGCAGTGTAGGCGTAGGCTAGGTGACAGCCTTGGAGAAGGCATCTCTGAATGCATGTAACACTATTGGACGTGATAGGAGGCGCCTAAGAGGTTGCAGTGTAGGTGCAGGCTACGTGGCAGCGTTGGGGAAGGCATCTCTACATGCATGCAACACCATTGGACGTGATGGGATGCGCCATTGAACTTGGCGAAAGAGTACAAAAATGAAAGGTGTCGCCATCCCTGTTGACGAATAAGAGGTGGCATGGGTTGCAATGTAGGCGCAGGGTAGGTGACAACCTTGGAGAAGGCATCTCTGAATGCATGTAACACTATTGGATATGATGGGAGGAGCCTTAGAGGCTGCAGTGTAGGTGTAGTGTAGGCGCAGGCTAGGTGACAGCCTTGGAGAAGGCATATCTGCATGCATGTAACACCATTGGACGTGATGGGAGGTGCCATTGCACTTGGGGAAAGAGTACAAAAATGAAAGGTGTTGCCATCCCTATTGGCGAATAAGAGGTGGCATGGGTTGCAGTGTAGGCGCAGGCTAGGTGACAACCTTGGAGAAGGCATCTCTGAATGCATGTAACACTATTGGACGTGATGGGAGGCGCCTTAGAAGTTGGAGTGTAGATGCAGTGTAGGTGACAACCATGGAGAGTGCTTATTGTTGGTTTATTCAAATTCAGTATAACCTATTTAATCTTACATTTATCAAAACACTCATACACTTAATCTCTCAAACACTAGAACATTAAAAAATTCCAGCAATTAACTCATAAACTTCAAACCTTCAAACCTTTAAACCTTCAAACAGTCATACACAATGGCCTCTGCACCCCCAATATGTGATCAGTGCACATTTCAACAGTGAGACATACATTTGTTACACCTCTAGATTTTTGTTTAGAGACAATGAGAACATCCGATTTTGTTTAAACAGGAAATCCAATTTCTTGTACTTCAAAAAACGATTGGAGGCCAAACTTGGACGAGGCCCCATGACATAAATATTTTATCAGAATCCGGTTTTTTTTGTAACAACCAAATAATATTTTATAAGGTTGAGGTTCAAGATGACGAGGACCTTCAGAATATGTTTTCCAGTCATGAGTGTTCTGGGTACGACTCTATTGAGTTATACATTATGCTGCGAGAGCCTCAGCTGTCACAAGTGGTTGATCCTTTGGAGACCGAACAAGCAGAAGTAGATGTCGTTGATGAAGATGAAGAAGACGACGAGTTGGAGTTTAACGAAATGGTCAATGATGATTCCAAAGACGATGGGATACCTGGTATTCCTTCAAACGAGATCTGCACACCACCTCCGCACATGACAAACTTCAACATGGGCGGAGATGAACTGTCTTCTGATTTATTTTTCAATCCGTATATGCAGTCGTATGAAAACTTAAAAGAGAAATACAAATTTCGTAACAAAGAAGAATGTATCAGAGCCATCAAAAAATTTTACATGCTCAACTTGGTCGGTTTTAAGGTGGACCGTGTAAATCCAGAAAGGTACAAGATCAAGTGTGTCCACCCTGATTGTATGTTCAAGCTCACTGCATCATACAGATTAAGAGGTGATTGTTGGGTCATAGGTTCCATGTCTACCCACACTTGTGTCAGTTCTACTCAATCACAGGATCATCGGAAACTAAATTATGATCTAATTTGTCAAGAAATCCTACCACTCGTCAGCAACGATCCATCATTGAAGGTGAAAACCATAATCTCCCACATCACTACGGTATTTAACTATACTCCGTCTTACCGAAAGGCGTGGTTAGAAAAGACCAAAGAGATTGAAAAGGTATATGGAAACTGGGAGGAGTCATACCAAGAACTTCCTCGCTACCTGAATGCACTCTAGACTTATTCTCCGGGTACTGTTTACATTCTGGAAACAGTGCCAACATACGCCCCAGATGGTAGTCAACTCAATGGAAATGGAATATCCAGTCGAGTGTTTTGGGCTTTTCAACCTTGCATCACAGGGTTTGCGTCATGCAAACCAATTATTCAAATTGATGGGACTTGGTTGTATGGGAAATACAAAGGCACGCTAATGATGGCATTGCACAGGATGACAACAACAACATTTTCCCAATTGTCATTTCCCTAGTCGAGGGGGAGACTGGTGGTGCTTGGAGATTTTTTCTCAAAAATCTCCGAACACACGTGGCTCTTCAACCAGATATCTGTTTGATCTCTAATAGACATGCATCCATTGAAAGTGCATACAATAATCCTGCAAACGGTTGGCATGACCCTCTTTCTACGCATGTCTATTGCGTTAGACATATCGTCCAAAATTTCACGAGGGAGATCAAAGACAAAACTCTTACGAAAGCGTTTATGAATGCGGGATATGCATTGACAGAACCTACGTTCAAATATTATCGCAACGAGATGCATTTGTCAAATCCGGAAGTCGGTAGGTGGATCGATAATATTCCGGTAGAAAAATGGACTAGGTCATATGATAATGGACAATGATGGGTCCACATGACAACAAATCTAATTGAATCGATGAATGGGGTATTCAAAGGCATACAAAACATCCCGGTTACTGCTTTGGTTAAATCAACATATTTTAGGATGGCTTCGTTGTTTTCCAAAAGAGGTGAAATATGGAATGCTGTGTTGCAATCTGGACAACTATGGAGTGAAAGCTGCATGAAGTACATTAAGGCAGAAAGTGCCAAAGCCAACACCCATCTGGTTATACGGTTTGACCAACACAGCCAAAACTTCATTATCAAAGAGACAATCTACCATAACGAGGGCCTGCCAGGACAAGAATATAGGGTTATACTACCTTCTCGTTTGTGCAATTGTGGCAAGTTTCAAGCCTTTCATATGCCTTGCTCTCATGTCATTGTCGCGTGTGCCTATACTCATCAAGACGCGCTACAACTTCTGTCTCCCATTTATAAATCTGAAATGTTGCTCAATGTTTACAACAACAACTTCCTTTTGGTAGCAAAACCAGATTATTGGCATGCATACGACGGCGAAATAGTATGGCACAATGACCAAATGCGAAGGAATAAAAAGGGTCGTCCCAAAAGTAAGCGCATCACAACCTAAATGGACTCCCTTAAAAAGCTGGAAAGAATGTGTGGTTTATGTCGTGAGGTCGGACACAATCGCAAAAGTTGTCCGAATCGGGCTACTGGCTCAACCACATAAATATTGTATTACAAAAAATCTTTCCTTTATTATGTTGTAAACATTAGGGTTTTTTGTTAACAGTATTTGTTACAATAAACATTGTGCGAACAAGAAATAAAACACGATAAACCGTCTACAAAATTATAACCGTTAAAACAATTTCATCTGACCCATGCATCATCAACATTACGTCGCTATATGTTTTGACTTCCTCCAACCAAAAATTAGGTCTTCCTGTCGCAAGTGAGGTTTTCGTTCGTCTTTGCTGGATCCTTCTAATTTGTTCCCCCTCCATGATGTCTCCCTCTAGCCATCGCATCAACTCCCTCTTCAGACGCTCCATGGAGTGAATGTGCCAGAATTTCATTTTTATCGGAGGTTTTATGGCGGAGAAAATAACGTAACCATCTCTGGTAAAAATCATGGGCGATGTCATGACGCAAATAACAGAGTAAAAAATAAGAGAACAGTGCGAGAAAGTGTGAGGAATGACAGATAAACGAACGAGTTATTTACAAAAACAACATTTTTCCCTAGGAGCCAAGTGAGATGGCGCCTCCTCTCACTTTTAAAGTGCATGCGCCATCTCACTTGGCTAAAAGAGAGAGGAGGAGCCAAGTGGGATGGCGCCTAGGGCAAGAATGAGAGTGGAGGCGCCAACTGGGTTGACTCCTCCCTTGTGGGATTGTCTGAAACATGATTATTTACGTAATTTTCTCCGAAACATGGTTATTTGCAAAAAAAAAAATTAATACTTGGTTATTCTAAAAAAAATTCACAATAACCTAGCAATAATTTATTATATATTATTGTATATTTCATAGTTATTGATATTTATGAAATTTAGTCTTGTTTTTATTGTAAGTTTAATCGGTTTTTTTCATCCACTTACACCTCAAATTTTGTGATGTGACAATGTATTAAACAAGTTACATCATGTTTAAATATTTTCTTACCAAATTTATATAAATCATATTTCAAAGTAGATCTCACTAATTTATATTTAATAATTAAAATATTTTTTAGAAATATAGTTAAACAATTAAATAACTTATCTTTTAATAATATAGGATGATATAATATTAATAATTAATTTTTTATAATAATAATAATAATAATAATAACAATTAGTTCTCCCTTATATGAAATCTTGTTTACACAAAAAAAATTAATTAAAGTAGACTTGTGAATTTGAAAACTAGAACAACAAAGCAAAGGTATAAAGATTGGAGAAACCTTGCTAATGTGGGGGAAAAGTTTATAGATGCTGGTGTGAGACAAACCTTGTTTGCCGAAGAAGCTGGGTGGTATTGACATCATTAACTTTGTTGAAATTGCTAAAAATTTCTAGAATACTCTAAATATAATATGTATGGTAATGGTAGAATATCCTAGAAACTATAGTATGTATGAGTATGGTAGAATAATCTAGAACTATAAGTGTATGTAAAAGATAGAAGAACCTAGAACTATCATGATACTAACATATCATGAAAACTCTAGAAAAATCTAAAGTAATGTAGAATATTCACCACCATTGAGAGGTTGGTGACTTAAGCCTATAAATAGGCATTTGGTATCTTGTAAATGATCATCAAAGAAATCAATGACATAGCCTTCTTTCTAAACAACTCTCTAAAACTATCTTCTATCAACTATCAACTATACCACTACTAACAGTGGCATCAGAGCTACGTTTTGTCATACATTTGGCGTAGTTAAATTAATACATATCATTTAAAATTCCTCCCAACTACTTAAAATATTTCCCTTGTACTATTAAACCACTATAATATTTGTCTAAGACATGGTAAACACCACTCAATCATCAACTATTTCTGCCCCTATTTTCAATGGTGAAAATTTTGATTTCTGGCGTGTTAAAATGGAAACAGTTTTTCTTCTCAAGATTTATGGGACATAGTAGAAGAAGTATTCATTGTTCCCGCAGATACTTCAGCTCTTAATGCAGCTCAAGAAAAAGAGTTGAAGAAAAATAAACAGAAAAATTCAAAGGCATTGTTCACCTTGCAACAAGCGGTAACTGATGCAATTTTCCCAAGAATTATGGGAGCTAAGACTGCCAAAGAAGCGTGGAACATATTATAGGAGGAGTTTCAAGGAAGTGTTAAGGTACGTGCTGTCAAACTTCAATCTCTAAGAAGAGATTTTGAAATATTGAACATGAAGGAGTCTGAGATAGTTAAAGATTATTATTCTAAAGTTAAAGAAATAGTTAATCAACTGAGTGCTTTTTGGGAAGACATTCTTGACAAGAAAATTATTGAGAAAATTCTAATTACTATGCCCCCAAAGTTTGACCCAATCGTGACAACGATTGAAGAAACCAAAGATCTTTCCACTCTATCAGTGACAAAACTTGTGGCCTCTCTTGAAGCATATGAGAAAAGAGTATATAGGCATAAAGAAGATACACTTGAAAATATGTTCCAGTCAAAGCTCAAATTTCATCCCCAAAACAAAGAAAATGGAGGAAAGAAAAATTATCGAGAAACTTCAAGAAGAAGAGAAGGTTCTAGGAATTTCCTTAAGAACAAAACAGATAAAAATCCTCCATGCATTATATGCAAAAGACTGGGCTACAGAGAAAAATTGTTGGTTTCATAATATTCCACAATGCAACCATTGGAAGAAGTTTGGGCACTTAGAGAAAAATTGTCGCAACAAAAATAGGCATCAAGCTAATATCGTAGAGAAGAATGATCAAGAACAATGTATGTTCTATGCCACTCAAGACTCAGTCAAAGAAAAAGGAGGAATTTGGTACTTGGATAGTGGATGTAGCAATCACATGGGTAAGGATGAGGCTATTTTCAAAAGCATTGACGAGTTTGTCAAAGTCAAAGTTCAACAGGGAAATGGCAGTGTGGTTGAATCAAAAGGAATACACATTGTCATTGTGGAGACAGATAAAGGTACGCAACTCATCCATGATGTATTACTAGTCCCCAACCTTAAAGAAGATCTTCTAAGCATTGGCCAAATGATGGAGAGAGGCTACACACTTCACTTTGAAGGAGGAGTATGCAAAATCTTAGACAACAAAAATAAAAGGGCCGAGATAATCCAAGTGAAGATGAATAAGAGCAATAGAAGCTTCCCGCTAAATTTAAAACATAGAACTAACATTTCCATGAAGGTACGAGTTGATGATTCATGAAGGTGTAATTTCCCGCAAAATGGTCAAAATTAGGGTTTTGATTGAGAAGGTGTAATTTTTTTATTTTTGACCTAGAAAATGAATTATTGGTTTGAGACAAGTTCTAAAGGATTCAAATGCATCATTTTGACCTAATGGCATGGCTCAAATCATTCCTCAAGATTAATTGATTGACAAATGAATTTTAGTCAACTGATGAAAAGTCAATTGCACACTGAAAAGTCAAACTTTGACTTTTTTTGTCAAAATCAAGTTTCAAATTTTACGATTCATAAAGACATGTAAAAATATGAAACTTGTTCATCAAGAAATCAAAAAGTCAAGATTTCATTTTGAAAACTCAAAATTTCCAAGACTTAGAATTTTTCGAAGTGTTAGAAAATTCATATTTTTTCATAACTTTGAGCCAAATTTTCACCATGATGCAAGATGATTCAAAAGAAAGTTCCAACATGAAAGTTTTAGATCATATTTATATCTAAAACATTGTAGAGAATTACATTTTCTAGAAATGCTTGGATTTCAAGTTATGATTTTGTGAAGACATGTTCATGAAACTTGAAGACTTAGTGAAATTTTGCCCTAGTTTAGGCAGGATTTTGACCTAACTTCATGGAAAATTTTCACATAGTTCCAAGATGAATCTTAAAAAATGTCCAAAATTGAAGTTGGATAGTATGTTACAAGCTTTCCAAAAAGTCAAAGAACTCATTGAGCTCATACTTGAGCAAGGAGAATCGAAGGCAAGAAGTTAGGGTTTCATTCTTGAATTACAAGCCATTTCTTGATGAACACATAATCCAATTTCAATGTTAGGCTGCATAATCTTGCTTTGCAGGCCTTCTAACTTGTGTATTTATCCATCATTAATGGATTACACAAACTTTTGAGCTATAATCCAAGTGGTTTAAGCCTTGTCCAACTTAAATTGCCATTTTTAGAAGAAAGTTAACAATGCCATTCTTGAAAAGCAAGCTTTATGCACAAAGTAAATTCTTGAGCCTCTCACTTGTTCCCTCTGATCATGCTTCATCTACAAAGTCAGAAGCAAGTTCGTTTAAAGCATAACCACTCTATAATAGCAAGTACAAAGGGCATTGAAATTTGATTTATCAAGAAAATCACATGTTGAGCTTAAGCGTGTGATTTGAATTTTGATCAAATACAAGTCTCCAAACTTGTTAATTATAAATAGAGGCCCTATTTGCGAGCTAACACATGAGCTTAAGCACCCTGAAACACTCTCAAACTCCCTCAAATCAGAATTTATCCAAAAACTCCATTGATGCATAAATTCTTACTTTGAACTTGCAACTCACAATCCCCTCTTGCATTTTCCTTTCTAATCAATCACAAAGCTCCTACACATCAAATAGAGCCCATCTCTGTCCTTGTTCCAGAACTGTAACACCATTTTCATCAACTTCCATAACCAAAAAACAAAGTCTGCAAGTTGACTTCTCCAGACCATTTCAGCCATCCCTTGCTCAAGCTAATCATTGCATTAGCTTCCTGGGAACTTGAGGAAGCTAACCTGCTCATTGCAACACCTAGAATCAAGCTCATTTGCATTTCACAATTTCCAGTTTTGAGGTACATTTTCTGAACTTCTATCTTTTCATTTAGGCATTGTTAGGCTTGCATTTATGAAGATAAAATGTTGAAATCATTACCCTGAAACTGTACATGTCCATAGATTTCATTTATATTGTTTGAGTAGTGAGAATTTTAAGTTTGAACTTTCTGGAAAAGTTAGGTCAGGATTTGGTACCCTTCAAAATTCATGCTCATCTTTGATTTATAGTTTTAGTAATTTACATTTCTGGAATCATTGTGAATTTTTGAACAAGTTTGATGTTTATATTTTTGCAAATGGATGAGAAATAAGCAAGTTGTAGATGTTCAGGCTGGAGGTCGAAGATGAAGTCATGTTCATTACTTGACTTGTGTTATATATTTGTTGTTTTGTTTATGTTAACGGATGTATAGCCACCCCAGCGGTAAGGCAGTGCGCGTTTCATGCTTAGGGCATGGGTTCAAGCCCCAGCGCTGCCATTTTTCTTATTTTCACACATTTCTCTCTTTTTTGTTTCAAATAGCTAGCGCTGGGCCTCCAATGATGGGCCTTACATTTTTTGCTTTTTCTAACCCCTGCCTTACTTTTGCACCTGACCCAATTATTTTCTTTTGTCATTTCATTTTCTTTTTTTATTGTATTTTGTTTCATTTTTCTTTATTATATTTTTACTACTATTATTATTATTATTATTATTATTATTATTATTATTATTATTATTATTATTATTATTATTATTATTAATAATAAAAAATATAAAAATATTTTTATTTGTTATTTTCACATTTATATGTTTATTTTCTTTATAAAGCAAAAAGAACACAAATATTTTCTTAACAATTTAATTTCTTTTAATAATAAATATTTAGATTTTGGTTTAATTATTATTTTTATTTTTATCTAAATTTAGTTTAGAACTTAAGTTTATTTTAATTAATTAATTAACATATTATTTTCATTAAGTTTAAACCTTTTCATAAATAAAAAAAACTAAAAATGCTTCAAACATAATTTTCTTTTCTTTTAGTTTAGGTTTAATTTTTAATTAATCATTTTCTTAATTAGGTCAAGACTAAACCCTTTCATAAAAATCTAAGAAAAAATCATTTCCTTTTCATTTACATTTTTGCATATTTATTCAATTCTTGTATATTATTCAATACGGTTGTAATAGATAATTAGGTTTAATTTTCTTGCAATCCTCATTTGTAAATTTGTATACCCCCTCCCCTAGTGATGTAATAGCGTAGTAATTTTAATTTCCATAATTTATCGCTTTCAATATATATGTTAGTAATTAGGGTTTGTATGGCAAGACTAAATCAACAATTAGTAAACCCTAATTCAAGATAAACAATGCATGTAAATCAAAACACTTGCACACTCGCATCCTTAGGGTAATTCCACTTGTTGCCTTACTAAAATGGCCATGTTATGCAAGTGGGGTATCTTAGCAAAAGCAATAAAAAATAAAAGATCATAGTCCTTCGATAACGCTATCAATGTTGCCTTTCAAAATGATCTTAGTCCCTCAAAGAGAAATGCTAAGATATCTCACAACATTGCTATCATGACCATACGATGACCCATGCCCGTCACTTTACATCCAAAGATAAGGCTTCTTACCAATCAATGGTAAGATAGAAATATCAAAGGAAAAGGAAGAAATGAACAAAGACTTTTGAGTAGGTAGATTGTTCCTAGTTGCTTTCTCACTTTTAAAACCAACATCCTTGCTAATTTTTCAAAACAAACACCAAACACTTTCAAAAACAAACTTTCAAAACACAAAATTTTTTCAAAAGTCCAACACTTTGTATATGTTCTTATGAACGAGAACTATTACAAAGATTGCCTAAACGAAAGCGCCTTTTCAAAATACTTTCAAAACCATCACAAAGCATATTTTCAAACAAAGCAAGTGATCTAGAAATCAAATAAGAGCCAATAGATAACTATGGATGAAAATTGTGTTAATACCTTCCCTTTTCATAATCTACCCCCCGAACTCAAGAAATAATCTCAAAGGTCTTTCCTGTTCTTTTCAGCTTTTCCTTTTGGATAAAAGAAAAGTCAGGGGCGAGTCTTGCTAACCGCAACATTTGTGATAAAATTCAAATATCCCAAGTTAGTTCTCCCACCATATCATAATAAGCAACACTGATTTCCATTCTCAAAAAGCGGAGCATGGAGAGCAAAAGATCTGTTGGAGCTAATTCATACTGATGTATGTGGACCAATAAGGACGCCATCACACGAGAACAACGGGTACTACATACTATTCATTGATGACTTCTCTAGAACGACATGGGTCTATTTCCTAAAAGATAAATTAGAAGTCTTTGGAGTATTTAAAAAGTTCAAGGCCCTTGTTAAAAATCAAATTGGAAAATGGATAAAAGTACCTAAAAGTGATCGCAGCAAAGAATACACCTCCCGCGAGCTTAACAGATTTTGTAAGGATGAAGGCATAGAGCGACAAATTACATTCAGATATTCTCCCCAACAAAATGGTGTATCTGAGAGAAATAACCGCACAGTTATGCAGATGGCTAGATTGATGCTCAAGGAGAAGGGATTTCCTAACATATTCTGGGATGAAGTAGTCTACACTGTTGTTTACTTACTTAACAGATGTCCAACTAAGTGAGTACCAGATAAAATTCCAATTGAATCTTGGAATAGGAAGAAGCAATTGGCAAAGCACCTAAGGGTCTTTGGATCTATATGCTACATTCATATTCCATACGTGAAGAGGCACAAGCTTGAAGAGAAAACTATACGAGGTATCTTCTTGGGGTATAGCATAATCTCTAAAGGATACCGTGTCTACAACTTGTAAACTAAAAAACTCATCATCAATCGAGATGTTAAAGTTGATGAGAATGCTTCTTGGAATTGGGATGAAGAAAAAGTGGAGAAGAACATCCTTATACCAGCTCAACCACCTCAAGAAAAATCTGAGGAAGAAGGCCCAGGTGAACCTTCTTCACCTCCACCATAATAACATGATCAAGAATTATCATCACCAGAGTCTACTCCAAGACAAGTAAGATCTTTAATGGAAATATATGAAACTTGTAACTTGGCCATACTTGAACCTAGAAGCTTTGAAGAAGCATAAAAGCAAGAAGTATGGGTCAAGGAAATGGAAGAAGAGATAAAGATGATCGAGAAAAACAACACATGGGAGTTAGTAAATCGTCCCCATAGAAAAAATATTATTGGGGTTAAGTGGGTGTATAAGACAAAGCTCAACCCTGATGGCACCATACAGAAACACAAGGCAAGGTTAGTAGCTAAGGGTTACTCACAGCAAACTGGGATTGACTACAATGAGACATTTGCACCAGTAGTTCGTCTTGATACCATTAGATCTCTAATAGCTATTGTGGAACAAAGAGGGTGGAGTATCCAGCAGCTAGATGTCAAATCAGCCTTCCTCAATGGTGTACTTGAAGAAGAGATCTATGTGAAACAGCTACAAGGATTCATTTATGAAAGCGAAGAAAGCAAAGTGTTAAGACTAAGAGAAGAACTTTACGGTTTGAAGAAAGCACATCGAGCATGGAATAATAGAATTGATCAGTATTTCATAGATCAAGGATTCATAAGGAGCAAGAGTGAGCCTACACTTTACATCAAGTCTCAAGGTCAGTACACTCTCTTACTCTCTCTATATGTAGATGACCTTATCTACACGGGAAACAATACCAAGATGATGATGGAGTTCAAAGAAGACATGATGAAGACCTTTGAGATTACTGAACTTGGTTTGATGAGTTACTTCCTCGGTATAGAGGTAAGTTAGAGAAATGAAGGGATGTCCATCTTGCAAAAGAAATACACAGAAATCTTACTTAAGAAATTCAATATGTACGGTTGCAAACCTGTCGCTACTCCACTCATAAAAAAGTAGAAACTACATAAGAATGATGGAACACCAGAAGCTCATGCATCCAAATATCGAAGTCTAATTGGAAGCATTCTATATTTGACAGCTACACGGCCAGACATAATGTATGCTACAAGTCTTCTATCAAGATTCATGCAAAGCCCAAGTAAAATAAACTTTGGAGCAGGAAAAAGAATTTTAAGGTATCTACAAGGAAAAAAATAGTTTGGTATATGGTACACTACCGAAACCAACTCGGGATTACTTGGCTACACCGATAGTGATTGGGCAGGTTTGGTAGATGACATGAAGCGCACCTCTGGCTATGCTTTCTCACTAGGATCGGTGTTGTACCCTAAAATTTTCCCTCTCATGTTTTTCAAGGTCTTCCCCTGCATGGTTGGTCACAATACCTTGCCTAAAGAAAAGGAAAATATGTGAGTGAGGTTCTTAAGTTTCCTTCAATTGGAATCTACAAAATTCCTTTCAATTGGCATCTCCAAAATGCCTTTCGATTGGAATCTCCAAAATACCTTTCGATTGGCATCTACATAGCGCCCTTTGATTGGCATGGACAAAGGTCTTTCGATTGACCTGTTAACAAGGCCTTTCGATTGGCATTTTAACAAATACCTTTCAATTGGCATGGTAGTAGTGTCCTTCGATTGGCATTTCAACAAGGCCTTTGATTGGTATGGACAAAGGCCCTTCGATTGTCATTCCAAAGGGTCCATTCAAAGAACATGCAAAGGTCCATTCGAATAAGCTTTCAAAGGGTCCATTCGAAGAACATGCAAAGGTCCATTAGAAGAAGCTTTCAAAGGGTCCATTCGAAGAACATGCAAAGGTCCATTCGAATAAACTTTCAAATGGTCATTCGAAGGAGGCCATCAGTAAATATCCTAATTTTATCTATTACATCTGGTAGGCAGATACAATAATAGTAAAAATATAGAATTAAATAAACGCACATGAAGTAAAAGAAAATAGTTTTTTTGTTTTTGGTATAAAAGAAAATAAGGCCTAAGTCTATTTAATTTTAATTTTAAGAAAAAAAGGATGTTAAGATAATTAATTAATTTATTTAAAAAATTGATTTAGTTGTAAAAACAACTAGCCTAATATTTTTGTGATTTTGATTTTAATGTAAAAATAAAAAGAAGTCAATGAAAGAAAAAATAAAATGTAAGGGACACCTTTCGATCCAGGGAGAAAAGGGGAGTTTCGACCCCAGGAGAGTTATGGTCTTTTCGATTCAGGAGAGATGCCTTCTTTCGATTGGGCCAGGGAGTGGGCATGAATAGCCTTCGATCCAGGGAAGGGGATTGTCCTTCGACCTTGGGGAAAGGGAACGCCCTTCGATCCAAGAAGGAGATGCCTTCTTCGATCCAGGAGAGTATGGCTTCGGTCAAGAGAATGTATCTCCTTCGATCTGGGATGCTATACCTGCAAATGTACGTTAGCAAAATAAATCGCAGGACCTAGGTATCGAAACCCAAGTCCTTCGATCATGCGTGCACTGGGTCTTTTCAGGCTAAATCTGCAGCAAGTGTTAGAAAATGAAGATCATGACCTGGGTACCAAACACAGGCCCTTTGATCCTGTATAGGATGACAAATCGGAGGTAACAACAAGCATGGATGTGTTATGCAAATATAAAGTTGGACAATTTACCCTTTCTTACCAGCAGATTGAATCTTCGATTTGAGCACCTTCGATCCGGGGCTTCTGGGCGTGGATACCTTTGGTTGAAGGATTGCTTTGGCCTGGATTACTTATGAAAGTTTGACAACCATTGATGGATCTTATGGGCAGCGTCTCCCCGATATTTTTCGTTCTCTCCCTCTTGCAGCACTTGTGATCTCTTTATGTAAAGGGTGTAGAGGGGACAAGAAGGAAATGGTTTAAATAGCCATGAATGAGAATTTGTAACGTTGGCCAAACACATGGGATCTTGTCCCTTTTTTTGAATTTTGAATGATATGTAATTGGCCTTCGAATGCTCCCTTTCGAATGATTTAATGGCCTCCTTCGAATGCTCCCTTTCGAATGGGCTTCTTTATTCCCCATTATCCTTGTATAATGTAAATCCCCCCCTGAAGCATTGTAATAGCGTAGGACCTCTATTTTCTGCATTTTCTTTTTAATGATTTTAATATTAACTATTACTAACTAGACATGTATGACAAAGACTGAAATCAAACACTACCAAACTTAATAAAAAGACAAAAATAACTGAAACACAACACACTTGCACACAAGCACCTCTAAGGTACGCCCACTTTGGTTGCCTTTAAAAAACAGTCATGAGGCAACAATGCTTTAGCAAAGACCCGTAAAATCAAAAGATCATAGTCCCTCGATAACCCTACAGTTGCCTTCTCGGTAAATGATCTAGTCCCTAAAACATAATTGCTAAAGCATCTCCGTAATTGCCTTCGTGAGTGTAACGTCCCTTCGATTGTCCCTAAAAAACATCCAACGACAAGGCTACCTACTCACTAATAGTAGGATAACACTGTCTAAAGGAAAAGAAGAAAAGAACGACCTTTTTTGAGTAATAAAGTAGATAGCTATTAGAAGTTTGCTCAAACATTTTACACTTACACAGAAAACTACTTTTCAAAAAAACAATTTCAAAACACTTTGTATACCTTCTCTGCTATCCCGAGAAACATTACAACGTTCGCCATACTAAGGCGTTTTTCAAAACATTTTCAAACAGAAAGCACAAAAGCATCTTGAAAAATGAGAAAACCTCTAAGATCCCGTGGAAAACCACGGATGGAAAGGGTGCTAACACCTTCCCTTTCCATAATCGACCCCCTTACTCAGAAAACTCTCGAAAAGGACTTTTTATGTTCTTTTCACCCTTTCCTTTGTTGGATAAATTAAAAGACGGTGGCGACTCTTGCTTACCGCACATTTGCAAAAAAAATGCAAAACCAGTATATAACAGTCTGTTATCCCACCGTATCACAGAACTGGCGACTCAGCTGGGGTTCATTATTAAGTGGGGTTTACCTTAAGGTCTAGATCATTTTAAAATTGCTTTCTTTGTTTGCTTTGACTACTTTATCTTTGA
Organism: Vicia faba; assembly: GCA_948472305.1. Classification (NCBI taxonomy): domain Eukaryota; kingdom Viridiplantae; phylum Streptophyta; class Magnoliopsida; order Fabales; family Fabaceae; genus Vicia; species Vicia faba. The sequence continues at coordinate 1,409,050,016 of OX451736.1, forward strand.
GGGCTTGTTGGGGTATTCTTGTAAAGATCCTACACCCGGATCTGGGGCACCTTATTAGGTAAGTAGCAATAAATCATGGAGGTTGTACGGTGTAGACCGATACGGACGAAGTTGTGGCTATGTTAGCGTGATGCTTTGGATTGTACTAATGTTCCTTAAGTAATTTAAGAATGACAATAGGCTTCCTCATAGTGTCACTAAGCGCTAACTGGCCTTTAGAATCTTTAATTGACTCATCCTAAGCATTAGGAAGTAGTGAGATAACCGGCTTTGGTTTCGACCGAAGATTGGTTGATACTCGATACTACACTCATTGAGGCTGGACTTTCATGATTTTTTGGCCACAATACTTTGGTGCGAAGCTGAAACAATTTATGAAGGGAAGATCAGTGATATTGAGGCTCCTTAGAACCTGGTTACTATTAATAAGACAGGTTGAGCCAATTGAACATTCAAGAGGGTACTTACCTACAAACCTCATGCAAGCCTAAACCTAAGGCTGCTTGTGTGACTTGTTTGCTTGCAACTTGAACTACTTGCTAGGTTTTTATCTAACGACGTGATTTCCCTTGCAAGATTTGTTTACAGTCATTATCCAATAACTTAGATTTCTTGCAGGGTTTACTTGCTTACATCAACTTACACTTTTTCTTAACGCATAGCATACACATCATAACATCATGCCATAACATTTTCTTAACCATTTCAAGGATCTCAAGGGCCTGTGATGCAGGTTATAATAAATTAGACGTCTAGCAAGGGGCAAGGGGATTTATTTTCCTCTGGCCGATGCTGTCAAAAGATCAAAATTCAACAACTTGAGTCAGGGGCTATGACCCACTCGACATGGTGAGCTTGACTCTTGTAGAAGGACCTTCAACAATACGAAGTTCTTCAAAGCTACAAATTTCAACTATTGACATCTTCTTGTTTACCCCGCGAGTCCTTGAAAACATTTGCATCTCATACATGTCATTGCATAACATGTAGTCTCAAGTACAGGTATCTCATGTTCTCGTTGTCTATTTCAGCAATGACTCTCAAACAAGACAACAAAGATCTCCAAATTCAAAAGGCTCAGTTGATAGAAATGTTCCTAAACCTATCCAAGGGGCAGGAAGAGTTGAAAGCACTCCTTACTGGGGACCTGGCCAACAAGAGTCTTGAGGATAATAAGGACGAGCGGTTGGAGCAACTGCAAGCTAAGGTGGAAGCATTGACAATCCAGATACTAGGGCAGATGGCTCTTACCCAAGGCCTAGCCCGAGGACAAGAAGAGCTGAGAGCCATTATCAACAAACTTCATCAAGACAGATACAACCGTATGAAGCAAGCAGTCAAGGCTGGGGATCAAGCCATTGATCAACCTCCAATAAGACAAGAGGTTGGTTTGGTGAAGAGTGGACCTTTCCAAATTTCTACCACCTCAAGGGTCCAACGACAACCTCGCCAACAACAACAGGGTAATCGGCGTAAGAAGAATACATCTGAAAGACGCTTCACCGAAATCAACATGTCATTGGCTCAAGAATTGCAACACATGTTGGAGGCCAAGCTGGTTACGTTAAAGGACACTCCTCAGAATCCCAATACAGTCTCCCCAAGGTACAATCCAAATGTAAGATGTGCGTACCACTCCAATAGTCCTGGACATGGCACCAATAGATGTTGGACATTGAGTAACAAAATTCAAGATCTAATTGATGAAGGAGCATTGGAATTCACACAAGATGGACAGACTGAATTCTTCTGCCGTCCCTCAAAGAAACACCATCTGAAGTGACAAGTTCAGACAAAGAGGCTTTTTGTTCATTTGAATTCTTGATTTGTAATTTTCTTTTGATGGTTCGAACATTTGTTTCATGTCAAACTTGGTTACTTTATCAATGCATTGCATATGTCTGTTTTGAATCAATTCATTCGTATTCACTATATTTAAACTGCTTTCCTTTTTGTTATATTCCACTCTCGATCAAAAGCTTTGAGCCTTTAGAGGGAGGATGACGAGAATGATACTACAATCTCTATGTTATGCTTTTAAACAGACCCCGCTGACGATGTACAGGCATTGTTTCAAATCCTAAATAGTGGAGTTATAAGAAAGATAATCCCTAGTCAACCCCTTTGAGCCAAAGAAGTAGGAGTTTTTCTTTTCACACAAATTAAAACCCTTAATCAAAACCTGGGGCAGGGTAGCTTCTCAGTTAATTTCGATGCGTAATCAATCGCAATCTTCCACTTTGTACACAATGAATGACATCGAAGACGTCCTTCCAAATCAAAAGACAGTGAGGGTTCCGCATAATCATTAAGAACAGGCAGTCATTATCTCTCAAAAATAAAATCCCATTAAGTCAAAACCTATGAAGTAGATTTAAGAAAAAAATGGGGCATCTCGCTTACTGTAATCACAAAAAGAAACAGGTCAGGAAAAAGTAGGGATAACAAAAAAAAGAGGTTACTACAAATCCTCGACAAAAAAAGGTTAAAAAACGACTGCCTCTTTCAAATAAACTTTCAGTATCAGAACCATCACTGGAACATCAAGGACCATATGTCAGATTGGATTGGGATTCAAAATGCACAATTAACTGAGCATAGGACTTAAGAACATCACGAAGAACAGGTGGGTACAAATAAAATTTGATCCTTTATCCTTTGTTTCTTAAATCGTGAACAAGGCCACGTTATAACCCTTAAAAGTCCTAGCTGAAGCATGGGTTAGTTCGAAAGCATATTGTTACAAAAGGTATCCTGACTCCTGTAGGGTTCGCTATAAATCTCGAGTTGATAACACATTTTTTACAAAATTTGTTTGTTTGACTAAAAATGAATTTTTCAAACTTCAAGACAGACATAAGCTTTGCATTCTTAAAATACCATTGTTTGCATATGACTATTTGTTCAACAGTAGAAAAATTCGCATGACGAATATCTAGTGAACCAAAAGCCTTCTCAATGAAAAGGATCACCTCAAGTGGAAAAACACTTCCGACCAAGGGGCACAACATGATCATTATCCATCATTTGAGGCAGTCAAGTCAAGATTCAAGGAATCTCTCAAAGATGCCAAATAGCCAAGGGCAGATCTCCATCTGAATCACTTGGAGCATTGGACATGAGTTCCAGCAACGAATCATGTACGATCAAACAAACATCTTCTGGAAGTGTGGTGACACTTACTACTATGGACAGTGACAATTCTCCATACCCGGTGAACGTGGACATAATCGTAAAATACTACACATGAACAAAGACCCACTATGTTGACTGGCCTAGGAAAAATAAGTGCATCCCGACGAACCAAAAGGGTTCGGGTAAAAATTAGGGATAAAAACAAAAAATATGTACACCCGGCAAGTCGAAAACCTAAAAAGGCGGCTTGGGCAAAGAAGGGTGTCCCGGTGGACTGAAAATATGATAAGACGGTCCAGGAAAAAGTTAGGGATTAAAGCTTATGACTACGTCTCGTCATCTCGTCACTTGTCTATTCAGTAGAAGGTTTATTACCCTGGTATGCATTCACCAAGGACTCCAATAGTTGAGATAACAGTCAAACCATCTAGAAAATCCTCGGTTAATATTTTCTATAGCAGGTATCGAGACAGCGGCATTCTACTACAAGGTCACCGCCACATTCTTAGATTACAACCTATTGATGGCAGGTGTTCTCATACCCACGGTAGAGAAAATCATCTCCTCTCTCAAACAGAGTTATTCCCCAAGCGGATTACAGAGTTTCCCTTCCCCATAAGAAACATTCTGAATAAAGCAGATTATCATCTAGAAATGGTTTAGGTACGATCCAAGAACAGATGTCATCCTGACACTTACTCTAGATTCTCATCTAGAAACGGTTCAGGTACAATCCAAGGACGGATTTCAGCCTGATACTTACTCCAGATTCTCATCTAGAAACAATTCAGGTACGATCCAAATATGGATGTCATCCTGACACTTACTCTGGATTCTCATCTAGAAACTGTTCAGGTACGATCTAAGGACTGATATCATCCTGACACTTACTCCAGATTCTCATCTAGAAATAGTTCAGGTACGATCCAAGGATGGATGTCAGCCTAATACTTACTCCAGATTCTCATCTAGAAATAGTTTAGGTAGGATCCAAATACGGATGTCGTCCTGACACTTACTCTGGATTCTCATCTAGAAACGGTTCAGGTACGATCCAAAGATGAATTTTATCCTGACACTTATTTCAGATTCTCTTCTAGAAACGGTTCAGGTATGATCCAAAGACGGATGTCATCCTGATACTTATTCTAGACTATTGTCTTGAAATAGCTCAGGTACGATCCAGAGCTGGATGTCATTCTGACACTCATTCAACACATGTTTCAAGTACAGCTCAGATACGATCCAAGGACGGATGTCATTCTGACACTCATTCAATACATGTTCAAGTACAATCATGACATAAATTCATCCACAAAATCTCCAGCAGGAACAGGGGCAGAAACTTCCTAATGCAAAGTCATCGTCGTATCCTCAGCATACGTCCATGACATCTATGTTCCCCACATAGCAGAAAAAACCATAATTTTGATCTCCTTCATCCCCATGCAGGAATTGTCTCCTCTAACAAAACTTCCTCTAGCAGAGAGCTGAAATTTGTGTTCCCTAGCCGAGCTTTATAGTTTCAAACAGTTATAAAACCTCCTCCCGGGTAGAGTTTATTTCTCAAACTGTGGAAGCTCATTGCCTAACAGAGTTTATTTCTCTACATCGGCAGAATATTCCACCAAGCATCTCTCGAGCATAATCAATTCTCAAGCAGAATCAATCCCCAGTAGAATATCCTCAAATAGAAAGAGGAAATCCCCAGCAAATCATATCCATTCATCATTCCCAGCGGAAATGAAGGATTCGGCTTCCCAATACTTCATAGCAGTAATCCGGGATTTATTTTCCTAGACTGGGAAACATATAAATAACATCCCATATTCATACATCATGGCATGTGCATATACATCGCATACAGCATAATCTCATTTATTTTGAGAACATCGTCACAATGTATTTCATACATCATGACATTGCATATGACTAATTCTTTACCTTTTTCAGGGAAAGATCAAATCAACAAACACCATTGATTACTTATGTGACATGTTAGTCTTCTCAAAAGCCATGCATAACAAAGGGTTATCTCCAGATCTTCCTCAGAAAGATGCCCTCACAAGACCTTCTCTGGTTCAGTCAGATCGACACTAAGATCTCTCTGATTTCTATTCCAGTTGAAGATATTCCAAGACTTTTGTCTGGTTCAGCTGAATCGATGCTAAGATTATTTTTATTTCCATTCTAGTCAAAGTTAATCCAAGACCTTCTCTCATTTAGTTACATCGAAACTAAGATCTCTCTGATTTCCATTCCAGTTGAAGACACTGTAAAGCCTAGGTTTCGACCAAATAATAGTATAAGGTGTTGCAAAGCCTGGAACCCAACCAGATAGTATTTCACTTCTTCAAAGACACTATAAAGCCTGGGTTTCGACCAGATAACAATATAAGGTGCTGCGAAGCCTAGAATCTGACCAGATAGTAGTTCACTTCTTCAAACACTGTGAAGCCTAGATTTCGACCAAATAATAGTATAAAGCACTGCGAAGCCTGGAATCCAACCAGATAGAAATTTACCCTGTCAGTTACTATGAAGCCCGGAACCCGCCCGGATAATAGTCAACCAACAATTTAAGACACTATGAAGCCTGGATTTTGACCAGATAACAATATAAGGCGCTGCGAAGCCTAGAATTCGACCAGATAGTAGTTCACCCTGGCAGTTACTATGAAGCTTGGATTCGACGGGATAGTAGTATACCTCATATTCAAGTTGAAGCCTGGACCCGACCAGATAACAGCTTAATTTCTTCAAATTACCAAAGCATGGATACGGTACACCTCAAATTCAAGTTGAAGCCTGAACCCGACCAGATAACAACTGAATTTCATCAAACTACAAATCCTGGGTATGACCAGATAACAATTTAATCTAATTTCCACAGTAAGTCACTGGGAAGCTTGGAGCACGACCAGATAACAGTTAGCCTTATTATCCTCAGCAAGAAACTGTAAAGCCTGGATCTTGACAGATAGCAGTTCACTTCTGTTTCTTCAATCAAATGATGACTCCCAGTAGAGCAACAGACAACTAAAGTTCCTAAAACTCTATGTTCTAAGACCGAGACCAACATTCCTCAATGGAGTCCTCTCTAACAACAAAATCAGGAATTCCCACAAAGGAATATCCCATGAAATTAACATTCATCTAGATGCCATCTTTTAGCCCATCTCTGATGACTCTCCGTCATGTTTTGTGGATGGCATCTTTAATCCCATCTCTGATAGTATCCTGTCACCTTTTCCAAATGGTATCTGTAAGCCCATTCCCGATATTATTCACCAACAATATTACTTCAGACAAGTGAAAATTTCTGGGCACTCTTGTGTTCAATCATCTTCCACCTTCAGATCACGAAAAGGAGACATGTCAATCTACATCCTCAGGTTTAAGAAGATTGAACAGGGGAAACTATTGTACCCCAAAATTTTCCCTCTCATGTTTTCCAAGGTTTTCTCTGCATGGTTGGTCACAAACCCTTGCCTAAAGAAAATGAAAATTTGTGAGTGAGGTTCTTAAGTTTCCTTGCATGCGTTTTGATTGGCATCTCCAAAATGCCTTTCAATTGACATCTCCAAAATACCTTTCGATTGACATCTATATAGCGCCCTTCGATTGGCATGGACAATGGTCTTTCAATTGACCTGTTAACGAGGCCTTTCGATTGGCATTTTAACAAGTACCTTTCAATTGACATGGTAGTAGTGTCCTTCGATTGGCATTACAACAAGGCCTTCGATTGGTATCGACAAAGGCCCTTCGATTGTCATTCCAAAGGGTCCATTCGAAGAACATGAAAAGGTCCATTCGAAGAGACTTTCAAAGGGTCCATTCGAAGAACATGCAAAGGTCCATTCGAAGAAACTTTCAAAGGGTCATTCGAAGGAGGCCATTAGCCCATTCAAAATAGAGCATTCGAAGGAGGCCATCAGCCCATTCGAAAAGGAGCATTTGAAGGCCAGTTACATATCATTCAAAATTCAAAAAAGGGGACAAGATCCCATGTGTTTGGCCAATGTTACAAATTCTAATTCATGGCTTTCAAACACAATCAAGGTTGTTTAAACCTTTTCCTTCTTGTTCCCTACTACCCCCTCTATATAAAGAGATCACAAGTGTTGCAAGAGGGAGAAAATGAAAAAGATTGGGGAGACGTTGCCCACAAGATCCATCAAAGGTTGTCAAACTTTCATAAGTAATCCCAGCCAAAGAAATCCTTCAACCAAAGGTATCCATGCCCAGAAGCCCCAGATCGAAGGTGCTCTCATCCAGAAAGTGCCCAAATCAAAGATTCAATCTGCTGGTAAGAAAGGGTGAATTGTCCAACTTTATATTTGTATAACACATCCATACTTGTTGTTACCTCCGATTTGTCATCCTATACAGGATCAAAGGGACTGGGTTTGGCACCCAGGTCATGTTCTTCGTTTGCTAACACTTGCTGCTGATTTAGCCTGAAAAGACCCAGCGCGCACAGGATCAAAGGACTTGGGTTTTGATACCCAGGTTCTGCATTTTATTTCGATAACGTGCTTTTGCAGGTATAACATCCCAGATCGAAGGAGATACCTTCTCTGGATCGAATCCATAGTCTCTTGGATCGAAGAAGGCATCTCCTTCCTAGATCGAATGGAATTCCCTTTCCCCATGGTCGAAGGGTAATCCCCTTCCCTGGATCGAAGGCTATTCATACCCACTCCCTAGCCCAATCTAAAGAAGGCATCTCTCCTGAATCGAGAAGACCATAACTCTCCTAGGATCGAAACTCCCATTTTCTCCCTGGATCGAAGGGTGTCCCTTGCATTTTATTTTTGCTTTCATTAACTTCATTTTATTTTTACATTAAAATCAAAATCACAAAAATATTAGGCTAGTTGTTTTTCCAACTAAATCAATTTTTTAAATAAATTAATTAATTATCTTAACATCCTTTTTTTCTTAAAGTTAAAATTAAATAGAATTAGGCCTTATTTCCTTTTATACCAAAAACAACAAAAAGATTTTCTTTTACTTCATGCGCGTTTATTTAATTCTGTATTTTTACTATTATTGTATCTGCCTACCGGATGTAATAGATAAAATTAGGATATTTACTGCTTTATTCCCCATTATTCTTGTATAATGTAAATCCCCCTCCCCCCGAAGCATTGTAATAGTGTAGGACCTCTATTTTCTGCATTTTCTTTTTACTGTTTTCATATTAACTGCTAGTAATTAGACATGTATGACAAAGACTGAAATCGAATGCTAGCAAACTTAATAAAAAGACAAAAATAACTAAATCAAAACACACTTGCACACAAGCACCTCTAAGGTACGCCCACTTTGGTTGTCTTTAAAAAACAGTCATGAGGCAAAAATGTTTTAGCAAAGACCCGTAAAATTAAAAGATCACAGTCCTTCGATAACCCTACAGTTGCCTTCCCGGTAAATGATCTAGTCCCTAAAACAGAATTTCTAAAGCATCTTCGTAATTTTCTTCGTTACTGTAACGTCCCTTCGATTATCCCTCAAAAACATCCAACGACAAGGCTACCTACTCACTAATAGTAGGATATCACTGTCTAAAGGAAAAGAGGAAAATAATGACCATTTTCGAGTAATAAAGTAGACAGTTGTTAGAAGTTTGCTCAAACATTTTCCACTTATATAGAAAACTACTTTTAAAAAAACAATTTCAAAACACTTTGTATACTTTCTCTACTATCCTGAGAAACATTACAAAGATAGCCATACTAAGGAGTTTTTCAAAACATTTTCAAACACAAAGTACAAAAGAATCTTAAAAAATGAGCAAACCTCTAAGATCCTGTGGAAAACCACGGATGGAAAGGGTGTTAACACCTTCCCTTTCCCTAATCTAACCCCCTTACTAAGAAAATTCTCGAAAAGGTCTTTTTCTGTTATTTTCACTCTTTCCTTTGTTGGATAAAAGAAAAGACGGTGGCGACTCTTGCTTACCGCACATTTGAGAACCAAAAAAATGCAAAACCAGTATATAACAGTCGGTTCTGCCACCGTATCACAATAGGAAATTTTCTCTTGGGCGTTGAAGAAGCAAGCTACTGTTGCACAATAAACAGCAGAAGATGAGTATGTGGCTGCTGCTGAAGCAACGAGTCAAGCTATATGGCTTTGCAGGATACTTGAAGACATGGGAGAAAAACAAGATGAGCCTACTAAAATTAATTGTGACAACAAATCAGCAATTGCAATGGCGAAAAATCCAGTGCATCAAAGTAGAACAAAACACATAGCAATCAAGTATCACTTTATTAGAGAAGATGAAGCAACTAAGGAGATCAAACTCGACTACTGCAGAACAGAAGAAAAAATTGCAGACATATTCTCGAAGGCGTTACAGAGACCAAGATTTGAAGAGTTGTGAACTATGCTTGGAATTACAGAAATTTGCATCAATGAGGAGTGTTCAAATTGCAACAAATTTCTATAATACTCTAAACATAATATGTATGGTAATGCTAGAATACCCTAGAAACTATAGTGTGTATGAGTATGGTAGAATAATCTAGAACTATAACTGTATGTAAAAGATAGAAGAACCTAGAACTATCATGATACTAACATATCATGAAAACTCTAGAAAAATCTAAAGTAATTTAGAAATATACACCACCATTGAGAGGTTGGTGACTTGAGCCTATAAATAGGTATTTTGTATCTTGTAAATGATCATCCAAGAAATCAATGACATAGTCTTCTTTCTAAACAACTTTCTAAAACTATCTTCTATCATCTATTAACTACACCACTACTAACAAACTTGATGATCTACTGCTCATGGAAATCAAGGATAATCGGTCTTGGGTCCTGCACAGCATTCTAAAAATTAGGAATGAGATTAGCATGATGAGCCAATGGCAAAAACTTGAGTCTATTGAAAAGTTTCGGATGAAGTGTTTTTACTTGAATTTCCTGCAGCACCTGCCTAAAACTGAGTGGGAGATATTATGTGTAGAAACAAATCCAGCCCAAGGGCAATTTTCATTTTGTGGCTTGCGTGCAAGAAACGATTAGATACAAATGATAGACTGGCAAAATTTGGCATCACTTTGGAAATCAAGTGCCTGTTTTGTGATTGTGATTGTGATTAATCTATTAATCACCTGTTTTTTGATTGCTGATTTTCCAGGGGTATTTGGGAGGAAGTGTTGCTTTGGTTGAATATTAGACATAGGCCTCAAGACTGGAATTTGGAGCTTGATTGGCTGATAAAAATCTGCAAAAGCAAGAATTAATGTAGTCAATTTCTCAAGATTACTATAGCTGAGACAATATACGAGATCTGGTGGGATATAAATACTGTTGTATATAACAAAGTTAATAGAGTTAATAGAAATACTAGCAAGGTTATTATTGATAATACAGTAAATAGAACTCGAGGTTTTCTCAATTATAGAGGTCAAATATCTCCGTTTTTTATGCTCTAAGTTCTTGTTAGTTGGACATGTTGTTAGAAAGTTGGATCTTGTGGATCATGTTTGGTGCTTGTATTATTTTTTTAATTATATACAATCAATTATTTCAAAAAAATAAAATAATAATTATTATTATATATAAATGTATTTATTTTCATTTAAAAAATCATATTTCACGTTTCATTATTTTATAGAAAATTTTATTTAATGTTAGAGTGTATACATATTTTATTGAAAGTATATGAAAGTTATACTTAAATAATTAAATAACATATAAATAAAAAATACAAAAAATAATTATCCATCATTGTGGAAACCCTCTCGAACATTCTCATGACACGCTCATCTCTTTACTATCGATCGTCGTTCGCGTACTCACTACTGTTCATCGTTCACCGTACTTAATACCATATTAAATGTGTAACCTTGCTATCATATGTTTTTTATTTGATTTGGTTTCAATCCAAAGGATGATAATTCTACATTGACTCATTGTATCAAGTGTTGGCTTCTTGTTGGTTAGAAGGTTCTTTTCCCTAGCTTTTATCTTATGATTTAGGATAGTCCCTTCATCTCCTCCCATCTTCTTTAATTTCAAAAAATCTTCTCTCTCCTTTCAAAACTATTCTTGTTTTAAAACATGAATCACTTTCACAATAAACTTGGACTTGGGTCCATGCATTTTCAGAAAAATATTTTCTTAATCAAACCTTAATCAACTTAATGATACTTTGACATTTTTGTGAGAAGACTAAAAGTCAATCAATCTCATTCAAACCATTTTGCCACTTTGGATTTTTCCCTTAAAACTTTTTCTCAAAAGATTGGACTCTTGTCAAATCCTTGTAGTGATGTGAACTATTATACTTCTACGATATGTAGTGAAGCGAGATATTTTCCACTTGTGTGTTGAGCGAGATTTTGTTGGTTTTAAAATCCAAGCCATATTCTCCACATTGAGTTGACACAAATTCTACTTTCTCATGATCATGGGTAGTAAGTATGTTTTTCCACTTGGATAAGACAATGATGTCTCGTCTTTTAAAATTCACCAATTTAAGATTAGAATTATAATTTAAAGTAAGTTCGAATAAAAGGGTTTCAAATGAGTAATGCAAAGGTTTCGACTGGAAACGTAAGGAAACGTAAAGGAAATGTAGAATAAATGTAAATGACTTGAAAAAGTAAATGTTTTGACTAAAAATTAAAATAAATACTCGAAATGTTAAAAGACTTGATATTGATAAAGTAAAATGATTCAAAAAGAACAATAGTGGTGTCTATACGTACATTTTCTGCAACTCTTTTCTCTAACACTTGGTACTTCGAGTATATTGAGTAATTTGTACAAAATGAGCACCTCTAAATCCTAACATTAAGAACCCTATTTATACTAATTTTACCCTAACGGTCATTCTATAATAGAGTGTCACGTTCGAAGATTGAATGGCCTTTTGTTACACCCAAAAATTTACCCTCTTGATTTTAGAATTTTTAGGCTTATGTTTCATCATAAACATCATATTGTATTGCATTCATGCATTATGTAGGGATCAAAGTATCTTGGTTATCAGGTCTCCCCCAAGCTTTGGAAGATTGATTGTATTAACAAGTTTCTCAAGGAGGGCCTTATTATCTAAACCTGTGAATATTTCAAGCCCAAAGGTATCATATATCTCAAGATATTTTACCCACCTCTTTGGATCATCAGAAGATTGAGTATTTTGTTGTTTATAAGGAGAATCACATCCTTTGGATTCATCAGTCAAAATTAGGGTTTTTCCCAAGTTGGATTAATTGGGGTCTAGATGAGCCAATTATTGAAGCATCATTCATTTATAATCATTGGAATCAATTTTGTTCAAAAAGCCTCTCTTGATGCCAGATGAATTAGAGGTTTGAAGTTTGACCACTTATCTCCTAGTGTAGAGTGCAAAACTAGAGTTTACGTTATAATTAGGGATTCTTTGGAATTTTGAGTGGGGACTCTTTCCATGGTCTCTATGTGTTTGAGATATCATATGTTTGAAGTTTTTATCATCAATTTTGAAGAGAAGTGGTTCAACTGAATCAAAGGGGGAAATTAGTCATTTTACTCAAAGCCAACAAAGTCAAAGTTGACAAGGTGTACTTTTCGTCAACATGAAGCACGTGATATGTATTTTCATGTGGTATGATCATTGATGATTTATTTTGATGATAATTGCAAGTTTAAGAGGTTACTAGGATTTGAAGTTATCTTGGTGATTGAAAATTTCACTAAGTGTTCTTGATTTAGGCCTGACTTTACAAGGGCATAACTTTCTCATTTTTCAGGGGATTTTTGTGGTTCTTTTTTCCAATTGAAGAGGGGAAGAAGATCTACAAGGCTCCACAGAGGACAAAAATACATTTCTTACTCAAAATCAAAAGTTATGAGCCTTTGAAGTTCAAGGCAGGTGGAGCATTTTTTTGGGGCAATCTTGGGCAACTGGCCAAGCAAGGCTAGACGTTTGGCCTAGGCAATTCACCAAACAATTGGTGACATGCCTATAATTGTTGAATCAAGGCATAATTAGAAAATGTGCCTCGTGCACTTTAAAGAGGGCTATGAAAGCTTCTCATTAAACTTGGAATCTATCAATTTGGGTTAAAATCGAAGAGGCTGTGATTTGAGGAAGTTGGATATTGAAACCAGGGATTCGAATGTCTCTCTTTGACTTCCCTCAGCTTAGGCCATTCGAAGTAGCCTTGTAGGCTGGTCGAATCCTCCTTTGCTCTCTTTGATTTCCTTCGGCTTGGGTCATTCAAAGCAGTTTTGTAGGCTGGTCGAAGCCTCGTTCTTCTCTCTTCGTTTGAACATTCAAAGTGTCACCTTGAGGGATGGTCGAAGCCTCTTGCTTCTTACTTTGTTCTCTCTTCGTTTGGACATTCAAGGTGTCATCTTGTGGGCTGGTTGAAGCCTCTTGCTTCTTACTTTATTCTCTCTTTGTTTGGACATTCAAGGGGTCATTTTAAGGGCTGGTCAAAGCCTTTTGCTTCTTACATTGTTCTCTCTTCGTTTGGACATTCAAGGTGTCATTTTGTAGGCTGGTCGAAGCCTCATTCTTCTTTCTTTATTTGAACATTCAAAGTGTCACTTTGAGGGTTGGTCGAAGCCTCTTGCTTCTTACTTTATGCTCTCTTCGTTTGGATATTCAAGGTGTCATTTTGAGGGATGGTTGAAGCCTCTTGCTTATTACTTTTTTCTCTCTTCTTTTGGACATTCAAGATGTCATTTTGAGGGCTGGTCGAAGCCTCTTGCTTCTTACATTGTTCTCTCCTTGTTTGGACATTCTAGGTGTCATTTTGAGGGCTGGTCGAAGTCTCATTTTTCCCTATTTGTTTGGACATTCAAAGTGTCATCTTGAGGGCTGGTCGAAGCCTTATTCCTGCTCTCTTTTTTTTCTCTCAACTTGGACCATTCGAAGTGACCTCATGGGTTGTTGAAATCTCATTCCTACTCTCTTATTTTCCTCTCAATTTGGACCAATCAAAGTGTTATCTTGGACAAGCCAGCGTGCTTAGTTTTGGGCAAGTTTATTTAAGTTGCCCAGGATTCCTAAGCCTCATATCTAGCTCATCCCTCCATCATTCCTTTCGAACCTCGGCTTGTTTCGAAGCTTAGAATGTGTTCTTTAATTGGCTCAAAGAAAATTTGAGAATGCATGAACCAATTCTCTATGGCCTCAAGTAGGAATTAACTAACCTTTAGTGCACCCTTCGATTATGTTTATTTTCAGGATTGATATTGCACATGTTTGGCACGAATCACACACTTCGTTTCTTGCTTCTTTTGGCCAAACAATCACACTTTCCTTGCCTCCTCACGCTTTCTACATTTTTGCCAAAATTGGTAACTTTCACCTCAAGCAAAATCACACCATGTGCAATCCGTGCCACCTCACCCCCTCACGCTTCACTCACCTCATCTAATTTACCATTGAGCTCATTAAAATACAGCATAAAAGGCCAAATAACAAACAAAACGCAAGCACGTGATCTCACATTTTCATTTGCCTGTTTTGGAAAATTACCCTCCAACGAATTTCTATGAATTATGATTATATTTCCCTCACTCTAAACACACTATATAAACATTGCATTGCTCATTCAAAACGGGAAGGAAGGTAAAAAAGGGAAGAACAAAAGGCTGCATTGGAGGAAGTTCAGATCTAAAACCACTTTTTCTCTAAAAAATATATTTCTTCGATTTTCCCAATTTGCTCGTGCGTTTTGAGTGCTTTTTCTTGCATTCTCTTCTCCAAGTGCTAAGGATTGTAGATCGAGGCTTGGTTTGCAGCTGGAGTAAAGGAGACAGTAGATACACTTTTACCTCAAAGGTTAGAGTCCTCAACTTTGGATCTTGATTTCCGGTCATGAATTGTATGATTTGAGTTTGGAATCATGTTGTTTGATGTTCATTGAGTGTTTCTGCAGCTTTAGAGCTTTTAATTTGATGAAATATGCATGTATGATGATTCTGAAATATCTTGTTCAGTGTGTTTTTGCAATTTTCATGAGATTCGTTCTTGATCTATAGTTAATCATTATATGTGTTTCGAATAGCATGATGTAGATCTTATTTCTGGCTTTAATTTGCACGAAATTTCATAAAAAATGGTGTGGAAATGAGCATGTGGTTTTGATATGAACATTGAGCCCTAACATCTGTTTTACGCGCATTTCTGGTTAGGGCTAGAGGTTGAAGACGAAGCGTGTAACCTTCTGATTGCTCCATTTGAATTTTGCATTTATTTGAAATTTGTTTTATAACTTGATTTTTCCTGATTTTGTTTCTTGCACAAGAATGGATACAAAATTCTGAAAAAATTCATGAAACCTAAAAATAATATTTTTGACCTTGTGTATTTTTTTTTGGAATTTTTGAAAATATCCTGATTGGTTTAAAAATTTGTGTGTTTAATTAATTGTTTGTTTAATTTTCAATTTTATTTTGATATTTCCTTTATTCCAAAAATTACACAAAAAATCATTGAATCTTATTTTTAATTCTAATATTTGAATGTAATTTTGGTTGAATATTTTTCCTATTTTTTATTAGAATTTTATTCTAAGAATGTGAATATTTGTTTAATTGATTAAATGCTTGAATTTGATTTTATTTATGACTTTTCTTTAATTCTAAAAACATGAATAACATAAGTTTTCTTATCTTTGAGTTTTCTTTGATTTTGTATGACTTTAGTTTGAAATTTTTAGAATTGAAACTTAATTTATCAATGATTAAGTTTATTTTCTAAGTAATTAGGGTTTTGAAAATTCTCTTGTTGTTTTGATTCCAAAAACAAATTTTCTTCGAGTTTCAATTGAATTCAGCTGTTGTTTGAAGTTCATAGATGGATTAAGGATATCAAAAATATTTTTCTTGAATTAATTTATGAGGTTTGATATTTTACACTAATTTATTTTTAAAACTTGCATAGATTGGTGGTTTCATCAACGAGTTTTTATGTTTGAAGTTTATTTGATCCTTTCCTCAACCATCAATGAACTTAAGACTTGCTTTCTGACTTCTATACATCTTGAAGATGCTGGAAAAAATTTGTTTGAATTATAGAAGTCCTTTTCTATTTTTGATGAATTTTTCAAAGTCAAAGTGCTCAATTGATGTTGCATATCCTGTTGCATATATTTGATGGCCACTGAACTTGTGTGAGGCCTATAATTTGGCACCTAATGATCATATTACTACTGTTTTACTCACACCAATTCAAATCAATCCACTTGATTTCCCATAATTGGTTGATGACCCCTTTTGATTCATGCCTCCTAACTAATGTTTTTTCCTTGTTTTTGCTTTGAACTTTAAACTTTTAGCTTGAGTTTGAGGTCATCTAATAATCAATGATAACATGTTGAGGAATGATACATCAAGGATAGTCTCATGAATACTTGAGATCACTTGACATTTCATGCTTGAACCAATTTCATTCATATATGAATTTGATGTTCCTTTCTTCTTTCCTTTAGAATCCTTGAAGTATATTAAATGAACTTGTGCAACATGCTTTAGAATTAACATTTTTAAACTCTTGATCATATCCTCATAGCATGTTAGAATCTTGATTTTAAATGGTTTAAGTCTTCTAACTTTGTCTTTGCTTTAATTCTTTGCCTTGCTAACTTATAATCTAAGCTTTGTGATACATTTTGTGGTACCCCTCTTTTGTGTTATGCTTGTAAACCAAAATGAAATGAGTGAGTATGGATGTGGAGTGTTTTCTACTGACTTCTAAAGTCTTTGGTTGTACTCTTCTGTTGCTCCTTTAATCCTTGATTGATATTTACTTGTCAATTCAACATGGTGACAGGAAAGGAGCAACGGTTCTTTAGTCTTGACCTAGTTGTTGTTTGAGTTTGCTTGATGCTTCTTACATCTACTGCCTCTAATGTTTGCCATCATAATTATTTTACATTCTCATGATCATATCATCATCCATCCTTTATTGTTTCATCATTTCCATTTGAAATCACTAATTTGTCTGTTGAATGTGCGAGGTACTCTAAGGAAAAGTTCTTTCATTTAGACTTGGTATTGTAGTGTTCCACTTTATTTGTGGAATACAATTGTTTAAGTTTGCACTATTCATGTTCTTGGTATATTTGTCATTATGTTGCAGGATATATATATATATATATATATATATATATATATATATATATATATATATATATATATATATACATGTGATTGTGACTGCTATAGTCCTTCTCTTGAGGCCTCAATGCATATATATGATGGTGTGTTTTCTGACATGATTTGTTTACTGATGCTATCTTGCTTGAAATTCTGTGGGTTTCTTTTTGCTTGTTCATTTGCTACGGATTGTTATTCGTTTGCTATTGCACTATTTCCCTTTTACTATTTCCACTCCTTATTGCTTTCTATTGCATGATGGGATTTCCGTTGTTGATATATGTCTGGAGTCCCTCTGGTTTATTTAAAGACCTGTTTAAGGAAATTCTGAATATGTACCTTGCTTACTGCTCATGTTTAAATACTTGTTTGTTTACTTGTTTGGTATTTTCCATGCTCCCTTGGGATTGCTCGTGTAGAGTTAGTCCTTGAGCTAGAACTTAGGATAGGAATCCATGTATGCTAACATAGGGTAGAAACTTCCCTCTTTCATCCTCAACCTTAGGGTCAATAATTGTATGATAACATTAGGGTTAGAGATTAGGATAGTCTCCCTTAGTTGTTTTCTTTTTCTTTGCATATTGCATTTTAAAACTAAAACTTCTTCTTAGAAAATCATAAAATATCTCTAATGAACTTAAACCCTTCTTTAAGTTAAAAAATACAAACCAATCTAATTTGTTTGTGTGCCTCTTGGCTTTGTTTTAAATCTTGTCAGATTAATGTTATGCCATCCTTGCCATGACTTTTTGTTATCTTTTAGCCGATGTTTCGCCATCTCACATTCTTTTAGTCGATGTTTCTCCATCTCACATGTTTTTTATCCTACTTTAATTCTCAATATCATTATTAGGTGTAATGTTTTATTCTATGGTATATTGATGTTTCTCCATCTTTGCCATGTTATCTTCCTATCTCTTAGTCGATGTTTCGCCATCGCATATTCTTTTAGACGATGTTTCACCATCTCACATGTTTGTTATCCTACCTTGATTCTCAATATCATTGTTAGGTGTGATATTCTCTGGTTTATTGATGTTTCTCCATCTTTGCCATGTTACCTTCCTATCTCTTAGCCGATGTTTCGCCATCGCACATGTTTGTAGCAGATGTTTCACCATCGCACATGTTTGTTATCCTACTTTGATTTTCAATATCATTGTTAGGTGTAATGTTTCATCGTCTTGTCTGATATTTTTCTATCATGCTGGCATTTTACCGCCTTATCTGAGTTTGTGTTACCATGTGATGTCTTATCATCTCTTTTTGTTATGTTATCATCATTGTTGACATTTTTGCTCTATCTGACGTTTTGCCACTTTGATTGTTGATTTTATCTTCTTAACTAAAAAACACAAACAAACCAAAATATACGAGCCGAACTATGGCTTCTGTGATTCCTTAAAAAGGATATGTAGGCATTGGGGTAGGGCCCAACCGAGCCTAACTTTTATTTTCCCTACATTATTTCCTCCTTTATTTTGCATGCATTCCCCGTACAACTTAGACATAGATTTTTATACACCCATTAGATTAGACAACAAGAGTGGATACCGTAGAGTACTACGGGAGTGTGGGGTTCTAATACCTTCTCGTCGCGTAGCAGACTCTCTTACCTGATCTCTCGGTTGCAAGACCATGATTTCACCCTCTTCAGGTTTTCTCGATGTTTACCTTTCCCTCTCAGTGGGATAAAAGACATTTGGTGGTGACTTCATTGATTGATATTTCATCATATATTAGATGAATGTTCGGCCGGTTGTTTCACCTTCGAACCCATCATACTTCCACGCGTCTTTTATAACTCAAACATTCAATTTCAAATTCAAATTCTTGTCTTTTATAGGTGCCAAGTTTTCTATGTATATAAAAAACTTTCGATTTTGAAATATACTTAACGAATATTTATTATATTCATTTTGAAATATGAAAACAGTTCCCAAGAGAAAATAACTTAACCTCTTCCTCTTCTTATAACAGAAGCACACGTGTCCCACTAACTTGTTATAGTGTAAACTTCTCAACCACTATAATTATTTTATAAACACTTCATCTTCTTCATCTTTACACTTTCGTTTCTGTAAATTTCAATCTTCCAAAAATTCAAAAACAAAATCCATTTTTCAAATTTCAATCCAACACTTATCTCAACAATGTTATCATCGAAGAAACAACAATCATCCAAGAACACCAAACAAATAGGAACTTCAAAGGACGTTGCTCTTCAATCTGGGCTTGTTAGTGAACTTATGACCACTGAAAATCTAGAATTCATATCTACTCCCAAATTTACTCCAGAACAAAAAGCTATTTATGTTCCAAGGTACTCATTATTTCCTCTTTCACTGATAAAACACTGTGTTTTATGGGACCTTTGATCTCTGCTGAAAATCTGGAAAAATTTGTAGAGTTTTTTCCCATTTACCATGAGACTAAACCAATAGCTAACGAAGCCAAGCCTCCTAAGAAAAGTGATGACGATTCTGCTAAGAAACCCAAAAAAACTTCCAAAGAAAAAACTTCTGAGGAGACCTATAAGACAAAAAAAGAAGTTTTTCAATTAGATTATATAACTGAAAACTTTAAACCCTTTCGATCATGCCCTTCATTAGATAATCTTTATCTGTCTTGGCTTTCCAAAATCAAAAGTCAAAAAATATCAAGACTGGAATGATCTTGGTATCTTTGACTTAATTCAAATGTCAAAATTAGGATTTAGTTATTGTCAACCTTTGCTATTAACATCTTTATATTTTTGGGATAGCACCTATAATACTTTTCATTTTCCATATGGGATGATGACTCCCACTCTTTTTTACATAGCTGCAATAACTAGACTTCCTCCAAATAGAGAAACCTTTTACCCTTACTTGAAATCCGACAACACCATTAACTTCCAAGTTAAAAATGCTAGTTTCACCGCTTATATGAATCTTTATCACACTGAGGGGGATGAAGTAATAAATATTGAACACATAGCTTTCCTTGCCTTGTGGTAGTCGAAGTACATTTTTTACTGCAAATCACTACAAGTTGCTAGGAGAATTTTAACCATAGCCAACCAATTGCATTCTGGTCGAAAGATATGTTTAAGTGATTTGCTCTTAGTTGGTCTTTATGAGATCTTAGGGTCTGCTACTTCTAAATTAAAAAGCTACGAAACTGGTACCAACTTGCTCCTCGCTGACCCATATTGGCTTCTTCAGCTGTGGCTAAATGCCACTTTCGAACCATCACTTAGCACCTTTAAGACCATAGATGAAGAATATATTGATATTTCCAACCGGACCATTGAAGGAATCAAACTTCTACAATTAACCCCAAACGAAGAGGCAGAGAATATCCAAAAAAGTTTCACCAATTATATGATGATGTTTTCGAATTGTCATGATTTTGTCCCAACTATGGCTCCTTTTTCTTATCGAACCCATGGTCTTGCGTGGTTTACCTCATTCATTGAAGATGCTTTGAATAATGTTGATTTAGAAATCAAAGACATATGGTATGCATTCCTTTTACCAATGCTACTAATCTCCAAGATCATGCTAGCGAAGAGCCATGTTTGTTTATTGGCCTACCAACCCAATTATGTATCCCGCCAGTTTGGGTTATGTCAACTTGTTCTCGAACCTATCTTTAATCGAAATAAATATATTTGTGTAGAAGGAGTCAATTATGTATTTCAGGACATTGCGAAGTATCAAAACTATCATGCCAATTTTGTTGAATTTAAACTTACTTTGTTTCAACCAACTTTCTACACAACTAAAAGTTTTTACTCTTGGTGGACTGAATTTTATACCAAGAACATGTTCAGCACTACTCAGATAAGCAAATGTTTAACGAAAGCTTTTTCGTTCATGCAGGAAAATATTCAAAAAGGTAAGTTCACACACATCAAAGAAATCCAGGCGTTCTAGAGATACATTGAAACTGTCTATGATCCAACTAATATTAGTCGAACTATTTTTGACCCATCAAAAACTTCAAAAGAGAAATTTACTAAAAAACTTCCAAGCCTAAAAATTTCATCTTCTATAAAGCTTGAACATAGATATGAACTAGCTTTTCGACTACAACCACCAAAATTTCCAAAACTACCAAATGCTGACTTTGGTTTAGCATTTTTTTCCACCTTATCCAAATTGGTTTACTTGTGGAAATATTTTTAACATCCTAAAAAATGATGCCCAAACATCTGCTAAGAGTAGTTTCGACTAAGCATACTCTGGACAATTTCAAAGGTTACCTTCACTGTGACTTATCAGCAGTCTCTATTGTATCTGATACATATGAAGGTGTGGAACCAAAGGACTCCTTGATCCTTTTGATTATCCTTTAAAATTCACTCAATATTGTTCATTTAACAAACTTCAAATGTATGTCTAATGTTAGTTCTCGAGAGAAAAATAGCCAAGAAAGAAAAGCCTGGATCGAAGGAAAGTTTGACTTCCAATCAAACTACTACTGCAACCACCAAAGAGCCTTCTTCCACACAGGACAAATATCAAGACAAACGGAAATCGAAGAAAGTTATGGTATGATTTTCAGAAACAAAATTTCCTCAAAATTCCTCACACAATGCCTAACTATGACGTTTTTCAGGCTAGTGGTCTTCCACCAATATCTCCTGGAAAAAGGAGAAATGATGACGAAGATCTAGTGACCGTCGAAGACGAAGAACACACTAATCCAGATGCTTATCCTGCTCCTTTCAAAACCAAGAAGAAAAAGAAGAAGACCAAGAAATCTATTGGCAGTCCCAAATAATCAATTCAACAAGATCCTGACACAACAACCTTGCCCCTAATCCAAAAATAAATTCAACCTCAACCTATTATTCAAGTTGCTATGGAACATATTGGAAGCAATGCTACAAATGATGATGATCCAAATGTATGATTGAAACTCACAAGCTTTTCCTTCGAATGCTTTACTATTCGAACTAACTATATTTATTTGCAGAATAAGTAAACAACTGCTTCGGATTCTTTCGTAAATTTTGAGATTCCACCTCAAACTTGTAATGCTTTGCCTCAACTTAATCCTAGCGGTGCAGCCCTCAATAAAGGTTCTTCTACTGCTGCTCCTCAACTAGAGAATGGTGATGTTAAAGGAGAACAAGAGATTTCTTCTCTTGATGGAAATATTTTCAAGGAATCTCAAAGAGCTTGCAAGAGGAAACAAGATCCAAACAAAGATAGCCCTAGCGATTCTTCCCCAAAAAGGGCCAAATTTTCTTAAGACTTTCTTGATAATGAGGAACACTTTTCAGAAGATGTTACCCATCATTTTTCCAATGAAGGAAAAGGTGCAGTGGAGCAAACAAAACACCAAGAAAATAAGAACAATCAAGAGAAAATTCATATTGTTACTGAGATATAAACTTCTGCTCAACCACAAATTCAAACAACTTAAATTCAACTTCCAATGCCTCTTACCGAAGAAGAGAAAGAAGCTTTGAAGAAAAATAATCCTTTGCGATATGTAAGGATAATGGTGGAAAATAGAGGATCCTCTTCTGAAAAGGGCCAATCTGATGTTTCCACCCATTCTAATGAAGGGGCCAATGAGGCTTCTTATGATGAACTCCTTCGAAAGGTGAATGAAATTGTTTTTGAAGTTGATTTGTTTGATGTATTGAAGAAAGACATCACTGATTGCTATCGAATGAAGAAATTGATAGGCTAAATCAATATCACTGCTTGTCCCTTAAACATAGGTGAGGCTCTGATTGATGCTCAACATCTGATTGACCAGATTAGTACTAAGCACAACAGGAAGATGGATATTATATTAAAGATCCAAATGAAGCAACAAACTCAAGCAAATGAATTTGACGATGCTCTCAAGACTTTGCAGGAAGCTGAGCAACTAGAGGTTTCGTATCAGGAAGTGAAAACAAAGTATGATGAATATACCAAATCAATTTATCTTTGGGTGGCTCAAATTAAAGAATTAAAGGAAAAAATCGTTAAAGACAAAACCAAGCAAGCTTCTATCAAAGGGCTGGACAGAGCTAGAATCGAAGAGTTGGGGGCAAAGAGTGTGGATCACGTTGAGAAAGCCACTTTCATGACTAATGAAATTTCCGCTCTTGAAAGTCTCAAATTTGTTGTTGATTATAAGCTAAATTTTGCCAAGATCAAATATGATAGGTTAAAGAACAACCTACCATTTTGATTTGTCATGTAATATTGAACTAGTTTTTTTGTGCTTCGTTTAAAGTTTGTAACTCCTTGGAACAAAAGTCATTTTGGCAACTTTAATTTTATTGGTACCATTTGGTTTAAGCTAAAGCACTTCACATTATTTTGTTAGAATTCTAACTTCTTGAAGATATGGTCTATACTTCTGTAAGTATTTACCGTTTATTTTTATGCTCCTTTGATCCTCTGCTAATTCTTCGGTCTCATAAGCGTTGTTTGAAAATGCTTGTACGATTCGAAAAAGTCCTTCCCAAAGTGGAGACCATTTACCTAATGGCTTATTCTTTCGATCCATAGGCAACATTACTTTCCATATTAAATCATTGTTTACGAATGTTTTACCTTTAACTCTTTTGTTATATGCTCTGGTTATTCCTTCTATTTATATTCTCAAAGTTTCCAACGCATGCACCATTTCTTAATCCAGATGCACTAATTCATTCATCATCATTTCCCAATAATGCTCAGAAGGAATTTCTCCTTACCTCTGAATTCTTACTAACTGTAAGTGGATTTCGACTGGAAAAACTGCATCATGTCCAAATGTGAGTTGATATGGTGTAGAATTTGTTGCTTCTTTAGGAGACGTTCGACAAACCCGTAGAACTTGGTCTAAAGTTTTATGCCAATTCTTTGGTTTTATCCTCACATGTTTCTTTATTAGACCAATTATCACCTTGTTAGCTGCTTTTACTTGACCATTTGCTTAAGCATGGTATTGTGTTGAGGTCAACAATTTGAAACCCGTTTCCTTAGCAAACTCTTGCATCTTTCGACCAGTGAAAGTTGATCCTTGATTTGTTTTAATACTTTTTGGGATTCTAAACCTATAAATTATATGCCTTTGAATGAATTCAATAATAACCTCTTAATCTACATTCACTAGAGGATTGCTTCGACCAAAATGTATCTTTGGCCTTTGGATGAAGTAGGATGAATTTCCCCAATTAGGTCTAATGTCCAGCCTCTAAAAGGCCATGGCTTGACAATTGAGTGAAGTTCGCTTGCAAGGGAGTGTTGAATACTTGCATGTGTTTGACATTCCTGGCATCCCTTGGAAAACTCTATACAATCTTTGAGCATTGTGGGTTAATACATTCCGTATCGAAATAGAAACCACTTCATTTTATGGCCTTCTTGATGCGCTCCACATGCCCCACTGTGCACACCGGAAAAAGCTAAGTATGCTTCACTTTCTACTAAACACTTAAGAAAGACTCCTTCTAGGGTTTTCTTGAACAATTTGTTTCCCATCAAGATATAGGATAAGCTCTATACTTGATCTTCCTTTTTGCATCTATTGAAGGATCTTTAAGATAATTTATGATTGCGCTATGCTAATTTGTATCTATTAGAGTATTAATAGATAATACTTTGAATTCTTCTTTGTTAGTGTATCCTAATTTTGAACTCTCCAAATCAGATGGGGATAAACTGGCAGCCATTTCTTTTCCTCTTACTTCGATAAGACCTTATAAACTTTATGTTGATACTTTATATCCTGAAGCTATCTGTGCCAAGTCATTTGCTTCCTGATTTTTAACCCTAGGAATCTGTTTAATACCCACGTACTCGAATCTTTTGAGTAATCTATTGACAATAACAAAGCATTTGTTCAAATTTTCTTTTATACATTTGTATTTATTTGTTATTTGCTTTATCACTAATTCAGAGTCTCCTTTGATTTCATCTCTTGTTGCCCCCAATTCCAACAAGGCTTCGAGTCCAGCAATTAACGCTTCATATTCTGCCTCATTGTTCGAACAAAGAAGGCCTTTGATCTTATACTTAAGTCTTGTTGGAATTCCTTCAGGGGAAATGATCAAGATTCCAACCCCACTACCTTCTTTATGGGTATAATCATCAAAAAATAGTTTCCAAGGTTTCAACTCAACACAATGTTGAGGATTTTTCACCACTTCATGGTCCACAATAAAATCTGAGACCACTTGACCCTTCATTGCTCTTAAAGGAAAGAAAGCCAAGGAATACTCAGTAAGGGCTAAATCCCATTTTCCAATTCGACTGTGTGGGATTGGCTTTGATTGCATGTGTTTAATAACATCAAAATGTGATGAAACATAAACATCAACAGATTTTATATAATATTTTAATTTGGTACAAGAGAAATATAAACAAAGACATAATTTTTCTATTGCCTGGTATCTAGTCTCGACATCATTTAGCACCCTACTTAAGTAATAAATGGCTCTTTCGACACCATTATCATCTTCTTGGGCTAACATGCTTCCTATAGTTAGTTCTGAGGCTGATATATATAGCCTCATGGGCTTCTTTCCACAAGGAGGTGTGAGGATATGAGGATGCATCAAATATTGCTTGATATTATCAAACGCCCGTAGATGTTCTTCTTTCAATTTGAAGTTTCCTTATTTGAGGCATAAGAGAGGGGAGAAGGCTTGAGTCCGACCACTCAGATTAGAAAGAAATCTTCTTAAGAAGTTTATTTTTCCTAGAAGTGATTGCAACTCCTTTTTCGATGATGGCGATTTCACTTCCATAATTGCTTTTGTTTTATTATGGTTTATCTCTGTCCCTTTCTTGTGGACTATAAATCCCAGGAAATCACCTGCCTGCACAAAGAAAGCACAATTGAGGGGATTCATCTTCAAACCATGTTTCCTTATTCTTTCGAATGATTGTCGAAGATGATCCAAATGGAACTCATGGGACACATATTTGCTGACAATGTCATCAATATAAACATGCATAAAGGTAAGTTGCCCCAATGTTTTTTAGTCCAAAAGGAATCACTATCCATTCATAGGTGCCTAATTCCCCAGGGCATCGAAAGGCTGTTTTGGGCACATCTTCATTGGCAATGAAAATTTTGTTATATCCTGAATATCTGTCAAGCATACTCAAGTATGCGAAACCTTCTGCAAAATCAATTAACATCTCTGCTATAGGCATTGATATTCATCCTTGGGGGTTGCAACATTTAAATCATGGAATTCTATGCAAACCCTAAGGGATCCATTCTTTTTAATAACAGGAAAAATATTTGCAATCCATTCTACATACTTGGTTGTTCTAATGAAGTTGCATCAAAGGATTCTTTCGACTTCCTCCTTTATTTTTAATAGTATCTTTGGTGTGAACCTTTTGGGAGTTTGCTTGATGAGCTTCTAGCCATCCTTTACTGGCAGCTTCAGTTTGAACAGATCTCTTCTTAAACCAGGAATTTCATCGTAGTCCCAAGCTAAACACTCTTTATATTCCTTCAACATCTGGATTTCTTTGTTCTTTACCTCTAAATCAAGCTTTACACTGATATAAGTGGGTCTTTTTCAATTCCTTCTCCTAAATTAACTTCTTCAAGGGGATCTTGTGGCATCATTTTTGCGCTTGGGCCACTGGATCCCTTTCAAATCCCAAATGTCCATTATCATAGATAGCGTCGAGCCTTTGGTTGTTGATTTCTACGGGTACCTGTTCATTAGGGGGCTTTGGAATAAAATGCACTCCAGGCCCTTCTGTATATGCTTATTCTTCTTTGGCTTGGATATCCAAGTATTTTGCTTCGGCTTCCAAAGCCGTTTTTATTTTATTTTCTGCCATGTAGGCCAAAATATTTTCGATGAAGGATGACTCAAACATCATTATTGACTCATCAAACCAGCCTGTTGGCCGTTGTGATACGGTGGAAGAATGGACTGTTTATATTGGTTTGCATTTTGTATTCGCAAATATGCAGTAAGCAAGAGTTTCCACCGTCTTGTCTTTTATCCGACAAAGGAAAGGGTGAAAAGAACAGAAAAAGACCTTTTCATGAGTTTTCTGAGTAAGGGGGGTAGATTATGGAAAGGGAAGGTGTTAGCATCCTTTCCATCTATAGTTTTCCACGGGCTCTTAGAGGTTTGCTCATTTTAAAATACCTTTGTGCTTTGTGTGTTTGAAAATGTTTTAAAAGCACCTTAGTTCGGCAAACTTTGTAATGTTTCTCCGGATAGTGGAGAAAGTATACAAAGTGTTTTGAAATTGTTTTTGTAAAGTAATTTTTGTGTAAGTGCAAAATATTTGAGCAAACTTCTAATAGCTATATACTTTATTACTCGAAAAGGGTCGTTCTTTTCCTCTTTTCCTTTAGACAATGCTATCCTGCTATTAGTGAGTAGGTAGCCTTATCGTTGGATGTTGAGGGTCAATCGAAGGGGCGTTTTACAGTCATAAAGGCAACATATGGAGATGCTTTTGCAATTTCATTTAAGGGACAAGATCATTTACCGAAAGGAAACACCGTAGGGTCATCGAGGGACTATGATCTTTTGATTCTTACGGGTCTTTGCTAAAGTGTCCCCATTCTCGAGGGACATGATTGCTTTACTGAAGGCAACCAAAGTGGGGAAACCCTAGAGGTGCATATGTGCATATGTGTTAAGATTCAGTAATTTTTTTCTTTTTGTTAGGTTAGCTAACATTTTAATCCTAATTAATTAAATGAATACAAGAAAACTAATTCTAATATTTTTTTTGTGTTTTTGTTAAGAAAATATTTGAATTATAAGAACCTAGTTCTAATTATTTTTAAATTATAAAATAATGTCAAAATAATTAAGTTAATTAATTTACCAAATTAAAATTAATTAGAAAATCCTAAGTGTAATATTTTTTATGGTTTTTGTTGATTTTATGATTATAATTAAAAAAAGAATAAAAAAGGAATAAACAAATAAAACAAAAACAAGTAGCATGTTGGGCCTGATGTTGTAAGCCATTAGGGGGTATGCTTTTGAGATTTGCTAGGCCCATGAGATGACAAGCCCAAGTCACGTTGGATCCAGTGAAGACAATCCTTGATGGCACACGGTAGATTTGCGCATTTGGAGAGTTAGATCTGCACAATAAAAGATATGTCTTTTTGGGAGCGAGGGCACCAATAGATGTCAGAGTGAGAAAGAGACATTAATCTTTAGTTCCATCTTAAACCTAGCTCATTCTTAATTACTGACCGAGGAAGGTGTGAAATAAACCACCTATAGAATAGAGGTATGCAACACATAAGAGTCCCTCGCTTCTTCATGGTACGGGTATGGAGTGAATGCAGAATATCCCCGAGCAATGTAGGCACCGGATTGTGAGCAAGGAAGATGTTAATGGCACTGACATCTACAAACTGGCATGAATTGGGGAACATAACCAACCCATAGATCAAAAGAGCTAAAAAATATTCAAAGGCATGGTAACTCATAGCATCTAGGAATACCTGAGCTTTCTTCATCAAAAAACTTGTGAGGAGGCCCTTAACTCCACTCACTCTTTCCCAATTGGACTCAATGTTAGATGGCTTCAAATGCAAAGCTATGGCAACATCTTCAGCTGTTGGATCTTATTCTAAATCAGTAAAGGGTATCTGCTTCAATATAGGCAAACCAAGTATTTTGAAGAATTCTTCCAGTGTAGGCACCAACTGATAGTCTGGAAATGTGAAGCAATGGTTTTTAGCGTTGAAGAACTGGAATAAGACACTCATCAATCCCTCGTCAAAACCGACAGTTACCGAACTGAGAAAGTGAACATATCTCTTGTTGAATGATGAACTCTCATGAACTTTTAAAACCATTTCTTTGAGTTTGGGAGGAATGTCTACAAAATTGATTCAGATGGTTTTTATGCGAGCTGAATCCATAACCTACAAAACAGAGGAGAGATAAATCCACAGGCCCTTGAAATGGTTAGTGTACATGGCATGTTATGATTTTTATGATGTTATTATTACGATTTGAAATCAAAAGTATATCAAACGCACACAACTCACACAGAGACCTTAGGTTTAAAGGCTTGTATGAGTTTTAAAGATGAGTACCCTCTTGAAGTTTCAGTTGGTTCAACTTGTCCTATTAATAGTAACCGAGTTCTAAGGAGTATCATATCATTGACCTTTCTTTTAGGCATTGTTCTAGCTCAAGCATCGAAGTATTGCGGCCATAATATCCCAAAAGTCCAATCTCAATAAATGTAGTATCGAGTATCAACCAATCTTCGGTCGGAACCAAAGTCGGCCATCTCACTACTTTCTAATGGCTTAGGATGAGTCAATTAAAGGTTCTAAAGGTCAGTTAGCGCTTAATTACACTATAAGGAAGCCTAATATTATCCTTGATTGACTCAAGGAACATTAGTACAAGCCAGAGTATCGCGCTAACGTAGCCATCACTTCATCCATATCGTTCTACGTCGTACAACTTCTATGATTTATTGCTACTTACCTAAAAAGGTGCCCCAGATCCGGGTGTAGGATCTTTTAATAACAACCCAAAAAAAACCCTCAAAAGTAAAGCATACAAAGCAAGCAATTAAAATAATTTAAAATGAACTAACTCTTAAGGTAACCCCACTTTTTAATAATTCCCCAGCAGAGTCGCCGATTCTGATTAACTGTGGCAGAAATGACTGTTAATATTGGTTTTACGTTTGTGTTCACAAATGTTGTGGTAAGCAAGAGTCTCCATCGAATTTTATTTTATCCAAATTAAGGAAAGGGTGAAAAGAACAGAAAAATACCTTTTCGAAAATTTTCTGAGTAAGGGGGGTAGATTATGGAAAGGGAAGGTGTTAGCACCCTTTACATCCGTAGTTTTCTATGGTCTCTTATATGCTTAGCTCATTTTTTAAATACCTTGTTCTTTGTGTTTTGAAAAAGTAGTTTGAAAATGCCTTAGTACGGCGATTCGCTTTATGATAACTCTTGTATCAGTCCTCAAGAGTGTTGACAAAGCGAATGTTTTTGAAAGTGTTTTTGAAATGTTTTTGTGTAGGTGCAAAAAGTTTGTTTTGAGCAAGCATCTAATAGCTATCTACTTGGATTCTAAAAGGTTCGTTCTTTTCCTCCTATCCTTTAGACAGTGTTATCCTACTATTAGTGAGTAGGTAGCCATATCGTTGGATGTTTGAGGGACAGTCGAAGGGACGTTTTTATAGTCACAAAGGCAACTGGGCAAGAAGCTTTAGTAGCTACCCTAGGGTTCTAAGATCATATTTTTACCAAAGCAACATCGAGAGGATTACTGAGGGACTTATGATCTTTTTGAACAAGAGGGTAGCCACTAAAACCTCTCACGCTTCGAGAGTTGTGACTATTTTCCGAAGGCAACCGAAGTGGGGTACCCTAGAGGTGTATATGTGCAATGTGTGTTATGTTCAGTTATTTCAGTGTTGAGTTAGGTTTGCTAACGTTTGATTATTAGGCTCTTGTCATGCAATCCTATTATCATACATTTCGGCAGTTAATATATGTATAGGAATTAAAAGTGCAAAAATGTAAACCCTACGCTATTATAATGCCTCGGGGAGGGGGTATTTACATATCCAAAAATTTGGGGAAAGAAAATAAATAAAAGCGGTAAAGCCCTAGTTAATTATCTATTATATCCAATGGGCAGTTACATTAGTATAAAAAGTGCAAAAATAAAATAATGCGCGTGAAAGGGAAAGAGACATCTAGAGTCCTAAAACTTCTAAATAAACAAGAAAACCTTTTTGGTTGTTTTTTTGTTTATTTTAAGAAAATACTTAAAATTAAAATGTGGAAGGCTAAATTTAATCCTAATTAATTAAATGAATACAAGAAAACTAATTCTAATATTTTTTTGTATTTTTGTTAAGAAAATATTTGAATTATAAGAACCTAGTTCTAATTATTTTTAAATTATAAAATAATGTCAAAATAATTAAATTAATTAATTTACCAAATTAAAATTAATTAGAAAATCCTAACTCTAATATTTTTTTATGGTTTTTGTTGATTTTATGATTATAATTAAAAGTAGATTAAAAAAGGAATAAACAAATAAAACAAAAACAAGTAGCATATTGGGCCTGATGTTATAAGCAATTGGGGGGTATGATTTTGAGATTTTCTAGGCTCATGAGATGACAAGCCCATGTCATGTTGGATCCAGTGAAGACAATCCTTGGTGGCACACGGTACATCTGTGCATTTGGAGAGTTAGATCTCCATCTGTTGACATTTGATGGTCCAACCATGAGGGCATATAGTGAGCGCTTGACTATACAACACATGGAATCTGCAAAGCAATGTTAGAAAAATAAAATTGTGAGGCCTGGGTATCGAACCCAGACCCTTTCAATTACCCATATTCCTTCACCATTTGAGCTAGATTTGAGATTCTAATGAATCCACTTCACATATCTTAGTGATGGTATCTTGTTACTTCAGACTTTACATGTAACATATTAACAATTATGCAGCATGAATATGCAGTCGAAATTAAGTTACATGGGAAATTTACTTGATATCGAAGGTTCGTTACTAGTGGGATGCTTCGATTCAGGCAACCTTGTTGGGATTTTGGAAGTTTGTGGAGCTCTTGTGGGGTAGTGTGTGCGTGTAGTATGTATTTTGTGTGTAGTGTCTCCATCTCTAGACTCCTGGCGAATGTCACTTTGTGTATGTGTCTGGCTTTGTATTTATAGGGACGTGAGGGTGAATGGAAATGGCAAGGGACAGCCATTAACTAGGCCTAGAAGGCCATGAGACAAGAATCCAAAACATTGAAAGTCAGTCATATTTGGATAATTCTTGCCTTTTGAAATCTTGAGTGAACTTGGACATATTTGATTCTTTCAAATACCTTATAGCCTTGCTCTTCGATTGGCCCTGAGTTTCCTCCTTCGAATGGCTCTTGTTTAGCTCCTTCGATTGAGTCCATCCTCATCAATTCGAATTTCTCAAATCTTTGATTACTCTGAATTCCAATTGTTCATAGTTTTCCCTTTTTAGGGCTTCTTCGAAAACCCCTCAGATCTTTGCTCTTCGATTAGCTATGACTTGCTCCTCATGGCTCCTTCGAATGGACCCATCTATTTTCCTTAGCTGCTTGATTCAAATAGCCCAAATGAGAACTTCATTCTAGCCAGTCGAAGCCTCTTTTGTCACTTCCTTCAAATGTTATGGCGCAGGAGGCTTGGGTTTGGAAACATGTATGACCAAGAGTCATCATAAGACAAACTAGCTTTCAATAATTATGTGTCTCCTTCGAATGGCCACCAATGTGTGTCCTTTGAATGGACCTTTGGAGTACTCTTTCGAAGGGGTCATATTGTGTGTCATGGTGCATAAACTATGCTGAGGGGTCTTGGCCTTTTGCATTGAAAGCAAGCACAAAGAAAGTCTTTGCCTTATGCATTGAATGCAATCATAGAAGAAACCTTCGCCCTTGTGAATCCCAGATAAGTCTGAGGAAGCCTATGCCTCGTGGATCGAAGGCCAGTTGGAAGGAGCCTTTGACTTAGTGAATCCAAGGTAAGCATGAAAAGGCCTTTGCCTAGTGAGTCGAAGGTTGCATGTAGAGGACTTTTTCCTTGTGAATTAAAATAAACATGCAGGAGGCCACTGCAGGTGAATCGAAGGGAAATTGTAGGGGATTCTTGCTTAAATGAAACTTGGACCGCTTACTCGAACGGGAACCAACGCACAATCGAAGTTGATGGGACAATGCTGGACCGAAGGGTTTTAGATGCCCAATCAAAGCTTATTGACATGCCAATCGAAGGACCCTTTACTCTGATATGCCAATCTAATGACATTGTTTAGATGCCAATCGAAAGACACTATTGACATGTCGATCGAAGGACATTTGGTTTCACATGCTAATCGAAGGACACTGTTAAGATGACAATCGAAGGACACTATTGACAAGCCAATCGAAAGACACTTGACCATCATTTAAAAATTTAATTTTCTTTAGG
Organism: Vicia faba; assembly: GCA_948472305.1. Lineage (NCBI taxonomy): Eukaryota > Viridiplantae > Streptophyta > Magnoliopsida > Fabales > Fabaceae > Vicia > Vicia faba. Next base: position 1,409,083,219 of record OX451736.1, read on the forward strand.
CATGTGTTTGTAACCACCCATGTAAGAGAAAAATTTGGGAAATAAGAGAGGGAAAATTTTGGGGTACAACAGGTTCTAGTCAGGGCTTCAAAGATTATGCCTAGAAGTGGAGAGATTTTGCAAAAGATTCCAACCTCCTTTGTCTGACAGAGAGCTGGTAGATATGTTCTTGGGTACTTTGTCCGGCCCTTTTTTCCACCACTTGATTGCAAGCTCTTCAGTCGGGTTCACTGAGATAATATTGACAGGTGAAAGAGTAGAAGCTGGTATCAAGAGAGGTAAGATTCAAAGGGATGCATCTTCAAGTACAGTAAAGAAACCCTTCACTAGGAAGAAAGAGGTCAGTGCTTCTTATGACCAGAGAAATCAGGGTAAAACTGAACGTTGTCCAACGCTAGGAGTTGTGATGATTTATAACCCTGCATCGACTTAATGGCAAGATAATCAGCGCAGGCAGGATGTGCCTAGAATACAATTCACCAGACTTAACATGCCCTTATCTCAGGTATTGCAACATCTATTGAAGGATAGCTTGGTCACCCTTAGGGAGCCTCTTCAAAACCCAAACACTACATCTCCTTGTTATAATCCAAATGCTCGGTATGCCTACAACTCCAATAGTCCATGGCATGATACAAATGATTGTTGGGCTCTGAAGATTAAATTTCAGGATCATATTGAGGCAAAGGAGATTGAATTTGACCCTCCTGAAACCCCCAATGTGATAATTTCACCCATTCCCAAACATTACCAGGGTATTAATGTTATTGATGATGTTCTATTAGTTTCTTCTTTGGATGATTTGACCACCCCTATACCAAATGTTAAGGAGAATCTCTTACAAGTCGATTTATTTATGGGCTGTGGTGAAGGTTTCCACCTGTGTGCGTCTATGCCCAATGGTTGTTTGTTTTTGAAGATAGGTGTCCAACGCATGATGAACAACAAGGAAATAATGTTTGAGAAGATTCCCTCTATGAAAAGTCTATGTGAAGATGCAAAATGTGAAGATGTGTCAATTATTACCATTTTTGACAATCCTCTCAGGATCTTCTCTAAAAGACTTGTCAGGATTACATCCACGCCTAAGGTTGCTCCTTTAATTATCACCTTTCCAGGGCCAATACCATATTCCTCCGACAAGGCTTTTCCTTGGAATTATGGAGCTGACATCTACTACCATGGCGACAAGCAAGACCTATTGGTTATTAAGAATTAAGCTACTGAAGATACTGATCCTAATATTCACAACATTGATGGGACTAGTAAGATTACCAGAAGTGGATGGATTTTCTCTCCCAAAATCTCTCCAAAGACTGTTGTTACTCCTTTGGTTATTCCTGCTAATGTTCCTAGTGTTACTCATGTTGCTACTCCTACTATCACTCCTGATGTTGTTCTTTCTACTGGGTCGTTTGAGACTCGGGGCAAAGAAGTATTGTTTGAGCCTGCCCGGACGGAGGCACCTAAAGAAGCCATTCTTGAAGCCTCTAAAAAAGAAATGGAGGAAATACTTAAGATTATACAGAAAAGTGACTACAATATCATGGAACAATTAGGGCATACCCCCTCAAAAATTTCAATGGTGGCCTTGTTTTTATGCTCTGAAGCCCATGCTAAGGCTTTGGTGAAGTTCCTGAAGTCTTCCCATGTGTCGTAAGATACTTTTGCCAACTAATTTGAAAACAGTGTTGCTAGTCTAACTGCTGACAATGGACTCGGTTTATCTGATGCTGATTTGACGTCCAAAGGAAGAAAGCATAATGATGCCCTGCATGTCTCTATTGAGTGCAGGGGCACTACCCTAGCTCATGTTCTAGTTGATACGGGTTTGTCACCAAATGTTCTACCCAAGGGGGCCCTAGACAGATTGGACTGTGAAGGACTTACATTGAAGCCTATTAAAATTGTGGTGAGGGATTTTAATGGTTCCAATAGAATGGTACATGGAGAGGTGGACATTACTATTAAAGTTGGTTCCCAAACTTTTGGCTCCACTTTCTATGTGATGGACATTCGCCCGTCTTACTCCTGCTTGCTGGGACGCCCTTGGATTCATGGGGCCGGTGCTGTCACTTCCACCTTGCATGAGATGTTAAAGTATTCGGTTAATGGAAATATTGTTACCTTCCATGGCGAAGAAGAGTATATGGTGAGCCATTTGAACTCTTTCATATATGTTGAGATGGATTGCGAGTTCATTGAGACCCCCTGCCAGAATTTTGAAGAGGTTCCTCAGACAATTTCTGCAACCAAGACTACTACCAATGTTCCAAAGATTACCTGGCCTCCGTCGAAGATGACTTCTCTAAAGGATGCCAAAGCTGTAGTTGAAAAAGTTGGGGTTACTAGCTGGGGCCATCTCCCTGACATCCCCTACAAATATGACATGTTTAGTTTGGGTTTTACTTCGGGAGCTCAAAAAGTTGTTCGTCGTGATCGTGCCAGAGTACCACCACTATGCATTGGCAACCGTAGTATCAATGCTTTGAAGGACAGTGACAATAACTGCGAAAAAGTGGATCTTCCCAACTATCAACAGTGAATTCAACAATTGGAGAGCCAAGGACTTTGTTCCCATTACTTTCATCCAGGAGTAATTATCTTTTTGTTTTTTGGGATATGTAATATTTGACCAATTTAAACACTAAAGTCGTGTGTCTTACCCGAGGCATAATGGTTTATTTGTGAGGGTTATCATTTCACTTTCATATGTCATTAATAAATCATTGGACGTTTTGCATACAAATTTAACGCTATTTGTCTTTCTTTATTTTTGTCAAAATAGCTATGCTCTCTTACACACACCCACATATCAAATTGCAGATCCACATCCACCCTGGATCTCATTGATAATGGTTCTACTATTTCCAGTTATGACTTTGAAAATTCGATCTACCAAGCCGACGATGAAGGTGAGGAAGATTGTGAAGTACTAGGAGTACTTGCTAAATTGTTACAACAAGAGGAAAGAGCAATATAGCCTCATGAAGAGTCGGTCGAGACAATAAACTCGGGTACGGAAGAGAATAAAAATGAAGTCAAGATAGGTGCTGACTTGGAGAATAGTGTTAAAGGATAGTTAATTCATATGTTACGTGACTACGTTGAGATCTTTGCCTGGTCATACAAAGATATGCCTAGGCTGGACACTAATATTGTGGTTCATTGTCAGCCAACGAAAGAAGATTTCCCTCTAGTGAAGTAAAAGGTTCGTCGTATACGTCCTAAGATGTTAGAAAAGATTAAGGTTAAAGTAATGAAACAATTTAACGCGGATTCTTAGTTGTTACTTCTTATCCACAATGGGTTGCGAACATGGTATTGGTACCTAAAAAAGACGGTAAGGTGCATATGTGTGTGGATTACAGATATTTGAATAAGGCAAGCCCCAAGGATGAATTCCGGCTTCCCCATATTGATGTTCTAGTTGACAACACCGTACAACATAAGATATTCTCATTCATGGATGATTTCTCTGGTTATAATCAGATCAAAATGGCACATGAAGACATGGAGAAGACAAGTTTGGTCACACAGCGCGACACCTTCTGCTAGAAAGTTATGCCATTTGGGTTGAAAAATGTCGGGGCAACCTATCAGTGTTCTATGGTGTCTTTGTTTCATGATATGATCCATCGCGAGATAGAGATCTATGTTGATAATATGATATCCAAGTCTCAGACTAAAGAAGAGCACCTTGATCACCTGCAAAAGCTATTTGAAAGACTGAATAAGTACATATTAAGACTAAACCAAAACAAGTTCACCTTTGGGGTAAGGTCTGGTAAACTCCTGGGTTTCATTGTCAACAACAAAGGTATTAAAGTAGACCCTGCAGAGGTTAAACACATACAAGAAATTCCAACTTGCCGCACTGAGGAGGAGGTTAGGGGATTCTTGGGACATCTAAATTACATTTCCAGATTCATTACTCACCTAACTGCTACTTGTGAGCCAATCTTCAAATTACTGAAGAAAGATCAAGTTATGAAGCGGAATGATGACTTCCATACTACCTTTGACAGAATCAAAGAATATCTTCAATAGCCTCCAATTTTGAAGCCACCGGTTGAAGGAAGACCTCTGACATGTACTTAACAGTATTAGAGATTTCAATGGGGTGTGTGTCGGGGCAACATGATGAGTCTGGTCGAAAAGAGCATGCAATATACTACCTTAGCAAATATTTTACCGACTGTAAAACAAGATACTCATTTCTCGAGAAAACTTGCTGCACTTTGGCATGGGCATCTCGCCGATTAAGACAGTATATGTTGACTCATACTACCTTGTTGATATCTAAAATGGATCCTATCAAATAAATATTTGAGAAGCCCGCTCTCTCCGGAAGAATGGCAAGATGGAAAATGGTCCTGACCGAATACGACATTCAGTGCACTATCCAAAAAGAAATCAAAGGGAGTGTACTAGTTGATCATTTGGCTCACCAGGCTGTAGACGACTACCAGTTAATGAATTTTGAGTTCCCAAACGAGAATATTATGCTAGTAACTGATTATGAAGAACCTGGACCAGATGAAGGACCTGAAAAACATCCCGATGGATAGTGGTCTTTGACAGAGCTTCCAACGCACTCAGTAATGGCATTGGTGTTGTGATTATCTACCTAGAAGGCTATCATACACCCTTCACTACCAAACTATGATTTAACTGTACCAACAATATGGTTGAATATGAGGCATGGATTATGGGTATCAAAGTTTCTATCGATATGAGGATCAAGTTCTTACAGGTATACATAGACTCATCTCTGGTAATCATTCAAATCAAAGGAGAATGGGACATGAAGCATCCCAATCTCATCCCTTACCGAGAGCATGTTTTGACACTGATTCCACACTTTGAAGAAGTTACCTTTGAGAATTTTCCACAAGAAGAAAATCAGCTAGCAGACACGCTAGCTACTATGTCATTCATGTTCAAGATCAGATGGGATAATGAAGCTCCTCAGATCACTATTGTGATATTGGACAAACCAGCATATTGTTATGAGGTTGATACTGAAGAAGTAGTGGAAAAACCTTGGTTCCACTAAGTGAAAAGATACCTCGAAGCTCAAGAGTATCCTGAGGGAGAATCCTTCAATGATAAGAAGTTCCTAAGAAGGTTCTCTGCCAAGTTTTTCCTCAGTAATGGAATCCTCTACAAGTGCAATCACAATTCTACTTTGCTTAGGTGTGTAGACAAGAGTGAAGCAGAGAAGATTATGGAAGATATGCACGGAGGTACCTTTGGCACCCATTCTGGTTTGCAAACAATGGCTAAGAATATTCTGAGGGCAGGGTACTACTGGTCAGCTATGGAAGCAGACTGTTATCAGCATTCCCGAACTTGTCACAAGTGCCAGATCTATGCTGATAAAGTACATGTGTCTTCAGTTCCCTTGAAGGTCTTGACTGCTCCCTAGCCTTTTGCAATGTGGGGCATTGATATGATCGGAGAGATTAGACCTACCACTTCTAATGGGCACCGCTTCATCCTAGTTTCCATTGATTACTTCATAAAATGGGTCAAGGAAACCTCATTTGCTTCAGTTACCAAGAATGTCATGGTCCCGTTCATCAGGCATAATCTTATCTATCTGTATGGTATCCCAGAACGAATTATTACAGATAACGGTACCAATCTCAATAATACTATGATCACCGAGATCTGTACATAATTCAAGATTCAGCATCATAACTCTTCTCTTTACCAGCCGAAGATGAATGGTGTTGTAGAGGCTGCTAATAAGAACATCAAGAAGATCATACAGAAGATGAAGGTGACATACCAAGACTGGCATGAGATGTTACCATTTACTCTTCATGGTTACCGTACCTCAATACGCACGTCAAAAGGGAAGACTCCTTTCCCTCTAGTATACGGTATGGAAGTTGTCCTACCCATCAAAGTCCAGATCCCTTCCTTGAGAATCATGAAGGATGCAAGTTTGAATGAAGACGAATGGGTTCATACTTGACTTGACCAATCGAACTTGATCGATGAGAAGAGGCTCGCAGTTGTTTTTCATAGTCAGATGTACCAAAAAGTATTGTAACACCCCAATTCTACCCCGACAATTATATAAATAAATCAGAGTTATAGAATCATATCATGCAAACGAATCGGGATGCCACAAATTCTTCTTTCAAAACACATTGCATTCATCGTGGATATGTAACACTTTTAAAACATCAGATGAACCATCATCATAACATCTTTAATTAAATAAATCAACATCTACGCAATGAAATTCTAATAACATTTCTATCATCATTACAGCAACTTCAAAACAACACAATTTAATAATAATAATACAACTTAAAGTTCAACGACTGAATAATCAACAATCAAAAAGCAACAAGCGTTCATCCCTCCGAGTGTTACATATCAGAGCAATGACATCGACTCGAACTATTGAAGGTATATAACCTTCACTCTCGATTACCTGCACGTTACCAACATAAGGGCAACATTCAAACAGAAGGGGTGAGATATCTAACAATATAATAAAGTGCATGATAATTAATATATTAAATTAGATCACATAACATCACCACTTCTCATCTCATAATCAACAATAATAATACACATTCACCATATTAATACACACTTCTTTATGCAGTCATATAATGCGACTCAATACTATGCAAATGCATGTGGTACCATTTGGAGCAGAACTCCCATCTCAAAAATTGCCAATTAATAGAGGCATCAACAAGGCATAAGCCTTCATCTCATTATTCGCCAATTCAGGCCATCTCAACGAGCATAAGCTCCATCTTAAAATGCAATGTATGCGACACAATCATGAATGTAATAACAACACCATCGTTGGCCAAAGGCCTACATCTCAAAATCATATCAACATCTCTTCATCAACATCTCATATCATTCATAATAATTCATCAAACATCATTTATTTGTCAAACGCAACTTCATTAATAACATCTCATCAGCAACTCAGTTGTACATTAATACGACAACAATTCATCAATTTCACAATGTTGGCCATAGGCCTACAACAAGACATCGTCTATAATTAGTTAATCAACTAAAGCTTACTTGTAAATCTCCAAACCTCTACATACTACTGTTCTGTAATATTACATTTTAATATTATTAATCCTACTGTTACAAATTACACAGCAACCTATAAGCATCTCATCTTCGTCATTCTGCACAAAACCAACATAACGATCAACATGGGAACTAACTCTAAATCCTAACTTGGATACTAGGATTACACTTCCTATTCTTCATTTTAATCCTTAGGAATAAAGCTCATCGCGTTAGCTATTCAATGTTTCGAACGGCATCTCAAACGGCATCCTAAAACTCAAGTTACAGCATTTTCAAACTGAATCTGCCAAAAACCAGACAATATGGATTGACGCAAAACGCCTTGGATCGAAGCGTACTGCACTGAACACACAACATGAGTCGATGCATCATCTCTTGTATCGACTCATACTGAGCCTACCACACAGCATGTATCGACACATGCTCCTACGTATCGACTCATCCTGAGTCTAAAAGTTCTCATGTATCAACGTAAAACCTCTTTGTGTCGACTCGTCCTGAGTCTCTCAACCTTATTGTATCGACACATCACGTTTGAGGTCGACGCATACTGTTACATCCTGCATAAATTCTGCGATTTTCTCTGCATTTTCACTACGGGTTCCATAATTTAAGCCCTAAAAACTTAATCTAATCATAGATAGTCATCACTTACAATTACCCTATAATTCTATATCAATTAAACAACATCGGGACATCATCATTCATCCATAACTCATCAATTTTTCATCATACAACATCATAAAAATTCAATTCATGAACAAGACAACAATCACCTCTAACCCTACATACCAATTATCATGAACCCAATTATAGAGTCAGAACCCCACCCTTACCTTAGATTGAAGGTCGCTCTATAATCTTCCGGTCGAATCCTCGTTCTTCCATCTTTCCTCTTTTTCCAGCAGCTTCACTTTCTTCTTCTCAATCCTTATTCTTCTACTGCCTCTTCTTTCTATTCGTTCTAACAATAATAAAATAATCTATTATTCTTTATTCCTTATTGGCCTTAAAAACTAATACACCCCCTTATTACTTTTATTCCTTCAAAATAAGCCCTCGTTAAATAATATTACTCTTCTAATATTATTTCACCACTTAATAAAATAAATAAATCCAATTAATCACAACACAAATTCTCAAATATTTCAAAAATAATTTAATTAAATAATTAATTAAATTACGGGCGTTACAAGTATGATCAAAGCTTTTAACAAGAAGGTCAAAGGTCAAGTATATCAAGTGGGTGACCTAGTAATCAAGCACAACATCCTGCCAAAAGGTGATCCCAGGGGAAAATGGGCTCCTACATACTAAGGACCATTTGTGATCAAGAACATATTTTCTGGTGGAGCTATGATATTAACCACTATGGAGGGTGACGACCTTCCGCACCCTGTAAACACGGACAAAGTTAAAAGATACTACGCATGAACAGAGACCCGCTAGGTTGATTGGCCTAGGAAAAAATAAGGGCATCCCGGTGAACCAAAAAGGTTCGGGCAAAAGTTAGGGATATATATGAAAAAATTTGTACTCCTGGCAAGTCGAAAACTTGAAAAGGAGGCTTGGAAAAAAAGGGTATCCCAATGGACTGAAAACCCGAAAGGGTGGTCTAGGAAAAAGTTAGGGATTAAAAGCGTACAACTATGTCCCATTGGATCACCTTACAGACAAACTTTAGTAACAAGTTTCAAGTTCAAATGATATTAACCAATCCAGTAAGCTTCGGTCAAGCAGCAAAGTGATGAGACGCTCAAATATATAATGGCAATAGCAAAATGGGAAATATTGTACCCCAAAATTTGCCCTCCCATATTTCTTAAAACATGGCAAGTGAGTTCCCCAAATTGCTCAAGGAAGTTCAAGAGTTAACCGGATAAAGCTCTCTCCTAAGGCAGTCTACCTGAAATTAGGGTTTCATTTTTCATCAAGATGCTTGAGTCCAAAGGATCCCAAATTCTTTCCAAGGCCCTAATATGTTCTCAAGACCATCCATGTCAAGTTTCAAGTCTTGCAGAGGAAATTTGCCCAGTCAGTTGCTCAAATGCCTAAAAATCTACTGTGCTAGGTCAAAAGTCAACTGTGGCCCACATACAGTCAAACTTCAAGATTTTTGGTCAACATCCTAATTTTGAAGTATCATTCACCATTTGATCAAGGATTGTCCATAATTCATCAAAACCCAAAAGTTGATAAATTAGGGTTTTGCAGGAAAAGTCAACTCAAATTTGACCAAGCATAACATTCTCATACTTTATAAAAAATGACCCATCCAAAGCTCATTTTGAAGAGGATGCAATTCCCTACAATTCATCTTGAACTAACAAGTTCAAAATATTCACTCACAAAAAGATATGAATTTGGACATTATAGGTCATTTTGAAAAGTCAACAAAAACACCTTTTGGATCAAGGCTTCATACATGAACATGGAAGACTCAATTAAGATAATACCAAACGGGTTGCTTAGAGGACATCCTAAGATTTCTAAAAATTCCAAGAACACCTCTCTAGGGTCAAAATTAAGAGAGTTATGCATTGACCAAGTTGACCTTATTTGCAAAATTGCCAAAAGTCAAATATGCTCAAATTTGTATCTTTTGCTAGATGGGCCAAACCTTTTATGCTTGCATCTTATTCCTAACATAGTCCACAACCTATGGGACCCTCCATACTTTATTTACTCATTTATTTAATTTATTTTGATTTTTATTCATTTAAAATTCAAATAAAATCAAATAAATCCTAATAAATCATATATTGCATTTTAGGGATGATCTTTTGCATTGAAAGAAGATATTATATGTTGTCAAATGAAGATCAAATCATGCAAAGCAAATTTGAAGGGAAAAGATTGGATTTGAGCAAAATTGGAAAAGAATCATATGCCATGAAAGACAAAATCAAATCTCCATAATTGATAAAGATACAACGCATTTTTATTGACCTAATACGTTCTACTACATATAGACAAGAGATCCAATGCACAAGAGAGGGTTGAGAAGTCGAAAAAGCTGCAAGCAAAAATTGAAAATTGTCAAAAAAGTAATAGACTAATTTCTAGTTTATAGGCCAATTCACAGACTTTCAAAGCCACCAATCGTTTCCTGGAATCTCTCCAAAGCTAGCACGACCGGTTGCACGCCTCTACGCGTCCAAAATCACCCTCTAGACGTCACATGGTTTGCATTCTTTTTTAGATTTCATTGCTATGATTCTTGCATCATGAACGTGTTTCAATGCTATATTTGTGTTTATTTTCATGTTTGCATCATGGCTGGACCAGTTAATTGAAGTTTTAACACTTGTATGAACATTTGCCATAGCTAGGGTTTTCCTTGTTGTTTTGGGGCTTTCAAATGCAGAAACAATTGGCCCTAATGAAGGATATCATTGTGATCAGAGGGTCAAACCCAATTGATCCATTGTCTTGAATCTTATTTATATTGCTTGGATGAAATTTTTTAAATACACGGGGTTATAGCTACATCACCATGTCCGTAGGTAAAAGTTTGCCACCTAAAACGACGGTTTCAGGGAAGAAGACAATAGCGTGTCACAACCTGATTGGCCGATTCAAATTCTGGCGCATTATTCTTGCTAGAAACCTATTGTTCTAATATATATTGTTTGTTTTTATTGTATTAATAAATTAACATCTAGCGCAGTTGGTCAGAAGAAGGAAGTCAGGAGCTCCTTGTTCTGGGTTCGATTCCAGGCGTGAGCTTCTGGTATCTTCTCTTTTTGTTTTCACCAGATCCAGCACATGCATCCTCTGGTGCGCATCACTTTCTGATCCATTAGCCAGAATCAGATCCGACGCGTCATCTTCTAAAGAGCAGCACTTTCTGGATCCACTAGCCAGGACCAGATCCAGCGCATCATCCTTCTGGATCCATCAGCCAGAATCAGGTCCAACACGTGCACTTGTTGAGGAATATCACTTTCTGGATACACTAGCCAAAATCAGATCCAACACGTGCACCTTCTGAGGACTATCACTTTCTGGATACACTAGCCAGGACCAGATCCAACGCACTTCATCCTCTGGACCCTCATCTTTTGGATCCATCTCCAATCAGATCCGCTGACAGCAGACCCTTGGGTTATTTCTTTTATTTTTCTTCAATTTCTTTTCTTTAATTATTCTATTTTTTTTATCAACACCAAAATTATTATTTTTAATCAACCAATCAAAAATCACAAAAAAGAGGATTTATTTTCTTAATAAATGTTTTTTTAAATTAATTAGTTAAATTAATTTAGGACAATTTTAATTTCTTTTATAATTAAAATTCAATCAGAAATTAGGTTAACTAATGATTTAATTTTTTCTTTCTTTCTAAAATAAAAAAAATAATACAAAAATAGGTTTGTAGATTGAATTAATTTAATTTTAATTTAAAATTGATTAGAATTAGAATTTCCTTTTTTTTTAATTTAATGGTTTCCTTATTTTCTTAAATAACAAAAATATCATTTTGTTTAATCAAATCGTCAATAGGTTTAGCCAATGGTCAAAACCCTAATCGCCTCACATTTAATTCGTCGTGCGCTTATTATTTATTTTGGCAATATCTTTGTAACTGCTCACTGGTTTGTAATAGCTAATTTAGGTCTTTTACTTATCGCTTTCCCCCCCACGTTTTGGTTATGTAATCCCCATTCCCCGAAGCCTTGTAATAATTAGATTTACTTTTCCGCTTTTAATTTGCGTAATATTTAACTGTCTAGATGTATGGCTAATAGGATTGTATGGCAAGAATGTATAGAAAATTAAAACGGTAGATCTTCTAATGTGAAAAGATTAAATAACTGAAACAAATCATATGCACATATTCACTCCTAGGGTACTCCTCACTTGGTTGCCTCGGAAAACAATGGTCATGTCCCTCGAACGTAGGGATATCTTAGCAAAAGACTCTCAATCTAAAAATCATCATAAAGATCATAGTCCCTCGAAGTTGCCTACGGTATATGATCTTGTCCCTCGATGTTGCCTATGAATATATGATGATAGTCCCTTCAAAATGCTAAGATATCCTTACATGTTGCCTTCAATGACCATTACGTCCCTTTCAAATTGACCCTTACAAATTCCAACGACGGTGCTACCTATTTCTCAATAGTAGGATAGCGCTGTCTAAAGGAAACAAGAATAGAAATAATCTTTTTTCGAGTGGGTCGATGCTAGTAGGTACTTTCTCAAATCAAAACTTTTCACACTTACACTTTTCAAACAAATTTTTCAAAACAACTTCGTCACACCTTTTGAGGACTGATACAAGGGTTATCACGATATCAAACTTTTCAAAAGAAAACAAAGCACACACACAAGCAATTTAAAAAATGGCAAGTACCTAAGAGCCCATGGAAAACCATGGATCCGTACTCAGAATATCTCGAAAAAAGGTTTTTTCTGTTCTTTTTCCTTTTCCATGATTGGATGAAATAAAAGACGGTGGCAACTCTTGCTTACGGCGACATTTGCGAATACAAAAGGAAAACCAGTATTAAACAGTCGGTTCTTCCACCGTATCACAGAACTGGTGACTCTGTTGGGGACTTAATAAGTGGGGTATACCTTAGGATCTAGTTCATCTTAATTGCTTCTCTTGATTGCTTTGATTGCTTTACTTTTAAGGGTTTTGTTTGAGAGTTACTATAGATCCTATCCCGGATCTGGGGACACCTTTTAGGTAAGTAGCAATAAACTGTGAGGGAACTGTACGGCATAGACCGATACGGTTGAAGCAGTAGCTACATTGATGTGGCACGTTGGTTGGTACTGGTATCCCTTGTGGAGAAACGAGGAGAATACGGGGCTGCTGCCTGGTGTCGTTAAGCATCAAATGAACTTAGAACCTTTAATCGACCAACTCGGCCATTAGAAAGTAGTGAGATAGCTGGCCTCGGTGTAAAGCTGGGAACTGGTTGATACTCGATGCTACACTCATTGAGACCATACTCTCGAGATAGTTCCGGCCGTAAGAAAAGATTGCGTGAGTTGAAACCATGACCGATGGAGGATGGTCAGTGATATTGAGATCCTCTAGAACCCGATTACTTTTTCTAGGACAGGTTGAAACAAACTTAACTTCAAGAGGGTACTGCCTTTAACCTCATGCAAGCCTTAAACCTAAGGGCTTTGTGCGATTATATTTGTGTTTGCAATATCTGTGTTTCCTATACCTGTGGTTTACCATGACATCATGCATCATAACATGGAATCCATGCTTCATTATTCTAACCATTTCAAAGACCAAGGGAATTTATCTTTGTTCTATTTTGCAGATTATGGCTTCCGTGTGCAGAAATACCATCCGAGTCAACTTTGTGCAAATAGCTGCCCAACTCAAAGAGATAGCCTCAAGAGTTTCTGAGACTTATATGTTCATTAAGAGACATGGACGGCTTCTCATCCTGGTCACTTCAAATCTTGATGAGCAGATGATGAGTGTACTTTTCCAGTTCTTTGATCCTGTACATCATTGCTTCACCTTTCCAGATTACCAACTGGTTCCCACTTTGGAACAGTTCTCTCACCTATCGGGCATATCCATCCTTGAACAGGTACCCTTCACAGGTATGGAAGAAGTTCCTAGACCAGAAAACATTGCCTCAGCTCTGCATTTGAAATGGGTTTATGTAGTATCTAATTGGGAAACATGAAGCGGGGTCGAAGGTTTTCTAGCTAAATTTCTGACAGACCAGGCTCAGCTATTATGGGATAATTTGGATTTTCAGGCTTTTGAAGATATCGTGGCTCTCCCTATATATGGTTTGGTTCTCTTCCCAAATCCAGATTCCTTTGTAGATGTGAATGCTGTCAAGATTTTCCTTTCTTGCAATCCTGTGTCTACCCTACTGGGTGATATCTTGCATGCCCTCTATACTCATACCGTGAGGAGAAGAGGGACTCTTATGTGTTGCATGCCGCTGATGTTGAGGTGATTTATTTCTCACCTCCCTAAGTTTGTGCTGAAGAACGAAGAAGGTTTGGGTTGGTCCTACAGGATAATGTCACTTGCCCATACAGATATTCTTTGGAGTTCTTGGGCTATGTAAGACACTGTTGTTATTGACCGTTGTGGGGATACCCTAATGTCCCATTGCTTGGAATCAGAGGAGGTATAACTTATAATCCTTGCCTAGCTTTACGACAATTTGGTCGCGCTCAGAGAGATGGTCCCCATGAGCTACTTCTTGAGGATATTGTATTTTACTATAAGGAGGATGTTAAGGAGCATCGCCGGAGGTTTATACGAGCTTGGGGCATGGTGAACAGATCTGACCCCCAAGAGTTGGGACCAAAGACTTCTCTTCTTATGCAGCGTTACCTACAATGGATCCGAGCTCGTGCCTAGAAGCTTGGGATGCCCTATGAAGGTATTACCAGTGATTGTGGAGCCCACTAATGAAGAGGGAATTTCTTACACGATTCTCTATCCTTACATGCCTACTGATCCTGGGGAGTTACAGAGGTCTTGGATTCAGCTGAGGAATGAGCGGGATACTTACCGGGAAAAGTACCATGAACAAGAAAGGAAGATTTTGAAGCTCACCAGGCAGCTCGAAGAAGAAAGAGTGATCAATGACTACATCGGCACAAAGAGGAAGCGTCCATGGGACTTTTTATTTTGCTTTTTCTAGTTTTTATAGTTTGTTTTATTTACTTCTTTTTAATGCCTTAAAGGCATTGTTGAACCTTTTACAAGTTAATATAATAAAGTTTGTTTATTTTTTGGTTTGCAAATTTAAATCTCCCAAAGTCTTTGAAATCATTACATGCGCATCCCATCATCATGCACGTCATCACAGGTACCCTTATAGGTTTCTCATCTTCTTCGCTGTTTATTTCAGAAGAAATGTCTTCCGATCAAGCCATCAAAGATCTTCAGGGACATAATGCCCAATTCCAACAGATGTTCATAAGTCTGGCTAAGGGGCATGAGGATTTGAAGACCCTTATTTTAAAAGAGAAGAAAAAGAAGAAAAAGGTCGGTATTTTGAACGTGGGTAAAAGATTCGGAGAAAGGTTGAGACAACCAGCTGATCTAACCTCCTCATCCAAGGACGGGGAGAACCAAGAGAGGGTAAAGGACCATAGTCCAGTAGTTTCTGATAACGATACAGATTACAACGACGGGCAATATCCTCCTGCTGAGGATAGATACAAGCAGCTAGAAGACCTTTTGAGCGCTATGGAAATTCAGAAAATACCTTGTTTGGATTTCGGAGAATTGGGACTGGTATCAGGAGTGGTCATCCCTCATAAGTTCAAAGCTCCGGTTTTTGCCAAGTATGATGGGGTGTACTTCCCAAAACTCCATCTCCTCTCTTACGTAAGAAAAATCCAACCTCACACTGCTGATAGAAATTTGTGGGTACATTTCTTTCAAGATAGTCTGTTAGGGATTCAGCTTGAATGGTTTTATTAGTTGGAAGGAGCCAGTGTTCAAAACTGGGAACACCTTGCTGCTGCCTTTTACAGGAAGTATCAGTATAACTCCGACCTTGCTCCCACTCGTACTTAGCTCTAGGGTATGTCCATGGGTGCAGGTGAAGGTTTTAAGGACTATGCTCAAAAGTGGAGAGACTTGGCTGGAAGAGTCAAACCCCCTTTGTCTGATAGGTAGTTGGTAGACATGTTTCTAGGGACGCTATCTGATCCATTTTTCAATCACTTAATCGACAGTTCGTCATCTAGGTTTACTGAGTTGATTTTGACTGGAGAGAGAGTGGAAGCTGGTATCCGAAGTGGTAAGATACAGAAGGATGCTTCGTCAAATGCAGCAAAGAAGCCTTTCACCGGTAAGAAGGAAGCTAGTGCAGTCTACGGCCCGAGGGGCCAAGGTAGACCTGAACACCGTCAAGCAGTAAATGTTGTAGTACTACCAAGACCCGCAGTTTCTCCACAACGCAATAATCAGCAAATGGTAGAAATACCACAACGACAGTTTACCCGCATTAACATGACTTTAGCTTAAGTTCTTCCTCATCTGTTAAAATCCAACTTGGCAACCTTGAAAGAGGCTCCCAAGAATTCAAACACTGCTTCTCACAGATACAATCCTAACGCGCGATGCGCCTACCATTCGGAAAACCCATGCCATGATACAAACGATTGTTGGGATCTGAGGAATAAAGTGCAAGATTTGTTGGAAGATAAAGAGATTGAGTTTGATGCTCTGGAAAAGCCAAACGTTATAACTGCTCCTATGCCCAAACATGGTCGTGGAGTCAATCATGTGGACACCGATTCATTTGTGACCGGTGTGGAAGAAATTTCTACTCCTTTGATGACGGTTAAGAAGAATTTGTTGTTGGCTGATTTATTTCCGAGTTGTGGTGAAAGTTGTCACATATGTTCAATTCTGCCTTCCGGTTGCTGTTTATTGAAGTCAGGTGTTCAGTGCCTGATGGATAATAAAGAAATTTTGTTTGAGAAGACTATGATTCCGTTTGAAGATGTTGCCAATATCATCATTTCCGCCAATCCTTCTAAGATTTCCTTGAGAAAACCTGTTAGGGTTACACCCGTTCCAAGAATTGCTCCATTAATAATCATCGCTCCTGGTCTCATCCCATATATCTCAGATAAAAGATGGATTTGTGACAAGAGATCTGTTTGAATATATCCAAAGTATAATGATGTTTCTCTATTTTAGTGACAAATTTTGATACTGAATGTTGATTGTAAAAAGCTAAATCATCAAAACTTGTATCACAAATTAAGTAGCTTATTCATAATTACTGTCAAGATTCTCTACTCTTTAACAACAAATGGAATAAGCATAGTTCAACACATAAACTAATCTTGTTTTTGTATCTTGAAGAGTCTTATTAAGGGACCTATTTGATGGAAAAAGAAGAGTCATACCAAATGGCTTTTCAGGTTTCTTAGAGGTTACTACTGCACTTCATAGATTTAAAGTAATTTAGTGATTCCGTTGTACTCTAGATTTGAGTTTGAAAAGTACCTTTTTCTTTGTATGAAGAATATACTAGTTATGATAGTTCACGTAAATTAGAGGTTTCTTTTGTTGTTTATAAAGTTGGTGAAAGCATGCAAGAGCTGACAAAGTTATAGAGGGAATAGGAATCATCTCAATCTCAAATTGAAAGAAATGAGGATAGCTTTAGTAATGGCCCCACTGTGGAAATTCAGATACCGACTGAGTATGTTACTTCTACAAACCGTCAACTAAGCCTTTTCTTTTTGTCATTTTAATATTGATGAAAGAGTGTCTTTTGTGCTGTTTTTTCTCTTTAAATAATTTTAACTTATTATGCTAATAAATTTATGTTGAGTAGCTATTCCTTTCATTTCACCTTTGCATCATCCTCTTCCTGTTGATCTAGTGAATTTAGTGAATAGTGAATACAATGTAACTGTAAATTCTGTGAAAATAACTTAATTGATTAAAAATATTTGATTACTCTCTATTTATAATTTTAGGTTAGCTTGCTTCCTAAGACAAAACTCAAAACTATAAAAATCTAAAACTGTAAAAATCTAAAACTCAGCGCCGCGAGTTACTACCGACTTGGATGCACCTATATGGGTATTGCTAGTTTTTCCGATATCGAAAGCCTTGTTGATGACGTCAACGCGTTCTCGTGGCAGTGACAACTTGTGTTTATCTCAGATTTAAAAACCTATTCGAGCGGCGCAATGAAGAGAACCAGCTGAAAGAACTTATTCTCGAGTAAGTTGATGGGTTAATCAGAGTCATCCATAACTTATTTCCTTCCACTTATGCCAATCCATTTCTGATCCACGATTTGGCAGTAGCATACTCTTTGGGTATTTCGGTATAAACCAGTGTGCTTTAAACTGAGAACCTGCCCCTGTAAACCAAATCTTAAGGGGTCATCGAGCTTGTTGTATCATTATGAATTCACCACCATATTCCTTATAAAAAACTTATTTTGTAATCAACTATTCCTTATTAAAAACTTTTGGGACTGAAACCTACATTGACAAACTTATGAAATTTTTCTCAAGCTTTTCAAACACGTAGAATTTGCATATTTTCAATAAAAATTAAAAGAGTTGTGATCATTAAAAATTCAATACTATGGATACTTGGAGAAAATTCTCAAAAATACTCAAATGACTTCTTACATAAGTTAATTCCAAATCAAATCTTCCTCTTGATTTTATGTCACCATTGATCATGAAATATGAGAATAGGATCTTTGAAATAATGGTTGACCAAAATGACTATTTTGCCCCTTTTGATTAATTGAACCTCTTTCAATCAAAATTGATGTTCAATCTTTCAATCCTAGATGCTCATGAACATGTGGAGAAACATGGAATCAATTTGGGTCAAAAAGTTAGAGAAATCCTGTTAAAATCAAAACCCTAATTTTAACCCTTTGTACTAGGAGATAATGATCAAGCTTCGAAACCCCAACTCCTGTGATCATGTTGAGAAATTATTTTCACTAAAATATTTTCAATAATGATGAGAAGATGATTCTTCACGAATTTGGCTTATACAAGCCTCAAACTTTTCATCTGGTTAAAACCCTAATCTCAAGAGATGCATAAGAAAACAATGATTCAAGAATCAACACTTGCAATTTCAAACTTTTGATGAATCACTACGCCAAAACAGCTCTTAGGCAGCCCAATTTAAATAGCTCTTGTAAATCAAAGCGCTGCTATATGCCACGATAAAATTTTAAATTTTAAATTATATATTAGACAACGCTTTTGAAAAAAGCGCTGCCTAAAGTTAAAAAAAAGCGCTGCCTAAGCCTCACTTTAGGAAGCGCTGCTAAATATCAGGAAAAAATTTTAAATTTTAAATTATAAATATTCACTACGCCAAATAAGCTATTTAATAGCGCTTTTTTTTTGTTTTTGATAGCGCTTAAAAGTGCTATTAACCGCGCCAATATTGTAAATATTTCTTATTTAATAGCACTTTAAAAGCGCTATTAAAGTACCAATTTATAATAGCGTTTTAATTAAAGTGCTATCAAAGTCAGTATTTTGCATGTTTTTTGTTTGTTTTTTTATAGCACTCTAACAAAAAGCGCTAATATATAACATATGTTTGATAGCGCTTTCAAATAAAGTGCTAATAAATGGTACATATTTGGTACAATATTTTTAATAAGTACAGTACAATATTTTTTCTTACACAATCATTTTTTTTGGTGTAAATATAAAATAACTATATTCAATTCAACACAAATAACGCTTTAAGTTACTCATTGCATATATATTATGATCCATCAAATACCAAATAACATTTTAAATTACCAAATCCTATTGTTTCCAAATATCATAACATATAGAATATTAAGAGGGCGTTTGCATAGCCAAATTTGTAGATGCCCATCTATGAGTACTTCAATCCAAATCCAAAAACATACAATCAAATTCTCTAAACAAAACACCAAAAAAATAAGAAAGGATAACAAAACAATCCCATGTAGTAACCACCTTCATGATCCAAAAGCGTTGAACTCATAGATACAATCACTAATTAGGCAAAATAATTGCTTCTTGTTTTCCTGTATCATAGAAGGAATATTGATTATGTATTGTACAATAAAAACTAATTCAACATATAAAGAATAATCAAACATTTAATATGGGTCTAACAAGAAGCGCATAAAATAAGGAATGATTATTATAAACTAATAACAATAAATCGATATAACTAATGCAATAATTGAACTAATTAAGTCTAACAAGAACATGACTTGTAAATATATAGACCACAATTTCCATTATTAGATGCATATAAACACTAAACAGAATATAATTCAAATTCTCAAAATATACATAAACACTTAATTGTGTGTAACTTTCTTTTCATGATCCAGAACTAGATATCAAACACCTTACAATTGTTACTACGAATATCTAAAAATTTCAAGTAGAAACGGAAAACTATAAATCAATCATACAATAAGATATAAGTCATTTTTCCGTATTTTCCTATTTCAAAATTTAAATTCGAGACCAAGAAAGAACACTCAGTACCTCTGTGCCATATCTTCTAAACCAATAAAATACTAAAATCATTTATACGACAACTCTAAATCCAACTCAAAAATTAAAATTAAACATCTAAGTCAAAACATTTGAACTCTAAATCCATGAGTAATATTTGTCTTGTTTATCAAGTATCAAGTCAAGGAAAAACTCACCGAAAACATCATCCACCACATAAGTAGCCCAATCCTCCTTAACCTCAGTTAACTTATCATGAGAGTAGGTACGACATTTGTGGTAAAAAAAGTACTTCAAATATGAAAACATCAACAATTAATCGTGTTATAATTAAATTATATTAATTTAATTTACAAAAGAATAATAATAATAATTAAAATCACGTACATTTGTGGGGATCATAAATTCATTTTCCATGATGACCTCTTTCATAAATCGCATTACAAAGTATCCACAATCAACGCCATTAATTTGACGAGGACACTACAAAAAAAAAATTTATATCGATTAATTTTACTCCACATAATTGTTTTAAAATAACATTAATTTAGACACATACCTTTATTTTTTGCCATGAGATTTTCTTTGACTTTGACACTTTAGGCACTTTAGAACTACTATTAGCACGATAAATTTGCAAAGCGCTAACAAAATGAAATTAACTTCAAATGAGTAATTATATAAATAATAATACGTACATAAATTTTAAATTAAAAGAGTCTATACTCACTTCTCAAACTTTGTTTTAAAATTTTGATGTTTTGTTGGCTCACCATTCAACGGATCCATGTAATATATCACCTCAGCATTGAGATTGATGACAAGCAACACCCAATGTTTCCTGCACCCAACATTTAAATATTGCATTAAAGATTCACATTCATTAGAGTTTTTTCTCGTTAATTTAATAACTTTTTGAATATAAATCTCACCCTAGATTACAAGGTGCAAGAATCATCTTATCCTTGAACTCCTCATCTTTCAAAAGTATTTTTGCTATACCATTTCCTAGATTATCCTCCCGTGATACATGTGGAGATATGAAAGAGAACTTATTTATTAATCCATTTGGACTAATAAACTTGTCATACAAATACCTAGAAATGAACAACAATTGATATTAATATATTTGTCACCAATGTGAATATTAGTCAACAATACAAATAACATTAATATTAATAATATATTTGTCAAATAAGAGAATATTTGTAATAATAGAGGTACCTGGAAAATACAGTGATAATAGATGCACTTAACCAATTGTGATCAAGAATCTCCTTTATACTCTCTACACGTAGTTGCTCTAAAAACTCCTCACCAAATATACTTTCCTCCATTTTTATTTGAATTAATGATCCAACCCTCATCATCTTTTTCACATACATATCAAGGAAAGGTAAATTTGCAATACCAGCTGAACCGCCAACTCTAGGAGACTCTTCGATTTTGAATTTTTTGTTACTTTTGTTGGGTGATGAAACTGAATATTCAACACTGTGTTGAATATTGTTACCTTTGTTTTGGGATTGACCAGGAATCTAAAAAGTTGTATTAATTAATATTAGTGATCAAATAATAAAACAAGTAGCGATCAAGCAACTTGATTATAAGTAATTTACCTTTTCACATTCAGCAACAAATTCAAGAAGTTTCGTTGGCCATGGCACAATTGTTCCTATTGCTTGACCAACCATGGATACATCTCTATCTTCAACAGATATAGGCAATGGGGCATTTGGCACAATAGCAACTTCGATATTAACCTTGACATATCCAGGTGGTAACGTCATGCCATGTACCGTGTTACCTTTGGTGTTATATAGTTTTCCACGAGCAACCAAACAACGACTCGGGGAGGATAAATATATATTAACAGGAAAGAGACCCTAAACCAATAAGATATGAATAAAAAGATTAACATCATTATTGAAAGAACAAACATATCGAATTTGAGAGATAATAAAGAAACCAATTACCTCGGGAATGTTGCCAAATGATCCAGGGTTGCAAGAACCTTTATCACTAGGTAGTCGACTCTCAGCTACTTTTTCTGGTTGTTTCCTTTCTACCACTTGTTCAAGGTGTTGCCTCTGTGCCACTTTTTCAGGTTGTTGCAACCTCTCTGACACTTGTTTAGGTTGTTGCCTTTCTTCCACTTCTTCAGTTTGTTGCCTCTCTAGCTTCTCTCTATCCAACTTATCTCTCTCAATCTTTTCTCTCTCTAGCACCTCCAATCTACTTTTGAGTGAATTACAAAAGCCATACAATTTTTCAAAATCCATTTGTGTGGGGCGATTTTGGCGTGGTAATATGTCCCTAGAACATACCCCAAAACCATAAGTCCTAACACGTCCAGAGTAGTTTGGGAGATTAAGAGCCTCAAATAATATGTTTGTGGGACCAAGGTCTTGTCTCTCTTCTTCAGATAGAGCTTCTGTTAACTTCTCCTGTCATTGATAAGTATAAAAGAAATAACCAATAGTTAGATACAAGTTGCAATTAATGGCTATTCTATCAAAATAAGACACAAAGACTCAATTAATTAAGGAAAATCGAGTTTAATGACTTCAAACTAACTAACAAAATACAAATTCGATAACAATGATGAGTATAGAAAAAGTGTCACATCTATAATGTGAGCATTTTGGAAATAACATCTATAGTGTCACATCTAAAATTCGACTTACACATTGATCCACAACTCTTTGAACATTCTCATTATCAATCACCCCGCTCTTATTGACGCGGGCAGCCTTCCACACTTGACTACGGTTTATCTCACCAACTTCTGACTCTTCTACCTGTATATACATTTTTACAAATTAACATAGCAATTAAATTTTTTTATAATATTGTATAGTACATTTATACACATACTTACCATATCAGCTTCAAGACGAGCACACCCTAAACGTGACTTTCTATAGGGATGTTGAGGATTTAACGCTCTTTCTCGATTCTCATCACTAACTTTCTGCATTTATTATAAAAAATGCATCCCACAACACTATCACTAATACTATAATCATGCAAAACTTTAAGGATCCATATCCAAGTGATAAAAGTATTACCTGAAACTTTGCAGTCATATGTTGGGCTACAAATTTATCCCAATCATCTTGTTTTATACAAAAAGAATATTTGGCCGGACGATGTTTAACAAAACCACCCTTACTATCTTTTAGATATGACCTCGCCATTTTTGTTCTGAATTCCCTGTGCAACTTTCCAGGTTCTCTATATACAAAGGCACGATGTTCCTCGCCAATTATAAAAGCTTTCTGCAAATAATTCAGTTTATTAAAACATAGTTCAGTTTATTTAAACATCCCAATGGATAGATTAACGAAATTAAAATTTTACAACTAGCTTAAGTTAGTGTGTTACTTCAATTTCATCCCAAATGTTTTGTTTATAAACCCCCACAGCCTCTTTATTTTTTTTCGCGCTCCAATTGTCCAAGCTTATTGGAACTAACCGACGAACTGTGACACCAATGAAACTAGCAAAAGTCTTGCTATTATGCTTGATTGGTTGACCTCTGGAATTCCATTGAACCTATAACAAAATTAAAGTGCAAATAAAGAATCAACAGTCTCACTAATAGTGTTTAACATTCAAATAGTTTCAAACAACTAACTCATAAAAGATAATCATGTATGTAACCATCACTCATACATAGTTCAGTAAAAGGAAAATTGCCAAGAGAGTAAACAGTATCATAAAACTCTAGCTATTTTACCTCAATTCTCTTTCCATTGCTTTTGGCTTTGTGAATTTTTTGCAATCGGGTCACACCATGTTTACCAACTGTTTTCTTACTAGACGAACCACTTTCATCATCAATAGAAGCCATATTTCACCTATAAAAATTTAAAAAGTTATATACCATACAAGAATAACATTAAGAAGCAATAACAATAAAAAATGAAAAACAAATAAATAAACCATACAAGATTAAGTCGGCCTTTTCCTCTTCCTTGTAGTTGGATTCCTACTTTTCTGTTTTCTAGTTACATAAAATGATGGATTGATCCAAATCCCATCACTGTGATCGTTTCTCATATAAAGAATATCATCTATAATTGATTCAGACTCAAGGGATTGTGAAGTATTAAAGAAAGGGTCATCCTCAACATCTATATTTGGAGTGGCGTGATCATTTATTTTGTTACTTAGAAACACAATAGACCACTTTTCATCAACAGGATCAGTGACATAGAACACTTGGTGAGCTTGTGATGCTAAAATAAAAGGCTCGTCTTTATACCCTACTTTATTAAGATCGACCTTCATAAACCCAGGGTCAACTAGAAGGCCATTGTTATTGTCAACCCACTTGCAACCAAACACGGGCACTTGAAAGCATGAGTAATCCAATTCCCAAATACGTTCAATGACCCCAAAATATGACAATTTGGAAAATGCGGGATTTCTATTTTTGGAACTTGAGATTTGCACAGATTCAGCTACGAGTGTGACACCACTATTTTGCACAGTGCTTTGATGATCATGTTCTTCTGTATAAAATGTATACTTGTTAATTATATAACCAGAGTACGATAGAACATTTGAATTTGGACCATTTGCTAGCCATCTCAATCTTTCTGAAATTGAATCAGGATTTTTAGTAAATTCTGAAAAAATGTGTTCTTTTAGCCACGGTATAAAACTTCGATTGTGTTCTCTTGTTAACCAATTTTCACTCTTATTAGGGTTCAAACTTTGAAGTATTTCTTTGTGCTTTTCAACATATGGCTCAACCTCATCAGCATTGTGTAGAACATACAAGTGTGATTGCTCCAATTCGATGTCTGACATGGTTACTAGTTTACTTGCACCAATCCCTTCCCCTGTTGTTTTTCCAGAGTGTCGTGACATTGGAATCCCTATGGGCTCAATATTAGAGAGGTATTCAGTACAAAACTCAATGGCTTCTTCAACTAAATATCGTTCAACAATACAACCATCTGGTCGACTTCGATTCTTCACGTACCCTTTTATTATCTTCATGTAACGCTCAATCGGGTACATCCACCTCATATAAGCTGGTCCACAATATTGTGTTTCCATTATAAGATGGACTGTAAGATGAACCATTATGTCAAAAAATGAGGGTGGAAAATACATCTCAAGCTCACATAATGTGACAACAATTTCCTTTTGTAACGTCGGTAACTTCTCAGGGCCAATAACTTTGCTACAAATAGCTTTGAAGAAAAAACAAAGTTTAGTTATGGTCCATCGCACATTTTCAGGTAAAATGGAACGTATAGCCACTGGAAGAAAGTTCTCCATTAAAACATGACAATCGTGAGACTTTAAACCCTTCAATTTGAGATCTTTCATAGATACCAAACTCTTAATGTTTGATGAGTAGCCCTCTGGAACTTTAACATTGTGAAGAACCTTACACAAGATCTTTTTCTCTTTTCTTGACAGAGTATGAGCTGCTGGAGGTAGAAATGTACGCTTCCCATCCCTCTTAACCGGCTGTAACTCATTTCTTAATCCCATACTTTGCAGGTCTAACCTTGCATTAATGCCATCCTTAGACTTTCCTGGAAGATTGAGTAATGTACCAACGACACTTTCAAACACATTTTTTTCTATATGCATCACATCAAGGAAATGTCTAACATACAATGACTTCCAATACGGCAATTCAAATAAAATTGACTTTTTTTCCATCCTCCCTTTACATGTTCACTTGAAAATGGCTTTCCAAAATTAGTGCTCAAAAGCTTTACCTTTTGGTATAATTGATCACCCGTCAAAGCCAAAGGAGCTCTATTTTCTTCTGATTCACCATTAAAAGCTTTTCTCCATTTTCGAAAATGATGGTTGGTATTTAAAAATCTACGGTGTCCAAGAAATACATTCTTCATACAATACTCCAATCGTATTGAATGTGTACCATCTTCACATATGGGGCATGCAAATTTTCCTTTGACACTGTAGCCTGATAGATTCCCATAGGCAGGAAAATCATTGATTGTTCCAAATAACATAGCCCTCAAGTTGAAGGATTCTTTTTTATACTCATCATATACCTCCACACCTGTCTCCCACATATGCTTTAAATCTTCAATTAATGGAGCCAAGTATACATCTATATCATTTCCTGGTTGCTTGGGCCCAGAAATTAACATACTCAACATCGTGTATTTGCGCTTCATACATAGCCATGGAGGTAGGTTATAAATCAACAAAATGACTGGCCAAGAAGTAAGTTTACTACTTTGAATACCATGAGGATTTATTCCGTCAGTAGACAATGCAAGACGTAGGTTTCTTTCTTCCTTCCCAAAATTTGGGTAATCATGATCAATTTTTGCCCATTGAGGAGAATCTGCGGGATGTCGGAGCATTCCATCAACAACCCTTTCATTTGCATGCCATGTTAAGTTCTTTGCGTCTTCTGCATTATGATACATGCGCCTAAATCTTGGTATTATCGGAAAATACCATAGCGTTTTGGATGGAGCTGTTTCTTTCTTCTTATAGCGTGGGGCACTACATTTAGGACACATATTCAACGATGCATACTCCTTGCGAAATAAAATGCAATCATTTGGACAAGCATGTATCTTCTCGTAACTCATGCCAATAGAACATAACAATTGTTTAGACTCATACGTTCGACTAGGGAGCACGTTGTTCTCAGGCAAAATATCCTTTAACAGAGTCAACAAGTCTGTGAAGCTCCTATCGGACCATCCATGGCGTGCTTTTAAGTTATACAACTTTAAGACCGTTGACAGTCTTGTGAATTTAGTACATCCATCATACAACGGAGTCTCTGCATCACTTACTATCCGCTCAAACATTTGAGGGCAATCACGAAGATCTTCCTCAATTACATTGACAAATTCTTCAACTCGATCAAACGCATAATTCGTATCTTTTTCAAAATCATTTGATGAATCTCTCCCATTGCTCCTTTTTGTGGACTTGGTTTTTTTTCCCCGTGCATTATCCAGCATGTGTAGCTTTTATCAATTCCATTACATATTAAGTGATCTTCCAAAACATTTGCACTAACATCCGTATAACAACATTCTAAGCAAGGGCATATGATTTTACTAGTGTCTTCAGCATGAGCAATAGCAAACCTAACGAACTCACGAACTCCATCTTCATATTCTTTTGACGCTCGATTGGCAAACATCCATTTTCGATCCATATTTCCTAACAAGTAACGTATATAACTAGTTAAAAATTGGTTCTAACAACCAAATTATACAAAAAAAAATTCTTGTCTAACATGTTAAATGAATAATGTGTAGGGTTTGCCTCGCGGAAAGGGTTTGTTGCTACTTGCTGAAATGAGTTCAGCTGGTAACCTTGCCAAGGGAGATTACACATCTGCTGCAGTGAAAATTGATGAGGATCATTCCGACTTTGTTATTGGCTTCATCTCAGTCAATCCAGCATTGTGGTCTGGTGCACTGATAAATCCTTGTTTCATTCACGCAACTCCTGGAGTTCAAATGGCGATTAGTGGTGATGATCTAGGGCAGCAATATAATACTCCATATTCTGTAAGTTTACGCATGTTGCCATCTATATTTCATCGTATTTCTGTTACTTTGTGCTGTTTTGCACATTCTTGTACTACTTTTCTTCAAAACTCACCAAATGTTTTTCTCGTTCAGGTGATCCATGATAGAGGTAGTGACATTATTATCGTCGGGCGTGGCATCATCAAGGCAGCGAATCCAGCTGCAGCAGCTCGCGAATACCGTCTTCAAGGGTGGAGTGCATACTTGGACAAGTGTAAGTAAGGCCTATATTCCTCACCAAATGGATGAGATGTTTCATTTTGAAGTTGTTCATAAATAGCCTCCTAGTATGGATGCAGCACTGAAATTTTGTTTACTTTAAGCTAGAAATTGTTTTTGGGTTCAGCTACGTATACCAGAAGGGTTTAATTTTTAAAACAGAATAAGTGGGTATTATGACAATGCAAACAAACAGAAAATTTCACATTCAACTTTCAAGCATTATGTGATGAGGATTATATATAAGAAAAGATAGTTGAGAATTCTATCTAAGAAAGCTCCATTGAGAATTATAAAGCCACCTTAGGACACATATTAAACGATGCATATTCAACGATGCATACTCCTATCACAAAACAACTGCTCTCAGATTACACTCATCTAACACCAAACCACACACTTCGAAGACTCATTCAAGCATGGTGTACACTTAACGCTTCACAAGGAATCCAAAGGATTCCAACTCCAAAACCACCTATCAACAAAACCCAAATCACCAAACTCATCAAACAAGCTTCTCAGTCAAATCTCACCATTCAGATTAAATGTCTCATAACACTTAGATCATTTGCTTCTGGTAGTGAAACAAACAAACGTTTCATGGAAGATGCTGGTGTTGTTGACTTCTTAGCTTCTACTGTGGTAAACAATAGTTGCAACATCGATTCCGCATCTTTATTATTGTCAGAGACTAATGTTAATCTGGTTGATGAAGCATTAAGAATACTTCATAACCTTCATGTATCTGAAGCTGGATTGAAGAATCTACTAGCTTTCAAAAACGGTCAATTTATCGAGTCCTTAACAAAAGTTTTACAGAAAGGTTTCTTTGAATCAAGAGCTTATGCAGTTTTCTTGCTTAAATCTATGACAGAAGTAGCTGAACCAGTGCAGTTACTTCATCAAAAAACCGATTTATTCGTGGAACTGGTGCAAGTTTTGAAGGATCAAATATCACAAAAGGTATCAAAAGCAGCCCTTCAGACACTAATTATCCTCTGTCCATGTGGAAGAAAAAGAATCAAAGGTGTTGAAGCAGGAACAGTTCTTGTCTTAATAGAGCTTCTGTTAGAGAATTGCAAAGACAGAAAACCAAATGAAATGATGTTGCTTTTATTGGAATGTCTCTGTCAGTGTGCATAAGGAAGAGCTGAACTTCTGAGACATGGTGCAGGAATGGCTGTTGTATCTGCGATCCGCGATGAAATAAATGATGTCGAGATAATCTACAAACCGCTTTCTGATATGCTCGAATGCGTAGGCGAAGCGGATGTAGTTTTCACAAGCACGGCATCAGAGAATCCTTTGATTTTAAAACAACATGTTAAGGAACTTCCTTTCGCAAGCGAAGAAATGGGACGAAAGCGCCTCTTCGTCGATATTTCTGTTCCGAGGAACGTAGGTTCGTGCATCGATGACCTCGAATCAGTCAAAGTTTACAATGTCGACAACCTTAAAGAGGTAGTGGCTGCTAACAAAGAGGACAGACTAAGAAAAGCAATGGAAGCACAAGTGATCATCGGCGAAGAATCGGGCCAATTTGAAGCATGGAGAGACTCGTTAGAAACTGTTCCTACTATCAAGAAACTGAGAGTTATGCTGAAAGGTTAAGGATTGCTGAGGTTGAGAAATGTTTAGGTAAAATGAGTGATGAGGATATAAATAAGAAGACACAAAAAGCAGTGGATGATCTTGGTAGAGGTATAGTGAATAAAATGCTTCATGGTCCAATGCAACATTTGAGATGTGATGGGAGTGATAGTAGGACTTTGAGTGAAACACTTGAGAATATGCATGCTTTGAATAGAATGTTTGGTCTTGAAACTGAGGTTTCTGTTTTGGAGCAGAAGATTAGAGCTAAAGTGGAGCAAAAACCATAGTGAGATTAATATGAGACCATTGTTGTTGATTAAACTCATTTGTTTAGGATTGAGAATCATGTCAAAAGACAATGATAAAACAGAGAACAATAATAAAACCTCAACATTGTATGAAAAACATAGAACAGTGATGAAACCAACCTGAATGTAGTTAATTATATCAAAGTTTGCAAGTCTTGATCCACCCTCTTGCTGTCTACAGAGCCACTGATCAAGTTTTTCCTGAAATCAAAAAAACATCCAACATTAACGAAATGCCAATTTTTGCTTGGATTGAAAAGAAGAATCGATTAATTGTGACTAAATCACACCAAAACAGCAGAAGCCTTATCACTCAAACTAGAACAAACTTTTCAACTCATCTTCAACCAATGTACTGACTTTTTTGCTCTCCATAAAACTTCATTCCTCTCTTCTCTTCCTTCTTCCATGTCTACATTCTTTCTTCTGCACTCAACTCAGATGGCATAGCACTTATATCATTCAATTCCCACTAGATATCACTTCCGCCTCTCATAAACTCAACATGAGTTCCTTCTCATTCAAAACCATACTCATGGGCTGGTCTCAAATACAACTCTTTCCACCGTGTAATCTCTCTCAACGTTGATATTTACGGTTAACTAGGACTAGAAATTGAAAATTGCACACAACTTCAACACATAGACCTTAGTTAAAACTAATTCAATGGCCAAATACCTTACACTTCATGCCACTACTCACAACTGCTCACATCAATAACCAGCTCATCTCTCACCATTCAGGCACACATCAATAACACAAGCCTTATCACTCAAATTTCACGAACCCTCACAACTGCAACTTAACCTCACAAACCCTCATTACAGCTACTCAAAATCACGAATATTCGTCAACACAAAGACATCATAACGCTCACAAACAACACAGAGAATCAACGGATAGCAGAAACTGGAAAAAGAAATATTACCGGATACAAATGAAGAGAGGGATGACGACGACGTAGGTGAGATGACAAAGGGTTGAGTTCGACGGAGAATGAGATTTGGTTGTTCTTTCTTTTCGGTGTTTCCTCCTTCTGTTTGAGTGTCGTTTGAGAAGTGAATCTGAATCTGAATCGATGGTGAATCCGATGGCTGAAGAATGGATCCGGGTGAAAACCGAAGGAAGGGATGACGGTGGTAAATCAATGACTAACGGCGGTGAATCAATGAAAACCGAAGGAAGCAGAGGAAGATTTGACGGCGGTGAATCAGTTGGGAGAATCAATGGCTAAGAAGGAAGCAGAGGAAGATAGTGTTTTTGTTTTTGGCGGTGAGTGGATGCGGGAAACGTGTTTTGTTTTTCTGAAAATGTGTTTTGTTTTTCTGAAAATGTGTTTTGTTTTTTTTTTATCAATTAATTAATTAATTCATTATTATATATAACATAGAGCTTTTTAATAAATGCTATTATATAGGTAGTCAAATAATAGCGTTTTATACAAAATGCTATCTTAAAGAAGTTTAATAATAGCGTTCTGGTACAAAGTGCTATCATAATTACATAGTCTGTATTATATAATAGCGCCCGATTAAAAAGTGCTATTATAAATGTGTTTTTTCCATTTTAATAGCATTTTTTTTAAAAGTGCTATTAAATTAGGTGATACAAAAAATCATTTTTGGCGTAGTGATTAGACAGCACTTTGAAATAAAGCGCTGCCTAAAGTTAAGAAAAACCGCTGCCTAATCCTCATTTTAATCAGCGCTTTTTAAAAAGCGTTGTCTAAAGTCAATTAAAATTGAAATAAAATAAATAAATTCTAGAAGCGCTGCCTAAACTCAAAGCACTGATATACGCCAAACAGTAGGAAGCGATGCTATACGCCTAAAGCGCTGCTAAAGGCTTATTTTAGAAAGCGCTGCTAAAGGCTTATTTTAGAAAGCGCTGCTATAGCCTATTAAGAAATTTCAGAAAAAGCGCTGCTAAAAGAGCTACTTTAGAAAGAGCTTTTAAGAAGCGCTGCTTAAGGTCATAAGCGCTGCTATAGGGAATACACTATAAATCACTTTTATTTAGAAAGCGCTGCTAAAGGTAATACATTAGAAAGCGCTTTATAAAAAGCGCTGTCTAAGGTCATTATTTCTAAATTAAAAAACATAAAACCCTAAAACACAGTTTTCATTCTCATAACAGGACAAGTCTCCAACGATGCTTACCAACTGATTTCGAACAGCTTTTTCAACGCGATTCTACAACTATTATCCAATAATGATTCTCCGTGATTCTGTTTTGTTTTCAACACGATTCTATTTTGTTTTCAACGCGATTCTATTTTCTTTTCTCCACGATTCTATTTTGTTTTGCTCGATTCTGTAAGTTCTTCAACGCCATTCTCTTTTCTTCTCTGGGATTCTGATTTCTCATGCATGTTTTTGGACTGTGTTGTTAACAAAAAAAATTGTGCTGAATATTTCTGGAAGTTTCTCATTGTTGTTGATTGTGATACTGAGATTTTGAGGTAATAAAGTTTTAGTTGTTGATGCTCATATATAATGCATTGATAATGAATAGAATTCTAGAATGAGGCATAAGAGGTTTTTCATGAAAATGCGCATATATAATGCATTGTGTTAGAGGCTATTTTACTACTGTAATGCTCATATATAAGGCATAAGAGGTTTTTCATATAGTTCTCATATACAAGGCATAAGAGGCTATTTTACTACTGTAATGTTATTTTCTTGTCTTAGTTTTTGAACAAGTTAGATCTCTTTCTCTCAACTTTATTCTTTGCGATTTAATATTTGCTTGTCTTAGTTGTTATGCACAAGAATGATGAGTGAGGACTTCATAGTATAATTTTATAGTCCCACACTACTAACGAGAGAAATTAGATGACTTTGAAGTTATATATAAAAGTAAGTTTATTCTGTGCTAAAGTTCTTCAACGCGATTTTGTTTTTCTTTTGTTATTAGGTCGGAGATAAAGTTGTGAGTTGTGATATTCAATAGCTTGGCTTTCTAAAAGATCAACATCTCAGGTAAGGAGTTTACAAAGTTAGGTTCATTAATATATTACAATATAAACTTAAAAACCATTTTGTTTTAAACATGTTTGAAATTGAAGTAGTGAACCTAATTATTTATGTGTAGTTGCTGCCAGATTTCATAGTCGCTTTCACAATCTTACGTTGTGTGGTTCCAGAAGTTGTTGACTTCTCTACAGGTAATTAGTTGTTATGGTACGTGATTAATTATAGTGTTTATGTTTAGGCTACTTAGTAGTAAAACCATGGATAAAAAATGGATGTCTTCGAATCGATTGCCAAAAGAGTACGAGAATGGGGTATTAGAATTCATTAAGTTTGTTGTTGAACATGCCGAAAACCCCAGTCGAATGAAATGTCCTTGCTTGGGTTGTTGTTATGGGGGTTGGGTTGACGCATTTGTACTGGAATCACATTTACTGAGGAATGGAATAGATCGAAGTTATACATGTTGGATATTTCATGGTGAGAAAAGTAACGAAAATGTTGAACCGGGGGATAGTACGACATATACTTCAGACGACAATGGCAGAGATACATACGATTGTGATTATGTCGAAGAGATTGCAGAAGAACTTGAAGAAGATCTTCAGGATTGTCCCAAAATGTTTGAGAGGTTAGTAAGCAATGTAGAGAAACCGTTGTATAAAGGTTGCACTAAATTCACAAGATTGTCCGCAGTATTAAAGTTGTACAACTTAAAGGCGGGCAACGGATGGTCGGATAAAAGTTTCAGAGAGTTATTAGTCCTTATGAAAGATATACTTCCGAAGGATAATGTTCTTCCAGATCAAACATATGCGGCCAAAAAATGTCGTGCTTTATTGGCATGAGCTATGATAAGATACATGCTTGTCCAAATGATTGCATTTTGTTTCGAAACGAATATGCATCGTTAAATGAGTGTCCTAAATGCGGTTTATCTCGATATAAGAAAAAATTGTTCCCAACAAAAGTCTTATGGTATTTTCCTATAATTCCGAGATTTAGATGCATGTTTGCTAGTGAAACCGATGCAAGACACTTGACTTGGCATGCAGATGAAAGAATTATTGATGGAAAGTTTCGACATCCGGCATATTCACCACAGTGGTCAAAAATTGATAATGATTATCCTGATTTTGGAGGAGAAGCAAGAAACCTTCTCTTGGTATTATCTACAGATGGAATGAATCCGCATGGTCTTCAAAGTATATCACATTCAACATGGCCTATGATTATGATGATTTATAACCTACCTCCATGGCTATGTATGAAGCGCAAGTACATGATGTTATCTATGTTAATTTTTGGACCTAAACAACCAGGGAATGACATAGACATATACTTGACACCGTTAATCAAAGATTTAAAGATTTCATGGGAGAACGGTGTGGAGGTTTATGATGGATATAGGAAATAAAGTTTCAATTTAAGGGCGATGTTATTTGGCACAATTAATGATTTTCCGGCATACGAAAATCTATCAGGGTATAACATTAAAGGTAAAAAAGCGTGTCCTATTTGTGAAGAACACACAAATTGGAAGCGATTGGAATTTTTTCAAAAGAATATATTTCTCAGTCATCATAGAATCTTAAATTCTAATCATCACTACCGTGGGTGGAGAAAGGCATTCAATGGAAATCCAGATCATGATAGAGCTCCACCTATGTTGACAGGTTACCAAGTTTTTGAGAAGGTGAAAGATATGAGTACTCAGTTTGGTAAGCCTTTTGCAAATACGCTTGTCAAAGGTGGGTGGAAGAAGAGGTCAATTTTTTTTGAATTGCCATATTGGAAGTTGTTGTATGTAAGACATTTTCTTGATGTTATGCATATTGAAAAAATGTATTTGAAAGTGTTATTGGTACGTTACTCAATATATAAGGAAAGTCTAAGGATGGCCTTAAAGCAAGAAAGGACTTGATAAAGATGGGAATATGAACTGAATTAGGACCCATGATGAAAGGAACACGAACATATCTGCCACCTGCTACTTATACTTTATCTAGAAAGGATAAAAAAATATTGTGTAAGTTTCTAAGTGAAGTTAAATTTTCAGAAGGTTACTCTTCAGATATATTAGAAGATGTGTGTCTATGAAAGACCTCAAGTTAAAAAATATAATGTAGCATTTTCTACCAATAGGTATACATTCTATTTTGCAACAAAAAGTAAGAAGCTCCATAACTAAATTGTGTTTTTTCTTCCGGTCAATTTGTAGTAAGGTGATCGATCCCAAGATCTTACCAATATTGCAAAAAGAAATAGTTATTATTTTGTGTGAGCTTGAAATATATTTTCCTCCCTCATTTTTTGACATTATGGTACATCTTGTTATTCATCTTGTGAAAGAGACACAATTGTGTGGACCAGCTTATATCAGATGGATGTACCATGTCGAGCGTTATATGAA
Organism: Vicia faba; assembly: GCA_948472305.1. Taxonomy (NCBI): domain Eukaryota; kingdom Viridiplantae; phylum Streptophyta; class Magnoliopsida; order Fabales; family Fabaceae; genus Vicia; species Vicia faba. The sequence goes on from OX451736.1 coordinate 1,409,118,365, forward strand.
AATATTAAAAGGGTACGTGAAAAATCGAAGTTGGCCAGAAGGTTGTATGGTTGAACGATACACTGTTGAAGAAGCGGTTGAGTTTTATACTGAATATTTGACTAATGTTCAATCCATTGGAGTACCAAAATCTCATATTTTAGAGAGGAAGGAAGGAATAAATTTAATCATAAATAAAATTGTGACAATATCAATGCTTGAACGGGATCAAGTGCATTTATATGTTCTGCACAATGACAATGAGGTTGAGCCGTATGTTGAAATGCACAAGGATGTACTTCAGGGTTTAAATTCGAATAAAAATGAAAATTGGATTGTACGAGAGCACAATCAAAGTTTTATACAATGGTTCAAAGATCATATTTATTCAAAGTTTGATTTAGATCCCGCTTCAATAATAGAAAGGTTGAGATGTTTAGCATACGGTATGAGTTTGCTCGTGTTTTCTTATAGCGCATACGCAATTAATAGATACACATTTTATACTAAAGAACAAGATGATAAAAGCAATTCATATCGAGCATATTTGGGTGTTTGATTATGATAAATTTCATATTCCTATCTTTGGTTGCAAGTGGGTACATAATAGTTGCATACAAATGGATAAGTCCAGATTTTTACAAGTGGATCTTAATAGGGTGGGGTACAAAAATTAGCCTTTTATTCTAGCCTCTCAAGCTAAAAAAGTGTTCTATGTCACTGATCCGACAAGTACGAAATGGTCTATAGTGCTTTTATCTAACAAAGTGATTGATGATAACAGTGTAAATCAAAGTGATGTTGATGTTGAGAATGAGTCATATGTTAGAGGGAATGAGTCGTATGTACGAAATGATCAAGATGAGAATATTATAGAGGATGAAATATATATTAGAAATGATCATAATGAGGGAATTTGGATCAATCCATCTATCTGAATTATTAAGAGCCAAGTAATTCATATTCCAACCAAGAAACGAAAGAGATGTTAGTGAAAAAGGTACTAGTAATTCATATTGTGTTTATGTTTTTATATTGTGTTTATTAATTCAACGCTACTTGAATTTTATATGGTGTTCATGTTTTTAAATTGTGTTCATTAATTCAATGCTATTTGAATTTTATATGGTGTTTATGTTTTTCTTTAATATTACAGGTCAAATGGCTACCAATGAAGAAAAAACACATCAAGCTGCTAATAATGATGGAAACAAAAGAGATGTTAGTGAAAAAGGTATTAGTAATTCATATTGTGTTTATGTTTTTATATTGTGTTTATGTTACTTGAATTTTAGACGAGAAATAATAATAATGATAGAAATGAATCAGCTCGTGATGTGGAGAATGATATTAGACGAGGAATAACAATTATGAAGTCAATCATTCGTGCAAGAGATAAAGGTATCAAATTTGACGTACATTCGAATAAATACAAATAACTAATTAGTCCTAACGGTTCAATGTTAACAAGTTACATTGGTTCCATTGTGAGGAGAGAAGTTTAAATCACTTGTTATGATTGGAGAAGGCATGAGATGAAACTCGTTAAAGAAAAATTATGGACTGAAATACAGGTGCCATATGTGATGTCTTTCATTTTTGTTGATGCTTATGTCTTTAAATTACTAACGCTTATTATATTGTGTTTTTTTCTATAGGTCTTTTAATATTGATGATGATCGAAAATCATATTGTCTTCAATTGGCCGGAAAAAGACTAAGAGGGTTTCGATCTTTTTTTACAAATAAGTTTCTTAGGGATGCCGATAACAATTTATTCGATGTAGAGCATCCAAAAGCGTATGTAGGCTTGGTTTCACTTGAAGAATGGGCAACCTTCAAAGGAAAAAGAAGAACCTCATATTTTCAGGATGTGAGTGGCGTGAATCGCCAACGAGTATCAAGTCCCCCGTATCCATACAGAAAAGGGCGTATGGGATATGCACGCTTACAGCAAAGATTGGTAAGTATATATAAATGCTATGTGTTGTACCCAAAAATTTTCCCTCTCATTTCATCAACATTTTCTCATCACAAGACCCTTGGAACTCAAGATCAAGCTAGGGTTTGCTCAGCTCAAGACACCTCCTTGCACTGTTGACCTAAATTAGGGTTTGAGTTTGCACAGGGATATTTTGACCCACAATGACCAAAGTGACTTTCATACTTCATGTTGGATTCACAAGTTTGCCCATACCAAGTTCTAAGCCTTGATTCAAATCTTTGCCCAATCAATTGGACAATTGACCTAGAAATCAGTTGTATTGGGGAGAAAGTCAATTGTGGCCAATTGACAGTCAAACCTCATGAAATTTGACCCACATCAACATTATGAACTCATATGAACCATTTGCTCAAATTTGGATCACAATTCCACAAGAAATTTGATCAAATCACCAAAAGGGCAAAATGGACATTTTTAGGGTTTTGACTGCACAAAGGCAATTTTTGACTGTTTGACCTAACCAATGGCAAATCAAGCCCACATATGGACTCAAGGACTCAACGACATTGTCTTGACCCATTCAACAAGTTCGAAAGATCTCAAATGCATAGGATTGACAAATGAATTTTTTAGTCAACTGATCAAAATTTGACTGTATACGGAAAAGTCAAACTTTGACTTTTTGGTCAAAATCAAGTGCCAAGAGTTATTTTTCATCAAGACATGTCAAATTATGAAAGTTGTTCATCAAGAAACCCAAAAATGCAAATTAGGGTTTAAAATGGAAAATTTTCATAACTTAGAAATTTTCTAAGTTATGAAATTTTCTTATTTTTTCCTAACTTTGCCCCATTTTTTCACCAAGCTGCAAATGGATTCAAACAAAACCTGAAACATGAAAGTTGTAGTCCATCACAAAGTCTACAACTTTTATTCACAAAGTTTTCTCAAAAGAAGCTTGTATCTCAAGTTATGATTTTTGGAACAAGGGTATCTAAAACTTTTAACTTAGAGAAAATTTGCCCTAATCTAGGCAGGATTTGGACCCATCTTCTTGGCCACTTTTCACATAGTTCCACTTGTAATTTCAATTTGCATTGCAAAGATGGATTGTAGTACATGTTCTAAGCTTTCCAAATTGTCCAAGAACTCCTCAAACACCCTTGTGGTTAGAGAGAATCGAATGTTGGAAGTTGGCAAAAACTCACTTTTGTCCATGACTAATACATGTTCATACAAACTTGCATTTTCAAATCAGCATATTTGGTTCTAGCTTGCAGGCCTCAAAACCAACTTGCACTTCATAATTTAATGCTTAACCATTGAATTAAGGTGTTATCTTGGCCATTTGGACATTACATACAAGATTAACCCTTATTTGGAAAAAGGTAAAATACCATTTTTGTAAATGTGCACTTTATGTCAAACCAAAATCCTTGAGGTATGGGGCCATATCTCTGAAGCAAGATTGAAGCTATCAATTCCAGGAACCAAGAGCAAAAGATGCAGCATGATAGAAGGGCTGGTACAGGGCTATAACATCATTTCCATTCTCTTGCTTCAAGTAGAAGAAAACTTGCAAAACACAAGAAACCTCTCATATCTGTTAACACAAGCTTACAAGAACTTTGTGAACAAATTCCATACCTCCCAACAAGCCTAAGGCACGACCCTTTTACCCCAAAAACCTCCTCATACTCATAATCCCTGTTTTTCTGCAAAACATGGCAAGTTCTGCTTTTTGCAAGCCATAACCAAATTCCATCGTGCGTTTTGTCCCAAGATAGTTCCAACACCTTCCAATCAACTCACCTGAACTATCCCAAGCCCCCATTGCAAGCTGTAACACCTCTAACACACTTTGCCATTTTCATTTCAAAGCTCTACAGGTCAAGTTCTACAGCACGATTCAAGTTGTTTCAAAGTAAGCCAAACATTGGAGAAGCTTCCTTCACTAGTGCAGAAATGACTTTTTACATCGGGTAAAATTGACTTTTTACATCGGTTTTGGATCCGATGTAAAGTCAGGTGATATAGTAAATCAGGGACTTTTTACATCGGTTCTGGGACCGATGTAAAAAGTCCCTTTTTTAGATCGGTTATAATATCAGAACCGATGTAATAACCTGTTATTATGCACATTTTTTAAAAAATTGATCCAGTTTTTTACATTGGTTGGAAGTAATACCCGATGTAAAAAGTACCCTTTTTACATCGGTTATAATATATGAACCGATGTAAAAAACAATTATTATGCACATTTTTTTAAAAAATTGATCCAGTTTTTTACATCGGTTGGAAGTAATACCCGATGTAAAAAGTCCCCAGTGACGCGACTTTTTACATCGGGTATTACTTCCAACCGATGTAAAAAGTCCCTTATTGAAAGTTTTTACATCAGTTTTACTAATAACCGATGTAAAATGTATGAAATTTTTTTGGAATAGATTATTTATTTTCTGGGTTTCCCTATACAAATATAATTTGTACCCATTTTTTCATATTTTTCCAATATCAAACAGACTATATTTATGTCGCTATATAGATTTCATAGCTTTACAACATCACATATATCACATTTAGGACGATGTTTTCATATTTTTCACAACAAACTTACAAATTGAACAATTGTATTGCAAACTTGTATTGTATTACAACATACAAACTTACAATTACAAATTCTTAACAAAATATAAAACAATATTCAACTATTTATAAGTCTTTTTCAAAACTTACAATTACATAATATTCACAAAATATACATATACTAAAATATTCAACTATTTCTAAGTTTCCAAACTTGAATTACCAATATAAAATCTTCGGTAGACAACACCAAAATCATATTGCCTGACAATAAATAATAACAATTAACATCAGCAAAAAAATCAAGAAACTCAACACATGAGCAAAAACCACATGTATTGTGCAAAAACCACAACTTATACAATTCTATAAAACTCACCAGCTAAACTTAAGTTCCATGTAAGTCAAAGAAACATTTTGCCCAACGAAGTCGCAAATCATACAAATAATCTGGTGTTAATTCTGTTGGGTCATCAAATACCTATAATACATAAATATAACAATATAGAGTTATTTTTTAAAAATTCATATTAAGTCGAAAAACAAAAAGTAAAGAACAAAGTAAAGTTATTTTTAGTACCTGCATCCAATTCTCGGTTATATTAGCAGAGACAATATCCAACATATTTTTCATCACATAGTATCCACAATCATTAGAGTTATGTTGTTGCCTTGTCTACAATTGAATGACATAATTAGTGAATATTTATCGTATATATTTAACTATAGAATTATAATTTACATCACACTTACATTGGGATGAAGCCATGTAGCCTTTTTTCTATTTCCATTTGCCATTTGATGAATCCCAAAAGAACTAATACATAAAGATATAAACATCACATAACTAAATATACTCGCCAATGAAAAATCACATAACTATTAGTTGTCAATGAAAGTCACATGAAAGATAAACTTACTTTGTAATAATTTTCTTCGTGTTCTGGTCAATTTCCCGATGAAGTGAACAAAATACGACAACTAAATTGTCTCTTGGTTAACTTCACCGTGCCATATCCATTTTGTATAACTTTGACAAATCCCTACACAAATTAGATGATCCATGATTTCTTTCTTACTACGTTTTGGTTCTTTATTTGCACAACGAATACATGGACAGAGAAAAAGCGTAGGAAGACTTTTGTCAGCATTACTTTCAGCAAACTGTAGAAATTCCATCACTCCATGTTCGTACTCGTCACTTAATCGATTATCTCTCATCCAACTACGATCCATAACTATGTTCACACGGAGGAAGGTCTGACGAACGGTGTGTCCGCGGCTGTGCTACTTCACGGAGATTCCGAGATTGCAAGTTGCGCTGCTTCGCGGAGAAAGACAAATAGAATCAAATTTCAATGGCAAGGTGATAACTCTATTAACAATTTATTACTAATTGTTATTATTTTTACACTTTGCACCACTAATACATAACTGATTCTCACTGGTTTCCTTTTCTAATAATTTCAAAACGATCACCATATATTCAATTTTTGTCTCAGAACCTGTAAATACTTAATAATATAACAATCTTCATGTTTCACTCTTCACCATCATGATCATGAAATTTCACACTGCACAAACACTAACATACACCATATTTTCTTGAAACAAGTAGCTTGTTGCATTAGTTAAAGTTACTAAGTTTAGTATCTATAAACATGTATAACTTTATCTTAAGGAAGAACCATAGAAATTTAAACTATCGTATACTAGCCAACTGCATAATATTGATATGTAATGTAACATAGCGTAAATGCATAAAAATGCTGAAATTGTAATGAAAAAGAAAATGCAAAAAAAAAAAGAAAAAGAAATAGAATTAGAACGAACCACAGAATGATTTGCAGAATGATTTGCAGAAGACGGGACCGATGAATCGGCGACGAGGAAGCAGTAGAATGGGTGTTGGAGGCGGTATGCGTCGCGGAAGTTGTGTTGGCGGCGACGGTGTAGGCAGCGACAACTATTTAAAATTGTTATCGCAAAATAAAAATTGATTAAAACATGAACCCCCACAAGCAAGAATAACATATTAACATGATAATGACATTGAAACTTCAACCAAATTAAAATCAAGTGAACATATTATTGACGAACAAAAATCTCATTCAAATTTAAAACAAGCGAAAAAACAACCTCGCAACACGATCACAAGCACATTGACAAACCGAAACTCCATTATCAACTTCAAAATACTGATGTCAAACTATAATTATCATATCATCAAAGTTTATCTTTCGATTCCAAACCAAAAATCTCACAAATATATGAATAGAAATGAAATGTATGATCAGAAATGCAGCAAAACTTCCACTGTCAAACCAACAGAATATCAGCTATTCTCGCTCGAAAATATCAGACCCAAACAGCATATCTAACTTGTTTCCCAGAACAGAAACACAATTTAAACAAATTACTACACTGATGAAAGGAAATCGAGATTTACCGATAATGACGAAATCGCTGTGATGCAAAGGAGTTTGCGACTGAAATCGACGCGGCGAACTGAACTGAAATTGCTTTACTAGCTGAGATGTCGCGAAGCAAATGAACAGTAGGCGGAGGAAAATGGGTCGGAATCGGCGAATGGTAGGCGGAGGGATGAACTTCGCGGCGAAAAAGGGTCGAAAATGGGTCGGAAGAACGTCGCGGCGAACGTGACCAGTAGGCGGCGAATCGTCGGCGAAAGCGGGTCGTGACAGTCGGCGAAAGCGGGTCGTGACAGTAGGCGGAGGAAAATCGTCGAAAATGGGTCGTGACAGTCGAAAATGGGTCGTGACAGTCGAAATGGGTCATGACAGTAGTTTTCGGGAATAAAGCGGCGGTCGGCGAAAATGGGTCGGAAAATGGCAAATGAACAGTTTTCTGGAATAAAAGAAAATTCTGTTTAGAACTTTTTACATCGGTGGAATATTTGACTGATATAAGGGGAAGGCTTTTACATCGGTGGAAACTTCCACCGATTTAATAGGTCTTTTTTTTTTAAATAATGCTTAGGCTTTTACATCGGTGGAAACTTCCACCGATTTAATAGGTTTTTTTTTTTTTTAAATAATTCTTAGGCTTTTACATCGGTGGAAACTTCCACCGATTTAATAGGTCTTTTTTTTTTAAATAATGCTTAGGCTTTTACATCGGTGGAAACTTCCACCGATTTAATAGGTTTTTTTTTTCCACGTTTTTATTCATTTTCAATATAATTTATATATTAATTCAAAGAATCACTTTTTACATTGGTTTGTCTTTAGACCGATGTAATAGCTTTCTTATATTTTTTTTAACTTTTTTGTCACTTTGTTTCTTATTTACAAAAATGCCACCGTGTTTTTTTTCTGGAAATCTTTTACATCGGTGGATGAGATTATCCGATGTAATAGGTGACGAAAAAAAAATTTTCCCTTATTTTTTATATCATTGGAAATAAATACCTGATGTAAAAAGTTTGTTAACTGTATTTTTTACATCACCTATTTTGATACCCGATGTAAAAACCTTTTCTCAAATGTCTTTTTTTTAATAGTGCTTGGACCTCAGGCAAGCTCAACAGAAGCTCAAACACCATTGAAGGTTGCTACATTGTCCAGCTCGAAGTCAACTGAAACAGGTATTTCATGGACTTCTATCTCTCTATTTAGGAATGGTTAGGCTTAGGTTTGTGAATGAAATATGTTGTACTCATAGCCCTGAAGCCATACATATGCTTAGTTTTCATTTACATTAATCGTACTGAGAGAATTTCACTCATGAACTTTATGAAAAAACTAGGTTAGAAATTAGGGCCATAGAAATTCTCTCTGGTCTTTGAGAGTTAATCCAAGTTTTTTATATGGTTAGATTCGTTATTTGATTCTCTACAAGTTTTATGTTTTGAGTTTTGTCAAAAGATCAAAGAATCAGGAGATACAGGTTGAGGTAGCTAGCGCGCGTTTTTTCAAAATCTGTTGGACATAGGAAAAAGATGAAGTAGCTGGGTTGGGCCTGGCTACTTCCTACTTTTGGCACCCCCCATTTTCAGTTTCGCACCCCCTGGGCCATTTTCTTATATTTTAATATTTTCTTTTCTGACTTTAATATTTTATTTTCAAATATAAAAAATGATCCAAAAAGATTTTTATAATATTTTTACATTTATTTGGTATTTATTTTTATTATTACTAGCATTAAAACATTGTATATGTCTTTATATTATTTTGTTTAAATTTAAAAACAATACAAATGATACTTTTATTTCTTATTTTTAATTTTTATCCACACTAAAATATTTTCTTGAATATATTTTATTTTTGTAAATATTTTATCTTGTTTTATACATATTTATTACACTTTGTATATTTAATATATATATATATATATATATATATATATATATATATATATATATATATATATATATATATATATATATATATATATATATATATATATATATATATATATATATATATATATATATATATATATATATATATATATATATATATATATATATATATATATATATATATATATATATATATATATATATATATATATATACTTATATATTTTTATCTTGTTAAACAATTAGGTCAAAAATACAAAAAATATTACATTTTCATTTGTATTAATATTTTGCACTAAAATATCATTTTTACAATATACTTTTATTTTTTGTATAAGTTAATGTATTATTGTAAATAAATAATAAATAATGCTATTTATTTAAGAAAATTAGGGTTTTTGCCCTAAATGAAAAAATAATTAAATTTGACTTTTTCTTTATTTATTCTTACTTCACATATTAAAAACACTTTTTTTACATACATAAAAAATCATTTTTGTACATAATACATTTTATTTACATTTATTTATTGTATTTATTTCAATTATTGTACATTTGAATATTGTATCTTGTACATTCGATATGGTTGTAATAACTTAGAATTTATTTTCTCGTCAAATACTCCCAATTCAAATTTGTACCCCCCCTATATCATGTTGTAATAGTGTAGCATTTAAATTCTCGCACATTTAAAAGCTTTCAATTATGTCATGCTTAGACCTAGGGTTTGTATGCAAATAAAATCAACAACTAGCTTGACCTAATCCAAGATAAACATGCATGAAAAACAAACACAATGCACACTTGCACCCCTAGGGTTTCATCCACTTGTTGCCTTCAAAAATGGGTCATGGTTGCATGTTGAGTACTTTGGCAAAACAAAAACAAACAAAAAGATCATAGTCCCTCGATGACGCTATCTGAGTTGCCTAAACAAAATGATCAAGTCCCTCAAGAAAATTGTCAAAGATACTTGACACTATTGCTATCATGGTCTATACGATGACCCGCGCCTGTCCCGTTAACATCCTAACACAAGGTTATCCACCAAATACAATGGTGGAACAACACTGTTAAAAGGGTTAAAAACATAAGAAAGATCTTTGAGTATAATAGGGTAGATAGCTCTTAGCTACTTGATCAAGCTTGCAAAAACCATCCTTGCTACTTTTCAAAACACGCTCCACAACACTATTTCAAAACCCTACTTTCAAACATTGAAAACCATTCAAAAGACAAAGACACCTTTGTATACATTCAAACAAGAATCATTACAAATGTTGCCACAATAAGGGCCTCTTTTCAAAACATTTTCAAAAATCACACACAAAGCACCATTTCAAACAATTGAAAAGCACCATTTCAAACAATATAAATGCAAAGCAACTGATCTAAGTAAGTAACTAAGAGCCCATGGATAACCATGGATAGAAAAGGTGTTAATACCTTCCCTTTCTATAATCTACTCCCTGAACCCAAGAAAACATCTCAAAGGTCTTTCCTGTGCTTTTTGACCTTTCCTTAGGATAAAATAAAAAGTCGGTGGCGACTCTTGCTAAACCGAAACATTTGCGAACACAAACGCAAAATCCCAAGTCAATTCTCCCACCGTATCACAGAACTGGAGACTCTGCTGGAGAATATTTTTAAGTGGAGTAACCTTAGGGCTTAGATCACCCTTTGCATGATTATTGTTTCTTTGATTGCTTTACATTTTGGTTCTCTTGTTTGGGCTTGAAATCCTCCACCCGGATTTGGGAAATATTCATAGATAGCAATACGTTGTGGAAACTGTGCGGGGTATACCGACACGGTTGAAGCAATAGCTATATTAGTGCGACATATTTATGAGTACCGGTAGCCTTTGAGTCAATCAAAGAGAATACGGGGCCGCTGAGTGATGTCATTAAGCACTAATGAACTAGAACCTTACTTGACCATCTGGCCTTTTATTAGGGGTGGTGAGATGACCGACTTTGGTGCAGTCCGAAGTTGGTAGATACTCGATGCTACACTCATTAAGGGTTGTTTTCTTGGAATATTTTGGTCGCTAGTTAAGTGGCTAAACCAAAACAATGAACATAGAAAACAATCCAATGATATTGAGCTCCTTATAACCCGGTTACTATTTATAAGACAGGTTTTGAGCCAACTAAACCCAAGAGGGTACTTACCTATGAAACCTCATGCAAGCCTGAAACTAGGGTTTTGTGTGACTTGCTTGTACATATGCTTGTGCATACATCATGAACATCATAAAGCATCATATGCATCCACTAACCATTTCAAGGGTTTGGATCTTCATCTTTGTTCTTGTTTTGTAGGTCATGGAATCTCTTCGCAGGAAAACAATTCAAGTCAACCTTGTGAGGATCCCTCCTCAACTCAAGGAGCTTACTTCCAGGATTCCAGAGAATTCTCTCTTCAGTGAAAGACATGGTAGACTCCTCAACTTAGTCAACACCAGCATTGAAGAAGACATGGTGAAAGTTCTCTTCCAGTTCTTTGACCCCCTACACCACTATTTCACATTCCCTGATTACCAATTGGTGCCTACTTTGGAGGAATTTTCTCAACTCCTGAGAATTCCTATTCTTAATCAACTACCCTACAATGGTACGGAAAAAGAACCAAATCCTGAAGATGTTGCTCAAGCATTACACTTGCAACCATCTGACATCAAGGGGCATTGGGAAACCATAAGTGGTGTCAAGGGTTTCTTAGCAAAATTTTTGTTTGAAAAGGCACAAGACTGCTAGAGTTCTCTTGATCTACAAGCCTTTGAAGAGATTGTGGCACTCCTTATCTATGGGTTGGTTTTGTTCCCAAATCCTGATCAACTTATAGATGTGAATGCCGTCAAGATTTTCATATCCAGGAATCCTATACCTACATTGCTTAAGGACATCCTACACTCATTTTACACACGAACAATGAGGAAAAGAGGTGTTCTCATGTGCTGTACTCCTCTCCTAGCAAGGTGGTTTATTTCTCACCTTCCACAATCAGTTCTGAAGAATGAGCGGAGTTTAAGGTGGTCACAACGATTGATAACCCTCACACATTCTGATGTGCATTGGTGTTCTCGGTCCAGAGAAAACATCATCATCATTGATCGTTGTGGTGAGTTCCCTAATGTCCCACTACTTGGCATTAGGGGAGGCATTACCTACAACCCCTGTCTAGCTTTGAGACAATTCGGATATGCTCGGAGGGATGGCCCTCATGACATGCTGATTCCGGACCTAGTTTTTGACTTCGACAACGATGCGCAGGGACTTCGACAAAGGTTCATCAGAGCTTGGAGGATGCCCAACAAGGTGGATAGTAAGACACTGGGGCACAAGAATTCCATCCCCCTTGAGCCTTACCTCAAGTGGGTACGTACCCGCTCCCAGAATCTTATGATGCCATATCCTCACATTCTCCCCTTGATCAAAGAGCATGTTAGGGAAGGAGAGGTTCCATACACCATCCTACATCCTGACATGCCAACATCATGGGAAGAAATGCAAAAGAGTTGGATCCAACTCAAAGAAGAACGGGATACTTTTGAAGCCAGCTTTTATACCAGTGAGAAGAAGGTTTTAGAGCTCACCCGCTGACTTCACGAGGAGGAAACTCTCAACACCTACATCGCACCAAAGTGGATGCGAAATGTATTTTTACATTAAGAATTTTGTAATATTTCGCCCATGGGGCATTTATGTACTAACAAATTTCTTCTTAATATGACGTGCGCTCTTTTTGTTTGCAACAAATTTGAAATTTTGAACCCTTGAATGCATTACATGAATAACATACCATTCATCATATGCATAAACAGGTCTTCAAGCCAGGTTTCCTTATCTTTCTGCTGTTTATTTCAGCAAGATGGATTTGGAGCAAACAGTAAAGGATCTACAGGCACAAAATTCACAATTTCAGCAACTCCTCATGACCTTGGCAAAGGGTCAAGAGGATCTCAAAGTTCTGCTAGAGAAGAATAAAGAGAAGAAAAGGAAAAAGAGACCGGGGGTAGCCACTTTCGGAAGAAGGTTTGAGGGCGATGCTAGAAGGACTCTTGAGTTTCCTTCAATGTTTGACGAAGGGATTGGCAAGGGGAAAGGAGTTACTGTACCTTCTGAGTCTGAGGTAGAAGAGGAGGAAGAGGAAGAAGACGGAGACTATTCAGAACAACAATATCCACCAGCAGATGACAAGTATAAGAACCTTGAAGACAGATTGGCAGCTATGGAGTTGCAGAGGGTGCCCGAATTAGATTTTGAGGAACTGGGGTTGGTAGTCGGGATTGTAATCCCTCCCAAGTTCAAGGTGCCGAAATTTGCCAAGTACGACGGTCTGTCTTGCCCTAAGATGCACTTGAGGTCGTATGTTAGAAAGATCCAACCACATTCATCCTATAAAGACCTCTGGGTACACTTTTTCCAAGACAGCTTGTCTGGCACTCAGTTAGATTGGTTTTATCAGCTCGAGAGATCAGAGGTTCACAATTGGGAAGACTTGGCAGCCGCTTTCTATCGTCAGTATAAGTACAATGCTGATTTGGCGCCCACTCGTACTCAGTTACAAAGTATGGGGATGGCTTCAAATGAAGGGTTTAAGGAGTACGCCCAGAAGTGGCGTGACCTGGCTGGAAGGGTGCAGCCACCGCTATCAGATAGGGAATTAGTTGACATGTTTTTGGGGACCCTGTCTGGCCCCTTCTTCAACCATCTAATCGGGAGCTCTTCTGTGGGATTTACTGAACTGATTTTGACCGGCGAAAGGGTGGAGGCCGGTATTAAAAGTGGAAAGATTCAAAAGGATGCCTCCGCATCCACAGCTGTTAAAAAACCTTTCCTAACCAAGAAAGAAGCATCTGCTGTGTATTCTCAGAAGGGATTGGGAAGAATTGAGCGCCGGCCGACTGTAGGGGTCGTGATGATTCAAAATTCATCAAATGATCAACCTCGTAACAATCAGTCGAGACCTAATCAACAACGGGTAGAATGGCCACAACAGCAGTTCACCCACATCAACATGACGCCCGCTCAGGTCCTTCCCCATTTGCTGAAGCTGAATCTGACCAGTTTGAAGGAGGCGCCAAAAAACCCTAACACTTCCTCTCCATACTATCACTCCAACGCCAAGTGTGCTTACCATTCCGACAGTGCTGGGCACGATACCAATAATTGTTGGGCACTTAAGAACAAAATTCAGGATTTAATTGACGCCAAAGAGGTTGAATTTGACGCTTCTGAGAAGCCCAATGTTATATCCGCTCCGATGCCCAAGCACGGCCACAATGTGCATGCCATTTTGTAAAACCTCTATGTTACTGATATTGCCAATCTGTTGACTCCATTGATTGTGATTAAAGAAAATTTGTTGAGAGTAGGGATCTTTCCTGGTTGTGGTATGGACTGCTATTTTTGTTTGAACATTCAAGGTGATTGTCCAATGTTAAAGTCGGGTGTCCAACGCCTGATGGATACGCAAGAGATACTTTTCCAGAAAACCCCTGCTAACACTTTCAATCCGATTACTCCTGATACTTGTGATACTTCAACCAACGATATTGCCATCATAACCATTGCCGACAATCCTCCCAAGGCTTACAAAAGGCCTGTCAGGATTACACTCGACTCTGAATGTGTACCTTTAAAGATCACCATGCCAGGACCTGTCCCATACCAATCAAGCAAAATGATACCGTGGAACTATGGGGGAGAAATCTTCTACCACGGTATCAAACAAATCGAAACAGTCCAAGAGATTTCAGAAGAAGACCCTGATATAGGGAACATCGCGGGTACAAGCAAGATAACCCGCAGTGGCCGGATCTTTTCTCCGGAGATTTCTCCCCCCCGAGCAGTTTTCGGACCCTTAAAAGCTTATGCACCTGTTGGACCCTCTGTGTAAGGCCCAGTGATTGAAGAAGTGGTTACTCCTGAAGAAAGACCATCTGCTGATAATACCATCAAGGGTAAGGGGATATTGGAAATGCCTATCAGGAAGAAGGCTCATGTTGTGGTTATCCCCGAAACCACTCAGAAGGAAATGGATGAAATCCTAAAAATAATCAAAAAAAGTGACTACGACGTTGTGGAACAATTAGGGCAAACCCCTTCTAAAATTTCAATGTTATCCCTCCTGATCTGTTCAGAGGCCCATGCTAAGGCCCTGATTAAATTCTTGAAGACAGCACATGTACCCCAAGAGACCTCGGCTGACCAATTTCAGGATTGTGTGGCCAGTCTTACTGCTGACAATGGCCTGGGCTTTTCCGACGCTGACTTAACTCCAAACGAAGAAAGCACAATGATGCGTTACATGTTTCAGTTGAATGCCGAGGAACCACTCTCGCCCATGTCTTGGTTGATACTGGTTCTTCCCTGAATGTGCTGCCAAAGAAGGCCTTAGACCGTTTGGATTACGAAGGTTTGACCCTCAAACCTAGTAACATCGTCGTCAGAGCTTTCGATGGTTCCAAAAGAATGGTTCATGGAGAGGTTGATATTCCTATCAAGGTAGGAACCGAAGTGTTCAACTCCACCTTCTACGTAATGGACATCCGTCCGTCATACTCATGTTTGTTGGGAAGACCGTGGATCCATTATGCCGGGGTAGTTACCTCCTCTTTACATTAAATGCTGAAATATCCTATTAAGGGTAAAATCATAACTTAGCACGGCGAGGAAGAGTACATAATCAGTCATCTCAATTCCTTTCGATATGTGGAGTTAGATGGCGAGTTCATCGAAACGCCTTTTCAACATTTTGAGGAAGTTTATCCCGAGGTGGCGGTTGCGAAGATAATGGTTGAGGTGCCTATCATTCCCAAGCATGTGGCTAGGATGGCATCTCTCAAGGACGCAGAGGTTGTGATTAAGGAAGGGAAGAGCACAGTATGGGGGTTGTTGCCCGACTTTCCCTATAAGACAGACAAGTTTGGGTTGGGGTTTACTGCTGCAGGACAAAAGGCTATGCGTCGCTCTAAGGTCGGAGGACCACCCGTCAAGATTTCTCACCATGGAATCAATGTCGTAGAAGATGAAGCTGAGGAGAGCCACTTTGAAGATTGGATTTTTCCGACTGTCAAAGGGGGTTTGAGAAATTGGGAAGCAAAGGATTTTGTTCCTATCACCTTTATCAACCAGTAATTTTATCTTTGAACAATTTCCCGTTTTTTATGGTCTGTAATAACTTAAACAATTCGCACACTATTTTCACCTCATGCCTTGCCTGGGGCATGTAGGTCCATTTGTAAGGGCTTGATTTTCTTCATAATCATATGTCATGTTTTAATGAATCATTGGACGTTTTTCATCTATAAAATTGTTGTGTTCATTTTCTTTCCTTTTGCATTTTTGTTTGCTTAAGGATGGCTATCCCTTACACACACCCACACTCACAAATATAGGTACCCATCCACTCCGGATTCCATGGGTGACTATTCTGCTTTAGCCTTCGATAACTCTGAAGATTTGGTCAATCATGCTGAGTACGAAGTTGACGAAGATTGTGAAGTGCCGGGAGAGTTAGCCAGACTTCTACAACAAGAAGAGAGGGTCATTCTGCCTCATGAAGAGCTGTTAGAAACCATCAACTTAGGGACAGAGGAAGACAAGAAGGAAGTAAAAGTGGATGCCAACCTGGAACCGAGTGTCAAGGAGCATTTAGTGCAATTTTTGAACGAATATGTTGAAATCTTCGCTTGGTCTTATGAAGACATGCCAAGGCTAGACACTGATATCTTGGTTCGCCGTCTCCCCACAAGAGAGGATTGTCCATCGATCAAGCAAAAGGTTCGCCGAATGAGGCCTGACATGTCTGAGAAGATTAAGGCTGAAGTAATGAAGCAATTCAACGCTGGTTTTCTGGCTGTTACAACCTATCCACAATGGGTTGCTAACATTGTGCCTGTACCCAAAAAGTACGGCAAGGTCAGAATGTGTGTGGACTATAGAGATTTGAACAGGGCCAACCCTAAAGACGATTTTCCACTATCGCATGTCAACATATTGGTTGACAACACAGCTCAACACAAGGTTTTTTCCTTCATGGACGGACTCTCGGGCTACAACCAGATTAAAATGGCCCCCGAGGACATGGAGAAAACTACCTTTGTCACGCAATGGGGTACCTTCTGCTACAAAGTGATGTCGTTCGGACTGAAGAACGCAGGGGTAACCTATCAACGCGCCATGGTAGATTTGTTTCATGATATGATACATCATGAGATCGAAGTTTACGTAGACGACATGATAGCTCGATCACAGATAGAAGAAGAACACCTTAAACATTTTCAAAAGCTATTTGCCAGGTTGAAGGAGTATAAGCTCAGACTGAATCCAAGCAAGTGCACTTTTGGAGTTAGGTCTGGTAAACTTCTGGGATTTATTGTCAGCAACAAGGGCATTGAAGTTGATCCATCTAAAGTAAAAGCGATACAAGAAATTCCTTCCCCACGTACTGAAAAGGAGGTTAGAGGATTCTTAGGACGCTTGAATTATATCTCCAGGTTCATCTCTCACCTGACGTCTACCTATGAGCCAATTTTCAAACTGTTAAAGAAAGATCAGGTAGTTGAATGGAACAACGATTGTCAAGTTGCTTTTGATAAGATCAAGGAGTACTTACTAGAACCTCCTATACTGATGCCACCCGTCGAAGGAAGACCGTTGATCATGTATCTGACTGTTTTGGATAACTCAATGGGGTGCGTGCTGGGCCAACATGACGAGTCTGGTCGAAAAGAGCATGCCATTTATTACCTTAGCAAAAAGTTTACCGACTGTGAGACTCGCTACTCACTGCTCGAGAATACTTGCTGCGATTTGGTATGGGCTGCTCGCCGGCTAAGGCAGTATATGTTGACTCATACCACTTTGCTGATTTCCAAGATGGATCCGATCAAGTACATCTTCGAGAAGCCTGCTTTATCTGGAAGAATTGCTAGATGGCAAATGATCCTGACAGAATATGACATCCAGTATACTACCCAAAAAGCTATAAAGGGGAGTGTGCTAGCTGACCATCTAGCTCACCAAGCCATCGAAGATTATCAGTCTATGAGATTCGACTTCCCTGACGAGGACATCATGACTTTGGACAAAATCGAAGGTAATGGACCGTATGACAGACCTGAACAAGGATCCTGATGGACCCTGTACTTTGATGGTGCTTCAAATGCACTTGGCAACGGTATCGGTGCGGTACTCATCTCTCCAGAAGGTTGCCATACACCCTTCACTGCCCGACTTTGTTTCAGCTGTACCAACAACATGGCCGAATATGAAGCTTGCATCTTTGGTCTCAAGGCTGCTATAGACTTGGGAATCAAATCTTTGGTCGTATTTGGGGACTCGGCTTTGGTTATCATTCAAGTCAAAGGAGAGTGGGACACCAAACATCCTAATCTTATCCCATACAAAGAACATGTCTTGACTTTGTTGCCTCATTTCGAGCAGATTACTTTCGAGCATTTCCCGCGAGAAGAGAATCAGCTAGCAGATGCTCTGGCTACAATGTCTTCCATGTTTAAACTCAACTGGGATAATGAGGCTCCCCAAATCACCATCGAGCGAATGGACGAACCTGCGCACTGTCATGAGATTGATACCAAAGAAGTAGTGGAACAACCCTGGTTTCATGAAATCAAAAGGTATCTCCAGACTAGAGAATATCCTGAAGGAGCTTCCGTCAATGACAAAAAGTTCTTAAGGAGATTTTCTGCCAAGTTCTTCCTAAGCAATGGCATCCTTTATAAACGCAGCCATGATTGTGTTTTACTCCGATGCATGGACAAAGCTGAAGCAGAGTTGATCATGACTGAGATACACAGCGGCATATTTGGCACCCATTTAAGCGGACATACGATGGCTAAGAAGATTCTAAGGGCAGGCTACTACTGGTCTACCATGGAAGCTGATTGTCACTAACATTCCCGTACTTGCCACAAATTCCAAGTCTACACCGACAAGGTACATATTCCTCTTGTTCCTCTCAACATTCTGACAGCTCCTTGGCCATTCGCAATATGGGGCATTGACATGATTGGAGAGATCAAGCCCAGGACGTCCAATGGACATCGCTTCATCTTGGTCACTATTGATTATTTTACCAAGTGGGTCGAAGCAGCTTCTATTGCCTCTGTTACAAAGAATGTGGTTGCCCGCTTCATCAAGCAGAACCTCATATGCCAGTATGGTGTCCCCGACAGGATCATCACAGACAACGGTACAAATCTGAACGATACTATGATCACCGCTCTATGCGAACAGTTCAAGATTTATCATCACAATTCATCTCCCTATTGGCCGAAGATGAACGGTGTTGTTGAAGCCGCGAACAAAAATATCAAGAAGATCATTCAAAAGATGACAGTCACCTACAAAGACTGGCATGAGATGTTACTGTTTGCTCTGCATGGATATCGTACCACGGCACGTACTTCAACAGGGGCAACCCCATTTTCTTTAGTATATGGCATGGAGGTTGTCCTACCCATGGAAGTTCAAATTCCTTCTTTAAGGATTATGAAGGACGCCGGTTTGAGTGAAGACGATTGGATTCAGACCCGACTTGATCAACTTAATTTGATCGACGAGAAGCGACTTACTGCTGTTTGCCATGGTCAGACGTGTCAAAAATGGATGATCAAGGCTTTCAACAAGAAAGTCAGGCGTCAGGTATATCAAGTTGGAGATCTTGTAATCAAGCGGATCATCTTGCCGCAAAGTGATCCCAGGGGAAAATGGACTCCTACTTACGAAGGACCATTTATGATCAAGAGCATCTTTTCTGGTGGGGCAATGATTTTGACCACCATGGACGGTGACGATTTGCCACACCCTGCGAACGCAGACATGGTCAAAAGATACTACGCATAAAACAACCCGACAAGTTAAAAACCCGAAAGGGCAACTTGGGCAAAAATGGGCATCCCGGTGAACCGAAAACCCGAAAGGGCGGTTCAGGCAAAAATTAGGGATAAAACAAAAAAAAATCTGTACACCCGGTAAGTTGAAAACCCGAAAGGGCGACTTGGGCAAAAAAGGGTTTCCCGGTGGATCGAAAACCCGAAAGGGCGATTCAGGCAAAAGTTAAGGAATTAAAGCGTATGGCTGTGTCTCGTCGGATCACTTTAAAGAACAATCTCTTCATCAACAAGCTCCGAGCTTCTGATCAACCTAGTCATCGGCGGACGAAGCAACAAATGGACAAGATATTCATAGTTGTGAAGGCTATAGCAGAATGGGAATCCCATGGAATTGTTACACATAGCCATCTTTCTTTTGTATAAAAAGTTTCCAATTTTTGCGACAATATTCTCTTACTAGGATGTCTGTCTCCTTTATACAAAGATACTCACAAAAGTCAATACAAATACACTTCCAAGTGCAGAAATTTGCTTTCCTTTCTTTTCTTTTTACACTTATGTTTTATTTGAAAACGTCCAATATTTTGTTAAATGAGCATATGCATTTGAACATAATCACTGCTTACAAATAAAACGAAATTGAGAAAAGATGATTACTGATAGGTTGAAGGTATAGGAAGATATCTTTATGCCATTTCATAAGAAATCCCCTACGATACATCATTCGGATCCTCAACAAAGTTAAAATTTGGAATATATTTCCCCAACGGAGTTAAACTTCAGGATCCTCAGCAGAGCAAATGCTTTCTAAAGTTGGATTCCCCAGCTAAGCTGAATTTCAAAATTCCCATCAGAGTCAAGTT
Source organism: Vicia faba (assembly GCA_948472305.1). Lineage (NCBI taxonomy): Eukaryota > Viridiplantae > Streptophyta > Magnoliopsida > Fabales > Fabaceae > Vicia > Vicia faba. The sequence goes on from OX451736.1 coordinate 1,409,138,928, forward strand.
TCAAGATCCCCAGTGGAGCCCAAAAACCCTGAAAATCCCATCCCCAGCGGAACCAGAATAGTGAACATTCTCCCCACAAAGATATTTCCCAGCAGATTAAAGATTCTCAGTCTCATTTCTCCAGCAGAAGTCTCCCAGGTTTTAAATTCCCAGTAGAGATTTTCAAAGTTTTCCTTATTCCCCAAGCAGTCAGCAGTCAACAAGGATTCCTCATCTTCGGTAATCAAAGATTTTTGGAATCCCCAGCTTCGGTCATGGATTTATTTTTCCCAGCAGCAATCAAAGATTTTGTTATCTCCATCTACCAGGATTTATCTTCCTCAGCAAGACGACTACTCAGCTTACATGCATAACCATTACATTCATATATCATAAACATTGATGAAACGCAATTCATTGCATCATACATATCATGCAACATAACTTTGTGTTTTAGCTAACATTTTATCCTTTTCAGGATAAGATTAAAAGGCTATCGTTAACAATTATTCAGATACAGTATGGATACACCCCAGATACGGCGGTCATTCTATTACTCATTCGGAGTTTCAAGTCAAATACAATACAGATACACCCCAGACATGGCGGTCATTCTACTACTCATTCAGACTTCAGCAATCCGATACAGACTAGATACGCTCCAGACACGGCAGCCATTCTATCTCTCATTCAGATTCAATTATCAACCTCAAGTTCAAATATGCTCCAGACATGGATGCCATTCTGACCCTTACACCAGCGGTTTGATTCCCTCAGTGCAGTCGCCACGGAAGTCATTCTGTCATTTATTCATATCCCAGTTACAGTACAGATACACCCCAAACACGACGGTCATTCTACTACTCATACAGATCTCAACTTCAGATACAGTCCAGATATGCTCCAGACGCAGTTTCCATTCTGTCACTCATTCAGAGTTTAACCCCAGCACACAGTGGCTCCATACACAGATATTTCTCTGTTACCCGGATACAATACAGATACACTCAAGACACGGCAGTCATTCTGATATTCATTCAACATTCAAATACAGTTACAACTCGGATACGCTCCATACACAGATGCCATTCCTTTGCTCATACGGATCCAGTCTCCAGATACAGTTCAAATGCATTCCAGACGCGGATACCATTTTGATGCTCATTCTCCTAACCTACAACATTACAGTTCAACAAACACTCTTGGATGGCATCTTTAAGCCCATCTCCAGCAAGATTCTACCATCTCCAAATGGCATCTTTAAGCCCATTCCCTCAATAATATTTTGGCGAGTGCAAATTTATGGGCACTCTAGTGTCCAATCTTCCTTTACCTTCGAGTCGCGAAAGGAAAAACTTGCCAATCTAACTCTTTAGGTTCAAGAAGATTGAACAGGGGCAACTGTTGTACCCCAAAATTTTCCCTCTCATTTCATCAACATTTTCTCATCACAAGACCCTTGGAACTCAAGATCAAGCTAGGGTTTGCTCAACTCAAGACACCTCCTTGCACTGTTGACCTAAATTAGGGTTTGAGTTTGCACAGGGATATTTTGACCCACAATTCCCAAAGTGACTTTCATACTTCATGTTGGATTCACAAGTTTTCCCATACCAAGTTCCAAGCCTTGATTCAAATCTTTGCCCAGTCAATTGGACAGTTGACCTAGAAATCAACTGTATTGGGGAGAAAGTCAACTGTGGCCAATTGACAGTCAAACCTCATGAAATTTGACCCACATCAACATTATGAACTCATATGAACCATTTGATCAAATTTGGATCATAATTCCACAATAAATTTGATCAAATCACCAAAAGGGCAAAATGGTCATTTTTAGGGTTTTGACTGCACAAAGGCAATTTTTGACTATTTGACCTAACCAATGGCAAATAAAGCCCACATATGGACTCAAGGACTCAACGACATTGTCTTGACCCATTCAACAAGTTCAAAAGATTTCAAATACATAGGATTGACAGATGAATTTTTCAGTCAACTGATCAAAATTTGACTGTATACTAAAAAGTCAAACTTTGACTTTTTGGTCAAAATCAAGTGCCAAGATTTATTTTTCATCAAGACATGTCAAATTATGAAACTTGTTCATCAAGAAACCCAAAAATGCAAATTAGGGTTTAAAATCGAAAATTTTCATAACTTAGAAGATTTCTAAGTTATGAATTTTTCTTATTTTTTCCTAACTTTGCCCCATTTTTTCACCAAGATGAAAATGGATTCATACAAAACTTGAAACATTAAAGTTGTATTCCATCACAAAGTCTACAACTTTGATTCACAAAGTTTTCTCAAAAGAAGCTTGTATCTCAAGTTATGATTTTTGGAACAAGGGTATCTAAAACTTTTAACTTAGAGAAAATTTACGCTAATCTAGGCAGGATTTGGACCCATCTTCTTGGCCACTTTTCACATAGTTCCACTTGGAATTTCAAGTTTCATTGCAAAGATGGATTGTAGTACATGTTCCAAGCTTTCCAAATTGTCCAAGAACTCCTCAAACACCCTTGTGGTTAGAGAGAATCGAATGTTGGAAGTTGGCAAAAACTCACTTTTGTCCATGACCAATACATGTTCATACAAACTTGCATTTTCAAATCAGCATGTTTGGTGCTAGCTTGCAGGCCTCAAAACCAACTTTCACTTCATAATTTAATGTTTAACCATTGAATTAAGGTGTTATCTTGGCCATTTGGACATTACATACAAGATTAACCCTTATTTGGAAAAAGGTAAAATACCATTTTTGTAAAAGTGCACTTTATGTCAAACCAAAATCCTTGAGGTATGGGGCCATATCACTGAAGCAAGATTGAAGCTATCAATTCCAGGAACCAAGAGCAAAAGATGCAGCATGATAGGAGGGCTGGTACAGGGTTATAACATCATTTCCATTCTCTTGCTTCAAGTAGAAGAAAACTTGCAAAACATAAGCAACCTCTCATATCTGTTAACACAAGCTTACAAGAACTTTGTGAACAAATTCCATACCTCCCAACAAGCCTAAGGCACGACCCTTTTACCCCAAAAACCTCCTCATACTCAGAATCCCTGTTTTTCTACAAAACAGGGCAGGTTCTGCATTTTGCAAGCCATAACCAAATTCCATTGTGCGTTTTGTCCCAAGATAGTTCCAACACCTTCCAATCAACTCACCTGAACTATCCCAAGCCCCCATTGCAAGTTGTAACACCTCTAACACACTTTGCCATTTTCATTTCAAATCTCTGCAGGTCGAGTTCTACAGCACGATTCAAGTTGTTTCAAAGCAAGCCAAGCATTGGAGAAGCTTCCTTGGACCTCAGGCAAGCTCAACAGAAGCTCAAACACCATTGAAGGTTGCTACATTGTCCAGCTCGAAGTCAACTGAAACAGGTATTTCATGGACTTCTATCTCTCTATTTAGGAATGGTTAGGCTTAGGTTTGTGAATGAAATATGTTGTACACATAGCCCGGAAGCCATACATATGCTTAGTTTTCATTTACATTAATCGTACTGAGAGAATTTCACTCATGAACTTTCTGAAAAAACTAGGTTAGAAATTAGGGCCAGAGAAATTCTCTCTGGTCTTTGAGAGTTAATCCAAGTTTTTTATATGGTTAGATTCGTTATTTGATTCTCTATAAGTTTTATGTTTTGAGTTTTGTCAAAAGATCAAAGAATCAGGAGATACAGGTTGAGGTAGCTAGCGCGCGTTTTTTCAAAATCTGTTGGACAGAGGAAGAAGATGAAGTAGCTTGGCTGGGCCCGGCTACTTCCTACTTTTGGCACCCCCCATTTTCAGGTTTTACACCCCCTGGCCCATTTTCTTATATTTTAATATTTTTGCATTTTTATTTTCTTTTCTGACTTTAATATTTTATTTTCAAATATAAAAAATGATCCAAAAAGATTTTTATAATATTTTTACATTTATTTGGTATTTATTTTTATTATTACTAGCATTAAAACATTGTATATGTCTTTATATTATTTGGTTTAAATTTAAAAATAATACAAATGATACTTTTATTTCTAATTTTTAATTTTTATCCACACTAAAATATGTTCTGGAATATATTTTATTTTTGTAAATATTTTATCTTGTTTTATACATATTTCTTACACTTAGTATATTTAATATATATATATATATATATATATATATATATATATATATATATATATATATATATATATATATATATATATATATATATATATATATATATATATATATATATATATATATATATATATATATATATATATATATATATATATATATATATATATATATATATATATATATATATATATATATATATATATATATATATATATATATATATATATATACTTATATATTTTTATCTTGTTAAACAATTAGGTCAAAAATACAAAAAATATTACATTTTCATTTGTATTAATATTTTGCACTAAAAATATCATTTTTACAATATACTTTTATTTTTTGTATAAGTTAATGTATTATTGTAAATAAATAATAAATAATGCTATTTATTTAAGAAAATTAGGGTTTTTGCCCTAAATGAAAAAATAATTAAATTTGACTTTTTCTTTATTTATTCTTACTTCACATATTAAAAACACTTTTTTTACATACATAAAAAATCATTTTTGTACATAATACATTTTATTTACATTTATTTATTGTATTTATTTCAATTATTGTACATTTGAATATTGTATCTTGTACATTCGATATGGTTGTCATAACTTAGAATTTATTTTCTCGTCAAATACTCCCAATTCAAATTTGTACCCCCCCCCCCCCCCTATATCATGTTGTAATAGTGTAGCATTTAAATTCTCGCACATTTAAAAGCTTTCAATTATGCCATGCTTAGACCTAGGGTTTGTATGCAAATAAAATCAACAACTAGCTTGACCTAATCCAAAATAAACATGCATGAAAAACAAACACAATGCACACTTGCACCCCTAGGGTTTCATCCACTTGTTGCCTTCAAAAATGGGCCATGGTTGCATGTTGAGTACTTTGGCAAAACAAAAACAAACAAAAAGATCATAGTCCCTCAATGACGCTATCTGAGTTGCCTAAACAAAATGATCAAGTCCCTCAAGAAAATTGCCAAAGATACTTGAAACTATTGCTATCATGGTCTATACGATGACCCGCGCCTGTCCCGTTAACATCCTAACACAAGGTTGTCCACCAAATACAATGGTGGAACAACACTGTTAAAAGGGTTAAAAACATAAGAAAGACCTTTGAGTAAAATAGGGTAGATAGCTCTTAGCTACTTGATCAAGCTTGCAAAAAACATCCTTGCTACTTTTCAAAACACACTCCACAACACAATTTCAAAACCCTACTTTCAAACATTGAAAACCTTTCAAAAGACAAAGACACCTTTGTATACATTCAAACAAGAATCATTACAAAGGTTGCCATAATAAGGGCCTCTTTTCAAAACATTTTCAAAAATCACACACAAAGCACCATTTCAAACAATTGAAAAGCACCATTTCAAACAATAGAAATGCAAAGCAAGTGATCTAAGTAAGTAACTAAGAGCCCATGGATAACCATGGATAGAAAAGGTGCTAATACCTTCCCTTTCTATAATCTACTCCCCGAACCCAAGAAAACATCTCAAAGGTCTTTCCTGTGCTTTTTGACCTTTCCTTAGGATAAAATAAAAAGTCGGTGGCGACTCTTGCTAAACTGAAACATTTGCGAACACAAACGCAAAATCCCAAGTCAATTCTCCCACCGTATCACACTATGATATAATTGTTCATCATGTGTTATTATTGATTTTATTATTTTTCTTAATGTGTAGTTAGAAGAGGAGAAAAGTCAAGAAACATATCTTCTGGAATATGTTTTGTGGAAGGCTGCCCGGGTGGGTAAGGATGGAGTTGTTAAGGAAGATATGCTTCAAATTTATGAGCAATGTGTAAGTATATAAATATTCCTTTAATTAAATTAAAAGCTTATTAAAATAAATAATTTATGAGTTTAATCACCACTAATTTATTTTGCCATGCATATGAATTTTAGTAGAGTCTATCTCAATCTTTAACTCAAGCTGAAGACCATGATTGCAGGAGTATAGTTAGTCGGTATTAAATGTTCATGAGTATACCAGTTGTGTGAGGGGTAAGGGATTCAGAGTGACTCAAACATCTTTGGGTAACTATCAAAATAGGAAATGTCATAGCAATAATGAAGTGATGGAAGAGTTAGAAAAATTAAAAGCTAAAGTTCGTGAGTTGGAAAAGGACAAAGAAAAATACATGTCAGAAAGGCAAGGTCCAGGGTTCAAGGATACTAGTGACAAAGATAGTATCAATTGTGATTTCCAACTGAAAATTCCCGAGGTAATATATACTATTATGAATTAGCACAATTTTTTTAATTGACATATATACACATTAACAATTTCATATTTATTGTTTGTTTAGGGCATTTCACCTTGTCAGCTATATTTATCGTCACCGACTTATCGCATGGTTGGCAAGGGAAAAATGCATAACACCTTGGGAGAAGTACTTCACCATAAACCGCTCCCTGCTGGATTTATGAAAGTATCAATTGACATTTCTTTAGAGAGGGATGCGAAATTACCTTTTCCTGATGATATTTCAGATACAACATTGGTGGGAGAGGCAATATGACCGTATGTTGCATGGACGTTAAACCTCATTTGCATAAGTGATGAGGTATATTTTAAACCATTATGAACCTTTTAGTATTCAAATTTTATACGACCACTTAACGTATATTTTTTTTCACGGTAATTTTAGACTCCCATAAAATCCAAATCAAAAGATAAGGGGACATCAAAAAAAGAGGTATAACACAATTGTATGATATTTATGCAGGGAACGATCTTATACTTTACCTAACTAATTAAATAATATTTAGATGCATGCTAAAGATATTGAGCAAGTCAGTCGGGTTAAGAAGACCGCGACTAGAAAATAACCTACTTCTCAGTATAGGTCGTGCCTTCGGGAATAAATAGGAATAACAGATATTCCAATTGGTGGTACTCGTACTTCACCTAAATTTTTTGAAAACATAAGTATGTTGGTGAATTTTAAGAGAAGAGATATCATCGTCATATCCGATTATGAAACATACTTACTACCCATGATTATGAGAAAAGAGAATTTATGTCATCTAAAAGTTGAGGATATAGCTTGAATTTTAAAATCAACAAAGCCTCACTCAACACCGAAGTGGAAAAATATCTAACTTCACTACATATCATAGAAGTATAGTATCTCGCATCACTACAAGAATCAACAAGAGTCTAATCTTTTAAAAAAAGTTTTAAAGTAAAAATCCAAAGTGGCAAAATGGTTTGAATAAGGGTAATTGATTTTTAGTCTTGAAAAAACGTCAAAGTATGATTAAATTGATTAATGTTTGATTAAGAAAAGGTTTTTGAAAATGCATGGACCTAAGTCCAAGTTCATTATGAAAGCGGTTCGAGTTAGAAAACAAGAAGAGTTTTTGAAAAGTAGGGAGGAGAATTTTGAAATTAAATAAAATAAGAGGAGATGAAAGGCCTATCCTAAATATAAGGTAAAAGCTAAGGAAAAGAACGATCTAAAAAACAAGAAACCAACACTTGACATATGAAGTCAATGTAGAATTCCCATCCTTCGGATTGAAACCAAGCAAGAAAAAATACTAAACCTCTGAGAAATACCAAGCTTCAGATGAATTAAGTCTTCACAAAAATTGGACAGAGTAACGGCTGTATACAGAGGAATTCTCAATCACAGACAAAACATATAATCAGAATAACATAAACACAAAGAAAATCAACCCAATGTCTTGGAGTAAACCCCAAGAACTTCAGACAAAATACAACAGATCAACAAGGTCTCCACAACTCCACAATGTCAAGGAAAATAACCAAGTAGTCCAAGTAACCTTAAAGTTTTTTTTTAAAGTTCAAGATGATTATTAAGTGTTTTCAAAAGAAAGGAAAACTCAAGTGAGAAAAAAATAAAAATGACATAAAGATAAATGCTCAAGTGAGCAAAAGAGAAATAACATGGAATGTAAATGCTAAAGTAAACAGTACATATAAATAAAGGCACAAAACATAAAGGAATAAAGTAAAGGCATAAAGTAAAGTTAATTGTTAGTGAATTAGAAGTTAGAAAGTTAGTTGAATGACCATCTTGAAGCTTGCATTTGAAAACTCATTAGAAGATTGATAAAATTAAAGCTTCTCAACAACAAGTATCATTTGCTTTTTGTCAAGTATATCATTCATTACAAATGCTCAAAGCAACCACGTGTGATCAATGATGTTCAAATGATTCACTTAGACCAAAATTTATGAAGTTCATTAGAGGATTGATAGAACTAAAGCCTCTTAACAATGAACTTCAAAGCTATTGGATCAAAGGTTTCAAATTAAACATACTTGGGCTTGCAAACATAGGTTTGGGCCACAAATGATTATTTTTCAAATCGGGACAAATTTAGAGCTATGTTAAGCAATGGTAATTGGACTTATATAGAAGTCACACCTATTTTGAGACTTGTCAATAGCAATCTATATATCAAACATGTTAGAGAAATGATATGTAGATCATTCTCCAAAAATATGTAGCACAAGTAAAATAAAAATGTGATAAGATGAAGAGGAAGGAGATGTATCTGATGAAATTAGGTTTTCAAATATCATCAACATCAATCATCCATTTTGGTGGATTTCATTTTTCAATCTGTCAACACCCAAGATCCAAAGAGGTTGAGGAACTTGTCCCAAAAATAATACTCAAATCAGGACCAAACAAAAATAATAAAATATACTTAATAAAACAATATTTAAATATTTAACAAAAGGGAAATAATTGGTAAAATACACAAAATATGTTAAAACACTAAATAAAAATTCTTTAAAAAATATTAGAGGTCAAACATGAGTCAATAAGTGTTGACAAAAAATTTCAGAATTTTTTAAAGTCAAACTAATTTTAAAATTTTACGAAATAAGCAGAATTAACCAAAATTTGTGAAAAATAGTAAAATCCAAAATAAATTTGTTAAAAAACTTTATCTCACACTCCCATGATTGTTGATTCGGATTATATAATTAAACTTAAATGCTTGCTCTCGCTGTCTCATTTAAAATCCAAAGATTCTTTTTGAAAACAAATAGAATCTAATTAATCTTAAACCGCTCTCGATGTATTTAAAATTAATGTTTGATTACCACTATCCAGTTAAAAACTAACACTCTCGTGATTATTGGTTTTAGACTTCGTATGTCTCTTACTCTCGTGACAAAAAAGTTTTATGTTGAAATTTGGAAACTAAACCAGAAAAGTATTTTATAAAAGGTTTATGCCAAATTATTATCGAACTCCTTCGGTTTATGATCTTATATACCGGTATCATGGAAATTAGCCGAATATGTAATTAATTATGAACACAAAATAATAGCAGACATATAGTAATTCATGCATGTTTGATAAATAAAGAAGAATAATATAATTGAATTAAAAAACTATAATTAAATAATGAAAACAATAGAATTTCTGCAACACTTCAAGTACTGATAGCAATCGTCCACAATATACCGAGAGGATTTGCTTGCGGAAAACTAACTTAAATGTAGAACAAAAACTATAAAACTTAAAGTAAAAATTCAGGAGGCTATGAAAAGAAACTAATAATGCAATAGCTTTTCAATGTAGAAAACTATTGTTGTTCGGGTGAAGGTTTTATCTGCTTATGTTCTAAACAAAGCTCTGGACTGATGAAACTGGAATAATGGCATGAAAAAACGAAAATGCAAAATAACGTAACAAAAATGAGAGAGTGGAGATGAGAGGATTCCAGCGCTCTTTCGTTGTAAAATTTTCCCTTTTTTTATAGTGTCTTCCTATAACAAAACTTCTTGAGAGAATCTAGGAGTTGTGATTTCATGCTTTAGAAAAATCAGTGCATGGAGAAAGACCAGGAGGAAATAATGCAGGAGCCTTTGGCACTAGAAACATGGAGAATCATGGAGAAATCGTCGCGCGTCAAAAAGAAAAATAGGTTGTGTCGAGTGGCATGAAATGTGTGTCGTTGGGCACACATATTTCTATCTTGTGCCGATCGTCATGGTTTGTGTGCCAAGGGGTACGCATGTTTAACATGTGCCGAGGGTCATGGAAGGTGTGACAATCTTCACAACCTTCTGATATAATTTCTTTTGCTATTTTCTAATTTTTAGTCTGTGTCTTTTCCATTTCTTCTCCTTTTCTAATGTAGGCCTTGGATGAAATAATTTCCTGAAACAAACATGAAATACCAACATAATACAACATAATTGAGATAAAACGGTAACTTTATTTATGCAAATCGGGTCGAATATGCTATACATTTTCGCGTTATCAAACTCTCATATACTTGAACCTTTTCTTGTCCTCAAGCAAATAATCAATGTGGTAGTCTTTTAAGCACATGTTAAATGCAATTACATGACTCAAGTCAATTCGTACGTGGTTGTGTGGCATTTTCGTTAGAATAATATAAGCTCAAGATCAACAACAAAGACACAGTAAAGACACAAGACAACCCATCCTTATGCAAACCAGTTCTAGTCATGCTATTATAGCTCAACCTAATTCTTTTTGCTTTGTTTCACCTATTTTGTATAAGTGTAATCACATTAATACCTTTATCTTATTGCACGCACATAGTAGATTATTCGGTTAGTGATGGTCATTTTAAGCATGGGGTTATGGTACAAAAATTTGGTAACCCCTTTATTAATTTTATTGCAAGATGAAGGGGATCAAACTGTAGTCCACCCTAACAAGTTCAGCACCTGAAACCTCTGAACCAACTTACATCGACTTTTTATAACATAATATGTAGGTTCCGCAATAGTTGAATTAAGTAATCGGGTGAGGGTCACCTAACTTAATTAGTGCATTCCTTGTATTCACTTCATCATTACAAGATGTTTTTGGAAAAAATGACTTAAGACCATTCGCTTATATTCATGGACTCTCTACAAAGTTTGTTTTTAAGACAGTGTTGACTGCTTATATAAACTACTTGGAGTTACTTCAAAGATTGAGGTTTCAGTATAATAGGTACTTAAACCGGTCTCGCATAAGTGGGGGTTTTAGAGTGTTAAAACAGTATCAATTTTGTTTAAATCTCACTCAAAATTTCTACCATACCTTTAAGAGTGAGCAACCTATATACTCTTCGAATGTGTCAATTAATATTTTCTGTTATGGCTCAAGAAAGTGAGAGAGTCAAATAATGAACAGAAATCTGCATATAACAATTTGATAGTACATTAATTGTTTTATTAAAGGGAAATTTGCGAATTATGTAAATTTACTTAGGAAGCGGAAAATGAAAACTAGATAACGGTAAATCTTCCTCCCCAAAACTAAAACTGAGCATTGTCTCCAATGCAACAAAGTAATGTTAGAAATGAAGGAAGAAACTGAGATGAATGACTACTGTTTGCCTCGGCCACGTGTTCCGCGATGTGCCCGTGATCATGCTCATCCACGTGCATCATCTCTGCTTTGGAAAGGCTCTAAACTATATCCCTGTAGTCCGACATGAGTAACGAGATTATGCAGGCCGTCAACCCGATAAGTCAATGCTTGCATCTCTTTGGTAAGCTCCAACATACTATGGTCATGCCAGTAGGCGTAGTCGTGTTGATCTCTCTGAAGTTATCAGATTTCTTGCATCATCTCGTTATGCTGAGCTTCCATCCTCTGATATTGTTGAGCTTCAGCTTTATTATGGCACAACATTTCAGCATAAATGTCATCAAGAGTAGTTGGCTTCCCCTGATTTCTTCTTCTTCGAGGATGGTGCCCGGATGATGAACCTGCAAGATTATCGGTAGGAACTTGTGCAACATGTGGGTGGGTGTTAGGCTATGAAGCGTATTTCTCTAGCACTTGCTCCATTTCGTCTGGCTCAGCATTGCTCGAGCCAGATGGATTATGATGAACATTCTCACCAGGAGCAGGAGCACTTATATCATAACACCACTTATCCATATTTGTTACATTGGTAAGTTGTGGATTAGGAAAAATAATACTTGGAACTACTTTGTTCCGCACCATAAAATTGTATCTTCCATCATCTCTAGCCTTAATAAGGTGTCCAGCACGACAATTGTCAACATAAATAAATAGAGCTGGTAGTGAAGGAAGATTCACTAGTTTGTCCCCCAAGTTTAAACCAAGTGTTATAGAAGTGACTAGTACTCAAATACAGAAAGGGGTAGTACCTCGTGCACAGACAAACTGGATGTGTGCCAAGAGCAACACACTGGAATTGATCCTCCAACCAAGCGTGAAGATGCAGTGCAGGAAAAAAAATCTTTGGAATTAACTTTGTTGTTGTTTTCCCTCCCAAAAATGGTGTTGGAAAGGATGCGATGAAAGTAACAGATGGAAGGATTATGAATAGATGAAGCAAAATACCTTCCCAACTTGAAGGTCGTCACCAGTTAAAGCATGTTATAGACCAAATGTTGTTGATGCCCAATCGGCTTCTGGAGGGATTCAATAGTACACTTGTCCTCCACGAGGAAAACGTAACAAATCACTCAGAGCCTGTTGATTCATAGAATATTCATCGTTAAACAATCTAAAGTTAGAAGTGTCTGTGAGGTACATGTTGTCATCTGCCAGAGTGTTGTAGGAGAAAAAGCTCAAAACTTTCAAGGTCAAAGATTCATAAGTTTGGTGGTTCAGGGTGCAGACATAAGATAGGTCGGAATTATGAAGTAGCCATTTCACACTCTCTAACAATCCTAACTCATTTATACAGTTAACATCAACATACCTTGTAGCAGTAACCTAACATTGGTAAAACTTCAGGTACTGAGCTTCTTGATGTACCTCAGCTTTTCCGTTTCTGAACACGGTTCTAGAAAGGTCATGCTCTTCTCTTGGGTGTTGAACTCTTAGAGACATGATTAGATGCAAGGAAGGTTGAATGGGTTCAGTGACGAAATTGATAGAAGGTTGTGGGTTTTGACATTTGTTCCTCAAGTGTTTAAATAAAAGAACAATATAGAATGCATGGATTGGATTTTAATGGTGTTTAATGATAATTTTGGAAATAGAGGATGTGGGAAGGTCAAGGGTGAAGAATATGGAGAAAGGGTATTAATGGGGTTTAACGATAGTGGAAGAAAATGAAAAGAACGAATTTGGTATCTATTTGAAACAAATGCACGCGCAGGTTTTTGTTCCGTCCCGAGGGGCACAGAATGTGTGTAGAGCGACACGCTTCATAAGGGTCTTGTGGTTGTTATAGAATGTGTGGCGAACGACACAGTATAAAAACTCCTAATTTTCAGAACTGTTAATAATAAACGTTACAGAGCGATACATCCGGGCACACGAAGATATTTTATATTAGTACAAAGTAAAGTAATAGTGTAACAATAAAGTGCCACACATTTGAATATAATCCAGAAGCTTTGAATTTTTCTAAACAGTAGTCTGAGAAACATAGAACAGAAAGTAATCATAATGTAAACAAAAAAAGAATAAAGTCTAGAAATGCAGTATGTCAAGTAATGACAGCCACTACTTGAGAGCAGAGGAGTAGATATGCTTGGAAATGTGGTCCACATGTTCTGTTACTAGATCCATAAAACCATGAAACTCGATGCATAATTTAGTGAATTCTTCCCTTAAGAAGTTTAACTCAGTTTGCACAACAAGTAAGGAAGTATCGTGATTAGTTGAGAGAGGTGCAGAGGCAATTAGAGCAACAAAAGCACATAAAGGGGTAGGTTTCTAGCTAAGTGGAAAATAGTGATAGAAAGGTGGCGTTTCGGGAAACCCAGATACATTCTTCAATATTGAGAGCGAGGATTGCACAAACTTTTCTAGGGAGAAATTATGAAAATTTCACGGGGATAACCCTATCCAGGGATTTAAGAAATCAAACATTTCAGCAAGAAATCAAACTTATGGGGATTTTAAGTCAAACTTAGCACTTTGCGAGAGAAAACCCCAAAAAAGTTGACAATCGTTTCAACATTTCTTAAAAAAGACATTTCCCTTATCTGGTTTCCTCACTTGGGAGAATGGGATCACAAACCCAACACCGCATCATACATCAATTGGTATCGTCTTCAACTATCTGAGAAAAACATGAAGAACATACTCAATCCAACAAAAGTGCGTTAGGAGAATCTTCCTGGGGAAATCAGACTTTCAAAACTTCTGAGTTCGTCAGCTCCTGGAGTCACTATTTTGTTCTTCTTGAATCACAAAATCTCAAGCAATAAGTAATTTGTAAATTCTTTTCAAAAAAAATTTTTTATTTTATTTGTTTTCTTTGACCATTACTATCAATAATAAATGAAGTCTTTGTAAGCTAAATAAAATAAGAATTGCAAATAATTAGACAAAAGCTCAAACATTATTAATAGTATGGTAGTCTGCAAATGACGAGACTCCATAGATGATTACAAAGTTTGGAAAATGGTAATATATATTGAAAAAGATACATTGAAATACAATGACTGCTATTCTCCCTAACGACTTTGAATTCCTGAGCAGCGACTTCGGTTGAAGAGTGATGAAAATTCAAGAATATTGTTGCTTCAATGCTCAAGTCTTGTATAATGCAGTTACTTGCCAAGAAACCCCTAACTTTTGCCTAGGTTGCCCTTGCGGGTTTTCAACCTAGCGGGAAAATTTATTCTGTTTATGTCTCTAATTTTTGCCTAGACCGGCCTTTCGGGTTTTCGGCCTACCAAGATGCTCCTTTTTTCCTAAACCGCCCTTTCGGCTTTTCATCTTAGCGAGCTGTTCTTTTTATTTTTCTAGGCGAAGTATTTCTTTACTACATCAACATTCAAAGGACGTGGGATCTCATCGCCATCTATTGTTACAAGAATCAAAACACTGCCAGAGAAGGCTTTCTTGACAACATATGGGCCTTCAAAATTAGGAGTCCACTTGCCCCTAGAATCAACGTTAAAAGACATGATCTTCCTGAGCACGATGTCGCCTTTTCTGAATTTATGAGGTTTGACCTTCTTATCAAAAGCTTTCTTCATTCTCTTCTAGTATAGATGGCTATTACACAAGGCCGTCATTCTTTTTTCTTCAATCAAATTCAGCTGGTCAAACCTGTTCTGGACCCATTCAGCCTCTGACAACTTTGTTACCATTATCACGCGTAAAGAGGGAATCTCAACTTCAATGGGGAGCACTGCTTCTATTCCATACACAAGAGAGAAAGGGGTTGCCCCTGTTGAAGTGCAGACAAATGTTAGATACCCATGCAAAGCAAAAGGGAGCATCTCATGCCAATCTTTATAAGTGACAATCATCTTCTGGATGATCTTCTTAATGTTCTTATCAACAGCTTCAACAACCCAATTCATGTTTGACCTGTAGGGAGATGAATTGTGATGGACAATCTTGAATTCTTTGCAAAGTTATGTCATTATATTATTATTCAGATTTGAGTTGTTGTCGGTGATAATCATGCTTGGCACACCATACTGACATATGAGGTTATTCTTGATGAATCTCACTACCACCTGCTTAGTGACATTAGCATACGAAGTTGCTTCCACCCATTTAGTGAAGTAGTCAATTGCCACTAATATGAAACAATGTCCATTTGAAGCCTTTGGTTCAATCATTCCAATCATGTCAATACACCACATAGAGGAAGGCCATGGGGAAGAAACAACATTGAGAAGCGTTGGATGAACATGCATTTTGTCAGCATAAATTTGGCATTTATGGCACTTCTTTGCAAATTTGACACAATCAGATTCCATTGTCAGCCAATAATAACCTGCCCTAAGCATCTTTTTCTCCATCGAATGTCCATTTGCATGAGTACCAAAGGAACCTTCATGGACTTCATGAATCAACATGTCTCCTTCGTGTCTATCCACGCATCTGAGCAAGACCATGTCATAATTTCTTTTATACATCACATCTTCATTATGGAAAAATCTGCCTTCCAACCTTCTCAATGTTTTTCTATCTTTATTTGATGCACCAATCGGGTATTCCCGAGTTTGGAGAAAATGCTTGATATCAAAATACCAAGGTTTTTCATCTGCTACTCCCTCTGTTGTAAACACATGAGCCAACCTATCCAAACATCGCATTGTGATACGAGGCACATCATTCTAAGTATTCACTTGGTACATAGACGCACGAGTTGCCAAAGCATCTGCCATCTGATTTTCATCTCTCAGAATATGATGGAATTCAACTTTGTTAAAGAAGGATAGCAATCTTCTTGCATAATATTTGTAAGGGATCAAGCCAGGGTGATGAGTATCCCATTCTCCTTTAATCTAATTCACTACCAAAGTTGAATCACCGTACAAATATAGAACTCTGATTCTAAGATCAATGGATTCCTCGAGACCCATGATACAAGCTTCATACTCCGCCATATTATTAGTACAATCAAATGTCAGTCTTGCGGTAAAAGGAATGTGTGATCCATGAAGAGTGATAATCACAGCACCAATTCCTTTTCAGTAACATTCACAGCTCCATCAAATACCATTCCCCAATGAGATTAAGGATCTGGACCTTCCCCGTCACAATATTTCGCTTTCAAGAACATCATATCCTCATAAGGGAAATCAAACTTGACAGAGTGATAATCATCTACTAATTGGTGAGCAAGATAACCCACCAGCACACTGATTTTTATAGCCTTCTGAGTGCCGTATTCAATATCATATTCAGATAATAACATCTGCCAACGGGAAATTCTCCCAGTGAGAGAAGGTTTTTCAAAAATATACTTAATTGGATCCATTTTGGAAATCCACGAAGTAGTATGATTCAACATATATCGCCGCAACCTCTTTTCCGCCCAAGCCAGAGAACAACATGTCTTTTCCAGCATAGAATACCGCGACTCATAATCAGTAAACTTCTTGTTGAGATAATAAATAGAACATTCTTTCTTTCATGTTTCATCTTGTTGTCCCAAAGTACAGCCCATAGAACTATCTAAAATTGTCAGATACATGATCAACGGTCTTCCTTCAATAGGCGGGAGCAAGATAGGAGGTTCAAGCAGATACTCTTTAATACTTTCAAATACCCTTTGGCAATCATCTGTCCGTACACAACCTTGATCTTTCTTTAACAACTTAAAGATCAGTTCACACGTTGCAGTCATATGGGAAATGAATCTGGAAATGTAATTCAGGCGTCCAAGGAAGCCTCTAACTTGCTTTTCAGTTCTTGGCACATGCATTTCTTGAATTTCTTTGACTTTATCAGGGTCAACTTCAATTTCTTTTTGGCTGACAATGAAACCTAACAACTTCTGTGATTGGACACCGAAGGTGCATTTGTTTGGATTCAAGCGGAGACGATACTTCCTCAAACGCTAAAACAACTTCAACGAATCTTCTACATGCCCTTCTTCGGTCTGTGATTTGGAAATCATATCATCAACATATACCATAATTTCCTTGTGCATCAGATCATTGAATAGGGTTTTCACATCCCTCTGGTACTTTGCACCAGCGTTCTTTAACCCGAAGGGAATCACTTTGTAACAGAATGTTCCCCAGGGTGTGATAAAAGTTTTTTTTTCCATGTCCTCAAGAGCCGTTCCGATTTGATTAAATCTAGATAATCCATCCATGAACGATAATACTTTAAATTTTGTTGTGCTATCAACCAACATATCAATATGTGGCAATGGAAAATCATCTTTTGGACTAGCATTATTTAAATCTTTATAATCAACGCACATGCGAATTTTTCCGTCTTTCTTTGGTACTGGAACAATGTTGGCAATCCACTGAGGGTACACTGATGTCACAAGAAAACCGATATTAATCTGCTTTAAGACCTATTCTTTAATTTTCACTGCCATATTAGGGTCAGTTCTTCTTAACTTCTACTTGACTGGAGGGCACTCTGGCTTCAAAGGCAAATAATGCTCCACAATATCAGTATATAGACCAGGAATATCTTGGTAAGACAAAGCAAAGATGTCCACATACTCTTTCAACAACTCAGTCAACCTGTTCTTCACATCAGGATGCAACAATGTTCCAATTTTGACTTCCTTTGGCTCTTCCTCTGAACCAAAGTTGATGGTTTCTAATGGCTCTTTATACGGTTGAATGACACTTTCCTCGCTCTCAAGAAACCGTGAAACCTCTTCTGGAATCTCATCATATTCTTCTTCTTTGGCCCCATACACAGGATATTCAAAGTTGGGAGAGGATGCAGGGTCATTGTATTCAATGGGTTTATTAATTAATCTGCACATATGATTTATGATTGCTTTTAGAAACTGACACATATATGTTGCACCCCTAAATTTCCCCTCCTAATTTCTTCTATCTGGCTTAGACTCTTGCATTCATATTCCATTAGGTCATTAACATACATTTGCATTCAATAAACCGCTTGAGGCTCAAAGTTCAGTGGCGGTGCGATATTAGGGTTTCGTAGCGATTAAGGTGTTCGTATCCAATAAGGCATGATTCTTTTAATTATCCTTTAAGCAGTGAAGTGTGGAACTAGGATTGCAACATATGTTTATGGAGGGTTCTGTTCTCTTCAAGTTAAGAGGGTTATTACTCATTCAAGACAAGAGTCAGAAAGTTTCTCCACCAAGTTTGTGCTTGACAGCATTTTATCAATCGAGGTTCATTAGGTTTTCTAAGTCATGGTCAGCTTGGTCATATTCCCTTCTGTATCCCCATGTTCACTTCCAAATTGTTCTATGGGGTCATCTAAAGGCTACTAAATCAGGAAATCCTTATCTCCTTGTGCTCAACGTCATCCTTTGATTAGGGTTTATTTCTCTAAATCATGTACCATTCAGGAGAGGTTTCTCTGTGAAGTTGTGATTATCAGGCAAGGCTACCATCAGGGGATATCGGCCATGAATAACCTGGGTTTCAATTGATATATCTTTGGAAAATAAGAAGGAGATCATTGCTTGAATCTCTAGTTATGCGGGAAACAATTTTATTCTAGAGAAGAAGATTCAGTTGGACCTTCTTCACGAATTAGGGTTTGTATACCTTATGATGCAAAGCTCTTCATCTGGTCGATTGGCTTACTTGCGATATAACCTATTTTCTTCGGATTTCATTTCAATACTTTGAAGATCAAAATCTAAAAGCATTGTGTGAAATTTTAGGATTTATATCCTATCGTACTTGGGTTTATCCACATCTTCAATGGAGGTTCATGGGATGATAAGGCGTGATATAAGAATGGCATTGTGAATTCACCAGGATCAAGGGCATTATCGTTCTCAAATTGTTTGATCGCTTGTATTGCAAGTAGGCCTGGAGTAGGGAAGACTGAGACAGCAAAAAACAACAATGCAATGCCTGGCTGCCCTTGGTGGTGGAAGTGGAATAGAGCATGAAATATTAAAGACTAATCCAATACTGGAAGTTTTTGGAAATGGAAAAAACTTTGAGAAATGACGACTCAAGTCGTTTTGGAAAACTCAGTGAGATTCACTTCAGTGAGACAAGAAAAAATATCTGGTGCTAATATTCAAACATTTTGTTGGAAAAGTCTAGAGTAATCCAATGCAACAAAGGGGAAAGGTCATATCATATATTTTATCAGCTATGTGCTGGAGCACCACAACCTCTCAGGGAGAAGATAAATCTACAAAATGTGGAAGACTATAAATATCTGAGGCAGAGTAATTGTTATTCAATTACTGGCGTTGATGATGCAAAAGAATTTCGTATAGTCATGGATGCTCTAGATGCTGTCTACATTAGCAAAGGAGACCAGGAGGATGTATTTGCAATGCAGTGTTATGGTTGAGAAACAAATCATATACTGTGATCAATAATGAAAACCATATTCAAACTGTTGAAGACGAGGGGCTATTCAGCACTGCCAAGTTGATTGTACATGAAATTAAAGATCCGAAGTTGACTTTATCAACTCGTAAAATGAAAGTTGGTAATGGTATTATTGTCCAGAAGTTGACGCTATCTCAGGCCAGTGATGCAAGAGATACTTTGGCAAAATCTATTTATGCATATTTGTTTGATTGGTTGATCGAACAAATAAACAAATCACTAGCTATTGGCAAAAGAAGAACTGGTAAATCTATAGATATTCTAGATATATATGGCTTTGAGTCATTCAATAGGAACAGTTTTGAGCAGTTCTGCATAAATTATGTAAATAAAAGATTACAGCAATTCAATCGGCATTTGTTCAAGCTAGAACAGGAGGAATACATGAATATATCCAAGATGTAACTGACTAGGATAAAAGTTGAATTTGAAGATAACTAAGACTGCCTTAATCTTTTGAAAAGAAACCAATGGAACTACTATCCTTGACAATGTGGTTCTCATTCACAATCAGTTATTTGGATCTGATGATCTAGTCCAAGCTCCTGGAATCTTTAAAATTTCTGATGAAGACATGTTGCATTCCTTCAGCAAGTCATATAAATTGGGTACCAATTTAGTCGAAGGTGTCCATTCTCCAAATTTGGCCAGTTTAAATGCTAAACTTGTTCCAGAGCACTTGCTTCATCTCTCTATTGACCGCGGAAGGAAGTTTCTTTCATCATCCAAATCTGCAAATAGATACAATTTTTAAACGGATTCAAATGCTCACAAGATTGAACGAATGTTGAAAGTACTTACACCTCTAAGACAGCAGATTATGTCAAATCTAAATGAGTGGGAAGAACATAATGATCTTCAAAAAAATTTGGCTGTCATTAACATGCTCCTGATTCTTCCATCTGATATCCCTTTAAGCATATAATGCTATAATCGTCAGCCTTTCGAATTATGACCCAATCTGGAATTAATCAAGGTTGGCTTGTCATCAGTCTTCGTTGATTGTACCCTGTTGCTACACCAGTAGTCGTAAATATACGGCCGAGACCAATTTACCTTGCCTCGTATTTGGATCTACAGCATTTTAAAAAGTTAGAACAAATTCTTCTAAACAGTTTTAAACTAACAAGAATTTCACTACTAGAACCAAGACTGCCAAAGCTGATTTCTAACTAACTATACCAAAATTTATTGAACTCAGAAATCTCAAAATTTCCCAACATTTAAAAGACAGGATTGTAACAGAATTTATAACTTCCCCACTAAAAAAAACCCTGCATTACCAGTTCAGCCCTGTATTAAAATTAATAAAGCCAAACAAGAAAAAATCAGCTGATAAAACTGTGCTTGACAAAGTAGCTGCTGAATTGGATTCTGCTGGTGTCTCTAATCAGGAAAATCAAGATGTTTATAAAGCCGAACTATGTCCAAATCTCTGTAGAGTCATATTCACATCTGACGGGTTTGGAAGAACAAGTGAAGTCGTATGAAGAAAAGGTAGAGACACTTGAGGATGAGGTTGCAGAATTAAATGAAAAACTATCAGCAGCAAACACCGAGATAAATGCCAAGGAAGGTTTGGTAAAACAACATGCTAAAGTAGCTGAAGATGCTGTCTCAGGCTAGAAAAAGGTAGAAGCAGAATCTTTAGCCTTGAAGAACCATCTAGAATCTGTCACTCTTTCAAAACTTACTGCTGAGGATCAGGCGTCGCAGTTAGATGGTGCTCTTAAGGAGTGTATGCGACAAATAAGAAACCTGAAAGAAGAACGTGAACTGAAAATACAGGATGTCATCCTTGCAAAAACCAAGCAATTGGACAAGATTTAAGGTGAGTTTGAGGCTAGGATACGGAACTTTGAACAGGAACTCCTCAGGTCTGCTGCTGATAATACGGCTCTGTCAAGGTCCTTGCAGGAACGTTCTAACATGCTAGTCAGGCTAAGTGAAGAAAAAGTTCATGCTGAGGCTGAAATTGAGCATCATAAGAGCAACATAGAATCATGTGAAAGAGAAATCAATTCACTTAAATATGGGCTTCATGTTATTTCCAAAAAGCTTGAAATCCATAATGAAGAAAAAATGAGCATAACAATTCTCTAATTAACAGTTAGCCAAATTCTAGCTTTGTTCTAACTGCTTCTAACAAACTTCAACAGAATTTCCTAACTGTCTATAACAAACTCCAAACTGTTTTCCTAAGCCAATTTTCTATAACAGACCAAAAACAGAATTTCCAACTAACATAACCACCTTGTAACAAACTTTCAATCTCACCCTTCAATCCCTAACAAACTCTACTCAAATCAGTGGTTCGGATTGATTCTCCCATAATTGCGTTCATCACCTTCAAACTCCTATATAACCACATCCCCATCTTCATTCACGAGGAGACAATTTTCATTTTTCTCTACCCTTTTATCCTCTCTTTATCTCTAAGATTCTCCTACATACACCACCAGTTTCTCATATTCCAGAATCACTTTATCTACACTGTTTCACCCTCATTCTCACTCTGTCATATTCAACCCGTTCATACAGTCGTCACCATAATCATAACATCACTCTCACTCTCTACTGGATCGTCAACACCACATAGCACTCTCACAACTTTCCCTCTGGTTTTCTTATTCCCATCGCAGCTACGAAACAACACAAGAACACGGTAAAAACGGAGTAGAAAAAGAAGATGAATAGAGAACACAAAAACAGAAGAAAAACGTGCAAGCAGAATCAAACACGCAAGAAGAGTAATTGGAGTTACCTGAAATCTTCTGGAGTTCTTATGCTACCGGCACCGTCATGGGAATCTCTCCGTTATGTAAGCTGTGATTTATTTCATTTCTCCATTCTTGTAACGGTTTGTATCACTATAATGTAGCCATCAATTTATCTAAGGGTTTTATATTCATCTTCGGCATTTGGTTTCTTCCCTCTTCTTTCAATTTTTAGGGTTTATGAAGTTGCAGAATTAGGTGGATACGATTGAAATTCAAAAAAAAAAGCTTAGGATTAAGAATCAGGATCCGACTCTGATTAAGGTTTGGTGTTTAATGGTTCACGATTTGGGAATTGCTGGTTGTTGTGTGACATTGGTAGTATGGCGGCGAGTTTTGTTGAACTAGGGCGGATAAGGAAGATGAGAGGGAAGAAACTGTTGTGTGAGCAAAATGTCACCATTTCCAGTTCTATTTTTTTTACTCATTTTGTTTTTGTTTCTTTTCAATATGGACGATAAAGAATCTGTTGAGTGGACCGGGCTTGCATCTCATATGCCCGCTTATGCCTATTTTTGGACCATTGATATGGAGAACATTTTTGAATTATGCATTAGTGGGCCTAATACCCAAATGAATAAAAGGAACATTGGATTCTTTTGGTTTGGGTTAGCATCAAATTACTTCAGCACCCCTTAACTGTAATATAGTACCCCCCTAAGTTTATTATTTCAATATTTTCCTTTTACATAAATTTTGTGAATTGTTTAGATTTATTCCTTTTTTTTCTCTTTTATTTCTCTCACATAATAAAAACAATAAAGTCAAATATAAAAATTTGTTAGTTTTTATGCGATTTTTAGGAAGTAAATCCCGATTACCCAATTATACTTAAAATTCATGATTCACCCTTACTTGTTGAGATTTAAATCTTATGCAGGTTCATTAGGCGATATCCAAATACGCTCGAAATTTCGAGTGTGACATATTTTCACATCGGTGACGCTTCAACACTTATTCCGAGTACTGGATTTCTAACCCTTTTCTTTGTTGATGCTAACAGCTCACGAGATCGTCGAGTATCTTTGCTTTTTCTGCCTTGCTCTACGGGCTAGTACTCATTTGGTATATTTTCTTTCTATTTTCACCCTGCATTTATCTATTCTTGTAGATTGTGTGAGGTATAATAACATTAAGTTTAGAAATAGGCTAGTCGCACCTTGATTTTTCTTTTGCATATGCATTAAAACAAAAAACTTCTTTTTTTCTCACAAACTTTAAAAAATACTTAAAAATTAATGACGAGAATCGTGCCTTTGTTGAACATGGGAGATGGTAAGCGGATCTCTTCTCGATCTTATCATTTTTCCATTCTAAGCCTTGGCATGGTTCAAATCTCAAAGAATCATTTCATGAATAAGTAGAGAAATGACTAAAATATCTCCCTTGAGATTAACTAGTTGTTATCTACAAGCAAAAACAACAACAAATACAAACTCTTTTTGCTTTTGGGATTTCCTTTCAAACTCTTTTCAAAAGAACAAGTTAATTCACTTCTGTGCTGACGCGTAAGTCTCCAAAGGTCGAGTTGCGGCAGAAGGCGAAATTACTATTGTTCATTTAAAACACAAACAAATTCAAACCTTTTTGTGCGTAAAGGCACATTTTCTCCAAATACCTTTTCGAAAGAACATATTAATTGACTTCTGTGTTGACGCGTAAGTCTCCAAAGGTCGAGTTGCGGCAGAAGGCGAGATTAATACTATGCATTAAAAATAATACAAACAAACAAAAACATATAAGCCGAACTACGGTAGCTCTGATTCCTCAAAACGGATACGTAGGCATTGGGGTAGGGCCCAAGCGAGCACAATTTTATTTTCCCTACATTCTTTTCCATTTTCTTTTGCATGCATTCTCCCTTCAGTAGTATAGACAGTAAGCATAGGATGAACACACCCATAAGATATATAACAAGAGTGGATAACGTAGAGTACTACGGGCGTGTGGGGTGCTAATACCTTCCCCTCGCATAACAGACTCCCTTACCCGATTTCTCGGTCGCAAGACCGTGACTTCTCCCTTTTCAGGTTTTCTCGATGTTTACCTTTCCCTACACGTGGGATAAAATACGTTCGATGGCGACTTCATTGTTTCAATGATTTTCAGCCGATTGTTTCAGCTGGCGACTTCACTGGGGAATGGTTGACCAAATGCTAGTCCATCCCGGAGTCTCTCCTAGCTCTTATTTTCTCTTTCTTTGGGTGTTTATATTTTACGCTTTCAGTTCATTCATTCATTTTAAATATACCTGTGCATATGCATGTATTACACTTTACTGTTTTCCATATACTGCTGTTGTATTGGATCTGCTTCTTGTTTGGGTGGGAATGTTACTATTGAGGTAAAAGGCCCAGTACCCAGGCCAGAGTGCACTAGGACACCTAGGAATAGAGTGGGGGCATGAAGGCTATAGGACGTGGTCCGATTAGTGCAATCATGTCATATACCACGCTCGGATGAGGTTCAATTGGAGGTACTTTCATCATGCACGTCTGTGTTAAGATGATTTTACTTTCAGGCGGACCCGTGATTTTCGAGTTACCATTATCTCACCCTGACCTAGTCTTCACACGTGAGTGGGGAGGGAATTATCATTACAGGTACAATTGGTGACTATATTCAGACGATTACTTTTGGTTATGTCCTGCATTTCTGCCAACAATTGAGGTTCTCAGATTTATTTTTTGAGGACCCATCTATGATCTTCATGGATTTCTTCCGGTTACGTTTCAGACCTGTAATCTCAGTATTTACAAGAAAATGAAGAAGCAGTACAACATAATCCGTATCATGGAAGTAGTGACCCCATGATCACTTGCACACACATCATAGCATATTTACTTTTAAAAAATATATATATCAATAATTAATTCACATGCGCATTGTCATTTCCAGGATCTCTCCAGGGTTTCCTTTTCCTCCAAAGAATGGCAAACAACACTGATATCACCCTGAAGACAAAGAGGGATAACTTCAGCTATCAATTCCGTCCTAGTATTTGGCCCTCTCTTGAAGAGCTTAGAGACCTCATGAATTGTCAACAAATGGGCGTTTTTGGTGAAAGATATGGGAATCTCCTATCTTTATTGGATGCTCAGGTTAACGACAAGGTTGTACAGACTTTGTTACAATTTTATGATCCAGAGTTGCGTTGCTTCAAATTTCAAGACTACCAGTTAGCACCTACTCTCAAGGAGTATGCTCATCTTCTCCACATTAAGCTCACCAGTCATGTTCCATTTGTTAAAATCCCTATTGAACCTGACTTTGAGGCTATTGCTAAGGTTCTTTATTTGAGCCTTAACGATGTAAAAGGAAAATGGAGACGCAACAAAGTCACTTGTGGTCTTCCTACAGATTTCTTCGCGAGTAAGGCTAAGGAAATGGAAAACGTGGGAAGATGGGATGCTTATTATGCTCTGTTCGCTGCCATTAATTACGGAGTTGTCTTATTCCCTGAGATTAAAGAAATCATGGACTTGGCTTCTCTGTGCGTCTTCATGAATAAGAATCCTATACCTACACTATTAGCAGATACTTACCATGCCATCCACTCCAGGCATGGAAAGAAAGGAGTAGTGGTGTGTTGTATACCAATGCTTTAAAAATGGTTCATGGAACAGTTACCCACCAAAGGGCCATTCAAAGAAGATCCCCGTTCATGGGCATCCAAAGTGATGACGCTCACCTCTTTCGACATCCAATGGTACAAAATTAAGGTGGATAGCTCTGAAGTCATCTCTCACTGTGCAGGTTTCTCTAATCTTCCACTCATGGGAACAAAAGGGGCTATCAACTATAATTTGGTACTCTCTCTTCGCCAATTAGGTTACGCCATGAGGCGTCCACCCACGACCAAGGAGGTTGAACCTATATTTCTCAAAAAAGGAGAAGACCCGGAATTGCTGAAGAAAGTGGAGATTTCTGGGGCACATGTTCGAAGGAAAGGAAAGGAATTCTTCGGGCCAAAAGAGATATTAGCTTCTGATCCTTATGTGGATTGGTTGAAGGAAAGAGTCAAAGTTCTTATGTTGCCTTTTGAAAAAGAAATCTCCTTGTATCTTCAACCCACCGAGTTGCAGCACGATGTGCCTAAAGAACACTTCTATCAAGTACAATTGAAGAATAGGGACCTCCGCCATAATTTGGAAGACAAAAAGATGCAAATCTATTTTCTAACAGAAA
The DNA here is from genome assembly GCA_948472305.1 of Vicia faba. Classification (NCBI taxonomy): domain Eukaryota; kingdom Viridiplantae; phylum Streptophyta; class Magnoliopsida; order Fabales; family Fabaceae; genus Vicia; species Vicia faba. The sequence continues at coordinate 1,409,165,748 of OX451736.1, forward strand.
AGAAAAGGGACCTGGCCCGTCAGCTGAAAAAGTATGAGGGAGAAAATAGTTCGAAGAAACGACCCAGAACTGAAGACTTTTTTGTGTCCACAGAAGAGTATCAGATAGCCCTCGCCGATGCAGAAAGGAATCGTCAAGAAACTTTGAAATTTAAGATGGCCAACAATAGGAACAAAGCCAAGGTCAAGGAATTGGGAAACCAATTCAAAACTGCTAGGATGGAGTTGGAAGCAAAAGAAGATCAAATGACCGAAGTGCTGAAAGAGAATGCAAGACTCCGAGACAAGATCAAGGAGATGGAAGAAGCACCCGTGCCTATACCTTCACCAGAATGTAAAGAGTGTGATCGCCTCCTAGAGCAATGTGTGTACTCAGAGGGACAACTATATCGAAAAGATGTGGTGATCGATAGCTTCGCTCGTGGACGGGATCGTGAAAAGACGAAAAAGTTATTTGAAGAAACCAAAGAATGGAGTGAAGAGTACTTCCGGCAAGGAGGGCCTTTGTACTACACAGAGATTAGAGATCCCCCCCGTTGATTATCTTGTTCTCCCTTTTTTTCCTTTTGTCTTTTGATCACCACCAGTCTTGTTGGATGGGGTCATTTAAACTTCATTGCAGTTTCTGAATCATGCTTGTAAGAAGTTACCATCGGATCATATGAATGATGTTTTTAATAAGATCAATTGTTAATCAAAATTTCTTCCCACCGCTTGTCTCTCTTATCATGTTGTTTAAAATTCTTAGAGGTAATAAAACTTTGGATATCCTGGAAATGATATAACATCGCATACATGATCATGCATTCATGCATATCATAATGTGAGAATAATTATGGCAGGTCTTCTTATTCCTTGATTTGGGCCTCCCCCTTTGCAGAAGATAGTCACTACGAATTCCCATCGTTATAATACTCGAAGCATCGCCAAAATACAGATGGAACAAATTCAGGAAGATGTTGTGGCTATGGGGACCAGGATGGATACTCGAGTCGATCAACTGATGGAGATCATTAAGAACATGGCTCGTCAACAGGAGGAAATGAGGGCTATGATTGTAAGACCTGTTGAAGCATTGAATAATGGGGGTGAAAACCCGAACGCTGGTCCACCAGAGGTCGTCATCAATAATCCCAACAGTATTCTAGGGGCTCAGAACACTGTGGAGAATCCGGGAGGAACTCGAAATATGAATATCGGTTTGAATACCCAAAATGGCCAGCATGTGAATTTCAACAACCTTACAGGTAACCAAGGCATCCTCAGATATCAAGATATGGGAAACCCGCCCCCACTCACTCCTGCTCATCAGAACACCGAACAACCTACTATGCTACCAAGGCCTATTCGCATTCCTGTTAGGCCAGTGGAAGAAGATAATTGGGAAGATTGGATGACTAATGTAGAAGAACCAACTGAAGATAGTAAGAAGTTGCATATGCTTGAAGAGCGGATGCGCAAGTTTGAAAGTTAGGGTGCAGTAGGCTTTGACATGTCTGACTTAGGCTTGGTGCCTGGAGTAAAGATTCCCCCATAATTCAAGGTGCCTGATTTCGTAAAGTACAAAGGCACTTCCTGCCCAAAAACCCATGTTAAGTCTTTCTATCGGAAAATGTATGCATATTCCAACGACGAGAAGCTATTGATGCATTACTTTCAAGATAGTTTGACAGGCGGTCCACTTGAATGGTACATGCAGCTAGAAAGCAGTTGTATTCGTACATGGAGAGAATTGGTTGAAACGTTTGTTTTTCACTATCAATATAACACCGATATGGCGCCCATAAGAACCCAACTGCAGAATTTATCCCAGAAACGAGATGAGTCTTTCAAAGAGTACGCCCAGAGGTGGCGAGAGATGGCTGCAAAAGTGCAACCTCCCATGTTAGAATGAGAAATGGTAGAAATGTTTAGTAGTACGCTGCAAGGCCAGTATTACATAACCTGTAGCATATCAGGTACCTTTGTTGAGATGGTAACACACAGGGAGCGGATTGAGATCAGAATTAAATTGGGGAAAATCCAAGATGTCACTGTTGGGAGTAATGCTGGAAATGTTAAGAAGTCTTTCGGGGTCCACTCAAAGAAAAAGGAAGGGGAATCCGGTGCAATCTATCCTCAGAAGGGGAAGGGCAGATATCGAGATTACGACCACCAGGCTGCTGCTGTAACAATTCCAATAGCTCCCCGTCAACGTCCAGCATATACACCTCGCCAAGGCTATCAACAAAGGTCAAAACCACCTCCCAGGAAGATTGACATCATTCTCATTCCCTATGCAGAATTACTACCCCAGTTACTGGAATTAAAGTTGGTCGAGAAATGCATAATGCAGATTAACTTGGATAAAATGCCGTCAAACTTCAATGCTAACGCTACATGTGAATTTCATTCCGGAGCGCCAGGACATAAAATTGAGTCCTGCATAGCATTTAAACACAAGGTACAAGACTTACTAGACTCTCAAGCTATTAATTTTGGACCAGCACCTAATATTACGAACCAACCACTACCAACTCACGGAGGTTCCACTGTCAGTGCTATCAGTGAAGACGAAAGCCTAGATCTGGTTATGGATTTTGATCAGTTAACCACCCCCCTGTCATTCGTAAAAGATTAATTGACAAGTAAAGGTGTATTCTTGGGCTGCATAATGGACTGTACCGCTTGTTTAAAACATCCAGAAGGTTGTCATTTGTTAAGAAACGCAGTGCAAGATTTGATTACAAAGGGGTTTCTTCAGTTTAATCGCAAGATCTTGAAGCCTGAGATCGATAAGAATGAATTCAATGTAATAACCATTCCGGTCAAACAAAAAGCTGCCCGGGTACCTGCAACAATCTTGGTACCTGCTAAGAAATCTGCACTACTTATCACTACGCCTGGCCCGATACCGTACGTTAGCGACAAGGCAGTACCTTGGAATTATGGTGGTGAACTTTACTATCAAGGGAAAAAGATTACTACTCAGAGGTCTAAGGAAGATAAGGCTGAAGAAGAGAAACCTGCAGTGCTCGATATCGTCAGTGAAAGCAGAATTACTCGCAGCGGTCGAATTTTCTCCCCTCCAGAGCAACCTAAAAGTAGTACAGATGCTGCAGCTAAAGGCAAGCAAATTATGGTCAATAGTGATAAGCCGGGGCAAAGTACCCCTCTTCCTGTTTTTGATGATGAAATGTCTAAGGATGCAGCCGAATTAATGCGGTACATCAAGAAGAGTGACTAGAAGATCATTGACCAGTTAAGTCAAACACCCTCAAAAATATCCATCCTCGCCTTGCTCAGAGACTCGGAATCCCATAGAAATGCACTGTTGAAACTATTAGGAACCTCTTTTGTCCCCCAAGAAAAATCGGTAAATCAGTTTGAGGGAATTGTAAATAGTATTTCTGCAAGTAATGGGCTGGGTTTCACGGACTTCGATCTACCCACTGAGGGGAGGAAGCATAACAAAGCATTACACATCTCTATGGAAGTTGCAAAGACTACTTTATCTCGTGTGTTGGTTGATACAGGTTCCTCTATCAATGTACTACCTAGGTCTTCTCTTTTAAAGCTGGATTATGAGGGGATTTCATTAAGGCCAAGTGATTTGGTTGTTAAGGCTTTTGATGGATCGAGAAGAAATGTGTTCGGGGAAGTTAACCTGCCAATCAAGATAGGACCTCAAGTATTTGAAGCAACCATCTTTATCATGGATATAAATCCTTCCTATTGTTGTTTGTTGGGTCGCCCATGGATCCATGGGGCCGGCACCATTACCTCCACTTTGCACCAAAAGCTCAAGTTTTTACTAAATGGAAAAGTGGTCACTGTCTGCGGCGAAGAAGATTACATCATCAGTCACCTGAGTTCTTTCAGCTATGTTGAAATAGAAGGAGAAATCCATGAGACGCCGTGTCAAGCTTTTGAAACTGTACAAGTTGTCAGAACTCCTCATCAAGAAAACAAGAGGCCAGAAGTCCCCATGTCATCCTATCGTCAGGCTCAAGCATTTATTCATTCTGGTCATCCGGAAGGCTGGGGAAGAGTGTTGGATCTCCCTACGCAAAAGGGCAAGAAAGGTTTAGGCTTCGTCGCTAATCAGAGGAGGTCAGTCATCATCGAAGTCACCCGTCTTGAAGAGTAACTTTCTTTTATTTCTGTTATCATGCAATAATCCATGAGTTATGCCTAAGACATAGAGGATGTGCTGTAAAGCCATAATGTTTTTCATTTACAAGTTTATTCGTCAATAAAGAATGTCTTTTGTTTTCAAATATTTCACTTTTTGTCTTCCCGATTTTCCTTTTTTATAAGATTCAAGACTTTGTTTTCTTTTACATCTAAAATAAAGCCAAAAATTAACCATGCAGATTATGTCCCTCATTAATCCCAGAAAATGTCGAAAATGATTCTTCTATGACTCTCTACGACTTTGAAAAACCAATATATCAAGCTGAAGAAGAAACAGACTGCAAACTTTCCGAAGAGTTGGCTAGGCTATTGAGACAGGAAGAAAAGGTTATTAAACCACACCAAGAGACCATTGAATTGATCAACTTAGGAACGGAAGAGGACCGAAAAGAAGTTAAGATTGGGGTTTCTCTAAAAGACAGTATCAAGCACGAGTTAATCATAATGCTCCACGAGTATGTGGATATTTTCACTTGGTCCTATGAAGACATGCCTGGTTTAGACACAGACATCGTCATGAACAAGCTACCTCTAAAAGAGGAAAGTCTTCCTGTTAAACAAAAGCTTCGAAGGACTCACCCTGAGATGTCTAAGAAGATCAAAGAAGAAGTTCAGAAACAGTTTGATGCCGGTTTTTTAAAAGTGACATCTTACCCGCCGTGGATCGCGAATATTGTGCTAGTACCTAAAAAGGATGGAAAGGTCAGGATGTGTGTGTACTATAGGGACTTGAACATAGAAATTCCTAAAGATGATTTCCCGTTACCACATATTGATGTTTTGGTTTACAATACAGCTCAAGCAAAAGTGGTCTCCTTCATGGATGGTTTTTCTGTCTATAATCAGATTAAGATGGCACCGAAAGACATGGAGAAGACTACTTTCATTACTCCTTGGGGAAAGTTATGTTATAAGGTGATGACGTTTGGCCTGAAAAATGTCGGGGCAACTTATCAACGCGCGATGGTCACTCTCTTTCATGACATGATGCATAAAGAGATTGAGGTATACGTCAATGATATGATTGCAAAATCTCAGACAGAAGAAGAACATCTGGTTCATTTGATGAAATTGTTTGAAAGATTGAGGAAGTTCAAGCTGAGGCTAAATCCAAATAAGTGCACGTTCGGAGTAAGATCTGGGAAACTGTTGGGGTTCATCGTAAGCGAGAAAGGAATCGAAGTTGACCCTAGCAAGGTAAAGGCTATACAAGAAATTCTCGTGCCAAAAACAGAAAAGGAGGTTTGCGGTTTTCTCGGGAGATTGAACTACATTGCAAGATTCATCTCTCACCTTACAGCCACTTGTGAACCAATCTTTAAATTGTTAAAGAAAATCCAGACAGACAGGTGGAATAACGATTGCCAAACAGCATTCGATGAAATTAAAGAATATTTGATGGAGCCTCCGAGTCTCTCGCCCCTGGTGGAAGGTAGACCCTTGATAATGTACCTAACAGCATTGGAGAATTCAATGGGGTGTGTATTAGGGCAGCATGATGCGGCTGGTCGAAAAAAGCACGCCATATATTACCTTAGCAAAAAGTTTACTGACTGTGAGGTAAAATACTCACTACTCGAGAAGACATGTTGCGCTTTGTATTGGGCTGCTCGCCGATTGAGGCAGTACATGTTGACTCATACCACCTTACTGATCTCTAAGATGGACCCAATCAAGTACATCTTCGAAAAACCAGCCATCACGGGAAGGATAGCTCGTTGGCAAATGATTTTGACTGAATATGACATCTAATATACCACTCAAAAAGCTATCAAGGGTAGTATATTGGCGGATCATCTTGCCCATCAACCCGTGAAAGATGGCTACCAGCCGATGAAGTTTGAGTTTCCTGATGAAGACATCATATACATACGAGATTGTAATATCTCGGGCCCAGAGGAGGAACCTGAACCAGGATCGCGATGGACGATGGTGTTCGATGGTGCTTCCAATGCATTAGGTAATGGTGTCGACACGGTGATTACCTCTCCTGAGGGTTTTCATATTCCTCTTACTGCCAGGATTTGCTTCGATTGTACAAACAATATGGCTGAGTATGAAGCTTGCATTTTTGGGTTAGAAGCCGCCATTGATTTACGAATCAAGATCTTAGAAGTGTATGGAGATTCTGCTCTGGTAATTAGCCAAATCAACGGAGATTGGGAAACTCGACACCCAAATTTGATTCCGTATCGCGATCATGTATTAAAACTAACCCCTTATTTTGATGAGATTACTTTTAGTCACATTCCAAGGGAGGAGAATAACTTGGCAGACGCTTTGGCTACCCTTTCATCCATGTTTAGGGTTAAATGGGCGAACGAAGCCCCTTCTATAACCATCCTAAGGTTAGATGAACTGGAATTTTGTTATGAAGTAGGATAAGAGGACGTTGGCGAAAAACCGTGGTTCTATGACCTCAAAAGGTATCTTGAAACCCGAGAGTATCCAGAAGGTGCTACTATCACAGATAAAAAGACTTTACGGAGGTTTGCCGCCAAATTTTTCCTCAATGGTGATATCCTGTATAAGAGGAATTATGATTCCATCCTGCTCAGATGCGTGGATAAGCACGAAGCAAGTAGGATCATAGAAGAAGTGCACGAAGGTTCTTTCGGGACACATTCTAGCGGGCATGCTATGGCTAAGAAAATATTGAGGGCAGGATATTACTGGTCAACAATGGAAAATGATTGCTACGAACATTCCAGGATCTGTTACAAGTGTCAGATCTACGCTGACAAGATGCATGTGCCACCCAATCCCCTGAATATCCTAACTTCACCTTGGCCTTTCGCAATGTGGGGAATTGATATGATAAGCCGGATTGAGCCAACTGCTTCCAACTGACACCATTTTATCTTGGTGGTTATCGACTACTTTACTAAGTGGGTTGAAGCAGCATCTTATGCCAATGTCACTAAACAGGTGTTAGCACGTTTTATCAAACACAATATAATTTGTCGATACGGCACTCCTGAAAAGATTATCACTGATAATGGGTCAAACCTCAATAATAAGACGATGAAGGAGTTGTGTGAAAACTTTAAAATAAAACATCACAATTCCTCTCCTTACCGCCCAAAGATGAATGGCGCGGTTGAAGCAGCAAACAAAAATATTAAGAAGATTATGCAGAAAATGGTCATCACTTATAAACACTGGCATGAGATGCTACCGTTCGCGTTACATGGTTATCGTACCACCATACGTACCTCAACTGGGGAAACCCCTTTTTCGCTCGTTTACAGCATGGAAGCAGTCCTACCATTGAAAGTGGAGATCCCTTCTTTAAGGATAATGACGGATGCACAATTGGATGAGACTGAATGGGTCCAGAATAGATTCGATCAGCTGAATCTTATTGATGAGAAGAGATTAACGTCAATTTTCCACGAACAGTTATACTAGAAGAGGATGAAGAAAGCCTTCGACAAGAGAGTACGTCCGCGGAATTTTCAAACTGGTGATCTGGTGTTAAAAAGGATCTTACCTCCTAACAACACGGACGCTAGAGGTAAATGGGCTCCAAATTATGAAGGACCTTTTGTTGTAAAGAAAGTTTTCTATGGAGGGTCTATGATGCTTGCAACCTTGGATGGAGAGGATTTCCCTCACCCTATTAATGCGGATGCGGTAAGGACGAAGATTTGGTCCAACAAGTCATTCGGGAGGCGAGTATTGAAGAATTCAGGGGTCATGAGAGTTATAGCAGAGTTGTACTTGACAAAGCCTGTATTCATTTTCTTTTCTTTCTCTTGGTATCTCCCATGTGTTTCCCATGCAACTGTTCCTTTTCATTGTAAATGCCTATTTACAGGCCACTCATTCAATAAAAGTGTTGGTTCAAACTACGTCAAGATTTTTTTTTATTATTACTTGTTTTGATAAACAAAAGATGTTCGATATTTTCAATAAAACAATGCAAAAAAATATATAAATTAAAGCCTCACAGCACGTGGCATCAGAGTACTCAAATATCAGGTGTAGGGACCAGTCCATGCTTAAGACATGATGTTACAAGGTTCACCTCCGCAGAGCGAGATCTCACGGCCTAAGGACATTTCTTACTAAAGATATGATGGATATTCATTCTCAACTCATGAGTCCAAAGCATCCATCAAACATGCTTTCTGAAGCAACGAGTCTGAACAGAAACTAGTCTCCTCGACACGAAAATTTCAAATTACATTTGCATTCTCATTTGTAATCTTTTGTTGTTTTGGTTCAGTACTTTCTTGTATGCGAAACTTGCTTATTTTTTAATATTAATCATAATGCATTAAATATGTTTGTCTTGAATTAACCTTTTCGTATTCACTCATTAATGTTTTTCTTTGACTTTTTAGCTCTTGTTAAATAAAGCAAGTACCTCTGGAGGGAGGACGATGAGTAACATGCCAGAAAATTCAAACAGGGTGCTTTTGAGTAGGACCCTACTGACGATGTACAGGCCTTGTTTCAAATTCCCAAACACCAGAGATATAAGGGAGTGAAACCCTCGTCAACCCCTTTGAGCCTTGAAGTAGGAGTTTCTTTTATTTTCAGAAAAACCCTCACATTTAACCCGGGGCAGGGTAGATTTCAGTTAATCTGATTGGGCGTTCAAAACTCATTAATAGTGTGCATCAAAGGATACAACAAAGGTTATCCTTCATAAGGTTGAGAAAGAACAAGATCGCAATGGTTAACTCTCATATGTCAGCAGTGCGCATCAAAGAGAATGATACCCCAAAGAGTATCTCTCACACATCAAAAGGTCAAAAAGGTGACGATACCATAATGGTTATTTCTCGTCAACTAAACAGCAAGGCAGTTACGCCCTTTTCAGGATGTCAAAAGCAACTCGAAGTCACATGACTGGTTCAAACTAAAAAGGAATAATAAAAGAAAGCGACAAAAAGCCCCGCTAAGCCGAAACTTGAGAAGACAAGTCGCTTAGGCAAAAGTCAGGGCATCCCGCTGGACTCCAAAGTCAAAATCAAAAGGAATTTGTCCAGGCAAAAGTTAGGGAATACAAAGAGAAAGCGAAAAGCGCGAAAAGAGAAAAAACGGGATTACCAAATAAAAATCCTCAACAAGGAACCAAGACGTGTGATCAAGTTGATGGTTTCCAATGGCTCTTTATACGGTTGAATGACACTTTCCTCGCTCTCAAGAAAACGTGAAACCTCTTCTGGAATCTCATCATATTCTTCTTCTTTGGCCCCATACACAGGATATTCAAAGTTGGGAGAGGGTGCAGGGTCATTGTATTCAATGGGTTTATTAATTAATCTGCACATATGATTTATGATTGCTTTTAGAAACTGACACATATATCAAGTGATTATGCAGATTTACATACAGATATCATTTATTTCAAAAGGTTTTTTCTGATTACCATTTTCCAAGAAAAAGCAAAAAATAAAAACACAATTTGGGAATCAAAGACAACTTTTATTTATGATTTTAATAAGCAAAGCAAACATATAAGCTCGTACAATATTAACTTTCTCCTTGGGTAGAGTGAATGCTTTTTTGTAAAAAATAGACAAAAACAAATTAATTTGAGACATGGATGCAAGAGGGAATATCAACAGTGACCCAGTTCTGGACCTTGACTCCAGGCGTCACATAATTCGGCATTTCCTGCTCTTCTTCATCCTCTGCAATAGCATTGATTCCAGAAACAGTTGGATAGAGGTAACCTCCACTGTGGAAAATATCCTAATAGTTTCTCACAGTAAACTTTGACTGCAGGGTCTCAAATTTTCTGTTCTTTACTGAGTATCCTAAGCCAACCATGTTCTTGTTCACCAGCGGATTAATAATCTGCCCCCATACCTTACTAGGGCCATTATACACAACCTGGTGAGCATCTTTGAATAAAGCCATAGAATTCTCATTTTCTCTCATGTTACCAACGGACAAAGCTTGGAATTGAGTTCCAACAACAGCTTTATCTTCTTCTAAAACATTGAAAGATGATAGATGAGAAATCAACAATGCTTGCTCGCCATTTATAATAACCACTTTGCCTTCACGTACGAACTTTTTATTTTGGTGTAGAGTTGAAGTGACAGCCCCTGCCTTATGTATCCATGGGCGTCCCAGTAAACAGCTGTATGCAGGCACAAAATCTATGACTTGGAAAGTGATATGGAAAAGGTGTGGGCCTATGTAGATAGGCAGGTCCACTTCCCCAATAACTGACTTCCTTGATCCATCGAAAGCTTTTACAGTAATTCCACTTGGGCGCATAGGAGCCCCTTAATATTTTAACTTCATCGGCATGCTCTTTGGTATAACACTTAAGGTGGACCCATTATCAATAAGCACATTTGACAATGAATCATTTTTACAGTTCATGGATATGTGGAGGGCTAGACTGTGATTCCTCCCTTTGTTAGGAAATTCATCATCGCAAAAATTTAGGTTATTACATGATGTAATATTACCTACTGCACTACAGAATTGCTCTAACGACATATCACAATTTACGAAGGCTTGGTTCAACACCCGCATTAAAGATTCTCTATGGATAGCAGAATTCATCAACAATGCTAAGATATATATATATATATATATATATATATATATATATATATATATATATATATATATATATATATATATATATATATATATATATATATATATATATATATATATATATATATATATATATATATATAAATTTGTAATAGCTGATATACAATTATGTAGTCGCTCATTCTGATAATCTTCAAAATATCATCCACGTCTTTCTCAAGGGTAGCACCACTGGACTCCCCTGCAACTTTCTTGTTCTCAGTACTTTCAACAACTTTCTTACCAGCATTATCATTTCCCGAATAATCGGTGCAAACACATGACCACTGTGGGTCACTCTATCGGCCTCAACAATATTCTCGACATTAGATAAAGGCTAGATGGGAACTTCCACACCATCCTCTAAAATAGTAGCATTGTACTTGTACGGTACAACTTTATCTGATTTGTAAGGAATAGGCCCTGGCAAGAAAATCACCATTGGGGAAACAACTGACTTGCTACAATATTAAATCTCAACAGGGGAAGAATCATTAAAATAAGGCACAACTACGTTCACGCATCCTTCAGAAAATTTGGGTATCAAAGAATTATCATTGGAGAACATATCCTCATCTAAGGAAAGTAATTCATCCACTGAAGCATATTCATCATCTGATTCATCCTCAGCCAAGCAAACCTCAACCTTGTGAACCCCATGGTAATCATCTCTCTGGCTTGAAACTTTGATAGTTCAATTATCTAATAACAACTGAATACCTATACTTACAATGGAACATCTTTGGGAATCCCTGCAGCAAACCTAACAAGATCCATAATGGTGCTCTACCTGACCATCCATGTGGCTAAAGGTAGCGTGCAATTGCATGAGATCACCATTCATATGGTCCACATCAAAGATCCGGAAATCTCCAGGACATCCAAAGACCATGTTTACTTCCTCCTCATATTCTTCCCTAGGTCAGATTATATGGATGAGGCCCTCATCCATCATCTCCTGCAAATCAGCCTTTATCTTATGGCAACCTTGTATATCAGTACTACAAATACCACAACCAACATGGTCATGAGTATAGTAACTAAACTCGTAAAGGTCTGTGTGCATCTTTACCAAGTCTCCTCTGACCAAGTTGATATCATAAATCTGAAAGTCTCCTGGACAACCAACAACCATGTTAACAACATTCAATCCTCAATACTTTGGCAGAGGATTATCTTTGACATTAGGACTGACATCCTTTAAGGATAAAAGGCCATATCTCACCATTTTCTGTACCTCAGACTTTAGAGGATAACAATTTTCCACATTATACCCTGGTGCACCCTGATGGAAAGCGCACGTCTGATATGCTTTGTAGTACCAAGGCAATGGTGGTGGTATAGCTGTGGGTGGCTTAGTCTGGACCAACTTTTTCTTGATCAATTCTGGGAGTAAATCTGCATAACTCATGGGGATAGATTCAAAAGGATCTCTATTTTGATTCTCCCCTTGATTTCCTTGAGGGGTTGGTCTTTGATAAGCGATTGTAGTCGGAGTTGTATTAACAACCGGAGTTACTGAGGCAACCTGTTGATGGCGCTGATGATTTCTTCTATGAGGATTAACCCTTCTTTCTTGAATAACAACATTTGTCTCTGCTTCTTTCTTTTTAGAAAACCCGTATGATGGTTTCTTCACACTGCGGGAATTTTCATTTCTCATCAAATGACCTACTCTTACAGCTTCTTCGAAACGGACACCCATTCCCACCATCTCGGAAAAATCACTGGGTGCACTCCACCATCTATTTAAATTAGAATGCACCTAGAGTCTTCAGAAAAATCTTGGTCATCTCTTTTTCTTCCATTGGAAGAATCACTTGGGTGGGTACTTCACGCAAGGCGTGAGCATATTCCTTAAATGACTTTTTGTCCTTTTGGACCATTGCCCTGAGTTGATCACGGTCAGGCGCCATGTCCACATTATATTTGTACTGTCTTATAAACGCTTCAACCAAGACATTGAAAGAATGAATATTGGCACTCTCCAGGTTCATGTACCATTTCAATGTTGCACCGGTCAAACTGTCTTGAAAGAAATGAATTAACAGGAGTTGATCATCTGTATGAGTAGACATTCTCCTCACATACATCACTAAGTAAGCATGAGGGAAAGTGTTTCCCTTGTTTTTTTCTAACTATGATACTTTGAACTTTGCAGGTATTTTCACATTTGGAACCAAACACATATCATTCACATTCTGCCGAAACAGTTCTTTTCCTACTCGGGCCTTTAATTCTTTCTGCATCCTATCAAACTGATCCTGAAAATCATCCATTCGATCATAGACACCCAATCTTTCACTAGGTGGAGGAATAGGGCGACACACTTTATCATTAGCAAATGGTACCACATTCACCTAGGGAGGTGCATCATAGTGAATCTCATTTCTAGCAGAAGGAGTAATATGCACCACAGGAGGTGCAGTGGCAGCAGCATCTGGAGAAAGTAAAGCAACTTGAGCATCCTGATTATAACCTTCTGGCATAAAGTTCTCTAGCATTCCCCAAGGGTAACCTTGAGGCAAACGATTATGAATAATAGCAGTTGGAGTAGCAAAAACAAGAACAGACAGAGCTTCGGTAGTGAATATTGTCTGTTGAGGCTGAGCAAGTGGTGGCTTATTCTGAGCAGCCACCAAAGATTCCATTAGAGCGGTGAGATTGGCCAAACTAGCCTTCAAAGTAGAAACTTTTTTGCGTAGCATGCAATTCTCTTGTTCCAGATTATCCATCTTCCTTCTAAAATTAGCTCTAGTATTGTACTGGTGAGACAACTTGCTAAACAAAGTAAAGAAGCTCAGTAAGACACCTGGATATGTATAGAAATTCAAGAAGTATGTACAATAGGATGCATGATATGCAATGCACATGATTTATTTTATTATTAATATTTTGAGGGACTCAAAGATTTATACACAATTTGCAAATATCAAAGTACTAACACATTTAAAATGCTGAAAGATATCATTATAATAATTTCAAAATGAGTTACAACTTTTTAGTACAAGTTTCAATAATCCCAAGTACAAGATAAAGATAAAGTCTAAAACCTTAGGAAAGCAAAACTGATGGAGATCACTCTACACGCTGATGCTTCCCTGTGAGTCTGGAAATCTGAGCCTTCAACCTCTAGTTTTCTTCCGCATACCTGGTGGCGACCTCCTTCCAATCATCAGAATCAGGAATCAAACTCATGAGTTCTTCTATCTTAGGATCCTTGAAACTGTACTTCTGAGTCTTTCTCTTTCCAAAATCAATGGCCAAAAAGTACTTGAGATATTTGCAACAGTCAACCTTAAGTTCCTCGAAAAACTTCTTAAAAAATGATCATGGGTGCATGAATGCATGATGCAACAATCACACGCAAGATCACAAACATGGGGGTTCATAGGTTCGACGTCATGAGCATGAAGTCAAAGGTACTACCCACAAGGTAAGTATTAGTGGTTTATCACCTCCAAAAAAAGGTTCTAAACACTTCCCAGAGTCTACATCCTTCCTTCGGATATTACCAACTGTAGCGGTGAAAATTGGAGATCAAGCTATTAATTAACTTGACTCGCAAAAGCAAGAGTCGCCACCGCGCTTTATTGTTTCCAAGGGAAAAGGGAAAAGAGCGAAATAAAACACTAAAAACATGAAATGTAAAAATAAAAGGTAATACAATGCGTTTTTGTAAAGAGATCAAGAGTTCGGGGGTTGGTTATGCAATGGGAAGGTATTAGCACCCAATGCATCTGCGGTACTCCGTAGGAACCTTTTGAAATATCTATTTTTTGGTTTAAAATTGTTTGTTATGTACAAGGTTGTATGTATCTACAACTATGTTTGCTTAAGGGGAAAGAAAAGAGTTTTTATTATTGTGTTCGTGAGGGTTTCGCGACCCTTTGCCTACGTATCCAATGAAGGAATCAAAACACCGTAGTTCCTCTAGAAAAAGTTGATTTGTTTGGTGTTTTTTGGTGGGCGACATTATCGCACGCATTCTAGCAATAGGCAATGGCCGGTATCGCGGTAGAACAAAGTTAACATGCCCTTGGGGGGAGTTTTGATTTGTTGAGTGTTTTGCATGTTTTAAAGTATGTCCAAGTAATGATTAAAGAGTGTTTTTTGATTTTTTGTGTGTTTGTTTTCTTGTTGATTTTATCTTACCTAATTACTAACATTTGTACAAAGCAAATAAAATGCAGAAAGATAGAAACCTACGTTATTACAAACATATCAAAAAGCATAAAAATTTTGAAGGAAAAGAAAAAAAAGTAAGAAAACTGAGTGTATTTCGACCCAGGCAGGAGCACGCTTCGACTGGCATTCTGTTGGCCTCCTTCGATTGGGGATGGCAGCAGTGAAGATATGTCTTTCGATTGGGACTTTGGCAGAGGCGAAGCCCTGTCCTTCGATTGGAGCTTGGCAAGGGCGAAGTCCTGTCCTTCGATTGGCCTTTGGCAGCAGTCAGGTTGTATCTTTCGACTGGGCCTGGAAGTCAGTGTATTATGCTTTTCGATTGAGACCAGTGGGACAGCATGTTGTGCCTTTCGACTAGGCCTGGAATCTGTGCAAGATGTAATCTTCCTTTCTGCTTCCTTCGACTGAGCCTGGAGTCAGTGAGGAAGCCTGGGGCTTCGTTACATACTCCTGTTTCTTTCATTTCAAACATTAAATAACAACATGGCCTGAGGCCATGCTAGTAACAGTTTAATAGTAAAAATGAAAGAGCTCGGTTCTAAAAAATGTTAAAAAGGGTGGAATCAAAAGGAACAGCAGTATGTACATGCTATGAAACGAAAAGTTCAAAGTGTTATGTTCATGCTGGAAACGAACAAAAGTATTATTTACATGCTTGAAACGAAATGTTCATGGGTAAGAGTGACTTACCTTGCTAGGCTGGAACGTGTGCTGAGCCTTGAGTGGTGGTTTCTTGGAGCGCTTCTGGATTCGAAAGGAGGGACCAGGGGTTTAGCCTTTTGATGCTGGATTCGAAAGAGGATAACAAGCGTGAGGTCCTTCCTGCTGGATTCGAATGAGGGGTCACAGGCTGTGCTGGGAGCATTGGTTTGAAGGAAAAGAAAAAAAAAGTGGTGCTTCTTTGATTCGAAGGAGACTGAAGTGGTTGTTCTTCAGAATCGAAGGAAGTAAGTGTTTGGGATTTTTTGTTCTCACAAGTATTGAAGGGACTTGAGAGATTTTTTGTGTTTAGGAAAATTTGGCGTTTTTGAGAATGTGTGTTGATGCTCTTCAGAATTGAAGGAGACTGAAGTGTGTGGGATTCTGTTTTTTTTATTTCTCAAGTATGGATGAACTTTGAGAATTTTTCTAGGTTGGAGAAAATTGGGGAGAGATTCGTCTGGCCCAAAATCCTCTCTTAAAAATGTGTGTGAGGCCTTGTACTTATAGGCGAGGTGGCTGAAGTTTTAGGGGGAAAACAAAAATGATTTGAACAGTTTGAGAATGATGTTTCGAACCTTTCTTCTACGCAGCCCTTGTGCACTCCGTTTTGGGCAAGTACAGGACTGTGACAATGCAGGCTTGCAGTATCTTGGAGTTTAGTGACAGGTTGGTGCAGGACTGTTGTAGCAGGCTCAGTAGTGTTTGTTGCATGGCAGTACAGTGGTCCAACTTGTGAATCGAATGAGGTTGTATTGCCCAATCGAAGGCTGTTGATCGAAAGAAGCAATGTTGCCCAATCGAAGGCTGTGGATCGAAGGGAGACTGTATTGCCCATCGAAGCTTGTGGATCGAAGGGAGACTGTATTGCCCATCGAAGCTTGTGGATCGAAGGAAGCAATGTTGCCCAATCGAAGCATGTGGATCGAAGGGAGACTGTATTGCCCATCGAAGCTTGTGGATCGAAGGAAGCAATGTTGCCCAATCTAAGCATGTGGATTGAAGGGAGACTTTTTCCCAATCGAAATATGCTTGTAGGCAATAAACTTGTCCAATTGAAAGCAGGCGTGCAGGCAGCAAATTTTTCCAAATCGAAGCAGGCTTGCAGACAGCTACTTGTCCAAATCGAAATAGGCCTAAACTTGCATTCGAAGGAGGCTTTAAGTTCAAAATGAAGGACATGCCCAAGGTATGTTCGAAGGAGACCTGTCAACACATGAAATCAAAGAAACAAACACACATTTCGTGTTTGATTAGAAGTTAGTGATACATAGGCAAAAATGTTCAAAACACTTGACAATTTCTGCACAATCAATGCTCAAAGGTGAGAGGTTAAAAACCAACTGTATTTAGTGACCTTGACCTTTGTATAAAAAATGCAAAAATGCACATGGGATCTTAGGTCAAAAATTGGGGTACAACACCAACGTCCCGATTAGGTCAGTAATTAGCAATATTCTCAAGAAAAACTCGTCTGAGTGTACCATCGTGTGTCAAACACTTTCGGATTGCTCTATCATAGTCTCCGCACTACACCTAAAGGTCTAGATGGGTTAAGGGTTCTACGGTCCTCAGCTTCAGCAGGCTCCCAGGTCTAAAGCAACACATTTTCCCGATTTCTCGGTAAATAAATACTACCGTCAAAGAGGCCTCCATTGAGTGAGGGATCTCATGTCTCCTTTTTTTTATTCCTCCCTCAAAGTTAACATGACTATACCACCCGTCTTATCTTACGTTTTCCCATGTCCGGGTAGAGGAATTATAAGAGATCACCAACCACCCTGAAAACCAAAAAAACCAAAACATACATATATACAAATATACAATGGATATAACACATACATAAGTAAACAAAGATGGGTTCAACCCACTTCGAGATGAATCCCCAACAGAATCTCCAGTTTTCTATAGTGGTAGGAATATTGAGACTAAGTCATTGTATTGACTTAACTCATACAGAACTATCATACCCCAATATTTGACCTAAGACCCCATCTTCATTTTCATTTTTATACAAAAATCAAGGTCACAAAATACGGTCGGTTTTAACCTCTTACTTTCGAGCATTGCCTATGCAGTGATTGTCAAGTATTTTGAATATTTTTAGCCTATGTATCACTAACTTCAAATCACATACAAAGGTGTATGTTTGTGTTTCTTTTGTTTCGTGTGCAAAGACATGTCTGAATCAAGAGCATCATGTATTGTGCCTCAGTTAGGGTTTTTGGTCCCTCAAGTGTTCAAGAATGCTGAATCATCAATTCTCAAAGGCCACTTCATCAAAGCTTAACCTCTAATCTCAAGAGAGTAGTCAATGTTTCATTATCACTGGTTCACATGTGGATCAATGTGTCTTGGAATGTAAGAAAAGATCAGGCTATGTGAGACAATTTAAAGCACTTCGACCAAAAGTTAACTCTTGCAAGTTCAAGTTCAAACGGTCATAACTTCTTCAATTTTCAACGTCCTGAGGCAATTTTTTTTGCGAAGTATCACAAATAGCATTGTCTTATGTTGGGATAATTCATAAAACTTGAGTTTTAATTCAATGATTCTTTGTTTGCTTGTTGCCTACTTCAAGTCATTTTGAATTAAACATTAGCGGTCATTGGATTAAAGTGGATTATTGATTAAATTGCTTAAAGGCATGATTTGTATTATTGACTTGTGTTGTAAGTTACAATGAAATAATGATACGGGTTTTAAAGAAGATTTGAGGATCAATTTGAATATTTCTCTTTGATTGATTCAAGAGTGCGAGGCGAAATTAATTCATATGAATTTTCCTTTTGGATTTAAGATATACAAAAGAACTAATTTTCCATGATGCAAGTTTGCTCAATTTTGAAGATCAGTTCATGTGATTTGTTTGAAATTCTAGGAGAAAATACAAGATATTCATTCATCTACCATTCAAATTTTATTCAAAGTGTATATTGAGAACCCATCATTTTACACTACTAGAATTATTCAAGACTTGTTTGGATTTATGTTTCCAAGATACATCACTATCATTTTTATGTCACAAGAGGAATTCCTAATTTTTCTTATGTCATAAATTTCAAGCTTCAAAAGTCACATAAACTTTGAACCTAAGCTTTGAATAATCCCATCATGTTACAAAACTTTTCAAGTTTTATGGTTTCAAATTCAAGATACATTCATGTTCATCAAGGTAAATACATTTAAAGTTACATGTAAACCTATGCTAAACTATCCTAAGTTTCAATTTTCCCCCTACTATTTCAAGTCTTCTTGTCACCAAGCATGATTTGTTGTCCAAATTTCAAAAATACACACTGCTTCCCTGCACCAACCTATCCAAAAAAAACTGCATAAAACATACAAACTTGCAGCCATCAAAACTGTCAAAAATCTGTCCAAAACCTTGCCTAGTAATGCCAAACCATAGCCCTGCTGCCCTGTACTAAAACCAGGGCATAAACATTCTAAAAAAGCTGTCAAAATTTCACAGAAATAGAAAAGAAAAAGCTACACGAGAAACCTAAAAGAACAGTCAACTAATTTGGTTCAAATACACCAACTTTCCCCCCCAAATTTTATCATTCTTTCCTATAAAAACTAAGACACCATTCAACAGAAGAGGAGGCACCAGAACACATAAAAATAGTAGAGATTACTGATATTAGGGAGAAAAATAAGACAGTAAAGCAAAAAATGTATTCATACCATAGAGGAAGGCAGTAGAGAAAACAACACAAAAAAGGATCACACTAAAACTCTCTAAAAAAACCCTTAGAAACATTGCCTCAATCCCTTGCAACAGCTCACTATTATTTCCCAACACAACCTCAAAATCTTCATCATTCTCACATAAGCTTCTCCTTCAAACCTCTCAAAACCACTCTTGCAAATTTTAACCCAACCGCGTTTCATGTTAAGTTACACATAAAATAACACCCATGTTCAACTCCTTCAACACTTCCACTCCAGATCCTCCGAATTGGGCAGCTTGTTATTCTTAGTGTACCTGGAGAATTTACAACAATGGCTGGGAGGCGACTTCGTGATGCAGTGAAGACAGTGCTAAGTGGTTACAAAAGCTTTGTTAGCAACATTCATGTTGTTATAGCAGGGTTGAACAATACTTATTAACAGTATGTGACCATATATGAGGAGTACGAGGTGCACAGGTACGAGGTTGCTTCCACTCTTTATGGTCCACACACTTTGAGTGCATACGTTCAGGAATTCAGGAAGCTTGTACACGCTCTCACCAGTGGTCAAGCTGTAGAATCAGGCCCTCAACCCCCGAACCTCTTAAACAAGCAAATAGGTTTACTTACACCTGTAGTTATGCACGGAACCCCTCTTGGTGTAAACTTCAGGGATTGCGCCTCTGATGTACCTAAGAATTCCACCTTTAAAAGAGTTGATACGGTATCAGTTACTTTTTCAGATTGCTTGCCCTCGAAACGACCTTATGACCGAAGGTACATTCTCTCTTGGGTTCCTGATTACGACGACAATGATTTTTGCCTACGCTTCATGTGGTCAAGCCCTTTCAAACTCAGTACTCATAGTAAATCCATAATAGAATGGAGAATTCCAAAGGATGTTGCTCCTGCTATATACAGAATTAAACATTTTGGAGCTACAAAGGAATTGTTAGGGTCAACTCGCCACTATACAGGTTCATCTAGTGCATTTGTAGTAACACACCAGGAAAAGAAGTTAAGGAAACAAAATCTTACCTCCGATTTTATTTATTCTTTCTCGCCGGCATCGGAGCTCTGGCCAAATTTGTTGCTATGGTTGTTATTGTTGTTTGCTTGTTGCTATGAGCATGCGATTTCTACGATAATTCAATTCATTATTTTTATTTTCTGTCGGATTCATGAGAATTGTTGTTGTTGGTGAATCATGGGAAACATCATTGTTGATCGAATCTGCCGAGAAGAACCAGTAGCAGGAGGAAATATCGATTTTGAAACATAAGATTTTGGTGTGTTGATTAAGCAAAAAATGAAGGGAGTCTTATAGCAATTGGGATATGAATGCAATTTGTTTGTTTGATTTGAAGGGTTAGAAAATAGCAGTTGTGTTGTTAGATTACCAATAACAGTGTTTTACAGAGAGAGAAAAGAAAGAATTGATTATTAGAGAGAGAGTAGCTTGTTTCTTCCAGAAAAATTAAATTGATTCTCGCCCCTTTTCAAATTTTTAGGGTTTTCAAACTTTCTCCAGCCTCTACTATAAGCGGATCCAGGTTTGGGCCTAGTTCAACCCATTTCGCAAGTTTTGTGTTTTATAACTTTTGATTAAGAGAATATAAGGAATGAACAATTTGGTGTAGTGGCTGGAGTATGTAAGTGAAATGCATGGAAACCTGAGTGAAATAGTATTGTTTTTTTTTCCAATTTATTTGTTTCTATAGCATTTTTGAGCTTCAACTCAACCAACTTTCTTAAGCCCATTCAAAACTATTATTTCCACCTTCAATTTTCTGTTTCCACACCCTTTTTTCTCATTAAATAACTTAGTTTAATCTTAGATTATTAATCTTAGAATAAATTAGTTTAAATATAATTTTTTTAGCAATTTTTAGGATTAATTTAGTTTAGATTAATATTTTTTTTATAATAGCTTATATCTAGATCCAAATTTTATAATTAACGTAGTTTGTATTTAAATTATTTAGATATAACTTAGTAATTTTAGAGTTTTAATAACTTTAGAATTTTTATTTGATTTAGATTTTATTTAATAACTTTAGAATTTTCATTTGATTTAGTTTAGTAACTTTGAAATTTTTATTTGTTTTAGATTTAATTTAGTAACCTCAGAATTTCAATTTAGTTTAGATCTAATTTAGTAATTTTAGAAATATTTTTTTATAACCTTAGAATTTGTAATTAGTTTAGAATTATTTTAGTATGTAATCTTAAAATCTTAATTTAGTTAATTAGTTCCATTCTCTTTTATTTGTATTTAAGTATCTTTTTCATTTTAATTTCTCGGTGCCTTTTGTTCATTAACACGTTACGTTAGATTTATTTTCTTGTAAATTTTCGATTGCTTATATTTTGATGTCCATTTCCAATCCAAGGGAAATTTTTTAACATTGTTGACTTCATGTCATCAAATACATCTTATACGATTGTGCGAAACCCTTAATACTTTTCCAGTTTTTTTAATCTTAAGTTAAAATTTTCCTAAAAGACTCAATTTTAAAACTCACACCTTTTAAGTCAAAACTTCGACATTAGGTCGTCGTATCTTCAAAATCTCATCCACACCCATTTTAACCAAATTAAACAATTTTAACTAAAAAACAGATATTTCAAAAGGTTCCCACGGAGTACCGCAGATGTATTGGCTGCTAGTACTTTCCATTTGTATAACCAACCCCTGAACCTTCGATCTCTTTCAAAAACGCATTGTATTTTCATTATTTTTAAGTATTACTTTACATTGCATATTTAAGGGGTGTATTTGGTCTTTTCCCTTTTCCTTTGGAAATAATAAAGCGCGGTGGCGACTCTTGCTTTTGCGAGTCAAGTTAATCAATAGTTTAATCTCCGATTTTTACCGCTACAATACCCACCCCAGGGTTAATATGAGGGTTTTTTTCTAAACAGGAAAAAAAGTTCCTACTACGAAGGCTTAGAGGGGTTAATAAGGGTATATCTCCCTTATATATCTGGTGTTTAGGAAATGAAACAATGCTTGTACATCGTCCGTAGGGTCTTATTTAAAAGCATACCACCCATAATTTTTTTTTGCGTTTTTAGATTATCGTCATCCTCCCTCCAATATTTACCTAAGCATAAGACATGGAAAATTGGAATAAATATGAAAGTAAAACATTTAAAGAGTGTTAACACATGAATGAATAAAAACAAAAAGAATACTTCAATACAAGCATACTTATTTCATTAAGATCTTCATTCAAAAATAGACAAGTTTCTACATGCAAGCAATGTTTAACCAAACAAGCAAGAATGCAAATGAAAATGCAGTAAAGAAACAAGAATTGCCATCATTGAGGAGACTTTACTCCATATGTACTTCATTATTGTGATGACTTTCTGCAGTCTTGATGCTTGAATGGGGGAGAGAGTTCCCCTTCTGATCTGATATGAACATAACAGTCTTTGAATTGAGCTAGTCTTAGACTTTGTCTCTGGATGACATACCATCTTCAATTGAATGATCAGGTGTCTTAATAAGAGGAGATGTTTGTGGGAGGAGGTCCCCAAATATCAGAGCTTCTAATTGACCTTCCACCAAGAGAGGAAATAATTGGAGTAAGCTTGTACCAGCATGCTCATCAGGCTTGTTCTGTTTTTGCTTAAAATCTTTTTTCCATGAATTCACTAGGGGAATCCGGTTTGAAGTTGTCTATAGCAGATGAAGGCAGATTTAGAGTGACCTTATCAGTTTCTACCTGCAAAGAAAAATGACACTTGGGATGCATACGACACTCCCTCGTGGTTATACGACAACATAAAGTGAAGTTTTGTCTTATCTTGGAAATTTGTATTCCCCTTGTTTCTTATGCAATGTTGAATAACGAATAAAACACATTTCGTATACGAAAACATTTTATGATAATACAGGACAACTTTTTGATGAAAATAAACTTTATTGATTGGCCTCTGTGTTGTACCCAAATTTTTTCCCCTAAGATCCCTCTATCACATCATATCAATTAAATCACAACAAGATTACACTAGGATTTGACTCTTCTCCCTATCTTTAGTTTTGCTCATGGGGAATCACAAGCACCTTGACTTGTATTTTTTGATCATTTATGTTTTGTAGTGATTAACTTTAACTAATAAATAAAATGAATGGTTTCCCTAATTGATGATGTTATAGGTGAAAGCACAATACATTCCATCAAGTTAATCCATAGGTTCATGAGTTTATTTGCATGCCTTCTTTATCAAAGCTTCATTGAGGTTCAAGCTTCACTATTGAATATATTTTGAAATAACATCATGACAAAGTCTATTATGATTCATCATGCCTCAAGTGGTCAAAAATAGTTTAATGGTACAAAGGTTGATTTAAGAAGTTTGACCTAGTTGGACAAGTCTTTAGTTTCATTGATCACAAGTGCATATCTCCCTCAATTCTCAAGATTTGAAAGTGATTTTGGTTGCTATGGTTTCTCCTTATAATCTTCAACAACTTATATTTACATGACGAAAGTATTTGTATAAGGAAGTTTGTCCAAATTGCAAAGGTATCCCAAGGCATTTTGTTTCTCCAAGAGTTAGGGATTTGAACTTCAAAGGGGTATATTTTGCTCATCTTTTGGTATTTTTGGGTGATTACAAAAACATGCTTCTCTTAAAAGGGTTATTAACAAATCACATCAAAAATTTTAAGAAAATTTTGTGTGGAAGAAACCTAATGATGAAGAAAGATTACAAGCCCTCTAGATGAACCATCAAATTCCCATATGTGACTTCAAAAGATCATAACATGGTCAATTTTTATCACCTTGAGCCCATTATATTTCCACATTGATCTTAAAGATATGAAATTCAAACTTTATTTTAAGTGCAAACTGTGAAAATGGATGGAAGATGCCCTAATGATGCAAAAGATTATAGGTCATTTCATGAAGTTTTTCCAAATTCAACAAGTAATAACTTTCTCAGTTTTTGGAGATTTTCATGCCATATTTTTTGTTCAAGAATAAATTTCAAGTGGAAGGCCATGTTTGGATGCAAGAGATTATAAGTCATTATTGAAGAAAAACTTAGAAGTTTTCTAAGTATAGAAAGTCAACCTCTTTTTCTTAACTTTGACTCATTGCAACTTTCAGCTCAAGCATCCATTTGATCCCATTCTTTGTACATTGTAAAGCTTGTAATCTAATATTTCTGAAGCTTCAAGAATCATGTCCTAAGACCCCTTGAGTTAAGAATTCCATTAATTTGAATTTGGTAACTTGAAACTGAAGTTTCTTCAAAAGTCAGAATTTTAAGTACTTGTTTTGGCTTCTAAACACAAAATTGATTCGTGTTTTTGCTTCTAATCACGTTTAGTGAACCTCTAGAAGTGATTAGCAAGTTAAAACTCATGGTTTGGATGATATTTGATCAAAATAGATGTCACACTTTTCTTGTTTGCAACTTCACACGATTTCCCTCCAAACTTCATCACTTCACACCCTTGAGCATTCAATCAACTTCACTATAAATAGAGGATCATCCATCATTCATTTTCTCAAGCTTGGAAAGCCAGAATCACCCTGCCAGACTCTCTATTGAACTCAATTTTCTACAACTTCGAATTTGCTATTACAACCTTTCTCAATAATTTTACTTTGTCAATTCACCTTCCTTGATCCTCACTGAAGCTAACAGAAGAAGAATTAAGCTCTAAAACTCCTTGAATCGTGCTAGCCAAGTCCAGTTTCAAAGTTCTGCAACTTAACTTCAATAGGTAGATTCCTTCACCAATTCTCTCAAACTTTGATACTACTGTGAAGCTCTCATCATCCTGATTCTAGTCGCAACACTTGTTTTCAACTGGAAGCACGTTTTGACCATGAAATTTCAAATCCCTTTTCAAAACTTCTCTTCCAAAATGACTGAGCTATAATTTATATAAATTTTTCATGAAGGTGCCACTGGAATCGTCTTGAAGAGACGAAGCGAATGGTACTGGTCTCATGTCCTAATTTTATAGTTTCTAGAACCTGCAGATCCGTTGGCTGGAGGTTGAAGATGACCAACGTGTCATCTATCAACTAATGAAGGTGTGCCACATATTTTTCAAAGTCTGATTTAAATAAATGATTCCATGTTTTATTCACTAAAGACCATGATATGCACAACGCGTCTAATCTATCAGATTAACTTACTAACATGTTTTGACTCTCATCCATTGGTCCATATTTTTTAGACTTTATTTTATTTTCTAATTTTTATATTTAAATTGTTTTAAACTTTAAAAATTCATAGAAAATTCATTTTAACTTCAAAAAACCTGAAAAAGTATGAAAAATACTTTTGATTTTTCTCTTTCTAATTATTATTTTTTCACAATTTTATTTTGTGTTTTGATATTTTTTATAATTTTTCATTTTATTTGAATTGTTTTAAATGTTTAAAAATACTTTTCTTCATTTTTAAATTCTGAAAAAAATTAGGGAAGGATCCAATGATCTTTTGACATATATTGGTGACCTGATATATTTTTTATTTCTGAATTTAGTATTTTTATTCATTTTTTGTTTATTTTGTCTATTTATTTTATTTTTTAAAAATAGTTTCTGGTTTTAAAAAATTACCAAAAGTTTTATATAAATATTGGAGCTCAATTGTGATTTTTCTATGGTCTTGTTTAATTTTTCTTGATTACTTTGAATATAATTTATATTTTTCCTTTTTATTTTAGTTTTAAATAATTTTTAAAATCATTTATTTCTTATTTGAAATAAATTTTTATTTTTTATAAATATTCTGGCTGATCTTGGACTATGAAATTTGGATCATGAACTTTATTAACATCATTTGATCCATGGTGTTGAGTCCAACTCCATAAAAATGGATGAATGATTTTAATAATAGTTTGATTAAATTTTTAGTTTAAATGTGGTTTATTCCTCACCCTGTCCCTCTTCATCTTATCCCATTCTTATTGTACTAAATGTTATTGGAGCATGCTTTCCATATCATGTCTCAAAACATATGGTACATAGATTTCTATTGGCCGACCTCAAAATAGGTGCGACTTCTATATAAGTTCACTTATGATTGCTTATCATAGCGCTAAAGTTTGTACCGATTCAAGAAATGCTCATTTATGGACCAAACCTATGTTTGCAAGCCCAAGTATGTTAATTTGAACCCTTTGATCTAATAACCTTGAGATTCATTGTTAGAAGGCTTTGGTCCTACCAATCCTCTAATGAATTTTCATCAACTTTGGTCAAATTGGATCACTTAAACATCATTGATCATTTAATGTTTCCTTGAGAAATTTTAAATGGATGATATACTTGACAAAAAGAAAATGCAACTTTTTGTTGAGATGCTTTGGTTTTACCAATCCTCTAATGAGTTCTGTGACACGGTGGAAGAACCGACTATTTTTACTGGTTTGCGTTTTGCGTTTTTTGTTCCCAAAATGTCGCAGTAAGCAAGAGTCGCCACGGACTTTTATTTTATCCAATCACGGTAAAGGAAAAAGAACAGAAAAAACCTTTTTTTTGAGATATTCTGAGTACGGGGGGTAGATTATAGAAAGGGAAGGTGTTAGCACCCTTTCCATCCATGGTTTTCCATGGGCTCTTAGGTACTTCCTCATTTTTCAAATTGCTTGTATGTGCTTGTTTTGGAAATGTTTTACTTCGTGATAACCCTTGTATCGGTCCTCAAGGATGTGACGAAGTTGTTTTTGAAAATAGTTTTACAAGGTGATTGTGTGAAAAGTTTTGTTGAGAAAGTACTTAAGATTCTACCTACTCGAAAAAAGGTTGTTCGTTCTCGTTTCCTTTAGACAATGCTATCCCACTATTAAGGAGTAGGTAGCACCGTCGTTTGAGTTTGTAAGGGACATTTGAAAGGGACAAGTACAATCACTAAAGCAACAGTCGGCAAGCTTTAGTAGTAACCCTAGAGTCTTAAGATCTTTCCGAGGCAACATTTTCGAGGCAACATTTCCGAAGCAACATTCGAATGGGACACTTTGATCTTTTAGACTGGAGGGCAACCACTAAAATCTTTTATGCTCAATGATTGTTTATCGAAGGCAATCGAAGTGAGGTAAACCCTAAGGGTGAATATTTGCATATGAATTGTTTTAGTTATTTAATCTTTGCATATTAGGTGATCTACCGTTTAAATTTCCAGATATTCTTGGCATAATATCCTATTAGCACACATCTAGACATTTAAATATTTGTAGGAATTTAAAGCGCGAAAAATAAACCTAGCTATTACAAGGCTTTGACAGTTACATAATTGTCTAGACTGAAAATAAAAAGGCTGAAGCTTAAAACTCTAATTAAAACTATTACAAGCTCGAAACAGTTACAATAATAATAAAACAAATAAAAATGCGCGCGGTAAATTATATGCGAGGAGAAATTGAAAACCCTAAAAATCTGACTAAAAAATATTTGAGTTATTTTTTGAGAAAAGAATTAATTATGTTATTTACGACTAAAACCATAATTCTAATTATTTTTAATTACAAAAAGAAGTTGAAATTAACCTAATCTAGCTGAATTAAATAACTTCAAGAAAATAAAATATTTTGTAAAAAAAAGATTTTTGTGTATTTTTTGGTTCTTATTTGAGAAAAGAAATTTAATTGTAAAATTAAACCCTAGTTTCTATTTAATTTTAATTGAAACAAAATAAATAAATGAACTAATTAACCTAATCTATTTTCAAAAAAATATTAATTTGAATAAATATTTAATTCTGTATTTTTGTGATTTTTTTAGTTTTATGAAAAAAATAATTTTGTGTTAATTAATTAAAATCATTAAAGAAATTAATTCAAGAAATTAAATAAAGAAATAGTAAGAAAATGCAAATTGGGCCTGTATGCTAGCAAAGGGGGGTGCCAATCTGAATTTTCTGGCCCAAAAACCCTTCAAGCCCGGTCAGCATTGGATTCCTTGTAGTGTTACCTGAGGGTGCATCATAGTCCCTTATGGATTTGAGCGTTGGATTTAGCTAGCAATAGATCCAATGGTTGGATCAGTGAGGTGCATGGAAGACACTTGGCAAGGTGGTGTATAGAATCTGCAAGCACAAAGTTGGAAATAAAATTTGCCGGGACCTGGGATCGAACCCAGGTCCTCCCATCCAATACCAAGCACGCTTTACCACTAAGCCATCTGCTTTGTTTTGTTAGTATAACAAGAGCAATTAATATTATATAAAAAACAAATGGATTAATGAAATAACACAAAACACGCGCCAGTTATTTGAATGGCCCAATGAAGATTGAACACATCATCATCTTCTTCCTCATTTGTCGTGTTAGGTATAAAACGTATACCTATAGACAAATTGCCATAGCTATAAACATGTGAGTTTCAAAAATCATCAGAACGCATGATAAATTGAATGTAGCTACATGGATCGATTCGTCTTGATGCCACGAGCATCATGGTACCCTTTTTGTTGTCCAATTTAACATGTCTAAGAAAACCCTAAAATGGCAAGCTGGACCCTAGCAATGGCACTCAAGCATACAGGCATCAAAACACGGAATTATGTAAACCAAAACATCCCAAATGATAATATAAACACAATTCCATGTTTAATAATGATTAATTATGCGTAAATCATGAAATCAAATTCAAGCTTAGAGGTGCAAACCGTGGATTTGTAACTTGAGCTTCTGGGCGTTAGAATGCCTGCAATTGCTTGGGACACGTTCTGGAGATGTCCAGGATTCTATTGGTAGTGTTAGAATGGATTGAATCGTCCTCTAGGTCCAAGAATGATCTTCCACTTTCTTGCAAATTTTGAAGTTTTGTTCTCACTTTCACGAATGCAAAACCTTATTTTTGGCTTTGTATATGTCCAATATATATCTAGGAATGCATTAGGGTTACAAACTTGGATTGAATCTTTGCAAATATAAGATATTTGATTTGATTTTCAAGCTACATGTAAACTTGATATTTTGAGCCAAATCATCCCTTTCTTGTACCAATTATGCTTGATTCGTTTTGTCCTTGATAACTCCGCATATTTTGATTGCCAACCTGTCCAAAAACCAAATCAAATCATATCTTTGCTATTATTCATCAATTATTTGATTTAATTCAATTTTTAATTAATAAAAAATCAAAATAAATTGAAAAATGAAGCAAATAATGTGTTGATGAATATTTGAGTCGTGGACCACATTATAAGTGAGGTGCAAGCATAAAAAGTTAGGCCCATTTAGCAAAAAATGCATTTTTGAGCACATTTGACTTTTGGCAATTTTGCAAAAAAGGTCAACTTTGATAAAGCATATCTCCTCCAATTTTAACCCTAGAGAGTTTTTATTGGACTTCTTAGAAATCTTAGGATGTCCTCTAAGCAACCCTATTTGTCTCATCTCAATTGAGTCTTCCATGTTCATGTAAGAAGCTTTGACCCAAAAGGTGTTTTTGTTGACTTTTCAAAAGGACCCATAATGTAGAAATTCATATCTTTTTAGTAGTGCATATTTTGAACTTGTGAGCTGATAATGAATTGTAGGGAATTTCATCCTTCTCAAAATGAGCTTTGGATGGAAAATTTTTGATAAAGCACGTGGAAGTTATGCATGGTCAAAGTTTGGTTTGCTTTTACTGAGAAACCCTAATTTAGCAACTTTTGGGTTTTGATGAATTTAGAGCATTCCTTGGGGAATCATGATCAACCTTTGATCAAATGATGAAAGTCACTTCAAAATGTTAATGTTGACCAAAAATCTTGAAGTTTGACTGTATGTGGGTCATAGTTTAGTTTTGACCTAATACATTCGATTCTCAAGCATCTGAGTAGTTGACTGAGCAAACTTGTTGTGCAAGGCATGAAACTTGACATGTAGGGTCTTGAGAACATATTAAGACCATGGAGAGCATATGAGGCCTTTATGGTTCACCCATCTTGATGAAAATGGAAACCATAATTTGAGACACCCTACCTTAGGAGAGAGTTTTTCTGGTCAACTCTTGGGAAAACTTCAGCAAATTGAGGATTCCAATGGGCATGCATTGAGTAAAATGAGAGGGAAAATTTTGGGGTACAACATCTTCCCCTGTTCAATCTTCTTAAACCTGAGGATGTAGATTGGCCCGTATGCCTTTCGTAATCTGAAGGTGGAAGATGATTGAACACTAGAGTGCCCAGAAATTTGCACTCGCATGAAGTGGCACTTGATTTGTGATATCGGGATGGGATTACAAATGCCATTTGGAGGTCGATAATGGAAGATTGTCAGATATGGGCTTAATATGCCATCCTGGATGTGACAGAGAATTGTCGGAGATGGGCTTAAAGACGCCATCTTGGATGCGACAGAGAATTGTCAGAGATGGGCTTAAATATGCCATCTAGAGAATGTTGATTTCCTGAGATATTCCTTTAATGAGAGTCCCTGTTGTTGTTATTGATGAGGAATCTTATGAGGAACGTTGGTATCTGTCTTAGAAGAAATAGAATTTTAGGAGCTTCAGTTATCTGTTACTCTACTGGGGAAGTAACTCCGGCTCGAGGAAGCGGAGGCGAACTACATATCTGGTCAGGGTATATACTGCACTGCAACTTACTGGGGAAGTGCGAAACCAATCATGTTTGATCAGCTCCAAGTCTTACAGTGTTGTAGACTATTGTCTGGAGAGAAGAGAGAAGGAACCTGGATAGTAGGGTTTCTTCGAAATGAAAGCCTGGATAGTAGGGTTGTGAGAAGGGACCTGGATAGTAGGGTTACTTCGAAATGAAAGCCTGGATTTTAGGGCTGTGAGAAGGAACCTGGATAGTAGGGTTACTTAGATATGAAATCCTGGATAGTAGGGTTGTGAGAAGGAGCCTGGTTAGTAGGGTTACTTCGATATGAAATCCTGGATAGTAGGGTTGTGAGAAGGAACCTGGATAGTAGGGTTACTTCGAAATGAAAGCCTGGATAGTAGGGCTGTGAGAAGGAACCTGGATAGTAAGGTTACTTAGATATGAAAGCCTGGATAGTAGGGCTTTGAGAAGGAACCTGGATAATAGGGTTACTTCAATATAAAAGCCTATATAATAGGGTTGTGAGAAGGAACCTAAATAGTAGGGTTACTTCAATATGAAAGCCTGGATAGTAGAGTTGTGAGAATGAACCTGGATAATACGGTTACTTCGATATGAAAGCCTGTATAGTAGGGCTTTGAAGAGGAACCTGGATAATAGGGTTACTTCGATATGAAAGCCTGGATAGTAGGGCTGTGAGAAGGAACATGGATAGTAGGGTTACTTCTATATGAAAGCCTGAATAGTAGGGCTGTGAGAAGGAACCTGGGTCATAGGGTTACTTCGATATGAAAGCCTGGATATTAGGGTTGTGAGAAGGAACCTGGATAGTAGGGTTACTTCGATATGAAAGCCTGGATAGTAGGGCTGCGAGAAGGAACCTGGGTAGTATAGTTACTTCGATATGAAAGCCTGGATAGTAGGGTTGTGAGAAGGAACCTGGGTAGTATAGTTACTTCGATATGAAAGCCTGGATAGTAGGGTTGTGAGAAGGAACCCAGATAGTAGGGTTACTTTGATATGAAAGCCTGGATAGTAGGGCTGTGAGAAGGAACATGGATAGTAGGGTTACTTTGATATGAAAGCCTAAATAGTAGGGCTGTGAGAAGGAACGTGGGTTGTAGGGTTACTTCAATATGAAAGCCTGGATAGTAGGGCTGTGAAAAGGAACCTGGATAGTAGTTTTACTTTGATATGAAAGGCTAGATAGTAGGGCTGTGAGAAGGAACCTGGATAGTAGGGTTACTTCGATATGAAAGCCTGGATAGTAGGGCTGTGAGAAGGAACCTGGGTCGTAGGGTTACCTCGATATGAGAGCCTAGATAGTAGGGCTGTGAGAAGGAACCTGGGTCGTAGGGTTACTTAGATATGAAAGCCTGGATAGTAGGGCTATGAGAAGGAACCTGGATAGTAGGGTTACTTCGA
The DNA here is from genome assembly GCA_948472305.1 of Vicia faba. Classification (NCBI taxonomy): domain Eukaryota; kingdom Viridiplantae; phylum Streptophyta; class Magnoliopsida; order Fabales; family Fabaceae; genus Vicia; species Vicia faba. The sequence continues at coordinate 1,409,198,023 of OX451736.1, forward strand.
TATGAAAGCCTGGATAATAGGGCTGCGAGAAGGAACCTGGATAGTAGGGTTACTTCGATATGAAAGCATGGATAACAGGGGTGTGAGAAGGAACCTGGATAGTAGGGTTACTGCGAAGCGATAATGTAGATCAGTTGACCTGTTTATTTCGAGAACTGAGTTTTCGTTAGTTGTTTGTAAACGTAACTTGTATAACTGCTGGATTTGTTAAAGCTAATCGTCTTTTCCTGCAAAAGATATCAGGGTTATTTATGTGCGATGCATGACATGCAAGGTGAGATGATGTTCTCAAAAATAAATGAGATTATGCTATATATGATATGTATGCGTATGTCATGATGTATGTTTATGAAATGCTATTGGGGCATGCTCGTGTCTAGGAAAATAAATCTCTGACGGTTGCTGGAGATTTGTAAATATTCTGTCGGGATGAGATGTTGGAGAATAACTCTGCAGGGACCAAACTTAGGGGAAGAGATACTCTGTTGGTAGACTTGCTGATTTGGAGGAATAAACATAGTTGGGGATGAAATCCCGTTGCTGGAGATGATGAGCTCTGTTGGAGATTGAGCTTCTGTATCTATAGAAATAAACTCCGCTTGGGGGATGAAATTTACTGACTCGCCCGCGATTATGAACCTTGGCTGGGGATAGTTATGTCCTGTTTCGAGAAAGCTGACATCAATGCCTTTGGATACTTTTATATCAATAAGGTAGTGTGAGTCAGCATATACTGCCTCAGTCCACGAGCAGCCCATGCCAAAGCGCATCAAGTTTTCTCGAGCAATGAGTATCGTGTCTCACAGTCGGTAAACTTTTTGCTAAGGTAGTATATTGCGTGCTCTTTTCGACCGAACTCGTCATGCTGCCCCAACACACACCCCATTGAATTGTCTAGCACTGTCAAGCATAATATAAACGATCTTCCTTCAACCAGAGGCATCATAATTGGTTGTTCTTGAAGGTATTCTTTGATTATTTTGAAAGTGGTCTGGCATTCATCATTCCACTTTACCACTTGATCTTTCTTCAGAAGCTTGAAGATTGACTCACAAGTAGTAGTCAGATGTGAAATGAACCTGGCGATGTAATTCAGACGTCCCAAGAACCCTCTAACCTCTATCTATGTGCGGGAAACCGACATCTCTTGTAGGGCCTTCACCTTCGCAGGGTCTACCTGAGTACACTTATCACTGACGACAAAACCCAGAAGCTTACCAGATCTTACCCCAAAGGTACACTTGTTCGGATTCAACCTCAGTTTGTATGTCTTCAATCTGTCAAACAATTTCTGGAGATGATCAAGGTGCTCTTCCTCAGTCTGAGACTGGGCTATCATGTCATCAACATAAACTTCGATCTCATGGTGAATCATATCGTGGAACAAAGCGACCATGGCGCGTTGATAAGTTGCCCCAAAATTCTTCAACCCAAAAGGCATCACCTTGTAGAAGAAGGTGCCCCATTGTCTAACGAAGGTTGTCTTCTCCATCTCTTCAGGAGCCATCTTGCTCTGGTTGTACCCAGAGAAACCATCCATGAAGGAGAAGATTTTATGTTGCGCGGTGTTGTCGACTAGAACATCGATGTGAGGAAGTGGGAAGTCATCCTTGGGGCTTTCCCGATTCAGATGTCTGTAATCAACACACATCCATACCTTACCGTCATTCTTAGGTACCGGAAAGACATTAGCAACCCACTGCGGATAAGAAGTGATAGCTAAGAATCCTGCGTCGAATTGTTTCATGACCTATGCCTTGATTTTTCTCTGACATTTCAGGGGGCATACATAGGACTTTATGTTTAAATAGAGGACAATCTTCTTTAGTCGGCAAGCGATGTACCACAATATTAGTGTCCAAACCAGGCATGTCTTCATAGGACCAGGCGAAGATCTCAACATAGTCGTGCATCATTTGTATCAGCCTATGTTTGACGCTAAGCTCCAGATTTTCACCTATTTTAACCTCTTTATTGTCTTCCTCGGTACCCAAGTTCATTTCCTCAACTGGCTCTTCATGAGGTTGTATGGCCCTTTCTTCCTGCTGTAATAGTTTAGCAAGTTCTCCAGGCACCTCACAATCATCCTCACCTTCGTCCTCGGCTTGGTTGATCGGATTTTTGAAGTCATAATTGGAAATAGCAGAGCTGTTATCAATGGGATCTAGAGTGGATATGGATCTGCATTATGATACGTGAGTGTGTGTAAGAGAATAACTGTTTCGATAAAGTAAAAAAAACAGGAAATAAAAATAGGGAGCGCAAAATTTGTATGCAAGAAACATCCAATGCTTTATTAATGATATATGAAATGACAAATAACAACCCTCACAAACAAAGCCAAGGTGCCTCGGGCAAGGCACCAGGCCGTAAAGTCTCAAATTGTTTATTACAAATCCTAAAACAAATAAGTCAATTACTGTGGAATAAAAGAAACATGTATAAAGTCCCTAGCCGTCCAGTTACTCGGTCCACCGTTGGTTGTTGGGTAGATCAAGCTGTCGATGTCTGAGTCCTCCTCGCTGTCTTCAATGGCATTAATTCCCCGATTGCTGATGCTTAGGGGAGGTCTTCCAGCCCGAGCACGTCTAACAGCCCTTTGAGCCCCTGTAGTAAAGCCCAAACCAAATTTGTCAATTTTATGAGTGAAATCAGGGAGCTGACCCCAATTGGCACACCCACCTTCTTCAACCACATCCCTGACGTCCTTGAGAGAAGCCATCTTCAAAGGAGGTTTGTTGGTAGTAGTTTCAGTTGATGCCAAGATCTGAGGGACCTCTTCAAAGTTCTGACAAGGAGTTTCTATGAACTCCCCGTCCATCTCTACGTAGCCAAAGGAATTGAGGTGGCTCACCATTTACTCCTTTTCACCCTGCACTGTGACAATCTTCCCTTTTACCGGATACTTCAGCATTTGGTGTAGTATGGAAGTGACTTCCCCAGCCTCGTGGATCCAAGGACGACCCAACAAACAAGAATACGACGGCCTGATGTCCATCACATAGAAGGTGGACCCAAAAGTCTGAGAACCTACTTTGACAGGGATGTCCACTTCCCCGTGCACCATTCTCTTTGATCTGTCAAAAGCCCTTACCACAATGTTACTAGGATTTAGAGTTAAACCCCCGCAATCTAACCGGTCCAACGCCTTCTTTGGCAGAACATTCAGTGAAGACCCAATATCTACCAGCACATGAGCCATAGTGGTGCCCCTGCATCCAATCGAGACATGCATAGCATCATTATGCTTCCTTCCTTTCGGTGTCAAATCTGCATCTGAAAAACCCAACCCATTATCTGCAGTCAGGATGGCCATACAATATTTGAACTGATCAGCTGAAGTCTCTTACGGCATATGCGTAGTTTTGAGGAATGCAATCAAAGCCTTCACATGGGACTCAGAGCATAATAGTAGGGATAACATGGATATCTTTGATGGGGTCTGCCCCAGCTGCTCGACCACATTGTAGTCGCTCTTCTTAATGATTTTCAGTATTTCCTACTTTTCTTACTTAGTGGCTTCCACAACAATTTTCTTAGGCGCCTCCGTCCGGGAAGGCTCACCTAAAATTTCCTTGCCACGGGTATTAGACGATTCGCCGACAGGGGCAATAACTGGAGTAAGAAAAGGAACTGTAGTTGATTTACTAGCAGGAATAACAGATGGAATAATAATAGGCTTGTTGATAGTCTTAAGGGAAATCTCGAGAGAGAAGACCCTTCCACTTCGGGTGACTTTGCTGGTTCCGACAATGTTACCAACTTCAGGATCAAATTCTTCATCTTTCAAATCTTGTTTGATACCATGATAGTACACATCGGCACCATAATGCCATGAGACAGCTTTGTTCGAGACATACGGGACAGGACCAGGAACAATGAGTATCAGTGGAGCAATTCTTGGAGCAGATGTAATTCTAACAAGTCTTCTCGAGGAAACCTTGGAAGGATTGGCGGAAATGGTTATAATGGCAACGTCTTCAGATGGAACAACGGGAACCAAAGTTTTCTCAAACAAAATTTCTTTTCTATCGATCAAGCGTTGAACACCTAATTTCAGCAAATGGCAACCAGAAGATACAAACGAACACATGTGGCAACCTTCACCACAACCCGAATATAAACCGACCAACAACAAATTCTTCTTGACAATCATCAGAGGAGTAGAATCTTCATCAATAGAGGTAACAAACAAATCATTATCAACAACATTAACTCAACGGCCGTGCTTAGGCATAGGAGCTGTTATGACAATTGGCTTCTCCGGAGCATCAAAATCTATTTCCTTGGCTTCAATCAAGTCTTGTACTTTGTTTCTCAGAGCCCATCATTCATTTGTATCGTGGCCAGGACTCTTAGAATGATAGGAACACCGGGCATTTAGATTATATCGGGGAGATGTAGTATTTGGATTCTTGGGAGCCTCCTTCATGGTTGCAAAGTTGGATCTTAGTAGATGAGGTATAACTTCATCCAATGTCATATTGATGCGGGTAAACTATCGTTGTGGTCTTTCCACCCTTTGTTGATTGTTGCGTTATGGAGCCACTTCAGGCCTAGGTATTATTATGACACTTACTGTCTGACGATGTTCAGCCCTGCTTTGGCCCCTCGGGCTATAGATGGCACTGGCTTCCTTCTTACCAGCAAAAGGCTTCTTTACTTCGATATGAAAGCCTGGATAATAGGGCTGCGAGAAGGAACCTGGATAGTAGGGTTACTTCGATATGAAAGCATGGATAACAGGGGTGTGAGAAGGAACCTGGATAGTAGGGTTACTTCGAAGCGATAATGTAGATTAGTTGACCTGTTTTATTTCGAGAACTGAGTTTTCGTTAGTTGTTTGTAAACGTAACTTGTATAACTGCTGGATTTGTTAAAGCTAATCGTCTTTTCCTGCAAAAGATATCAGGGTTATTTATGTGCGATGCATGACATGCAAGGTGAGATGATGTTCTCAAAAATAAATGAGATTATGCTATATATGATATGTATGCGTATGTCATGATGTATGTTTATGAAATGCTATTGGGGCATGCTCGTGTCTAGGAATATAAATCTCTGACGGTTGCTGGAGATTTGTAAATATTCTGTCGGGACGAGATGTTGGAGAATAACTCTGCGGGGACCAAACTTAGGGGAAGAGATACTCTGTTGGTAGACTTGCTGATTTGGAGGAATAAACATAGTTGGGGATGAAATCCCGTTGCTGGAGATGATGAGCTCTGTTGGAGATTGAGCTTCTGTATCTATAGAAATAAACTCCGCTTGGGGGATGAAATTTACTGACTCGCCCGCGATTATGAACCTTGGCTGGGGATAATTATGTCCTGTTTCGAGAAAGCTGACATCAATGCCTTTGGATACTTTTATATCAATAAGGTAGTGTGAGTCAGCATATACTGCCTCAGTCCACGAGCAGCCCATGCCAAAGCGCATCAAGTTTTCTCGAGCAATGAGTATCGTGTCTCACAGTCGGTAAACTTTTTGCTAAGGTAGTATATTGCGTGCTCTTTTCGACCGAACTCGTCATGCTGCCCCAACACACACCCCATTGAATTGTCTAGCACTGTCAAGCATAATATAAACGATCTTCCTTCAACCGGAGGCATCATAATTGGTTGTTCTTGAAGGTATTCTTTGATTATTTTGAAAGTGGTCTGGAATTCATCATTCCACTTTACCACTTGATCTTTCTTCAGAAGCTTGAAGATTGACTCACAAGTAGTAGTCAGATGTGAAATGAACCTGGCGATGTAATTCAGACGTCCCAAGAACCCTCTAACCTCTATCTATGTGCGGGAAACCGACATCTCTTGTACGGCCTTCACCTTCGTAGGGTCTACCTGAGTACACTTATCACTGACGACAAAACCCAGAAGCTTACCAGATCTTACCCCAAAGGTACACTTGTTCGGATTCAACCTCAGTTTGTATGTCTTCAATCTGTCAAACAATTTCTGGAGATGATCAAGGTGCTCTTCCTCAGTCTGAGACCTGGCTATCATGTCATCAACATAAACTTCGATCTCATGGTGAATCATATCGTGGAACAAAGCGACCATGGCGCGTTGATAAGTTGCCCCAAAATTCTTCAACCCAAAAGGCATCACCTTGTAGAAGAAGGTGCCCCATTGTCTAACGAAGGTTGTCTTCTCCATCTCTTCAGGAGCCATCTTGCTCTGGTTGTACCCAGAGAAACCATCCATGAAGGAGAAGATTTTATGCTGCGCGGTGTTGTCGACTAGAACATCGATGTGAGGAAGTGGGAAGTCATCCTTGGGGCTTTCCCGATTCAGATGTCTGTAATCAACACACATCCATACCTTACCGTCATTCTTAGGTACCGGAAAGACATTAGCAACCCACTGCGGATAAGAAGTGACAACTAAGAATCCTGCGTCGAATTGTTTCATGACCTATGCCTTGATTTTTCTCTGACATTTCAGGGGGCATACATAGGACTTTATGTTTAAATAGAGGACAATCTTCTTTAGTCGGCAAGCGATGTACCACAATATTAGTGTCCAAACCAGGCATGTCTTCATAGGACCAGGCGAAGATCTCAACATAGTCGTGCATCATTTGTATCAGCCTATGTTTGACGCTAAGCTCCAGATTTTCACCTATTTTAACCTCTTTATTGTCTTCCTCGGTACCCAAGTTCATTTCCTCAACTGGCTCTTCATGAGGTTGTATGGCCCTTTCTTCCTGCTGTAATAGTTTAGCAAGTTCTCCAGGCACCTCACAATCATCCTCACCTTCGTCCTCGGCTTGGTTGATCGGATTTTTGAAGTCATAATTGGAAATAGCAGAGCTGTTATCAATGGGATCTAGAGTGGATATGGATCTGCATTATGATACATGAGTGTGTGTAAGAGAATAACTGTTTCGATAAAGTAAAAAAAACAGGAAATAAAAATAGGGAGCGCAAAATTTGTATGCAAGAAACATCCAATGCTTTATTAATGATATATGAAATGACAAATAACAACCCTCACAAACAAAGCCAAGGTGCCTCGGGCAAGGCACCAGGCCGTAAAGTCTCAAATTGTTTATTACAAATCCTAAAACAAATAAGTCAATTACTGTGGAATAAAAGAAACATGTATAAAGTCCCTAGCCGTCCAGTTACTCGGTCCACCGTTGGTTGTTGGGTAGATCAAGCTGTCGATGTCTGAGTCCTCCTCGCTGTCTTCAATGGCATTAATTCCCCGATTGCTGATGCTTAGGGGAGGTCTTCCAGCCCGAGCACGTCTAACAGCCCTTTGAGCCCCTGTAGTAAAACCCAAACCAAATTTGTCAATTTTATGAGTGAAATCAGGGAGCTGACCCCAATTGGCACACCCACCTTCTTCAACCACATCCCTGACGTCCTTGAGAGAAGCCATCTTCAAAGGAGGTTTGTTGGTAGTAGTTTCAGTTGATGCCAAGATCTGAGGGACCTCTTCAAAGTTCTGACAAGGAGTTTCTAAGAACTCCCCGTCCATCTCTACGTAGCCAAAGGAATTGAGGTGGCTCACCATTTACTCCTTTTCACCATGCACTGTGACAATCTTCCCTTTTACCGGATACTTCAGCATTTGGTGTAGTATGGAAGTGACTTCCCCAGCCTCGTGGATCCAAGGACGACCCAACAAACAAGAATACGACGGCCTGATGTCCATCACATAGAAGGTGGACCCAAAAGTCTGAGAACCTACTTTGACAGGGATGTCCACTTCCCCATGCACCATTCTCTTTGATCTGTCAAAAGCCCTTACCACAATGTTACTAGGATTTAGAGTTAAACCCCCGCAATCTAACCGGTCCAACGCCTTCTTTGGCAGAACATTCAGTGAAGACCCAATATCTACCAGCACATGAGCCATAGTGGTGCCCCTGCATCCAATCGAGACATGCATAGCATCATTATGCTTCCTTCCTTTCGGTGTCAAATCTGCATCTGAAAAACCCAACCCATTATCTGCAGTCAGGATGGCCATACAATCTTTGAACTGATCAGCTGAAGTCTCTTACGGCATATGCGTAGTTTTTAGGAATGCAATCAAAGCCTTCGCATGGGACTCAAAGCATAATAGTAGGGATAACATGGATATCTTTGATGGGGTCTGCCCCAGCTGCTCGACCGCATTGTAGTCGCTCTTCTTAATGATTTTCAGTATTTCCTACTTTTCTTACTTAGTGGCTTCCACAACAATTTTCTTAGGCGCCTCCGTCCGGGAAGGCTCACCTAAAATTTCCTTGCCACGGGTATTAGACGATTCGCCGACAGGGGAAATAACTGGAGTAAGAATAGGAACTGTAGTTGATTTACTAGTAGGAATAACAGATGGAATAATAATAGGCTTGTTGATAGTCTTAAGGGAAATCTCGAGAGAGAAGACCCTTCCACTTCGGGTGACTTTACTGGTTCCGACAATGTTACCAACTTCAGGATCAAATTCTTCATCTTTCAAATCTTGTTTGATACCATGATAGTACACATCGGCACCATAATGCCATGAGACAGCTTTGTTCGAGACATACGGGACAGGACCAGGAACAGTGAGTATCAGTGGAGCAATTCTTAGAGCAGATGTAATTCTAACAAGTCTTCTCGAGGAAACCTTGGAAGGATTGGTGGAAATGGTTATAATGGCAACGTCTTCAGATGGAACAACGGGAACCAAAGTTTTCTCAAACAAAATTTCTTTTCTATCGATCAAGCGTTGAACACCTAATTTCAGCAAATGGCAACCAGAAGATACAAACGAACACATGTGGCAACCTTCACCACAACCCGGATATAAACCGACCAACAACAAATTCTTCTTGACAATCATCAGAGGAGTAGAAACTTCATCAATAGAGGTAACAAACAAATCATTATCAACAACATTAACTCAACGGCCGTGCTTAGGCATAGGAGCTGTTATGACAATTGGCTTCTCCGGAGCATCAAAATCTATTTCCTTGGCTTCAATCAAGTCTTGTACTTTGTTTCTCAGAGCCCATCATTCATTGGTATCGTGGCCAGGACTCTTAGAATGATAGGAACACCGGGCATTTAGATTATATCGGGGAGATGTAGTATTTGGATTCTTGGGAGCCTCCTTCATGGTTGCAAAGTTGGATCTTAGTAGATGAGGTAGAACTTCATCCAATGTCATATTGATGCGGGTAAACTATCGTTGTGGTCTTTCCACCCTTTGTTGATTGTTGCGTTGTGGAGCCACTTCAGGCCTAGGTATTATTATGACACTTACTGTCTGACGATGTTCAGCCCTGCTTTGGCCCCTCGGGCTATAGATGGCACTGGCTTCCTTCTTACCAGCAAAAGGCTTCTTTACTAAACTTGAAGAGCCATCCTTCTGTATTTTTCCTCTTTGAATTCAAGGTTCTACTCTTTCTCCAGTTAGTATCAGCTCAGTGAAACTAGCTGATGAGCTGCCGATCAAATGATTGAAAAATGGACCAGATAGAATTCCCAGAAACATATAAACCAACTCCCTATCAGAAAACGGGGGTTCAACTCTCCCAGCCAAGTCTTTCCATTTTTGTGCATAATATTTAAAGCCTTCACTCGCACCCATGGACATACTCTGGAGTTGAGTACGAGTTGGAGCAAGGTTGGCATTGTACAGATACTGCTTGTAGATAGCAGCAGCCAGATCTTCCCAGTTTTAGATATTTTCTCCCTCTAGCTGGTAGAACCATTCAAGCTGAGTCCCTGACAGACTATCTTGAAAGAAGTTAACCCACAAATTTCTACCAGCGGTGTGGGGCTGGATCTTTCTGACATAAGAACGGAGGTGGAGTTTTGGGCAGGACACCCCATCATACTTAGCAAAAACTGGAGCTTTGAACTTCTACGGGATGACTACTCCCGACACCAATCCCAATTCTTCGAAATCTAGTCCAGGTATCCTCTAAACTTCCATGGCACTCATACGATCTTCCAACTATTTATATATAACCTCAACAGGAGGATATTGCTCATCATTATAATCGGTATCATCGTCAGACTCTACAGGACTGGGGTCCTTCTCTTCTTCTTGATTCTCCCCTTCCTTTGATGAAGAGGTCAAATCAGCTTATCGCTTCAACCGCTCTCCAAACCGTCTGCCCATATTTATAATACCAATAGCCTTCTTCTTTTTCTTCTTCTCTTTCAGGATGAGGGCTTTCAGATCCTCCTGCCCTTTTGCCAAACTTATGAACATTTGTTGGAACTAGGCGTTCTGTGCCTGAAGGTCCTTGATGGTTTGCTCGGAAGACATTTCGTGCTGAAATAAACAACGAAGAAGATGAGAAACCTGTAATGGTACCTGTACATGCAATGTTATGAATGGGATACGCATGCAATGATTTCAAAGACTTCAGGAAATTTAAATTTTCAAACCAAAATAAAACAAAGATTTTATTAGTTGAATTCAAAGTTCAAATGCCTTTTAGGCATTACAATTAAAAACAAATCTAAAACTATAAAAGACATCAAAATTCCCATGGATGCTTCCTCTTTATGCCGAGATAGTCATTGAGTCCTCTTTCTTCATGTAGTTGCTTCGTGAGCTCTAAAACCTTCCTCTCCTGAGCATGGAACTGATCCATGTAAGTATCCCGCTCCTTCATCAACTGAATCCAAGACGTCTGTAATTCTCCAAAATCAGTGGGCATGTAAGGATAGAGAACCGTGTAAGGAATATCCTCTTCCGTAGTGGGTTCCATAATCACCGGTAAAATGGCCACATAGGGCATCATAAGCTTCTGGGCACGAGCTCATACCCATTGGAGGTAAGGTTCCATAGGAATGGAAGTCTTTGGCCCCAAAGACCTGGCGCCAGATCTGTTTACCATGCCCCAGGATGCTATGAACCTCCGACAATACTCTTTAACATCATCCTCATAGTTGAATACAATACCCTTGATAAGTAACTCATGGGGACCATCCCTTCGAACGTAACCAAATTAATGTAGAGCTAAACAAGGGTTGTAGGTTATACCCCCTCTGATGCCAAGTAGCAGGACATTAGGGTACTCTCCACAGCGATCAATAATAGTAGTGTTTTCCATAACTCGAGAACACCAAAGAATATCCTATGAGTGATTGTAATTATCCTTTGCGACCAACCCAAACCTTCTTCATTCTTTAGTATGGACTTAGGGAGGTGAGAAATAAACCACCTCGACAGCAATGGCATACAGCACATAAGAATCCCTCTTCTTTGCATGGTACGAGTTTGGAGAGTGTGCAAAATATCTCCGAGTAAGGTGGGCACAGGATTGCGAGAGAGGAAGATCTTGATAGCATTTGCATCTACGAATGAGTCTGAATTAGGGAATAGGACTAACCCATAAATTAGAAGAGCCAAGACCTCCTCAAAAGCCTGAAAATCCATACCAGCCCAAAACAACTGTGCATTATCTATCAGAAACTTAGTTAGAAAACCCTTGACTCCGCTTCTTGTTTTCCAGTTGGATACCACGTCGGCCCGTTTCAGATGCAAAGCTGAGGCAATGACTTATGGCTTAGGAAATTATTCTAGACTTGTGAAGGTTAACTGCTCAAGAATGGGTATATCCAACAGTTGAGAGAATTCTTCCAAGGTAGGCACCAAATGATAGTCTGGAAAGGTAAAGTAGTGGTGCTTGGGATCAAAGAACTGAAAGAGTACACTCATCATCTTTTCATCAAAGTTTGAAGTAACCGGGTTGAGAAGTAGACCATGCCTCTTAGTGAATGCAGAAGTTTCAGAAACCCTTGATGCTAGCTCTTTGAGTTGGGAAGGTATCTTCACAAAGCTGATTCAGATAGTATTTCTACGAACGGAAGCCATGATCTGCAAAACAGAACAAAGATAAATTCCATTAGTCTTTGAAATGGTTAGTGCAATAAGAATGGATGCTATGTTATGATTCATGATGTCATGATAAACCACAGGTATAGAAAACACAGGTATAGCAAACACAGTCAAATCCCACAAAGCCCTTAGGTTTAAGGCTTGCATGAGGTGAAAGGTAGTACCCTCTTAAAGTTTAGTTGGTTTCAAACCTGTCTTAAAAAGTAACTGGGTACTAAGGGATCTCAATATCACTGACCATCCTTTATTGGTCATTGTCTCAGCTCAAGCAATCTTTTCTTGCGGCCGAGATATCCTGAAAGTCTGATCTCAATGAGTGTAGCATCGAGTATCAACCAATCCTCAGCTCTACACCGAGGCCGGCTATCTCACTACTTTCTAATGGACAAGTTTGTTCTACTAAGGTTCTAAGGTCCGTTAGTGCTTCACGACACCACATGGCGGCCCCGTATTCTCCTTGTTTCCCCATGAAGAATACCGATACCAACCAAAGTACCACAACAACACAACCATCGCTTAAACCATATCGGTCTACGCCGTACAATTTCCATGATCTATTTCTATTTACCTAATGAGTGCCCCCAGATCCGGGTGTAGGATCTATAGTAACCCCAAACAAACCCTCAAAAGTAAAGCAATCAAGACAATCAAGAGAAGCAATTTAATGACCTAGATTCTAAGGTATACCCCACTTATAAAATCCTCAGCAGAGTCGCCAGTTCTGTGATACGGTGGCAGAACCGACTATTTTTACTGGTTTTGCATTTTGCATTTTTTGTTTGCAAAATGTCGCGGTAAGCAAGAGTCGCCACTGACTTTTTATTTTATCCAATCATGGAAAAGGAAAAAGAACAGAAAAAACTTTTTTCGAGATATTCTGAGTACGAGGGGTAGATTATAGAAGGGGAAGGTGTTAGAACCCTATGATACGGTGGGAGAACTGACTTGGGAAATTGCGTTTATGTTCGCAAATGTTCGGTTTAGCAAGAGTCGCCACCGAATTTTTATTTTATCCTAAGGAAAGGTCAAAAAGTACAGGAAAGACCTTTGAGATGTTTTCGTGGGTTCGGGGGGTAGATTATGAAAAGGGAAGGTGCTAGCACCCTTTTCATCCATGGTTATCCATGGGCTCTTAGTTACTTGCTTTAGCTCACTTGCCTTTGCTTTTCAATTGCTTGAAATGGTGCTTTGTGTGTGTGGTTTTGAAAATGTTTTGAAAAAGATGCCTTGTCTAGGCAACCTTTGTAACAATTCTTATTTGAATGTTTTACAAAGGTGTTTGTCTTTTTGAAAAGATGTTTCAATGTTTTTTGAAAGTTTGTTTTGAAAGTCGTGTTGTGGAGTGTGTTTTGAAAAATGGCAAGGATTTTTTGCAAGCTTTTGATCAAGTAACTAAGAGCTATCTACCCTATTTTTACTCAAAGATCTTTCTTATGATTTTTAACCCTTTTAATAGTGTTGTTTCACCATTGTATTTGGTGAACAACCTTGTGTTAGGATGTTTTAAACGGGACAGGTGCGGGTTATCGTATGCAATCATTGAAGGAAACTTGTGAGACGCTCTAACAATTTTTGTAAGGGACGAGATCGTTTTATCAAAGGCAACATCGAGGGTCATCGAGGGGCTACGATCTTTATTTATCGAAGGGACATTTGCTAGAGTGTCTCATACTCGAGGTACATGATTGCATTTTCCGAGGCAACAAGTGAGGTTACCCTAAGGATGCATGTGTGCAAAGTGTGTTTTATTGCATGCATTTGTCTTTGATTTTTTTAGGTTGTCTATTTGTTGATTTTTATCTTGCCATACACGCTTAATTACTAGCATTTGTACATAGTAAATAAAATGCAAGAAGATAAAATCCTACGCTATTACAACCATATCATAAGGCATAAAATATAAAGGCAAAAATAAAATAAAAGCAAAAAAAAACTGAGAGTCTTTCGATTGAGGAAGAAAATCCTTCGATTCTGCACTTTCTGGCTCTCTTCGATCTGGCCTGAATAGGGTGAAGGCATGACTTTCGACTGAGACCTCACGGTCAGCATGTTGTTCCTTTCGATTGGGAACAGTGGGGCAGCATGTCGTGTATTTCGATTGGGAACAGTTGTACAGCATGTTGTGTCTTTCGACTGGGAGTCTGGAATCAGTCATGTTGTGTCTTTCGACTGGGAGTCTGGAATCAGTCATGCCCTTCGATTTTCCTTTGTCTCCTTCGACTGGGAGTTAGAGTCAGTAAGGTTCTGGCTTTTCCATAGGCTCCTTGCTGACTCACTGTAAGCATCTCAGACCCTTAGATTGTGATTCGAAAGGCTCATGCAGCTAGCCAATCGAAGGGCATAACAAACCTGTCTTAAGTTCTTAAAATACAACATCCAAACATAACTACAGTCCAGGGATTAGCACAAAAACAAAACAATGGGTCTCAAAGTCCAAAGTAACTAATTAAGGTTGAGTTTTCAGCATATGGGCAGTCAGGGTCAAATGTTAAAATATGGTCCAGAAATATCTACGTTTTTCTTTATTGGCATGTACGCATGATGCTTAAATGAAAGAGTTCCAAGTTTGGAGAGAACTTACCTCTTGAAGTTCTTACTCGAAAAGGTTGTGGATGACCCCTTTTTTTTTGGTGGAGGGAGCTTCGCTGGGGTTTTCCTGGAACTAGTTTTGTTACTGTTTGGTTTAGACAGTCCCTGAACCGAAAAAGAGTATATGATGGTGGAAGGTAAATCGAAGGTTGCGTCAGTTTAGGGGAAGTAACGTGAAAGGTATACTACTGAGACTTCTTATAAAAAAAAATCTTCGAGTTTTTTTTTTTTGGTTTGAGAATGTTAGAGAGTTTTGGAATATAGGAGTTTGAAAATATGGGAAAGTTTGAGTGCTTCAGAATTTTTATGATTTTTTTCTCTTAGCAAAAATCTGGCCCTTTTCTTTGTTAATGGCTCCTCTATTTATAGAGAAAGGGTTTGGGAATTCAAACAAAGGCGTGGCTTGGCTGAAACCTTTTGGAGGGAAAACAAAAATGTTTTGAACAAAAGGGGTAAACTGCTCTTTGTAGCCTTTGGAGGGACAGTGCTTTATTGCCATTTTGGTGCAAGGAACTGGGCGGCTGTGCAGGACTGCTGTGTAGCAGTTTTGGAGTTTTATGGCCAGAGCGTGGTAGCGCATGTGACTTGGTCTTGTACAAGAGTGAGATCGAAGCACATCTGTTTGAAGGAGGCCTTTGCCTCAGTCTAAGCTTGTGGTCGAAACAAGCTAACTCGAAGGAAGCATATGGCCAAATCGAAAGCTCCTGCTCGAAGGAAGCATATTGCCCAATTGAATCTCATGCTCGAAGGAAGCATATTGCCCAATCGAAGCTCATGCTCGAAGGAAGCATATTTCCCAATCGAAAGTCTGTGTGCGAAGGAGGCTTAGAGTTCAACATGAAGGACATATCCAAGTTGCATTCGAAGGAGGCTCTTGCTCCACTGAAGCTTTCATCCAGGCACACAGAAGGTGAGTGCCCAAACAAAGACTTGCCTTGCAGGGGGTACATGTGGCCAGTAAGTCATGGCCTTCGATTGTAAGCATGCAGGCAGCAAAAGTCACAAACGAAGCCTGCAACAAGAAGTCACATGCCCAGGGGAAAGAGGCCAAAAGGTCAATCGAAGGATGCAAGCCAAGCTTGTGTCGAAAGAGGTCAAAAGGCCAATCGAAGGATGCTGATCGAAAGAGGCCTAAAGGCCAATCGAAAGAGCTGAAACGAAGTACACTTGTATTTCTCCAATTTTTGTCAAAATAATATTTTTATCCGTTTTCTCCATTTTTGACAGTTTCCTCTTAAGTTTGGTATTGGAATATCCCAATGAACTTGTTCAAGCTTGAACTTTGAGAATCCTTGTGAGAAAGGTCTTGAAGAATGAGAGGGCAAATTTTGGGGTACAACAGTTGCCCCTGTTCAATTTTCTTAAACCTGAGGATATAGATTGGCTTTCGAGCCTTTCGTGATCCGAAGGTGGAAGATAATTGAACACTAGAGTGCCCAAAAATTTGCACTCGCATGGTGTAGTATCAACATTGTGATATCGGGAATGGGCTTACAGATGCCATTTGGAGATTGTTGGTGGGTGGATGGGCTTATAGATGCCATCTGCAGGAGTGTCGTTCGCATAAGAGATTCCTTAGCGAGAACTTGAATACCTGTTGTTTGTAGAAGATTCCGCTGGGGAAGTCTAACTTTTGTTGAGATTTAGGGACTGACTCGTGCTCATCGGGAGTATACCGTTGAGGTTATAGTACTTGTCCACACTATGACATATGGAAACATCTTCATCAAGATCTAGGAACTATCTCGTGCCCACCGGGAGTATACCATTGAGGTTATAGAACTTGTCCACACTAGGACGGAGGAAAACATCAAGATCTAGGAACTGACTCGTGCTCACCGGGAGTATACCGTTGAGGTTATAGTACTTGTCCACACTATGACGGAGGAAAACATCAAGATCTAGGAACTGATTCGTGCTCACCGGGAGTATACCGTTGAGGTTATAGTACTTGTCCATACTATGACGTAGGGAAACATCAAGATCTAGACACTGACTCGTGCTCACCGGGAGTATACCGTTGAGGTTATAGTACTTGTCCACACTATGACGTAGGGAAACATCAAGATCTAGGAACTAAATCGTGCTCACCGGGAGTATACCGTTGAGGTTATAGTACTTGTCCACACTATGACGTAGGGAAACATCTTCATCAAGATCTAGGAACTGTCTCGTGCTCACTGGGAGTATACCGTTGAGGTTATAGAACTTGTCCACACTATGACGGAGGAAACATCTTCATCAAGATCTAGGAACTGTCTCGTGCTCACCGAGAGTATACCGTTGAGGTTATAGTACTTGTCCACACTATGACGGAGGAAACTGTCGAGATTGAGAACCTTATCTGAAATTCAACCGAGAATAATTCAATTGAGATTTAAGAAACGGTCAGGTCTTCGACGTAACTGAGAACTTAACTTCATTTTTCCTGAAAGGTAAAGGTCAGTCATATGGAATGCATGATATGGATCAAGAAATGATGTTCTCAACATAAATGAGATTGTATGGTATGATGCGTACATGCATGTATCATGATGTATGAGAAT
Organism: Vicia faba; assembly: GCA_948472305.1. NCBI lineage: Eukaryota > Viridiplantae > Streptophyta > Magnoliopsida > Fabales > Fabaceae > Vicia > Vicia faba. The sequence goes on from OX451736.1 coordinate 1,409,215,001, forward strand.
GTGATGTTTTAGCTGGGGAAAATAAATCCCGGAGCTAACTGGAGAATAGAGTTGAATTCTTCGTTTCCTACTGGGGATGATGAACGAAGATGATTGCAAGAATGAACCTGCAGGAGAGAGGAACTCTGTTGGGGAATAAACACGGTGAAGAGATTACTCTACTGGGAATTACTCTATGGGGAAGAGATGTGATGTTGATGATTTTAATGATAACTCTGCTGGGGAATCTGTTGATAAGCTCTGTTGGGGAATTTGATGATGAACTCCGTTGGGGATAGAAAGAACTTCGTTGGGGATGATCTTTAAGTTGCAACTTGCTGAGGATAACCCAGTCAGATTCTTGTGAGGATAACCTCTGGATTTGGCTGGGGAGATGCACTTGTATTCTGCAGGGGATAAGCTTCCAGAATATACTGGGTAAGATGATTCAGCTTTGGCGGGGAAGCTTTTTTTTTTTTAGAATGCGCTAGGGAAATGACTCCACTGTGGTACCTTGTATTCCACCGGGGAACATTCTTATATTCTTTTGAGGAGTATTAAGACTTTCGGGGATGCTCTTTATGCTTGCTGGAGAATATCTTTATACTCCGCTGGGGAATATTAAGACCTTCTAGGGATACCCAACCTTTTTAGGGCTGATGGTAGACCCACTCTGCTTAGGGAGAGTATTGCTGATTTGTTCATAGTATCCTAGCCATATTCTTCAGCTGAATATATACCTTGGTACCTGGTGGACAGAGCAACTAGACCGCTCAGACAATTCTTATTTCCCCTACTTCTGATATCACCCGTAATTTATCGTTTGTTTCGCATGTAAATATTTATGAGTAGAAATTAATGTCAGATGCATATATCAAAAATGAACATTGGACGCTCTTTGCAAAACAAAACAGATAAAGGGAAAATAGTTTGAAATTTGTTTGAAAATGAATTTGTATTGATTTTGAAGTTTGGCCTGTAAATAGGCGTTTTGTACAAGAGGCTGACGTCCTAGTAAGAGAACGCCGCTGAACCAATAGAATTTATACAATTTTTGAAAAGAAAACAAAACAGCTATGTGAATAGGCCCACTGGGTTCCAGCTCTGCTATTGCCTTTGTATCTTCAAGCATCTCATCACTTTGCTGCTTAGTTGAAGATGAGTCTGATTGACTGGTATCATCCGAACCTGATAGTTGATACCGAAGTCCGGATGCGAGGTGATCCAATGAGACATAGTGTTACGCTTTAATCCCTAATTTTTTCCTGGACCGCCCTTTCGGGTTTTCAGTCCACCGGGATACCCAAGCCGCCTTTTCAGGTTTTCGACTTGTCGGGTGTACAAATTTTTTTTATTTTCATCCCTTGTTTTTGCCCGAACTCTTTTGGTTCGCCGGGAAGCCCTTATTTTTGCCTAGGCCAGTCAACCTAGCGGGTCTTTGATTATGCGTATTATCTTTTTACTATGTCTGCATTGACGGGGTGAGGAAGGTCGTCACCATCCATGGTGGTTAGAATCATCGCTCCTCCTTAGAAGATGTTCTTAACCACAAATGGCCCTTCGTAAGTAGGGGTCCATTTTCCCCTGGGATCACCTTGAGGTAGAATAATGCGCTTGATTACCAGGTCCCCAACTTGATACTCTTGTCGTCTGACTTTCTTGTTAAATGTCTTGATCATTCGTTTTTGGTACGTCTGACCATGACAAATAGCAGTAAGTCTCTTTTCGTCGATTAGATTCAATTGATCAAGTCGGGTCTGGATCCAGTCGTCTTCGCTCAAACCTACATCCTTCATGATCCGAAGAGAGGGTATCTGAACTTCAATGGGCAACACTGCCTCCATACCATAAACCAAGGAATAGGGTGTTTCCCCTGTTGACGTCCGTGTTGAGGTACGGTACCCATGAAGAGCAAATGGTAACATCTCGTGCCAGTCTTTGTAAGTCACTGTCATCTTCTGCACAATCTTCTTAATGTTCTTATTTGCCGCTTCGACAGCCCCATTCATCTTCGGCTGGTAGGGAGAAGAGTTATGATGCTGTATCTTGAATTGCTCGCAGAGCTCAGTGACCATTTTGTTATTAATATTGGTACCATTGTCCGTAATGATCCTCTCTGGTATACCGTATCGACAGATCAGGTTGTGCCGAATGAACCGTGCCACGACGTTCTTGGTTACCGTAGCAAAGGAAGCTGCTTCAACCCACTTCGTAAAGTAATCAATCGCTACCAGGATTAAACGATGCCCGTTGGACGCCGTAGGTCTGATCTCGCCGATCATATCAATGCCCCACATTGCAAAGGGCCAAGGTGCTGTCAAAACATTCAGAGGGACTGGAGGAATGTGCACCTTATCAGCATAGACCTGGCACTTGTGACATGTCCGAGAATGCTGATAACAGTCAGCTTCCATTGTGGACCAGTAATATCCTGCCCGAAGGATTTTCTTTGCCATGGTATGTCCACTGGAATGAGTTCCAAAGGTACCTTCGTGCAGTTCTACCATGATCCTTTCTGCTTCAGTCTTATCCACACAATGCAGCAAGGTTGAATCATGGTTACGCTTGTAGAGAATTCCATTGCTGATGAAGAACCTTGCCGCGAACCTTCTCAGAAACTTCTTGTCATTAACAGATGCACCCTCGGGGTATTCTTGAGCTTCAAGGTATCTCTTCACCTCATGATACCAGGGTTTTTCTGTTACCTCTTCAGTATCAAGATCACACCAATGTGCAGGTTCATCCAATTTCCAAATAATGATCCGGGGGGCCTCGTTGTCCCATTTGACTTTGAACATAGAAGACATCGTAGCCAACGCGTCCGCCAACTGATTTTCCTCTCTTGGGAAGTTTTCAAAGGTTATCTCCTCGAAATGGGGAAGTAATGTCAACACATACTCCTTGTAAGGAATAAGATTTGGGTGTTTCGTATCCCACTCTCCTTTGATCTGACTGATCACAAGAGAGGAATCTCCGAAGACACTCAAAAACTTAATCCTTAAGTCAATTGCTGCTCGAAGACCCATGATGCACGCTTCATACTCCACCATGTTGTTGGTGCAGTTGAAACATAATCGAGCGGTAAATAGAGTATGGGAGCCTTTAGGAGATATGATCACAGTGCCGATACCATTACCCAAAGAGTTTGAAGCTCCATCAAAATTCATAGACCATTGGGATCCCTCTTCAGGTCATTCATCCAGTCCAGGTGTCTCATAATCAGTCACTACCATGATATTCTCATCCGGGAATTCAAAGTTCATAGACTGGTAATTGTCCACTGCCTGATGTGCCAAATGGTCTGCCAATACACTTCCCTTGATTGCTTTTTGAGTTGTGTACTGGATGTCATACTCAGTCAAGATCATCTGCCATCTTGCTATTTTTCCGGACAAGGCAGGCTTTTCGAAGATATACTTGATTGGATCCATCTTTGAAATCAACAAAGTAGTGTGAGTCAGCATATACTGTCTCAGCCGGTGAGCAGCCCATGCCAAAGCGCAACAAGTTTTCTCAAGCAGTGAGTATCGGGTCTCACAGTCGGTAAACTTTTTGCTAAGGTAATAAATAGCATGCTCTTTTCGGCCAGACTCGTCATGCTGCCCCAGCACACACCCCATTCAATTGTCAAGTACTGTCAAGTATAGGATCAGAGGTCTCCCTTCAACTGGCGGCATTAGGATGGGTGGCTCTTGGAGATACTCTTTGAATCTTTCGAAAGCGGCCTGACATTCATCGTTCCAACGTACCACTTGATCTTTCTTTAGTAGTTTGAAGATTGGCTCACAAGTAGCAGTTAGGTGCGAGATGAATCGAGCAATGTAGTTCAATCGTCCTAGAAAGCCTCTGACTTCTTTTTCTGTCTTGGGAGCTGGCATCTCTTGTATGGCTTTCACCTTGGCAGGGTCTACTTGAATGCCTTTGTCGCTTACAACGAAACCTAGCAGTTTGCCAGATCTCACCCCGAAGGTGCACTTGTTCGGGTTCAATCTCAGCTTGTACAATTTCAACCTGTCAAACAACTTTTGTAGATGGTAAAGGTGTTCCTCCTCCATTTGGGACCTCGCAATCATATCGTCGACGTATACTTAAATTTCATGATGGATCATGTCATGAAACAAAGCAACCATGGCACGCTGATATGTTGCCCCAGCATTTTTCAACCCAAAAGGCATGACCTTTTAACAAAAGGTACCCCACTGAGTAACAAAAGTGGTCTTCTCCATGTCTTCGGGATCCATCTTGATTTGATTATAATCGGAGAAACCATCCATAAAGGAGAATACCTTGTGCTGAGAAGTATTGTCAACCAGAACGTCGATGTGAGGTAGAGGGAAGTCATATTTAGGGCTTGCCCTGTTCAGATCCCTGTAGTCAACACACATTCGGACCTTACCATCTTTCTTTGGTACCGGAACCACATTGGCAACCCACTGAGGGTACGAAGTCACTGCTAGAAAATCGGCATCAAACTGTTTCATAACTTCAGCCTTGATTTTCTCGGACATCTCTGGGCGCATTCGGCGAACCTTCTATTTTACCGGAGGGCAGTCTTCCTTGGTAGGCAGGCGATGAACCACAATGTCAGTATCCAACCCAGGCATATCTTCATAAGACCAGGCAAAGATCTCAACATAGTCATGCAGCATCTGAATCAACCACTGTTTCACACTAAGCTCCAGATTTGCACCAATCTTGACTTCCTTCTTGTCTGTCTCAGTACCCAGATTCACCATTTCCACTGGCTCTTCATGTGGCTGAATGGCCCTCTCTTCTTGGAGTAGCAGTCTTGCAAGTTCACCAGGAACTTCGCAATCATCTTCACCTTCGTCTTCGGCCAAGTTGATCGGATTTTCGAAGTCATAACCGGCAGTAGCAGAGTTGTTACCAGTGAGATCCAGAGTGGATGGAGACCTGTATATGTGAGTGTGTGTAAAATAGCTATTTTGAAATATATAATAAAGAAAAACAAAGAGCGCAAAAATGCAAAAAACGTCCAATGCTTTTATTAATGATATATGAAAATAGCACACAAAATCCCTCACAAATGAAGCCACGGTGCCCCGGGTAAGACACCGGGCCATAAAGTTTCAAAATATTGTCTGTTACAAATTCAAAACAAAGAGTTCATTACTGGGTAACAAAAGTAATAGGGATGAAGTCCTTTGCTGTCCAGTTGCTTGGTCCACCGTTGGTCATAGGATAGATCCAGCAGTCGAATTCAGACTCCTCCACATCATCTTCAATGGCATTTACTCCTGAGTTGCTGATGAACACAGGAGGTCTTCCAATCCTTGCACTTCGAACATCCCTTTGAGATTCTGCAGTGAAACCCAAACCAAACTTGTTAGTCTTCTGAGTAAAATCAGGGAGTCGGCCCCAATTTTCATACTCACCCTTCTCAATAACAGCCTGGGCATCCTTTAAGGAAGCCATCTTCATGGAGAATCTTCAATCACTGTCTCAGCTGATGCCAGTGTTTGAGGAACCTCTTCAAAGTGCTGAAATGGGGTCTCAATGAATTCCCCATCCATCTCAACGTATCTGAATGAGTTGAGGTGGCTGACCATGTACCCTTCCTCCCCTTGTACTGTCACAATCTTCCCTCTGACCGGGTACTTCAACTTCTGATGGAGTGTTGAGGTTAAAGCTCCAGCTTTGTGGATCCATGGATGACCCAGCAAACAAGAATAGGATGGCCGGATGTCCATCACGTAGAATGTAGAATTGAAGACCTGAGAACCAACTTTAATTGGAATATCAACCTCACCATGCACCATCCTTTTAGACCTGTTAAAGGCCCTGACAATGATGTTACTTGGCTTTAGCTCCAACCCTTCGCAATCCAACCGGTCTAGAGCCTTCTTGGGTAAGACGTTCAGTGAGGAACCATTATCAACCAATACGTGTGCAAGAGTAGTGCCCCTGCATTCAATGGAGACATGCAGGGCATCATTGTGGTTCTTCCCTTTAACAGTCAAATCGGCGTCGGAGAAACCCAAACCATTATCAGCAGTTAAATTAGCCACACAATCGGTAAACTGATCAGCTGATGTCTCTTGTGGCACGTGGGCAGTTTTCGGGAAGGTAATCAGAGCCTTGGTATGGGCCTCTGAACACAACAGCATTGACAACATAGAAATCTTGGATGGGGTTTGCCCAAGCTGCTCAACTACGTTATAATCACTCTTCTTAATAATCTTCAAAATCTCTTCCATCTCCTGTTTGGAAGCTTCAACAGTAATGGTCTTCGGTGCCTCCGTCTGGGCAGGCACATCAGTGGTGATCCCTTTGCCCCGAGCGTTAGATGACTCGGCGACAAGGGTAGGACTAAGAACTTGATCAGGAATGGCAGTAGGTACACTTGCAGGTGTAATGACAACAAGTCTTCGGACAGTTGGTGGAGCAATATCAGGTGAGAAAAGTCTACCGTTGCGGGTGACTTTAGCAGGCCCAGTAATGTTGCTGACGCCGGTATCAGCATCCAACTCTTGCTTGACTCCTAGAACATAAACATCTGCCCCATAGTGCCAAGGGACAGCTTTGTCAGAGGTGTAGGGGATGGGCCCTGGAACAATGATGATTACAGGCGCGATCTTCGGAACAGGCGTAATTCTAACAGTCTTCCTCGAGGGAGTCTTGGGAGAATTGTTGAAAATGGTAATGATGGCAACTTCTTCAGTAGGAATGGATGGAAGAAAAGTTTTTTCAAACAGGATCTCTTTGCTATCCATCAGGTTTTGGATACCTGACTTCAAAGATGGGCAACCAGCAGGTAAAACAGAACACATATGGCAACCTTCACCACAACCTGGAAATAAACCGGCTAGCAACAGGTTCTTATTGACAGTCATCAGAGGGGTAACAATATCGTCCACAGAAACTACAAACAAGTCTTCCTCTACAACATTCACTCCATGCCTGGGCATGGGAGCAGTTACAACATTGGGCCTCTCGGGCGCCTCAAACTCAATTTCCTTTGCATCAATTAGGTCCTGCACCCTGTTCTTCAAAACCCAACAATCATCTGTATTATGCCCCGGGCTATCAGAGTGAAAAGCGCATCGGGCATTAGGGTTATACCTTGGTGACGTTGCATTTGAATTCTTTGGAGCTTCTTTTAGAGTCACCAGATTAGTCTTCAGCAACTGTGGCAGAATCTGAGATAAAGTCATGCTGAGACGGGTGAATTTCCTTCGAGGTATCTCGTCCCTTTGTTGGTTGTGATGCTGAGGAGCACCTGCAGGTTTTTAAATAACAACCGCATTGACAGCTTGGCGATGTTCAGGTTTATTTTGTCTTCTTGAACTATAGACAACACTGGACTCTTTCTTAAATGGTTTTCTCTCGGTGCTCGATGAGGCACCCTTCTATATCTTCCCAGCTTTAATACCAGCTTCAATCCTCTCACTAGTCAAGATAAGGTCTGTAAACCCGGATGAAGAGCTTCCAATCAGATGATTAAAGAACGGACCAGACATGGTCCCCAAAAACATGTCAATGGGTTCACGATCAGCCAAAGGTGGTTGCACCCTTCCGGCAAGGTCTCTCCATCTTTGAGCGTACTCTTTAAATCCCTCACCCGTCCCTATTGACATACCCTAGAGTTGGGTACGCGTAGGAGCGAGGTCGGAGTTATACTGATACTGCCTATAGAACGCAGTAGCCTAATCCTCCCAGCTGCGGATACTGGCTTCGTCCAACTGATAGAACCACTCAAGCTGAGTCCCTGAAAGACTGTCTTGAAAGAAATGGATCCACAAGTTCTTATCAACAATGTAAGGTTGGATCTTCCTCACATATGACCGGAGGTGCAGCTTTGGACATGAAGCTTCGTCATATTTGGCAAAGGCAGGTGCCTTGAATTTATGGGGTATCACCACCCCAGATGATAGACCCAGATCTCCGAAGTCCAGACCGGGCACCTTCTATATCTCCATAGCGCTTAAGCGGTCTTCCAATTGTTTGTAATTATCCTTAGCACGAGGGTACTGTTCTTCATCATAATCTGTCTCGTTGTCAGAGACCATAGGGCTAGGAGCCCTCCTTTCTTGTGGACTATCTTTCCCTCCAGATGAGGTGGTCAGATCAGCTTCATTCTGCAGCCTGCTTCCAAACCTGCGTCCAGTGTTGAACAGGATGGTCCTCTTTTTCTTCTTCTTTTTCTCTTTACTTTTCTCTAGCAGAACTTTGAGATCCTCTTGACCCTTTGCCAAGGTCATGAGGAGTTGTTGAAATTGTATATTTTGTATCTGCAGATCCTTTACCGTTTGCTCCAAATCCATCTTGCTGAAAGAAACAACAGAAAGATAAGGAAACCTGGCGTGAAGACCTGTTTATGCATATGATGAATGGTATGCTATTCATGTAATGCATTCAAGGGTTCAAAAATTCAAATTTGTTGCAGACAAAAATAACGCACGTCATATTAATAAGAAATTTGTTTAGTACATAAGTGCCCCATGGGCGAAATATTACAAAAGTTCTTAATGTCAAAAGACATTGCGCATCCTTTTAGGAGCGATGTAAGAGTTGAGGGTCTCCTCCTCGTGAAGTCGATGGGTAAGCTCCAAGACCTTCTTCTCACTGGCATAGAAGCTGGCTTCAAAAGTATCCCGTTCTTCCTTGAGCTGGATCCAACTCTTTTGCATTTCTTCCAATGATGTTGGCATGTCAGGATATAAGATGGCGTATGGAACCTCTCCTTCCATAACAGGATCTTTGATCAAGGGGAGAATGTGGGGATATGGCATCATAAGATTCTGGGAGCGGGTTCGTACCCACTTGAGATAAGGCTCAATGGGGATGGAATTCTTGTGCCCCAGTTTCTTACTATCCACCTTGTTAGGCATCCTCCAAGCTCTGATGAACCTTTGTCGAAGTCCTTGCACATCGTTGTCGAAGTAAAAAACTAGGTCAAGAATCAGCGTGTCATGAGGGCCATCCCTCCGAGCATATCCAAACTGTCTCAAGGCTAGGCAAGGGTTGTAGGTGATGCCTCCCCTAATGCCAAGTAATGGGACATTAGGGAATTCACCATAACGATCAATGAGGATGACATTTTCTCTGGACCGAGAACACCAATGTATATCAGAATGTGTGAGGGTCATCAACAGTTGTGACCACCTTAAACCCTGCTCATTCTTCAAAACTGATTGTGGAAGGTGAGAAATAAACCAGTTTGCCAAGAGAGGAGTACAACACATGAGAACACCCCTTTTCCTCATTGTTCGTTTGTGAAATGAGTGGAGGATGTCCCCAAGTAATGTAGGTATGGGATTCCTGGACATGAAAATCTTAACAACACTCACATCTATAAGTTGGTCAGGGTTTGGGAACAAGACCAACCCATAAATAAGGAGTGCCACAATTTCTTCATAGGCTTGTAGATCAAGAGAATTCCAGCAGTCTTGTGCCTTCTCAAATAGAAACTTTACCAAGAAACCCTTGACACCACTTCTGGTTTCCCAATGCCCCTTGATATCAGATGATTGCAAGTGTAATGCTTGAGCAACATCTTCAGGCTTTGGTTCTTTTTTCGTACCGTTGTAGGGTAGTTGATTAAGAATAGGAATTCTCAGGAGTTGAGAAAATTCCTCCAAAGTAGGCACCAATTGGTAGTCAGGGAATGTGAAACAGTGGTGCAGGGGGTCAAAGAACTGGAAGAGAACTTTAACCATGTCTTCTTCAATGTTGGTGTTGACTAAGATGAGGAGTCTACCATGTCTTTCACTGAAGAGAGAATTCTCGGGAATTCTGGATGTAAGCTCCTTGAGTTGAGGAGGGCTTCTCACAAGGTTGACTTGAATTGTTTTCATGCGAAGAGATTCCATGACCTACAAAACAAGAACAAAGATGAAGATCCAAACCCTTGAAATGGTTAGTGGATGCATATGAGGCTTTATGATGTTCATGGTGTATGCACAAACACATGTACAAGAAAATCACACAAAAACCCTAGTTTCAGGCTTGCATGAGGTTTCATAGGTAAGTACCCTCTTGAGTTTAGTTGGCTTAAAACCTGCCCTATAAATAGTAACCGGGTTCTAAGGAGCTCAAAATCATTGGATTGTTTTCTATGTTCATTGTTTTAGTTTAGCCACTTAACTAGCGACCAAAATATTCCAAGAAAATAACCCTCAATGAGTGTAGTATCGAGTATCTACCAACTTCGGACTGCACCAAAGCCGGTCATCTCACTACCCCTAATAAAAGGCCAAGATGGTCAAGTAAGGTTCTAAGGTCAATTTATGTTTCACGACACCACGCGGAGGCTCCGTACTCTCCTTGACTTAACTCAAGGGTTACCGGTACACACCAAAGTGCCACATCAACGTAGCTTACTGTTTCAACCATGTCTGTATACCCCACACAGTTCCCTCATAGTTTTTTTGCTACTTACCTAAAAAGGTGCCCCCAAATCCGGGTGTAGGATTTAATCAAACCCAAACAAGGAACCTAAAAAGTAAAGCAAACAAAGCAATCAAGGTAAGCAAGTAAAGGTGATCTAAAACCCTAAGGTAACCCCACTTTTAATACTCTCCCCAACAGAGTCACCAGTTCTGTGATACGGTGGGAGAACTGACTTGGGATTTTGCGTTTGTGTTCGCAAATGTTCGGTTTAGCAAGAGTCACCACCGACTTTTTATTTTATCCTAAGGAAAGGTTAAAAAGCACAGGAAAGACCTTTGAGATGTTTTCGTGGGTTCGGGGGGTAGATTATGAAAAGGGAAGTTGCTAACACCCTTTTCATCCATGGTTATCCATGGGCTCTTAGTTACTTGCTTTAGATAACTTGCCTTTGCTTTTCAATTGCTTGAAATGGTGCTTTGTGTGTGTGGTTTTGAAAATGTTTTGAAAAAGATGCCTTGTCTAGGCAACCTTTGTAACAATTCTTATTTGAATGTTTTACAAAGGTGTTTGTCTTTTTGAAAAGATGTTTCAATGTTTTTTGAAAGTTTGTTTTGAAATTCGTGTTGTGGAGTGTGTTTTGAAAAATGGAAAGGATGTTTTGCAAGCTTTTGATCAAGTAACTAAGAGCTATCTACCCTATTTTTACTCAAAGATCTTATGCTTTTTAACCCTTTTAACAGTGTTGTTTCACCATTGTATTTGGTGAACAACCTTGTGTTAGGATGTTTTAAACGGGACAGGTGCGGGTCATCGTATGCAATCATTGAAGGCAACTTGTGAGACGCTCTAGCAATTTTTGTAAGGGACGGGATCGTTTTATCGAAGGCAACATTGAGGGTCATCGAGGGGCTACGATCTTTATTTATCGAAGGGACATTTGCTAGAGTGTCTCTTACTCGAGGGGCATGATTGCATTTTCTGAGGCAACAAGCGAGGTTACCTTAAAGGTGCATGTGTGCAAAGTGTGTTTTATTGCATGCATTTGTCTTTGATTTTTTTAGGTTGTCTATTTGTTGATTTTTTTCTTGCCATACACACCTAATTACTAGCATTTGTACATAGTAAATAAAATGCAGGAAGATAAAATCCTACGCTATTACAACCATATCGAAAGGCATAAAATATAAAGGCAAAAATAAAATAAAAGCAAAAAAAAACTGAGAGTCTTTCGATTGAGGCAGAAAATCCTTCGATTCTGCACTTTCTAGCTCTCTTCGATCTGGCCTGAACAGGGTGAAGGCATGACTTTCGACTGAGACCTCACGGTCAGCATGTTGTGCCTTTCGATTGGGAACAGTGGGGCAGCATGTCGTGTCTTTCGATTGGGAACAGTGGGACAGCATGTTGTGTCTTTCGACTGGGAGTCTGGAATCAGTCATGTTGTGTCTTTCGACTGGGAGTCTAGAATCAGTCATGCCCTTCGATTTGCCTTTGTCTCCTTCGACTGGGATTTAGAGTCAGTAAGGTTCTGGCTTTTCCATAGGCTCCTTGCTGACTCACTGTAAGCATCTCAGACCCTCAGATTGTGATTCGAAAGGCTCATGCAGCTAGCCAATCGAAGGGCATAACAAACCTGTCTTAAGTTCTTAAAATACAACATCCAAACATAACTACAGTCCAGGGATTAGCACAAAAACAAAACAATGGGTCTCAAAGTCCAAAGTAACTAATTAAGGTTGAGTTTTCAGCATATGGGCAGTCAGGGTCGAATGTTAAAATATGGTCTAGAAATATCTACATTTTTCTTTATTGGCATGTACACATGATGCTTAAATGAAAGAGTTCCAAGTTTGGAGAGAACTTACCTCTTGAAGTGCTTACTCGAAAAGGCTATGGATGACCCCTTTTTTTTTGGTGGAGGGAGCTTCGCTGGGGTTTTCCTGGAACTAGTTTTGTTACTATTTGGTTTAGACAGTCCCTGAATCGAAAAAGAGTATATGATGGTGGAAGGTAAATCGAAGGTTGCTTCAGTTTAGGGGAAGTAACGTGAAAGGTATACTACTGAGACTTCTTATAAAAAAAATCTTAGAGTTTTTTTTTTGGTTTGAGAATGTTAGAGAGTTTTGGAATATAGGAGTTTGAAAATATGGGAAAGTTTGAGTGCTTCAAAATTTTTATGATTTTTTTCTCTTAGGAAAAATCTGGCCCTTTTCTTTGTTAATGGCTCCTCTATTTATAGAGAAAGGGTTTGGGAATTCAAACAAAGGCGTGGCTTGGCTGAAACCTTTTGGAGGGAAAACAAAAATGTTTTGAACAAAAGGGGTAAACTGCTCTTTGTAGCCTTTGGAGGGACAGTGCTTTATTTCCATTTTGGTGCAAGGAACTGGGCGGCTGTTCAGGACTGCTGTGCAGCAGTTTTGGAGTTTTATGGCCAGAGCCTGCAGCGCATGTGACTTGGTCTTGTACAAGAGTGAGATCGAAGCACATCTGTTTGAAGGAGGCCTTTGACTCAGTCGAAGCTTATGGTCGAAACAAGCTAACTCGAAGGAAGCATATGGCCAAATCGAAAGCTCCTGCTCGAAGGAAACATATTTCCCAATCGAATCTCATGCTCGAAGGAATCATATTGCCCAATCGAAGCTCATGCTCGAAGGAAGCATATTTCCCAATCGAAAGTCCGTGTTTGAAGGAGGCTTAGAGTTCAACATGAAGGACATATCCAAGTTGCATTCGAAGGAGGCTCTTGCTCCACTGAAGTTTTCATCCAGGCACACAGAAGGTGAGTGCCCAAACGAAGACTTGCCTTGCAGGGGGTACATGTGGCCAGTAAGTCATGGCCTTCGATTGTAAGCATGGGGGCATCAAAAGTCACAAACGAAGCCTGCAACAAGAAGTCACATGCCCAGGGGAAAGAGGCCAAAAGGTCAATCGAAGGATGCGAGCCAAGCTTATGTCGAAAGAGGTCAAAAGGCCAGTCGAAGGATGCTGATCGAAAGAAGCCTAAAGGCCAATCGAAAGAGCTGAAACGAAGTACACTTGTATTTCTCCAATTTTTGTCAAAATAATAATTTTATCTGTTTTCTCCATTTTTGACAGTTTCCTCTTAAGTTTGGTACTGGAAAATCCCAATGCACTTGTTCAAGCTTGAACTTTGAGAATCCTTGTGAGAAAGGTCTTGAAGAATGAGAGGGAAAATTTTGGGGTACAACACACCCTTTCTATCCATGGTTTTCCTTGGGCTCTTAGGTACTTGCTCATTTTTCAAATTGCTTACGTGTGCTTGTTTTGAAAATGTTTTACTTCTTGATAACCCTTGTATCAGTCCTCAAGGATGTGACAAAGTTATTTTTGAAAATTGTTTTACAAGGTGTTTGTGTGAAAAGTTTTGTTGAGCAAGTACATAAGATTCTACTTGCTCGAAAAAAGGTTGTTCGTTCTCGTTTCCTTTAGACAGTGTTATCCCACTATTAAGAAGCAGGTAGAATCGTCGTTGGAGTTTGTAAGGGACATTCGAAAGGGACAAGTATAATCACTAAAGCAACAGTCAGAAAGCTTTAGTAGTAACCCTATAGTCTTAAGATCTTTCTGAGGCAACATTTCCGAGGTAACATTCGAATGAGACACTTTGATCTTTTAGACTGGAGGGCAACCACTAAAATCTCCTATGCTTAATGATTGTTTATCGAAGGCAACCGAAGTGAGGCAAACCCTAGGGGTGAATATGTGCATATGAATTGTTTCAGTTATTTAATCTTTACACATTAGGTGATCTACCGTTTAAATTTCCAGGTATTCTTGCCATACAATCCTATTAGCACACATCTAGGCAGTTAAATATTTGCAGGAATTTAAAGTGCGAAAAATAAACCTAGCTATTACAAGGCTTTGATAGTTACATAATTGTCTCGACTGAAAATAAAAAGGTTGAAGCTTAAAACCCTAATTAAAAATATTATAAGCTCGAAACAGTTACAATAATAATAAAACAAATAAAAATGCGCACGGTAAATTAAACGCAAGGAGAAATTGAAAACCCTAAAAATCTGACTAAAAAATATTTAAGTTATTTTTTTAGAAAATAATTAATTAAGTTATGTACGACTAACACCCTAATTCTAATTATTTTTAATTACAAAAAGATATTGAAATTAACCTAATCTATCTAAATTAAATAATTTCAAGAAAATAATTATTTTGTGTATTTTTTGGTTTTTATTTGAGAAAAGAAATTTAATTGTAAAATTAAACCCTAGTTTTAATTTAATTTTAATTGAAACAAAATAAACAAATAAACTAATTAACCTAATCTATTTTCAAAAAATATTAATTTGAATAAATATTTAATTTTGTATTTTTGTGATTTTTTTAGTTTTATGAAAAAATAATAATTTTATGTTAATTAATTAAAATCATTAAAGAAATTAATTCAGGAAATTAAAAAAAAGAAATAGAAAGAAAATGCAAACTGGGCCTATATGCTAGCAAAGGGGGGGGGGGGGGTGCCAATATGAATTTTCTAGCCCAAAAACCCTTCAAGCTCGGTCAACATTGGATTCCTTGTAGCGTTGACTTGAGGGTGCATCATAGTCCCTCATGGATTTGAACGCTGGATTTGGCAGCAATGGATCCAATGGCTGGATCAGTGAGGTGCATGGAAGACACTTGGCAAGGTGGTGTATAGAATCTTCAAGCACAAAGTTGAAAAATAAAATTTTCTGGGACCTGGGATCGAACCCAGGTCCTCCCACCCAATACCAAGTGCGCTTTACCACTGAGCCATCTTCTTTTTTTTGTTAGTTTAACAAGAGAAATTAATATTATATAAAAAACAAATGGATTAATGAAATAACATAAAACGCGCGTCAATTATTTGAATGGCCCAATGATGATTGAACACATCATCATCTTCTTCCTCATCCCTCGTGTTAGGTATAAAACTTATACCTATAGACAAAGTGCCATAGCTATAAACCTGTGAGTTACGAAAATCATCAGAATGCATGATAAATTGAATGAAGCTACATGGATCTATTCGTCTTGATGCCACGAGCATCGTGGTACCCTTTTTGTTGGCCAATTTAACCTGTGTAAGAAAACCCTAAAACGGCAAGTTGAACCCTAGCAATGGCACTCAAGCATACAGGCATCAAAACACAAAATTATGTAAACTAAAACATCCCAAAAGATAATACAAACACAATGCCATGTTTAATAATGATTAATTATGCGTAAATCATGAAATCAAATTCAAGCTTAGAGGTGTAAACCGTGAATCTGTAACTCGAGCTTCTGGGTGTTAGATTGCCTACAATTGGTTGGGACACGTTCGGGAGATGTCCAGGAGTCTATTGGTAGTGTTAGAATGGCTTGAATCACCCTCTAGGTCCAAGAATGATCTACCACTTTCTGGAAAATTTTGAAGTTTTGTTCTCTCACTTTCACGACTGCAAAACCTTGTTTTTTTCTTTGTATACGTCCAATATATATATATATATATATATATATATATATATATATATATAGGAATCCATTAGGGTTACAAACTTGGATTAAATCTTTGCAATTATGAGAGATTTGATTTGATTTTCAAGCTACTTGTAAACTTGCTATTTTGAGCCAAATCATCCCTTTCTTTTACCAATTATGCTTAATTCGTTCTGGCCTTGATAACTCAGCATATTTTGATTGCCAACCTGTCCAAAAACCAAATCAAATCATATATTTGCTATTATTCATCAATTGTTTGATTTAATTTAATTTTTAATTAATAAAAAATCAAAATAAATTTAAAAATGAAGAAAATAATGTGTGGATGAATATTTGAGTCGTGGACCACATTATAAGTGAGGTGCAAGCATAAAAAGTTAGGCCCATTTAGCAAAAAATGCATTTTTGAGCACATTTGACTTTTGGCAATTTTGGAAAAAATGTCAACTTTGACAACGCATATCTCCTCCCATTTTAACCCTAGAGAGGTGTTCTTGGACTTTTTAGAAAGATTAGGATGTTCCCTAAGCAACCCTTTTGGTCTCATCTCAATTGATTCTTCCATGTTCATGAAAGAAGCTTTGACCCAAAAGCTGTTTTTGTTGACTTTTCAAAAGGACCCATAATGTAGAAAATCATATCTTTTTATGAGTAAATATTTTGAAGTTGTGAGATGAATATGAATTGTAGGGAATTTCATCCTTTTAAAAATGAGCTTTGGATGGAAAATTTATGATAAAGCATGTGGAAGTTATGCTTGGTCAAATTTGGTTGACTTTTATTGAGAAACCCTAATTTAGCAACTTTTGGGTTTTGATAAATTTGGAGCATTCCTTGGGGAATCAGGATCAACCTTTGATCAAATGATGAAATTCACTTTAAAATGTTAATGTTGACCAAAAATCTTGAAGTTTGACTGTATGTGGGTCACAATTGACTTTTGACCTAATACAGTCGATTCTCAAGCCTCTGAGCAGTTGACTGAGCAAACTTCTTGTGCAAGGCATGAAACTTTACATGTAGGGTCTTGAGAACATATTAAGACCATGGAGAGCATATGAGGCCTTTGTGATTGACCCATATTAATGAAAATGGAAACCCTAATTTGAGACACTCTGCCTTAGGAAAGAGTTTGTCTGGTCAACTCTTGGGCAAACTTGAGAAAATTGAGGATTCCAATGGGCATGAATTGAGTAAAATGAGAGGGAAAATTTTGGGTTACAACAAGTTCTAAATGAAAGTTTCAAGATGGTCATTCAACTAAACAATAATTTCTAACAATTGACTTTATTTTATGCTTTTACCTTATGCTTTTTACTTTATGTACCATTTACTTTACCATTTACATTTCAAGATATTTTCATCTTTTCTCATTTGAGCATTTATATTTTATGTCTTTTTTTACTTTGCTCACTTGATCTTTTCATTTTCTTTTTGAAGACACCTAACAATCAACTTGAATCGTAAAAAACTTTAATGTTACTTGGACTACTTGGTTACTGTCCTTGGCATTTTTGAGACATGGAATTCTTGGACTAAGGATTAGAGACCTTGACCTATTTTGGAGACCTTTTGACCTCAATTGTTATTTGGTCTTGATTTCTTGTGTTTTACCCCAAGACATTGGGTTATTTGTTTGTTTATTCTGTGTGCATGTTATTTTGATTACATGCTTAGTCTGGGATCTGGAATTCATTTGTGTACAACGGTTACTCTACCCAATTTTTGTGAAGACTTAATGCAATTGAAGCTTGGTTTTCTTAATAAGTTTATTATATTTTCATCTTTGGTTTCAAATCCAAAGGATGAGAATTCTACCTTGAATCATTGTGTCAAGTGTTGGCTTCTCGTTGGTTAGATGGTTCTTTTCCCTAGCTTTTACCTTATGCTTTAGGATAGTCTCTTCATCTCCTCCAATCTTCTTTAATTTCAAAAACCTTCTCCCTCCTATTGAAAACTCTTCTTGATTTTAAACTTGAACCACTTTCATAATAAACTTGGACTTATGTCCATGCATTTCCAAAAAATATATTTTTTTAATTAAACTTTAATCAACTTAATAATACTTTGACATTTTTGTGAGAAGACTAAAAGTCAATCAACCGAATTCAAATCACTTTTCCATCTTGTCTTTCATTTTAAAACTTGTTCTCAAAATATTAGTCTCTTGTCAATCCTTGTAGTGATGCAAACAACATTACTTCCACAATATTTAGTGAAGTGAGATATTTTACACTTGGGTGTTGAGTGAGGCTTTGTTGATTCTAAAACCGAAGCCATATCCTCCACTTTGAGATGATGCAAATTCTCCTTTCTCATAATTGTAGGTAGTAAGTATGTTTTCAACTCGGACAATGACAATGATGTCTTGTCACTTAAAATTAATCAACACACTTGTGGTTTAAATTTTGCAAAGGTGAACTATGTGTACCCTGATCCCCTATTGCACGGAAGGTGGTACGTAGGTACTAATGGTTCACAACCGCAGCGCGTACAAAAATCATAAAAAATATTAGTTTTCTCATCCCCGCAATCTATTTTTCTTATACAACATTTTATAGCCAAAACATACAGATTTTCAAAGAGGTTCCTACGGAGCACCATAGATGTTTAGGGTGCTAATACTTTCCATTTGCATAACCAACCCCCCTTACCTAGATTCTCTCACCCTCTTTTATGGTTATTCTCTCTTTTCCCATTCTTTTGGAAAGAATAAAGCGCGGTGGCGATGTTTATTTTGATCTGTGTGAGTCAGGTCAATCCAATGGCTTAGTCTCAACATTTCTACCTCTACAATATAAACAGGCCTTTGTACAAGGATGCCACTCCTACACGAGGTAGTTTTGAAAAAATATACAATAGGTATAAATGACAATGAGAGATGCTCGAATTTCCATTAAAATTGGTATTGTTACAGTTCCCGTATCCTCAGTAGTCTCAATGCCTTGCCTCTGAAGAGTAGCAGTTGAACTGATCAATTCACTGCCAAGGTGCTATAGATATGCTTGTGTTATTCATGAAGATGACTCATACTACAGCCTCTCACTTACCGGGTCTCTTCATGCGTAGTATTTTTTGACTGAGTCTGAATTGACCGAGAGTGCAACGTCTTTCCCATCCATGTCTGTCAGGATTAGAGAACCTCCTGAAAAATCCCTCTTCACAATATATGGTCCTTCGTAATTGGGAGTCCATTTACCCCTTGGATCGTAGTAGCTTTGAATGATAACCCTTCTCAAGACCAAATCACCATGATAAAATTTCTGAGGACGGATCTTTTTGTCGAATGCTCTCTTCACCGTCTGTTGGTACAACTAGCGATGACAAATGGTGACCAGGCATTTTTTGTTAATCAAATTGAGTTGGTCAAGTATTGTTTTAAACCACTCCGCCTCATAAAGCTTGGTTTCCATCAGAACCCTCAATTAAGGAATCTCTACTTCGTGGGAAGCACTACGTTTGTACCATAGAAAAGAGAGAATTGAGTCGCTCCCGTCGAAGTATGCACAAACATTTTGTAGCCATGCAGAGAAAAAGGCAGTATTTTCATGCCAATATTTTCATGTTCTCACCATCTTATAGACGATCTTCTTTATGTTCTTGTTAGCAGTTTCGAATGCACCGTTCATATTTGGTCGATAGGTGGTGAATTGTGATGTTCAATTTTGAACTCTTCACGAAACTCCTTCATCATGTTGTTGTTAAGATTAGAAACATTGTCTGTGATGATTCTATGAGGAATTTTGTAACGACATATGATTTCCTTTCTGATGAAGTTGGTAACGGCCTGTTTGGTCACATTATTGTAAGAAGATGCTTCCACATTGCGAATGGCCATGGTGAATTCATAACATTCAAAGGAATTGGAGGAAAATGAATTATGTCTGAATACACCTAGCATTTGTGGCATAATTTTGCGTATACACAACAATCACTCTCCATCGTCGTCCATAAGTACCCTGCGCGTAGGATTTTATTCACCATAGAATGCCCCCTCGAATGAGTCCTGAAAGAACCATCATGGGTTTCCTTTAAGATCAACTTTGCTTCGTGTCTATCCAAACATATGATAAGAACCGAGTCATAATTTCTCTTATACAGGACATCTCCTGATAAGAGGAACTTAGATGCTAACCTTCTAAGCGTACACTTATAAAACATTGTAGCATTTTCGGGGTACTCTGGCTTCTCAAGGTATCAATTTATTTCGTAATACCACAGCTTTTAATCAGACACAACCTTGGTCGAGAGATAATGAGCAGGAAAGATATGTGCTGGCTCTTTGTAACAGAGGATGTGTATATTAGGCGTCTGAATCGGAAAGCTCACTGCGAACATTGATGCTAAAGTAGCTAAAGCATCGTCCAATTGATTCTCGTCTCTGGGAATGTGTTCAAAGGTGATCTCATCAAAATCGGGTATTAGCTGCGGGATGTAGTCTCTGTATGGAATAAAATTGGGATGCTTCATTTCCCAATATCCTCGTCTTGGTGTATGACCAAAGTGGAGTCTCCAAAGACTTCAATGATTTTGATTTTTAGGTCGATGGCTGCCTCGAGACCCATCATGCAGGCTTTGTATTCTGCCACGTTGTTCCTACAATTGAAACATAATCGGGCCATAAGTGGTGTATGAGTATTACATGGAGAAGTCAGTATTTCACCAATGTCATGACCAACAGCGTTCGAGGCACCGTCAAATGTAAGAGTCCATCGCTCTTTCTAACTGACTCCGTCATAATCATCAAGCTTCATAATGTCTTCATCAGGAAAAGCCAAATTTCATTGATTGGTACTCTTCCAACGGTTGATGAGCGAGATGATCCTCAAGAATGCTTCCCTTAATAGCCTTTTGCGTAACATACTGAATGTCATATTCAGATAAAAGCATCTGCCATTGGGAAAGTCTGCCTTTGAGTGCCGCTTATTCAAAAATATACTTTATCGGGTCCATCTTTGATATCAGAAACGTTGTGTATGTCATCATATACTTTCTTAGACGTTGAGCTGCCCAAGCAAGCGCACAACAACTTTTTTCAAGCAAAGAATACGTGGATTCGCATTCTGTAAACTTTTTACTCAAGTAATAGATGGTGTGATCTTTATGTCTTGTTTCATCATGTTGTCCAAGCACAAAACCAATAGATCCTTCCAGCACCGTCAAGTACATGATAAGTGGCCTTCCAGGCATTGGAGGAATGAGGATCGGTGGCTCTTGGAGATACTGTTTGATCTTTTCAAAGGCTTCCTTGCATTTATCATTGCATTGGACATCTTGATTCTTGCGCCGCAATTTGAAGATAGGTTCACAAGCAGCTACTAGATGAGAGATGAACCTAGATATGTAGTTAAATCTCCCAAGGAACCCTCTTAATTCTTTTTCATTTTTCGGTGCTAGCATATTTTTTATTGCTTTTACTTTGTCAGGATCTACTTCAATTCCTCGCAGACTTACGTTGAAATAAAGTAGTTTTCCAGGTCACACCCCGAAGGTACACTTGCTGGGATTAAGCATTAGCCTAAACTTTTGCAAACATGCAAACAACTTTTTAAGATAGACCAAATGTTCATCCTCGTCTTCGTCATGTCTTTCGAAGCCATCTTTATCTGTTTGTACCCCAAAAAAGCATCCATGAAGGAGAAAACCGAGGAATGAGTTTTATTATCTACCAATACATCAATGTGAGTTAATGGAAAGTCATCCTTTGGGCTTGCTTTAGTCAGATGCCAATAGTCCTCACACATACGCACCTTCCTATCTTTCTTAGGAACAAGTACGATGTTAGCAATCCAATATAAGTACTCACATACCAACAAGAAACCTGCATTCAACTATTTTTCAACCTCTTCTTTGATCTTGAGAGACATTTTCGGACAAGTTCTCCGCGACTTTTTCTTCATTGGAGGGAATTATGTCTTAAGTGGCGAATGGTGCATAATTATATCAGTATCTAAACCAGGCATGTCTTCATACGACCAGGCAAAGATGTCGGGGTACTCTTTGAGAAGCTCAATCAACCCCTTCTTTACATCATCTTCCAAAGTGGCCT
Organism: Vicia faba; assembly: GCA_948472305.1. Classification (NCBI taxonomy): domain Eukaryota; kingdom Viridiplantae; phylum Streptophyta; class Magnoliopsida; order Fabales; family Fabaceae; genus Vicia; species Vicia faba. The sequence goes on from OX451736.1 coordinate 1,409,236,869, forward strand.
CTATCTTAACCTCTCTTTCCACTATGTCAGCACTGAGGTTGATGATCTTAATGGCTTCTTAATGAGGCAGGATCATTTTCTCTTCTTGTCTTAGCAGTCTTTCCAATTCTTCTAGAATTTCACAATCATCCCCACTATTTTTATCGGCTTGGTCATTTGGATTTCCAAGGATATTGGTGCAAGGAACCGTAACATCATCATTTACAATGGAATTCGAGGCAGACCTGCATGATTAATGAATCACGCTCTTTTTTAGAATATGAATGCGAATTGGAAAATTGTTAAAGAGTTAAAAGGGAAATTATTTCTATTTTTATTTTACGAAAAGAAAAGAAAAGACAGAGAGCAAAAAAATTTATGCGTAATATGCTATTTTTATTCAATTTTAAACAAACACTGAAACATGAGGAGTCCCTTTCATCAAGCTATCAACATGCTTCAGGAAAAACATGTGACTTATTTAAAATAATAAGATTACATGTCAAAGAAAACCACTTCGGGAATATCAGTAGCATTCCAATTGCCGAGTTCTTGATCAGGTGCAATCTGGTAAATATACCGGGATATATCTGCGCCATCTTCATCACCACCATCCACTGGATGTATTTCCTTTGAACACTTGGACCAACACTAACAAACACCTCTGAAAGCGGGGATATTTGTTTCCTTTTGAGCATGGTCAGACCAGTACTAAAACGATATGAAAAAGAGGACCCGAACCCAAGTCCAGACTTATCCTACTTTTCGTGCACTTTGACCACTTTTCCCTAGTCTTCATTAGGAATTCCAAACTACACAATGGATTTGGCATTCCTCAAGGAAACCATTGGAACTCCATACTTCTTTGTAGTTTCCAGCACAACGGGGACTCTGTCAACAGAAACGATTTCCAAGGCTTGGAAATGGGTTTCATATATTTCTCCGTCCACTTCAACATAACAGAAGGAAGTAACATTATTGATCACGACATCTTCCTCTCCACCAATGACGATGACCTTGTCTTGGATGATGAATTTCAAATGTTGGTGCAGAGTTGAGGTTACAACTCCTACCATATGGATCCACAAGCGTCCCAGTAGGCAATTATAAGACAAACAAATATCCATGACATAGAATGACAGGTAGAATACATGGGGACTAATCTTGATGGGTAGGTAAACTTATCCCTCCACAGATCTATTTGACCCATCAAAAGCTTTGATTGTTAGCGTGCTAGGTTTCTTCATAACTCCATCATTGTTCAGCTTGAACAGAGTATGTTAATCATCAAATATGAAAAAGACCCAATGTCTACCAGGACTTGAGACATCAAAGTGTCTAAACATTTGATGGAAATATGCATCTCTTTATTATGAGCTCGACCCTCAGGAGGAAGCTCGTCTTCACTAAAACCCAGACAGTTCCCTGCGGAAATATTTGTAATAACCCCTTCAAATTGGGCCACAAAAATTTCAGGATTCACATTAGAGCCATGCAGAATTCTCATCAAGGTTATTCGATGTGCTTCAAAGTACATAAGGAGGGATAAGATCAACGTCTCTGCAGGTGTCTAATTTAGCTGGTCAACCACCTTGAAATCACTTTTCTTGATCACCTTGATTAACTGCTCTACTTGTTGTTCAAAAGACATCTCTGGAGAATCATTGCTTACTTGCTTCCCCTTATCTTTCACAGGAATCTCTTCAATAACTTCTTCAGGAGATGGTGGAGTAAGAGCAAAGACTCTCCCACTTTGGGTTATTCTGCTAGTTCAAGCAATGATGGTTATGTCCCTATACTCAATCAGAGGACAAACTACTTTCTTTCCACAGATGTAAACATCATTGTACTCCCATGGCACTTCCCTGTTATTAGATAGCAAAACGGGAACTGAATTTGGAGGTGTCGGTGCATGGGTTGGCAGGGGAGCAACCAGATTCTGATCTGGCGCAGGGAGTGCTGGAAATTGTATAACCAATGAAACTCATGAAGTATTCCTATAAACATTGGCCGAATAATACAGAATCTCTAGAATAGCAACATCACTCTGGGGGATGACCTTCTCAACTCTAACAACCCCTTCATCCATCAATCTCTGAATAGAATTTTTTAAATCATCACACTCATCTAGATTGGATGAGTATTTCAAACAAAAAGCATGAAGCTCTTGTAGAACTTCTTGCTGCAAAAGATTTTCTCTTAAAACCGTCATTGACATCTAAACCTCATTAACTTGAGTCACTAAGTCAAGACCATCATCGAACCCAATTGCATTGGTATCAACCCCAGTATGGGGAGGCATGGGATTATTCTGAACATTAGGGCTTATAAGAGAGAAGCTTAACTCTTTGGAATCCAAAAGATCTTGCACCTTATACTTTAAAGTTTTCCAGTTTTCGATCGAATGGCCTGGAGTGCCTGAATGAAACTCACAATGTGCATTAACATCATAACCCCTTGGAAGTTCAATCGGTGGAGTGCCTAACTCTCAGAGTTGTATCAATTGTCCAGCTAACAATTGTGGAAGAAATTGGGCATATGGAATCGGGATTGGATCCAACTTCCTTTCTGGATACCTTTGCGGCCTTTGTTGACCCCTTTGTCCTTCGGGCCTTTGATTCTTTTGATAGTTTCACGATGGTGCGTACTGCTGTTGTGGAGCAGCAACAAGATTTTGATAATACGAAACATGTACAATAGCTTTCCCTTTATCAATGGAGGCTTTGCTCGCCTCTCCTTATTTCTTCATAACAAAACCTCTAGAATACAGTTTCTTTCCATTACCTGAGTTTTTATTACCACTTGTGCTAGATGCACCTGTAACAGTTCATGCCTTAATACACATTTCAACCTGTTCCCCAGTGATAACCATATTTGAAAAAGAATCAGAAGTACTTCTAAGCATGTGTTGGAAATACGGACCTCAGAGGGTACTCATAAACAAATATACTACTTCACGGTTTAGCAGAGGAGGTTGAACCCTCGCGATTAAACTGAGCCACCTCTGGGCATACTCATTGATAGACTCATTAGACTTCTAAGACATACTCTACAACTGTGCGCGCCTAGGCGGCATAGAGGTATTGTAATGATAATGTTTCAGGATATCATTAACAAGCTCGCGCCAAGTACTAACATGAGTTTGCTCTAAGGGAATGTACCACTCCAATGGAGCTTCAACCAGACTATCCTGAAAGAAATGCATATGCAATGGGTTGTTGCTAGCATAAGCGGCCATCTTTATGCAGTAAGATCGGAGATGAGTCTCTGGACATGTAACCCCCATATACTTGTCGAATTCCGGTACTTTGAACTTTGGTGTAATCACCACCCCTAGAACTAAACGCATAGCAACAACACTCAATCCCGGCCATTTGGAAGTCTCCATAGCCTTCAAACGTTCTTCTAAAGCCTTGTACATTGTAGCAGTTTCAGACAAATTAGCTGCAGAATTGTTTGAAGGGACATCGAGATGGATGACATCATGGTGATCATTCACAATCATCTGCGGGTTCTCTTTAGGAATTCCCCCATGGTCATTCCTGGGTCCACCATTATCGGGGCGTAGTTGTCAACCAGCTTAGTAACACTTAGTCTGAGCTCTTCCTGCCCTTGGATGACGGTATGAAGAGTTTTAATGAGTTGATTCATTCGATCACCCATGGTGTCCATGTCATTGCAGAGTGATTCCTGGTTCTGCTCAATCTGCTCCATGATCCTTAGCTTGTTGGCTCGAGTACAATAAAGATGTAAGGAAGTAGTCTTGTATATTCTAATAATAAGAAACAAAACCATCAGATAATAATTCTGGCCAGAAAACTGGAATTCATGAAATGTATGATATGTATGATGTATGAAATGATTGTTCATTCCAGTTTTTCATAGCTCTATCAAAGTCAATAATAATCGAACAACATGATAACAAGAACAACCATATAGAGAAATATCCAAAAATAGGAGAAGTTTCAGTAGATTTTGACAATAATACGAAATTATAAGATAAGTGATTCCAACATGATGATAAGAACGACCATCAAAGTTGAGAAAGTATAAGATAAGCGATTCCATCCAACAAGCATAACGATAATCGAAACAATAATACAATAATCCTAGCTCTAAATAATGCGACAGACTGTGCCCCAAATATTCAAAACAAGACTTTAAAACATCTCATCCCTCTTGATCATCGCAATATCTAGACTACAGAATCGAGTCAACAAATTGACATACTCTTTTATTGCGGCATAATGTTTTCTCCCTCATTACTGTTTATAACATGTTGTTTTTTTTGGTTTTGAGATTTTCAACTTTCTTATTGAGGCGCGCCATAGAGTGAAGTAGCTAACATCACTAAGGCCCAAATAAAGTTCCTTAGCAACAACCTCAAAATCAGACTCATTTAAAATGAAGACAAACAACATGTGATCGGTGATCTTTAAACAATTGAGCATATTGTTCCAAAGTAGGAGTGATCTAATAGTCCTAGAAGGTGAAACATCGTAAATAATAGTCTCCAAACTGAAGTAGGGTCCGGAGAACTCCATTATCAACTCGAACAACTAATAGAGCCAAAGTGCCACCATGTCTTTCACTTAAAAACTATGCATTAGGACAAACTAAATGGTCTTTGAAACTCTTCAAAGAAGGCCAAGAACTTGAGCAGATCTGATAAGTGAAATTGTCTCTTTCGGTCCTCTTGAGGACATCACTGAATATCACTGTTTCTTGACGCTACTGACTAAAACCATAACTTCACAGCATACCTCGGAATAGACATGCACATGCAAGGTTAGTATATAGTTTCATTTTTCTGACATTTCTTTTAAAAGTAAAGATGCTTTGATGTAAATGAAAATGATCATGGGGTTACTACTTCCATGATACCGATTTCTGCTGTATTGTCTCTACATAGTTTGCTAGTACCAGGATCACATGTATGGAACATAACTTGAAGAACCTCATTGTGATACAGTGGGAGAAATGACTTGAGGTTTTGCGTTTGTTTTCGCAAATGTTTCGGTTGAGCAAGAGTCGCCACCGACTTTTTTTATTTAATCCTAAGGAAAGGTTAAAAAGCACAGCAAAAAACCTTTTGAGATGTTTTCTTGGGTTCGGGGAGTAGATTATAGAAAGGGAAGGTATTAGCACCCTTTCTATCCATGGTTATCCATGGGCTCTTAGTTACTTGCTTAGATCACTTGCCTTTTTGTTTTCAATTGTTTTATATGGTGCTTGGGTGTGTGTGTGGGTTTGAAAATGTTTTGAAAAGAGGCCAATGTGGTGGCAACCTTTGTAATGATCCATGTGGGGATGTATACAAAGATGTACGTCTTTTGAAAAGGTTTTCATTTGTTTTTGAAAGTTATTTTGAAAGTGTAGTGATGTGTGGTTTTTGAAATAGGCAAGTGTTTTAGTTTGCAAGATTGATTCAAGTAACTAAGAGGTTATCTACTCCTAAATTTCTCAAAAGATTATTGCTATGTTTTAACCCTTTTAACAAGTTTGTTCCACCATTGTATTTGGTGGACAATATTATGTTTAGGATGTGAAAGGGACGGGCGTGGGTCATCGTTTAGACCATAATTGCAATGGTGCCAAGTATCTTTGGGCATTTTCTTTAAGGGACTTGATCATTGGTTTTGGAAGTATTTTGAAAATGTTATCGAGGGACTATGATCATTCAATTTGTTTGTTTTGCCCAAAGAGACCTAACATGCAATATGGCCCAATTTTGAAAGGCAACAAGTGGAGTACCCTAGGGGGTGCAAGTGTGATTTGTGTGTCCATTTTCATGCTTGTTTATCTTGAGATTAGGTCATAACTATTTTTTTGTCGTTTTTCGCATACAAACCCTAATTCTAACATGTTATCATTAGAAAGCAATAAAGTGCGAAAATAAATTTACTAAGCTATTACAAAACCAAATATGGGAAGGGGGGTACAAATGTTCAAATGGGGATATGGACAAGTAATATAAACCTAAAACTATTACATCAATTTGAATTTATACAATTTAATTAATGTACAATAATTAAATAAATAAAAAATGGAATAAAAGTGCAAGATGCAAAAATGTTTTGTATATGTATGAAAAAAGTGTAATTTATGTAAAAATAAAAAAGGATATTATTTTTGGAGTATTTTGAATTTTAGGGCAAAACCCTAATTCTAATAAATAAAAATGCATTATTATTTAATTTGATACAAGTATTTATTTATTATGTACAAAAATAAAAATAAAATGAAGTATATTATAAAAAGTATTTTTTTACATCAAATATTAATAAAAAGGAAAAATTCAAATATTTTTATATTCTAACCTAAATATATATATATATATATATATATATATATATATATATATATATATATATATATATATATATATATATATATATATATATATATATATATATATATATATATATATATATATATATATATATATATATATATATATATATATATATATATATATATATATATATATATATATATATATATATATATATATATATATATATATATATATATATATATATATATATATATATATATATATATATATATATATATATATATATATATTAAGTTCTAAATATGCATTATATATAAAAATAATATATATTTAATATTTAATAATAAAAAAAAAGTATTTTTTATGTGAAATATTTTCAGAAGGTAAACAAAAATATAAAATGTATAGAAATGCATTTACACTATTTTTTTTTATTTATTCTAAATAATAGTATATACAATATTTATGTACAAACAAAAGAAATAATTAAATAAATATGCAATAAATTCAAAAAAATTATGGAAAAAATATTTTTATGTTTTTAATGTCATGAGGAAAAATAAACAAAGTCAATCAAAAAAGAAAAAAGTCAAAAAGTCAAAGAATTAAGTAAATGGGCTCAGGGGGTTCAAAAGCAATTGAGTGGTGTGAATAAGAGAAAATACACAAGCCCAGCCCAAAGACCACTGTCTTCAACCTCCAGCAACAATATTTGAAAAAATGCGCGCCCTGTTCCTCATCTTTCAACTCTTGATTCCTGGCTTTTTAGCAAAAACTCATAACATAACAATTGTTCAGCATGAAGAGACGATTCTAACCATGTATAGAACTTGACCTAACTCTCTAAAATGAAGGAGAATTTCTTCTCCCCCAATTTCTGACCTAACTTTTATTCCATGTTCAGACTCAAAATTCTTGCAGCACACATAACATAAATGAAATCTAACTATATGGGCATGTTCAGGGCTATGATTGTGACATATTTTCTTCACAAACCTAAAGCTAACAATGCCTAATAAGAGAGATAGAACTTCATGAATATACCTGTTCAGTTGGAATCGTGCTTTGCAATGGAGGATGTTTCAGAGTAAAATGATGATTTGTATAGCTTCCTTGAAGTGTAAGGATGCTTTTCCAAGTTCTACTTTGTCTTGAAACTCTCTGAATCGTGCTAGTGAACTTCAACTGCAAAACAGAAAAACAAAAATGGTGAAGTGGCTTAGAGGGATTACAGGTCTGGTTTCAGGTCATGGTTAGCTTGCATAGATGCTAGGGGATGTGTATGAACTGGTTTTGGCAAGAGAGCTTGAGGGAAATGGAAGATGGCACTCAAACTGCAGAGGCAACTCTGTTTTTGCAGTTTGAGAGTGATTCTGAGATGGAGGGTGGATTGGGAGTAAAAGGCTCGTGCAAAAGCTTGGGTATGATGTCTGGAATGTGTTTGATAAGTTTGTTCTTTTGTTTTTCAACTGAGATGGAAGTTGTTATAAGTTATGCTATGTTACTTCACACTTAAGCAAACAAAGGCAAATTGGGCTTCTAGGCCTGTAGAGGACCTCACACTATGCTGCATAATCCCTCCTTGATCAGTGTGATTAGCACATAAACTTGTGCCAACCAGATTTGCAATGTACTTGTTGGATTCTCAATTGGACATAAAGTGATCTTTTGCAAAAATGGAAAGAATGCTTTATCTAGTTTGGGATTAATCTTGCATACAATGTTCAAACTCATAGAACAACACCTTAACACAATGAATATGCATTAAATTATTGAGTGCAACTTGGTTTAAGGACTTGTAATCTAACCTAAAGCATGCTGAGTTAAAATTGCAAAGTTATGAACATGAAAAATGGCCAATTCAAAAGTGAGTTTTTGCTATATTGTGAAATTCGATTCTCCCTAACCATGAGGTTGTTTGATGAGTTCTTGGACATTTTGGAAAGCTTGGAATGTGTACTACAATCCATCTTTGAAATGCAAATTGAAATTTCAAGTGGAAGTGTATGGAAAATGGCCTTGAAGTGGGGTAAAAACTTGTCAAAAATAGGTCAAATTTTCACTAAGTTAAGAATGGTTTAGTGCCCTTATTCAAAAATTTGTAACTTGAGATACAAGCTTCAAATGAGAAAACTTTGTGAATAAAAGTTGTAGATTATGTAACAAGCTACAACTTTCATGTTTTGACTTTTGTTTGAATACAAATGAATCATGGTGAAAAAGTGGGGCAAAGTTGGGAAAAAATTAGGGTTTTCCATAACTTAGAAAAATTCTAAGTTATGAAAAATTCCATTTTAAAACCCTAATTTGCATTTCTTGGTTTCTTGGTGAACAAGTTTCATAATTTGGCATGTTTTGATGAAAAATGAATCTTGACTCTTGATTTTGACCAAAAAGTCAAAGTTTGACTTTTCAGTGTACAGTCAAAATTGATCAATTGACTGGGAAATTCAACTGTCAATCTTGTGTACTTGGGATCTTTTGAGCTTGATGAATGTGTAAATACCATTTCGTTGAGTCCTTGAGTCCATATGTGAACTTGATTTGCCATTGGCTAGGTCAAACAGTCAAAAATTGCCTTTGTGCAGTCAAAACCCTAAAAATGACCATTTTGCCCTTTTGGTGATCTGATCAAATTTCTTGTGGAATTGTGATCCAAACTTGATCAAATGGTCCATATGAGTTCATAATGTTGATGTGGGTCAATTTTTATGAGATTTGACTGTCAATTGGCCACAGTTGACTTTTTCCCCAATATAGCTGATTTTTAGGTCAACTGTCCAATTGACTGGGTAAAACTTGGAATTAGGACTTGAAACTTGGTATGGGTAAACTTGGGAGTCCAATATGAAGCATGAAAGTCATCTTAGGCATTTTAGGTCAAAACAACTTTGTTCAAACACAAACCCTAATTTGAGTCCACAATGCAAGGAGAAGTCTTGAGCAGAGGAAACCCTAACTGGATCTTGATCTTCAAGTTTTTTGTGATGAGAAAATGTTGAGGAAATGGGAGGGCAAATTTTGGGGTACAACAGTTGCCCCTGTTCAATCTTCTTGAACCTGAAGAGTTAGATTGGCAAGTTTGCCTTTCGTGACTCGAGGGTAAAAGGAGATTGGACACTAGAGTGCCCGGAAATTTGCACTCGCATGTTGTGGTATCAGTAAATGTGATGTTGGGAATGGGCTTATAGATGCCATTTGGAGAGATGGTGGATAGGGAGATGGGCTTATAGATGCCATCTGGAGGTGTGGCAGAACCTTGTCGGGAATGGGCTTATAGATGCCATTTGGAAGGATCGGTCGCATAAGAGATTCCTTAGCGAGAACTTGTGTATTTGGGAGAGGCTGATGTTTCCCTGGCTTGTTACAGGTGTTTGATCTTCAATCGCCTTATGCAGATATGCCCTGGCTGGATACAGGAATCGAATCTACAATCGGTTGCTCATAGATGTGCCCTGGTTAGATACAGGAGTCGAATCTGGAAATAGTCGTCAATGGATATGCCCTGGCTGGATACAGGAATCGAATCTTCGAACTCTTCAGACGTGCCCTGGCTAGATACAGGAATCGAGTCTGGAAATAGTCGTCAACAGATATGCCCTGGCTGGATACAGGAATCGAATCTTCGAACTCTTCATACGTGCCCTGGCTAGATACAGGAATCGAGTCTGGAAATAGTCGTCAATAGATATGCCCTGGCTGGATACAGGAATCAAATCTTCGAACTCTTCAGACGTGCCCTGGCTAGATACAGGAATCGAGTCTGGAAACAGATCACTCTCAGATGTGCCCTGGCTAGATACAGGTATCGAATCTGGAATTGTGACAGTTGAAGGTAGTTGTCTTTGGGATTGTCTTTTTCCCTGAAAAGGCAAAAGCATAAGTTGTATGCAATGTCGTGATGTATGATATGCATGATGCCATGCTGTTTAACACGAGATAGGGTGAGTATGCACGTTATCACGTATGTAAACAAGATGTACGAAAATGTGAAATGTTTATGAATGTAATTTTCGTCTTAGGAAAATAAATCCTAGACGACCGGCCGGGGAGTTGCTCTATGGAAGAGATACTTGGCCGAAGTTGGATGAGAGGCCTGTTGAGGACTTTAATGATGGATTCCGCTGGGGATAATGATGATAAACTCCACTGGGGAGCACCAAAGATAAACTCCACCGGGGATTGAAGGAACTTTGCCGAGGGCGATCTTCTGTGGTTTTTAGCTGAGGATAACCCAGTTATAAGTCCTTGAGAGGAAATAACTCTGAATAAAACTCGGGAGAGACGCCCGTATCCTGCAGGGGACAAGCTTCCAGAATCTACTGGGGAGTGAGCTTTAAGACCCGCCGGGGGATGTTGAGACTTCAAAGGATTGACGGGGAATCAACTCCGCTTGGGGAAAGTATTGCTGAATCTTGTCTTACTCTGCGGGACGTTGAGATGATTTGGTCACTTTCTTCAGTCGAATCTACCTTGGTACCTTGGCAGACAAAACAACCAGACTGCATCAGACAACTCCACATTGCCCCTGTTTCTGATGTCACCTGTAATTAATCTTTCGTTTCATATGCGAATATTTATGAGTCAACAATTTTAATGTCAAATGCATATATCAAAAATAAACATTGGACGTTCTTCGCAAGACAAAGCAAAAAAGGAAAACTATGGCAATTTGTATGGACGAGTGAATTTGTATTGATTTGAACTTTGCCTGTGAATAGGCGTTTTTGTACAAGAGGCTGACATCCTAGTAAGAGGACGCCGCCAAATAACATAGAGTTTACAATTTGAAAAAAAAGGAAACCAAAACAGCTATGTGAACAATCCCACTGGGTTCCAACTCTGCTATCGCCTTTATGTCTTCGAATGTCTCATCGCTTTGCTACCTAGTTGAAGATGAAGCTGATTGGTCGATGCCGAAATCTGAGCCAGATAGTTGATGCCGAATTCCGGATGTGAAGTGATCCAATGAGACATAGTGTTACGCTTTTATCCCTAACTTTTGCCTGGACCGCCCTTTCGGGTTTTCAGTCCACCGGGATACCCATTTTTGCCCAAGCCGCCTTTTCAGGTTTTCGACTTGCCGGGTGTACAGATTTTTATTCATTTCATCCCTTATTTTTGCCCGAACCCTTTTGGTTCGCCGGGAAGCCCTTATTTTTGCCTAGGTATATCAACCTAGCGGGTCTTTTATTTACGCGTAGTATTTTTTCACTATGTCTGCATTGGCGGGGTGAGGAAGGTCATCACCGTCCACGGTGGTTAGGATCATGGCTCCTCCTGAGAACACACGTTTAACCACAAATGGCCCTTCGTATGTAGGGGTCCATTTGCCCCGGGGATCACTTTGAGGAAGGATGATGCGTTTGATTACCAGGTCCCCAACTTGATACTCTTGCGGTCTGACTTTCTTGTTAAACGCCCTGATCATCCGTTTTTGGTACGTTTGACCATGACAGATAGCAGTGAGCCTCTTTTCGTCAATCATATTTAATTGATCAAGTCGAGTCTGGATCCAGTCATCTTCACTCAAGTCTGCATCCTTCATTATCCGGAGAGAGGGTATCTAGACTTCAATTGGCAAGACTGCCTCCATACCATAGACCAAGGAGAAGGGAGTTTCCCCGGTTGACGTCCTTGATGAGGTACGGTACCCATGAAGAGCGAACGGTAACATATCGTGCCAATCTTTATAGGTCACTGTCATCTTCTGCACAATTTTCTTGATATTTTTATTAGCTGCCTCTACAGCCCCATTCATCTTCGGCCGATAGGGAGAAGAATTGTGGTGTTGTATCTTGAATTGTTCACAGAGTTCAGTGATCATCGAATTATTGAGATTGGTACCATTGTCCGTAATTATTCTTTCTGGGACTCCGTACCGACAGATCAGATTATGCCGGATGAAACGTGCCACGACGCTCTTGGTTACTGTGGCGTAGGAAGCTGCCTCAACCCACTTCGTGAAGTAATCGATCGCCACCAAGATGAAGCGATGCCCATTGGATGCCGTCGGTCGGATCTCACCGATCATATCGATGCCCCACATTGCAAAAGGCCAAGGTGCCGTCAGGACATTCAAAGGAACCGGAGGGATATGCACCTTGTCAGCATAGATCTGGCATTTATGACAAGTTCGGGAGTGTTGGTAACAATCGGCTTCCATCGTGGACCAGAAATATCCTGCCCGAAGGATTTTCTTAGCCATGGTGTGTCCACTGGAATGTGTTCCAAATGTACCTTCATGCAGTTCTATCATGATTTTCTCTGCTTCAGCCTTATCCACACAACGTAGCAGAGTTGAATCATGATTCCGTTTGTAGAGAATGCCGTTGCTAAGGAAGAATTTTGCAGCAAACCTCCTCATGAACTTCTTATCATTGACAGACGCACCTTCAGGGTATTCCTGAGCTTCCAAGTACCTCTTCACCTCATGATACCAGGGTTTTTCAATCACCTTCTCATCCTCGAGCTCGCAACAGTATGCCGGTTCATCCAACTTCCAGATAATGATTCGGGGAGCCTCATTGTCCCATTTAACTTTGAACATGGAAGACATCGTAGCTAGGGCGTCCGCTAGCTGATTCTCCTCTCTAGGGAAGTGTTCGAAAGTTATCTCTTCAAAGTGGGGAAGCAAGGTCGACACATACTCCTTGTAAGGAATAAGATTCGGGTGTTTCGTATCCCACTCGCCTTTGATCTGATTGATCACGAGAGCGGAATCTCCGAAGACACTTAGAAATTTGATCCTTAAGTCGATTGCAGCTTGTAAACCCATGATACATGCCTCATATTCTTCCATATTGTTGGTGCAACTGAAACATAATCGGGCGGTGAGGGGAGTATGAGTTCCTTTGGGAGATATGATTACAGCGCCGACGCCGTTACCCAAAGCATTGGAGGCTCCATCAAAATGCATAGACCATCAGGATCCTTCCTCAGGTCCTTCATCCGGTCCAGGTACTTCACAGTCAGTTACCACCATGATGTCTTCGTCCGGAAAATCAAAGTTCAATGATTGGTAATCGTCCACAGGTTGGTGTGCCAAATGATCTGCCAGTACACTTCCCTTAATTGCTTTCTGAGTTGTATACTGGATGTCATATTCTGTCAAGATCATTTGCCATCTCGCTATTCTTCCAGACAGAGCGGGCTTTTCGAATATGTACTTGATAGGATCCATTTTTGAAATTAATAAAGTAGTGTGAGTCAGCATATACTATCTCAGCCGGCGAGCAGCCCATACAAGAGCGCAGCAAGTTTTCTCAAGCAGTGAGTAACGAGACTCACAGTCGGTAAACTTTTTGCTCAAGTAATAAATAGCATGCTCTTTTCGGCCAGACTCGTCATGCTGCCCCAACACACACCCCATTGAATTGTCAAGTATTGTCAAGTATAGTATCAGAGGTCTTCCTTCCACCGGTGGCATAAGAATGGGTGGCTCTTAGAGATATTCCTTTATCTTTTCAAAGATGGCCTGACATTCATCATTCAAGCGTACTACTTGATCTTTCTTCAGCAATTTGAAGATTGGCTCACAAGTAGCAGTCAAGTGTGAGATGAATCGGGCAATGTAATTCAGTCGTCCCAGGAAGCCTCTGACTTCTTTCTCTGTTTTTGGAGTCGGCATCTCTTGTATGGCTTTTACCTTGGCAGGGTCCACCTGAATACCTTTATCACTTACAATGAAACCTAGCAATTTTCCGGATCTTACCCCAAAGGTGCATTTGTTGGGATTCAACCTCAGCTTGTATAGCTTGAGTCGGTCAAACAACTTCCTCAGATGGTCAAGGTGCTCCTCCTCGGTTTGAGACCTTGCAATCATGTCATCAACGTATACCTCAATCTCATGATGGATCATATCATGAAATAAAGCAACCATGGCACGTTGATAGGTTGCCCCAGCATTTTTCAATCCGAATGGCATGACCTTGTAACAGAAGGTGCCCCACTGAGTCACAAAGGTAGTCTTCTCCATATCTTCTGGAGCCATCTTGATTTGATTATACCCTGAAAAACCATCCATGAAGGAGAACACCTTGTGTTGAGCTGTATTGTCAACAAATACATCAATGTGAGGTAGGGGGAAGTCATCCTTGGGGCTGGCCCTGTTCAGATCCCTATAGCCAACACACATTCTGACCTTACCGTCCTTCTTTGGTACTGGCACCACGTTGGCAACCCACTGAGGGTAAGAAGTCACTGCAAGGAACCCGGCATCAAACTGTTTCATAACCTCGGACTTGATCTTCTCAGACATCTCTAGTCGCATCCGTCGGACTTTTTGCTTTATCGGAGGGCAGTCTTCCTTGGTTGGCAGGTGATGAACTACAATGTCGGCATCCAAACCAGGCATATCTTCATAGGACCAAGCAAAAATCTCCATGTAATCCTGTAGCATCTGGATCAATCGTTGCTTCACGCTGAGCTCTAGATTGGCACCAATCTTGACCTCTTTCCTATCTGTCTCAGTACCCAGATTAATTGTCTCCACCGACTCTTCATGTGGTTGAATAGCTCTCTCTTCCTGGAGTAGCAGTCTTGCGAGTTCACCAGGCACTTCGCAATCATCTTCACCTTCGTCTTCGGCCAAATTAATCGGATTCTCGAAGTCATAACTGGCGGTAGCAGAGCTGTTACCAGTGAGATCCAGAGTGGATTGAAACCTGTATGAGTGAGTGTGTGTAAATATAGCTGTTTTGCAATATATATAACACAGAAAGGAAAAGAGCACAAGATTTGAAATGCAACAAACGTCCAATGTTTCGATTGATGATATATGGAAATGTTATACAAAAAGCCCTCACAAATGGAGCTACGATGCCCCGGGTAGGACATCGAGCCAACAAAGTTTTAACATATTGTTTGTTACAAATTTGGAAATCAAAAGAAATCAATTACTGCGTGACAAATGTGATAGGTGTAAAATCCTTTGCCGTCCAGTTGCTTGGTCCGTTGCTGGTAGTCGGGTAGATCCAACTGTCAAACTCTGCTTCCTCTACATCCTCCTCGATAGCATTCACCCTTGGATTGGAGATAAACACCGGAGCCTTTCTGATCTTCTCCTTGCGCACAGCCCTCTGAGCCTCTGCAGTAAAGCCCAGCCCAAACTTGTCGTTCTTCTTAGTGAAGTTAGGAAGCTGACCCCAGTTTGCACAATTGCCTTTCTGAACCACAGCCCGGGCATCCTTTAGGGAAGCCATCTTCAAAGGAACATTCTTTTCGACTGTTGTTTCTGCCGCTGCTGAAATTGGAAGCACCTCCTCGAAATGATGAAAGGGGGTTTCAATAAACTCCCCGTCCATCTCAATGTATCTGAAGGAATTCAAATGGCTCACCATATACTCCTCTTCTCCTTGCACAGTGACGATCTTCCCCCTGACAGGATACTTCAGCTTCTGGTGCAAGGTGGAGGTCACTGCCCCAGCTTTATGGATCGAAGGTCGACCCAGTAGACAAGAGTACGATGGACGTATATCCATCACATAAAAAGTAGAGTCGAATACTTGAGAGCCCACACGAATAGGGATGTCAACCTCTCCATGAACCATCCTTTTTGAACCATCAAAGGCCCTGACGATGATATTGCTGGGCTTCAGTTCCAGGCCTTCATAATCCAAACGGTCTAAAGCCTTTTTCGGTAGAACATTCAAGGAAGAACCAGTATCCACCAATACATGCGCCAGAGTAGTGCCCCTGCATTCGATAGAGACATGCAGGGCATCATTGTGGTCTCTTCCCTTCGCAGTCAGGTCAGCATCTGAAAAACCCAAGCCATTGTCTGCTGTCAGATTCACTACGCAATCAGTGAACTGGACTGCAGACGTCTCCTGTGGCACATGGGCCGTCTTGAGAAATGAGATCAAGGCCTTAACATGGGCCTCGGAGCATAGCAATAAGGAGAGCATGGAGATCTTGGAGGGCATATGCCCCAGCTGCTCGACAACATTGAAATCACTCTTCTTTATTATTTTCAGGATCTCCTCCATTTCTTGTTGGGAGGCCTCAACATTTATAGGTATTGGTGCCTCCATCCGGGCAAGCTCCTTTTCAATCCCTTTGCCCCGAGCATCAGATGACTCGGCAGCAGGGGAAACAACTTGATCAGCAGCAGGAACAGGTAAACTTGTAGGTGTTATAAGGAGGGGTCTTCGAATAGCGGGCGGTGCAATGTCAGGCGAGAAGAGCCTGCCACTACGGGTGACCTTGGCTGGACCAGTGATATCGCAGATACTGGCGCCAGTGTCGAATTCTTGTTTGATTCCATTCACATATACGTCTGCCCCATAATGCCAGGGGACAGCTTTATCAGATATGTAGGGGAGAGGCCCCGGAACAGTAATAACCACAGGTGCCACAGTCATGATTTGAACAGGCTTCTTCGGGAGAGCCTTGATTGGATTATTGAAGATGGTAACCACATAGACTTCTTTTACCGGAACCAACTGAACAGCAGACTTCTTAAACAGAATCTCCTTGCTATCCATTAGGCTTTGGACGCCTAACTTCAGCAAGGGACAACCAGATAGGGAAACAGCACAGAACAGGCAACCTTCACTGCAACCCGGAAATAAACCGGCCAGCAGTAGGTTCTTTTTGACAGTCAAAAGAGGGGTAGCAACTTCATTTACCGAAACAGCATACATTTCTTCCTCAATGGCATTTACTCTATGCTGGGGCATAGGAGCAGTTACAACATTTGGTCTCTCCGGCACCTCAAACTGAATTTCCTTTGCGTCGATCAGATCTTGTACTTTGTTTCTCAAGGCCCAGCAATCATCAGTAGTGTGCCCGGGACTATCAGAATGATAAGCACACCGGGCATTTGGGTTATACTTAGGAGACGCAGTGTTGACGACCTTAGGAGCTTCTTTGAGGGTCACCAGGTTGGTGGATAACAGTTGGGGTAAAATTTGAGATAAGGTCATACTCAGTCGAGTATACTGCCTCTTAGGCCTTTCGCTTCTTTGTTGATTGTACTGCTGAGGAGCAGCAACAGGTTTCGAGATGACCAAAGCATTGACGGCTTGGCGACTTTCGGGCTTGATCTGTCTTCTAGGACCATAGACGGCACTTGCTTCTTTCTTAAACGGCCTCTTCTCAGCACTTGTGGAGGCAGCCTTTTGTATCTTGCCTGACCTGATGCCAACTTCAATTCTTTCTCCCGTCAATATCAAATCTGTAAACCCAGCGGAGGAGTTACCAACCAGATGATTGAAAAACGGACCAGACAACGTCCCTAGAAACATATCAACCAGCTCACGATCAGTCAATGGAGGCTGCACCCTGCCAGCCAAATCTCTCCATTTTTGTGCGTACTCTT
Organism: Vicia faba; assembly: GCA_948472305.1. Lineage (NCBI taxonomy): Eukaryota > Viridiplantae > Streptophyta > Magnoliopsida > Fabales > Fabaceae > Vicia > Vicia faba. Next base: position 1,409,254,469 of record OX451736.1, read on the forward strand.
TGAACCCTTCACCCGTTCCTAGGGACATACCCTGAAGTTGGGTACGCGTAGGAGCAAGATCAGAATTGTATTGGTATTGTCTGTAGAACGCGGTTGCCAAATCTTCCCAGTGTCGGATGCTGGTTCCATATAATTGGTAGAACCATTCAAGCTGTGACCCCGAGAGGCTATCTTGGAAGAAGTGAATCCAGAGGTTCTTATCCGCCGTATAAGGTTGGATCTTCCTTACGTACGACCTTAGATGCAGCTTTGGGCAGGAGACCCCATCATACTTGGCGAAGGCAGGCGCCTTAAACTTGTGTGGAATTACTACCCTAGAAGATAACCCCAAATCTCCGAAATCCAGCCCCGGCATATTTTGAATTTCCATGGCGCTTAAGCGGTCCTCCAATTGCTTGTATCTGTCAGCAGCAGGTGGGTATTGTTCATCGTTATAGTCCGTCTCGTTGTCGGAGACTGCGGGACTAGGAGCTCCTCCCCCTTGGGGACTGTTTTTCTCAGCAGAAGAAGTAGTTGGATCACCTTCATTATGGAGTGTGTTCCCAAATCTGCGTCCGGTGTTGAACAACGCAGTCCTCTTTTTCTTCTTCTTCTTCAGGAGTAGAGTCTTCAACTCTTGCTGACCTTGGGCTAGGCTTAGGACCATCTCTTGAAACTGTGCACTTTGGGCCTGAAGGGCCTTGATTGCTTGCTCACTGGAGGAGTCTGGATTCATGACGACTGTTCAAAATAAACAGTGAAGGAGATTGAGCAACCTGTGAAATAGGGTACCTGCTATGCATATGGTGCAATGGAATGCGTATGTTTTATGTTTTCAAAGACAAACAAGATTCAACTTTGTAGACAAAAGGGAAACACACTTCATTAGATTTAAAATTTTCTATTTGTTCAACAATTTGCCCTTAGGCATTACAGGAATGAAAAATACTGGAAAGGAAATAAAACTATAAAAGGAAATATCCAAAGCTCATCAATGCTCCCATGGCCTCTTCTTCTCATTGCTGATGTAGTTGTTCAGGACCCGCTCTTCCTCCAATTGCATAGTCAGCCTCTGGATCTTCCGTTCCTGCTCGTTGAACTTCTCCCGATAGAAATCCCGTTCTTCCTTTAGCTGTGCCCAAGATCTCTTCATCGTGTCAAAATCAGCGGGTATCTGAGGAGGGAGGACAGTTGGAGGAACCCCATCTTCATCAGGAGACTCAAGGATGAGAGGTCTAACAGCTTCGTAGGGCATACCTAACCTTTGAGCACGAATGCGGACCCATTTGCAATAGGGCTTCAATGGCAGAGAAGTCTTTGGTCCCAACTCATGTGGGTCGGCTTTGTGAATTCTGTCCCAAGCTCTAATGAATCCCTGGCGTAGTTTGTCACTGTCTGCCTGAAACTCAAAATGGAAGTGAGGAACCAGCATTTCATGAGGCCCATCTCTTCTGGCTCTTCCAAACTGACGGAGAGCTAAGCACGAATTGTAAGAGATTCCTCCTTGGATACCAATCAACGGAACGTTAGGGTATTCTCCGCAACGGTCAATAACAGCTACCTCATCCAAACCTCTGAGAGTCCAGGTGATGTCATTATCAGTGAGAGACATTAACCGCCGAGCCCAACCTTTTCCTTCTTCATTCATCAGCACGAACTTAGGAAGGTGCGAAATAAACCACCTTACTAGCAAAGGAGCACAACACCACGGAGTTCCCCGTTTTCGAGCAGTACGAGCATAGAGTTGTTGTAGAATATCACCCAAAAGAGTGGGTACCGGATTCCGAGACATGAATATCCTTATGACATGGATACTGATAAAGGTGTCAGGGTTAGGAAACAATACCAGACCATATATCAAAAGAGCCAGAATATCCTCATACGCCTTGAAGTCCAAGTCATTCCAGAAATCATTAGCCTTGCCAACCAGAAATTTGACCAAAAAGCCCTTGATCCCACTTCTAGTTTCCCAGTTGGACAATACCTCTTCTTTGGTCAAGGGGAGAATTGCAGCAATCTCTTCAGGCCTAGGAGTCTTTTCCAAACCAGTGAATGGAGTTTGTTCCAAGACAGGGATCCCAAGCAAATAAGAAAATTCTTCCAGGGTAGGAACCAGCTGGAAGTCTTGAAAGGTGAAACAATGATACAGAGGGTCATAAAACTGGGTCAGAACACTTATCAGTTGTTGGTCCCACTTTGCAGTGACCAAGCCAAGGAGAGAACCATGTCTGTTGATGAAAGAAGAAGTGTTTGGAATCCTTCCAACCAAATCCTTGAGTAAAACCGGTGGTTGAACAAAGCTGAGCCGGACAGTATTCCTACGCACGGGCATCATGATGTCCTACAAAACAGAGCAAACATGAAACCTTTTTGTCTTTGAAATGGGTTAGTCCTTTATACAGGATGCATGCAATGGTATGATGGCATGATGCTATGATGAAGCACACCACAAGTATTCACATAGGCAAATAAGGCACACAAGTCACACAAGACACCCTTAGGTTTCAGGCCAGCATGAGTTTCAGGTATTACCCTCTTTTGGTTTCGTTGGTTAAAACCTGTCCTATCAAAAGTAACCGGGTTCTAGAGGATCTCAAATCATTGGCTACCCTCAATCGGTCATAACTCCAGCATCGCAATCTTTTCTCGCGGCCAGAACCATCTCGAGAGTTTAGCCTCAATGAGTGTAGCATACTGCTACTGTCCTAATAGCCAAGTTGGTCAATTTAGGGTTCTAAGGTTGGTTGGTGTTTAATGACCCCTTAGAAGACCTATATTCTCCCCGTTGCAACACAAGGGATATAGGTACAGACTAAGATGCCACACCAACGTAGCCACTGTTTCACCCATGTCGGTCTACGTCGGACAGGTCCCTCACAGATTATGCTACCTAAAAAAAGGTATTTCCCAGATCCGGGTTAGGATCTATGAAACTCCGATGCAAAGCCCACAAATATAAAAGCAAACAAAGCAAACAATTGAAAACAAAGGTGATCTAAACCCTAAGGTTACTCCACTTTTAAGTAATTCCCCAGCAGAGTCGCCAGTTCTGTGATACGGTGGGAGAACTGACTTGAGGTTTTGCGTTTGTTTTCGCAAATGTTTCAGTTGAGCAAGAGTCGCCACCGACTTTTTATTTTATCCTAAGGAAAGGTTAAAAAGCACAGCAAAAAACCTTTTGAGATGTTTTCTTGGGTTCGGGGAGTAGATTATAGAAAGGGAAGGTATTAGCACCCTTTCTATCCATGGTTATCCATGGGCTCTTAGTTACTTGCTTAGATCACTTGCCTTTTTGTTTTCAATTGTTTTATATGGTGCTTGGGTGTGTGTGTGGGTTTGAAAATGTTTTGAAAAGAGGCCAATGTGGTGGCAACCTTTGTAATGATCCATGTGGGGATGTATACAAAGATGTACGTCTTTTGAAAAGGTTTTCATTTATTTTTGAAAGTTATTTTGAAAGTGTAGTGATGTGTGGTTTTTGAAATAGGCAAGTGTTTTAGTTTGCAAGATTGATTCAAGTAACTAAGAGGTTATCTACTCCTAAATTTCTCAAAAGATTATTGCTATGTTTTAACCCTTTTAACAAGTTTGTTCCACCATTGTATTTGGTGGACAATATTATGTTTAGGATGTGAAAGGGACGGGCGTGGGTCATCGTTTAGACCATAATTGCAATGGTGCCAAGTATCTTTGGGCATTTTCTTTAAGGGACTTGATCATTGGTTTTGGAAGTATTTTGAAAATGTTATCGAGGGACTATGATCATTCAATTTGTTTGTTTTGCCCAAAGAGACCTAACATGCAATATGGCCCAATTTTGAAAGGCAACAAGTGGAGTACCCTAGGGGGTGCAAGTGTGATTTGTGTGTCCATTTTCATGCTTGTTTATCTTGAGATTAGGTCATAACTATTTTTTTTGTCGTTTTTCGCATACAAACCCTAATTCTAACATGTTATCATTAGAAAGCAATAAAGTGCGAAAATAAATTTACTAAGCTATTACAAAACCAAATATGGGAAGGGGGGTACAAATGTTCAAATGGGGATATGGACAAGTAATATAAACCTAAAACTATTACATCAATTTGAATTTATACAATTTAATTAATGTACAATAATTAAATAAATAAAAAATGGAATAAAAGTGCAAGATGCAAAAATGTTTTGTATATGTATGAAAAAAGTGTAATTTATGTAAAAATAAAAAAGGATATTATTTTTGGAGTATTTTGAATTTTAGGGCAAAACCCTAATTCTAATAAATAAAAATGCATTATTATTTAATTTGATACAAGTATTTATTTATTATGTACAAAAATAAAAATAAAATGAAGTATATTATAAAAAGTATTTTTTTACATCAAATATTAATAAAAAGGAAAAATTCAAATATTTTTATATTCTAACCTAAATATATTAATAAACATATATATATATATATATATATATATATATATATATATATATATATATATATATATATATATATATATATATATATATATATATATATATATATATATATATATATATATATATATATATATATATATATATATATATATATATATATATATATATATATATATATTAAGTTCTAAATATGCATTATATATAAAAATAATATATATTTAATATTTAATAATAAAAAAAAAGTATTTTTTATGTGAAATATTTTCAGAAGGTAAACAAAAATAAAAAATGTATAGAAATGCATTTACACTATTTTTATTTATTTATTCTAAATAATAGTATATACAATATTTATGTACAAACAAAAGAAATAATTAAATAAATATGCAATAAATTCAAAAAAATTATGGAAAAAATATTTTTATGTTTTTAATGTCATGAGGAAAAATAAACAAAGTCAATCAAAAAAGAAAAAAGTCAAAAAGTCAAAGAATTAAGCAAATGGGCTCAGGGGGTTCAAAAGCAATTGAGTGGTGTGAATAAGAGAAAATACACAAGCCCAGCCCAAAGACCACTGTCTTCAACCTCCAGCAACAATATTTGAAAAAATGCGCGCCCTGTTCCTCATCTTTCAACTCTTGATTCCTGGCTTTTTAGCAAAAACTCATAACATAACAATTGTTCAGCATGAAGAGACGATTCTAACCATGTATGGAACTTGACCTCTATAAAATGAAGGAGAATTTCTTCTCCCCCAATTTCTGACCTAACTTTTATGCCATGTTCAGACTCAAAATTCTTGCAGCACACATAACATAAATGAAATCTAACTATATGGGCATGTTCAGGGCTATGATTGTGACATATTTTCTTCACAAACCTAAAGCTAACAATGCCTAATAAGAGAGATAGAACTTCATGAATATACCTGTTCAGTTGGAATCGTGCTTTGCAATGGAGGATGTTTCAGAGTAAAATGATGATTTGTATAGCTTCCTTGAAGTGTAAGGATGCTTTTCCAAGTTCTACTTTGTCTTGAAACTCTCTGAATCGTGCTAGTGAACTTCAACTGCAAAACAGAAAAACAAAAATGGTGAAGTGGCTTAGAGGGATTACAGGTCTGGTTTCAGGTCATGGTTAGCTTGCATAGATGCTAGGGGATGTGTATGAACTGGTTTTGGCAAGAGAGCTTGAGGGAAATGGAAGATGGCACTCAAACTGCAGAGGCAACTCTGTTTTTGCAGTTTGAGAGTGATTCTGAGATGGAGGGTGGATTGGGAGTAAAAGGCTCGTGCAAAAGCTTGGGTATGATGTCTGGAATGTGTTTGATAAGTTTGTTCATTTGTTTTTCAACTGAGATGGAAGTTGTTATAAGTTATGCTATGTTACTTCACACTTAAGCAAACAAAGGCAAATTGGGCTTCTAGGCCTGTAGAGGACCTCACACTATGCTGCATAATCCCTCCTTGATCAGTGTGATTAGCACATAAACTTGTGCCAACCAGATTTGCAATGTACTTGTTGGATTCTCAATTGGACATAAAGTGATCTTTTGCAAAAATGGAAAGAATGCTTTATCTAGTTTGGGATTAATCTTGCATACAATGTTCAAACTCATAGAACAACACCTTAACACAATGAATATGCATTAAATTATTGAGTGCAACTTGGTTTAAGGACTTGTAATCTAACCTAAAGCATGCTGAGTTAAAATTGCAAAGTTATGAACATGAAAAATGGCCAATTCAAAAGTGAGTTTTTGCTATATTGTGAAATTCGATTCTCCCTAACCATGAGGTTGTTTGATGAGTTCTTGGACATTTTGGAAAGCTTGGAATGTGTACTACAATCCATCTTTTAAATGCAAATTGAAATTTCAAGTGGAAGTGTATGGAAAATGGCCTTGAAGTGGGGTAAAAACTTGTCAAAAATAGGTCAAATTTTCACTAAGTTAAGAATGGTTTAGTGCCCTTATTCAAAAATTTGTAACTTGAGATACAAGCTTCAAATGAGAAAACTTTGTGAATAAAAGTTGTAGATTATGTAACAAGCTACAACTTTCATGTTTTGACTTTTGTTTGAATCCAAATGAATCATGGTGAAAAAGTGGGGCAAAGTTGGGAAAAAATTAGGGTTTTCCATAACTTAGAAAAATTCTAAGTTATGAAAAATTCCATTTTAAAACCCTAATTTGCATTTCTTGGTTTCTTGGTGAACAAGTTTCATAATTTGGCATGTTTTGATGAAAAATGAATCTTGACTCTTGATTTTGACCAAAAAGTCAAAGTTTGACTTTTCAGTGTACAGTCAAAATTGATCAATTAACTGGGAAATTCAACTGTCAATCTTGTGTACTTGGGATCTTTTGAGCTTGATGAATGTGTCAATACCATTTCATTGAGTCCTTGAGTCCATATGTGAACTTGATTTGCCATTGGCTAGGTCAAACAGTCAAAAATTGCCTTTGTGCAGTCAAAACCCTAAAAATGACTATTTTGCCCTTTTGGTGATCTGATCAAATTTCTTGTGGAATTGTGATCCAAACTTGATCAAATGGTCCATATGAGTTCATAATGTTGATGTGGGTCGATTTTTATGAGATTTGACTGTCAATTGGCCACAGTTGACTTTTTCCCCAATATAGCTGATTTTTAGGTCAACTGTCCAATTGACTGGGTAAAACATGGAATTAGGACTTGAAACTTGGTATGGGTAAACTTGGGAGTCCAATATGAAGCATGAAAGTCATCTTAGGCATTTTAGGTCAAAACATCTTTGTTCAAACACAAACCCTAATTTGAGTCCACAGTGCAAGGAGAAGTCTTGAGCAGAGGAAACCCTAACTGGATCTTGATCTTCAAGTTTTTTGTGATGAGAAAATGTTGAGGAAATGGGAGGGAAAATTTTGGGGTACAACACTCATGAACACCAGATTCAGGACTCAGAAAATAAATCTGAGAACCTCCTAGTCACCAACATAAATCCATAACATAATCATTAGGACAATAATCACCATCTGAACATGAGTAACCATCTGGACATAGTCACCATTTGTACCTGTGATAATAACCTCCCCAATCAAGGGTAAAAACTAGGTCAGGGTAAGGCCAAGGGTAACTAAAAATCATGGGTCTTCCTGGAAGCATTATCTTCATTCCACATACGTGGAGGACGATGGCACCCCATTTGTACCTCATCTGATGTAGACGACATGATCGCGCTGATAGAAGCTTCTTCCAATAGCCGTCATGTTCCACTATATTACTAGGATTCCTAGATAGTGCACTCTGGTCTGGGTACTGGGGCTTTTACCTCATATTAACACCCACACATACAAGAAGCAGATCCAATACAACAATAGTATATGGAAAACAGTAAAATGCAATGCATACATATGCTCAGTTAATCGTGTATGGATGAATAAAATGAAAGCATATAAATAAACACCTAAAAAGAATAAAACAAGATCTAGGAGCAACTCCGAGATGGACAGCCAATTGGTCGACCAGTCCCTAGTGAAGTCGCCAGCTGAAATAATCGGCTGAAAATCATCAAAAAATGAAGTCGCCATCGAACGTCTTTTATTCCACATGTAGGGAAAGGTAAACATCGAGAAAACCTGAGAATGGATAAGTCATAGTCTAGTGACCAAGAGATCAGGTAAGGGAGTCTATTACACGAGGGAAAAGTATTAGCACCCCACACGCCCGTAGTACCCTATGGTATCCACTCTTGTTGTCTATCTTATGGGTGTGTCTAATCTATGCTTACTATTTATTACTGAGGAAGAATGCATACAAAAGAAAGGAAAAAAATGTAGGGAAAATAAATTTGTACTCGCTTGGGCCCAACCAAAATGCTTAAGTATCCTTTTTGAGGAATCAGACCTACCGTAGTTCAGCTAACCTGTTTTGTTTATTCATGTTTTTTATGAACAATGTTAATTCTGCTTTCTCCTGCAGCTCGACCTTTGGAGACTTACGCGTTTCCACAGAAGTAAATTAATCATGTCCTTACGTGAAAAGGGTTTGGAGAAAAGCCCTCGAGGCAAAATGCCACATTTGATTGGTTTGTGTTTTGTTACCTTAAAAAAGGGTTTAAGTGTAATTATCATGTTTTAGGTTTGCTAAGAAAAGATATTTTAGTTTTGAATGAAAGGATGCAAAAGGGGGAAGAAAAGAGTCTACGGGAGACTAGCCTATTTCTAATCCTAATGTTATCATACAATGGTATCCCTACGTCAAGGATGAAAGGGAAATCTCTACCTAATGTTAGCATGCTTATTTTTCCACCTAAGGTCTAACTTGAATCCGAAAGTAACAAGTACGTCCTAAGGGAGAATGGTATGTAAAAGGATAAAATAAGCAATCTCGAAAGAGCACACACATAAAATAGTAAGGAAAATAAGTGAAATTATTTGGACAAGGGGAGCGTATCACCCGAGACAAACAAACCAGAGTGAGATGAAAAAAAATGTAATGTCTAAAGCAACTGAACACCTAACCAAGATATAGGAGATTGAGGTAGGCGACAGAAGGAAATATGATCGATCATGGAGTGTCAGCATCGGCCAAAGTGAACTCCTGACAAAGCATGGGGGTTCAATTGCGGAACCCTTCCCCACATGATGGACTCGAAACACAAGAGCAGGCACAACTCCAAAGCATCATGTTGCATCACGAGATAAGGATAACACATACGAAATTTCTAGGGTTGATTACCAACCTTCCCCGCTCGCCTCCTTTTGAGGACTTATTATTTGTACATATGCGGGCACAAATATAAATACACCTACATAATACATACTCAAAGGTAGGGTTTTAAACAAACCACACACAAGTAGCAAACATAATGCACACAATGCAGAATTGCCCTAAACGAGTCTTTAAATAAACCAGAGGGGTTCCTGACATGATCAATAACGGAGACCACCATAATACATATCTATCCTACTTCTCATGGCATTAGAAAGCAGTAAAGCCCTACTTCTCATGATATCTAGAAAAGCAGTAAAGAAGTATGATAAAGTGCGAAGAAGTATAAAGGTAGTAGCGGCAGCTACCAAAGCGAGCAAATCGTCAAGAGCAGATGAAAGAACTGGAGAAGCAAGGAGTGTAAGTGTTTGTTGACATAAATTTTGATAAAATAATGCTTTGATAATGTTTTGCTAAATTCTTGAAAGTTGAAGTAAACTGTTTTGAATGATGTCAAAGCAGATGTCTTGACATCTCCCTCCTGAGCTGAACGTAAATCACATCAGTTTAAGTTTTCTGTTTCCTGTTTTCATGCGTGCCATAATTCAAGATTTATGACCCATAGGCTGAGAAAAATATGGAGGAATATTTTTATATTTTAATTATCATTATGGATTGTATCTTGGCCTATTTTCATGGAAATATTCAAAAGATTGGAATTTTTTTTCATCCCAAGCCCACAACTGGGCCTTTATAAGGACTTGCATCCTTATTCATTGAACTGCAACTTTTAAAGAATAATACTTTCTTTCTGTTTTAGAAGTCTAAGCCTTTTAATTGTCATATACTCTAGTATTGATTTAATACTTGAGTTGTTATTTGGGTTGTTAATTGTGGATCATTCATAATCTTTTAAGTATTGAATGAATGAAGTCTTTAAAACTTAATATTTCTGTAGTTCTTCACTGTAAGTGATTGAATGGATTTGAAGAGGGCCTCATACCTAGGTGTGTCTTAGGTAGAAGTATGGAACCGGTAGTTATTAAGTGATTAGATTGTAAACTGGTTGTTTATTGAGGGTCTATGAATTGATACTATTTAGTGGACTTGTCTCTGGCTTGGTAGCCCTAAAGTATGTGTTGTTGTACATTTAACTGGGTTAACAATCCCTTGTGTTTTTATTACTTTTGTTGCATTTTACATTGTACTAAGATATTTGTGTCGTGACATCTCCTTCGACATCTCATATCTGATACCATAATTTTAATTGGTATCAGAGCAGGCATCCTGCTCTTTATCTGGGTGAGATCCAAGGAAGATACTTTCTGGTACTATGGACAAGGAAGGAGGATTTGTAAACAGACCACCCATTTTGGATGGAAGTAATTATGACTATTAGAAACCACGTATGGTAGCCTTCTTAAAGTCTTTGGATAGCAGAGCTCGCAAAGGTATTTTAAAAGGATGGAAACACCCAGTCGAATTGGGAGAAAATGGAGAACTTACTTCTGAGTTAAAACCAGAAGAAGATTGGTCTAAAGAAAAAGATGAAATTTCTATTGGAAATTCTAAATCCTTGAATGCTATATTCAACAGAATTGGCAAGAACATTTTCGGATTAGTGAACACATATGATGTAGCTAAAGATGCATGGGGAATTCTTCAATCAACACATGAAGGAACATCCAAAGTTAAGATGTCAAGACTTCAGTTGCACACCATAAAATTTAAGAATTTGAGAATGAAGGATGATTAAAGTATTAATGAATTCCATATGAACATTCTTGAAATTTCTAATGCATCCATTGCTTTAGGAGAGAAAATACCTGAAGACAAATTGGTGAGAAAGATGCTCAGGTCTCTTCCCAAGAGATTTGATATGAAAGTGACTGCTATATAAGAAGCTTAAGATATTGACAAAATGAAAGTGGATGAACTTGTTGGATCCCTTATGACATTTGAATTAAGCATCAATGAAAGATCTGAAAAGAAGAACAAAAGCATAGCCTTTGTATCAAATACTGAAGATAAAGATAAGGATTTTGATCTGGACACAGATGGAGGAATATCAAATGCGTTAGCTATGCTTGGAAGACAATTTAACAAAGTGATAAAAAGAATGGATAGGAACCAAAGATCAAATGTCAAGAACATCTCATCTTGCATCCATAAGTAAAATGAGTTTGGAAGAAAAAGGGCTGAAGAAAAATCCACTCAAGGGAAGGGAATACAATGTCATTAATGTGAAGGCTTTGGTCACATTAGAGATGAATGTCATACATATCTTAAGAAACAGAAGACGAATCTATCTGATACTTGGTCTAAAGAGCACTCAGAAAGTGATCTTGAAGAATCTTCCAAGTTTGTGAAAGCATTGACAGGAAAATATGTATCTGATGAAGAGTCTAGTGATGGGGAACTAACATTTGATGAGTTAGTTGCTTCATACAAAGAATTATGTCTCAGAAGTGCAAAAGTGTGCCTATAAGGGGAGAAACAGAAAGCCCTCATAACTCAGTTTGAAGCAGAGAGGGAAGAGCATCTAAAAACCATCTCAAATCTGGAAAGTGAAGTGACCTCCTTGAATTCAAACATTGATATAATGGTAAAATCTGTCAAGATGTTCAATAATGGGTCTCACAGATTAGATGAAATTCTTCAATCAGGAAGAGTGACATGAGACAAGATTGGTCTAGGGTTTAATGGGAAAAAGGAACCAAATTAAGAAGAACCTTCATTAGAGTCTAAACCAAGGTTGTCAAATAAAATGTCTAAACATCATGGTAATAAAGGACATCATGGCAAACATCATGGAAAGAAAAAGTTTAATCACACCAGAGGGAATTCCCAGCCCTTGAAATGTCATCATTGTGGAAGGCTTGGTAATATAAGGCCTTTCTGTTTCAATTTGAATGGATACCCTAAAACTACTCCTCTTCCCAAAACTAATCAAAATTCCCAAAATAGAAAAAAGAAGAAACAATGGGTTCCCAAGTCTAATGTTGCTAGTTTCATAGCTCATACCTCTCTCAGAGATCAACCAAATATGATTGGTACTTTGACAGTGGCTGTTCTAGACACATGACAGGTATCAAGAATCTGTTGACAGATATCAAATCTCACTCCACCACTTATGTGACATTTGGTGATGGAGCCAAAGGTGAAATTAAAGGAGTTGGCAAGCTATAACGTTCAGGATTTCCCAAGCTTGATGATGTGTTACTTGTTAAAGGGTTAACAACTAACAGGATAAATATAAGCCAGTTATGTGATCAAGGATTCAAAGTTAACTTCACTAAGGAAGAATGTCTTGTTTGTGATGAAAATAATGTATTTATTATGAAAGGAACCAGATCTAAAGACAACTGTTACTTATGGGTTCCCAAAGAGATGAACTTCTCCTAAACATGTATTTTGGCCAAAGAAAATGAAGTTAAACTATGGCATCAAAAATTTGGACACTTGCATCTGAAAGGAATGAAAATAATTATATCTGAAGAAGCTTTGAGAGGGATTCCTAAGCTCAAGATAGAACAAGGAAGAGTATGTGGTGACTTCCAGATTGGGAAGCAAACTAAGATGTTACATCAGAAGATCCAACATATTACTACATCAAAAGTTTTGGAACTTATTCACATGTACTTGATGGGACCTATGCAGGTTGAAAGTCTTGGTGGAAATAAGAATGACTATGTTGTTGTAGATGACTTCTCTAGGTACACATGGATAAGCTTTATTAGATAAAAATTAGAAACTTTTGAAGTGTTTAAAGATCTCTGTCAAAAACTTCCAAGGGAAAAAGATAGTCATGTCATTAGAATCAGAAGTGATCATGGAAACGAATTTGAGAATAATAAATTTGCTGACTTTTCTTCCTGTGAAGGAATCGGTCATGAATTCTCTTCTCCCATTACTCCTCAAATAAATGGGATTGTGGAACATAAAAACAGAACTCTCAACAATCTTCCAGAGCTATGATTCATGCTAAGAAGTTACCATACAACTTTTGGGCTGAAGCTATGAATATTTCATCCTATATCCATAACAAAGTCACTCTAAGGAAAGACACTTCATCCACCTTGTATGAAATATGGAGGGGAATAAAACCAACTGTCAAATACTTTCATGTTTTTGGAAGTAAATGTTACATCTTATCTGATCATGAACAAAGGAGGTAGATGGATCCCATGAGTGATGAAGGAATATTCCTGGGTTACTCTACAAATAGCAGAGCTTACAGAGTCTTTAACTCCATAACCAAAGTTATGGTGGAGTCTATAAATTTTATTATTGATGATAGAGGATGGAATGATGAAGAAGATGTCTTACAAGATGTTGGAACATCTTTGTTTGATATTCCTAAAGAATCAAATGACATAAGTATTGATTCTAATCCACCTCAAGAAGATCCCGAGCCTAGACATCTCAATAAAGGGCCTTCAATTAGAACCCAGAGAGATCATCCTAAGGAGCTTATCATAAGAGATCTAAATAAAGTAGTTACTACCAGGTCAAGAGAAGGGATATCAAACTCTTTCTTTGTGTTAAAAATTGAACCTAAGAATGTCAAAGAGGTCCTAACTAATGAGTTATGGATTACTGCTATGTAGGAAAAGCTAGAAAAATTCAGTAGAAATGAAGTTTGGGTTCTAGTTCCAAGACCTGAAGAAACAAATGTGATTGGCACTAAATGGGTATACAAGAATAAATATATTGAAAAAGGAGTGGTCACTAGAAATAAGACAATGTTAGTTGCACAAGTGTAGCGGTAGAAATGTTAAAACTAAGCCATTGGATTAACTTGACTTGTACATATCAAAATAAAAATCGTCACCGTGCTTTATTGTTTCCAAAGGAATGGGAAAATAGAGAATAACCAAAAAGAGGGGGAAATATTCTAGGTAAGGGGGTATGTTATGAAAAGGGGAGATATTAGCACCCTAAACATCTACGGTACTCCGTATGAACCTCTTTGTAAAATCTGTATATTTTGGCTAAAAATTTTTGTATATATAAAAAAAATAGATTATGTTGATGAGAAAAGAAATATTTTTTATAATATTTGCACCCTCCACAATTGCGAACCTTTAGTGCCTACGTACCATCTTCCATTTAATTTTAGAAGACAAGACATCATTGTCTTTGTTCGTGTTGAAAACATACTTACTACCCACAATTAATGAGAAAGGAGAATTTGCTTCATATCAAGGCGGAGGATATGCCATGGATTTTAAAATCAACAATGCCTTACTCACCATCCAAGTGGAAAATATCTCACATCACTACATATTGTAGAAGTATAGTTGTTTGCATCACTACAAAGATTGACAAGAGTCCAATCTTTTTGAGAAATTTTTAAAGGTAAAATCCAAAAATGGAAAAATAGTTTGAATGAGATTCATTGACTTTTAGTCTTCTCACAAAAATATCAAGGTATTGTTAAGTTAATTGAAATTTGATTAAGAAATAATTTTTTTGAAAATGCATGGACAATAAGTCCAACTTTATTATGAAATGGTTCAAGTTTTAAAACAAGAAGATTTTTCAAAATGATGGAGAAGATTTTTGAAATTAAAGAAGATGGGAGGAGATGAAGAGACTATCCTAAAGCATAAGGTAAAATCTAAGGAGAAGAACCATCTAAGCAAACAAGAAGCCAACACTTGACATAATGAGTCAATGTAGAATCCCATCCTTTGGATTTGAAGCCTAGCAAACAATTAATAAACCTCTTAAGAATACCAAACATCAATTGCATTAAATCTTCACAAAAATTGGGCAGAGTAACAACTGTATACAGATGAATTCCAGATCACTGACAAAACATGTAATTAGAATAACCTGCACAAAACAAATAAATAACCCAATGTCTTGGGGTAAACCCCAAGAACTCCATACAAAATAACAATCAAGGTCACAAGGTCTTTAACATAGGTCAAGGTTTCTACTCCAAAGTCCAAGAATTCCATAACTTCATAATGCCAAGGATAGTAACCAAGTAGTCCAAGTAACATTAAAGTTTTTTATGGTTCAAGTTTATTATTAGGTATCTTCAAAGTGAAGTGAAAAGCTCAAGTGAGCAAAATAAAAATGACATGAAAGATAAAGGCTCATGTGAGCAAAGAATAAAATAGCATGGCATGTAAATGATAAAGTAAATGGTACATAAAGTAAAAGAATAAAATAAAAGCTTAAAATAAATTCAATTGTTAGGAATTAGTGGTTAGTTGGATGACCATCTTGAAACCTGCTTTTGGAACTCATTACAGGATTGGTAGAACCAAAGCCTCTCAACAACAAGTTACATTTTCTTTTTGTCAAGTATATCATCCACTTAAGGATTCTAAAAATAACACTTAATGATCAATGATTTTTAAGTGATCCATTTTGACAAAAATTGATGAAATTCCATTAGAGGATTGGTAGAACCAAAGCCTCATAACAATGGATTTCAAGGTTATTGGATCAAAGGGTTCAAATTAACATACTTGGGCTTGCAAACATAGGTTTGGGCCACAAATTACCATTTTCTATAATAGAGACTATTGTACCACAAAATTTGCCCTCCCATATTTCTCAAGACATTGCAAGAATAATCTCCAAGTGGCTCAAGATTGCTCAAGAGTTGGACAGTCAAATCATCTCCTAAGGCAGTCAAACTCAAACTAGGGTTTTGTGTTGCATCAAGGTCCTTGCATCCAAATGAACTCAAGTGCTCCCAAATGTCCTAATATGTTCACAAGGTCATCCATGTCAAATTTCAAGCCTTGCAGAGGAAGTTTGGTCAGTCAATTGCTCAAGAGGTCCAAAAATCGTCTATGCTAGGGCAAAAGTCAACTATGACCTACAAATAGTCAAACCTCAATATTTTTTGTCAAAATTATAATTTTTAATGATATTTCATCATTTTATCAAGAGTTGATCATGATTCATCAGGGATTGCTCAAGATTCATCAAGATTCAAAAGTTGCTAAATTAGGGTTTTGTAGGAAAAGTCAACTCAACTTTGACCAAGCATAACTTTCTCATACTTTATGAGAAATGACCCATCCAAATCTAATTTTGAAGAGGATGCAATTTCATAAAATCCATCTTCATACCCCAATATCAAGAAATTCACTCACAAAAAGTTATAAATTTGGACATTATAGGTCATTTTTGAAAGTCAACAAAAACACCTATTTTATTCCAAAGCTTATAACTTGAGCATGGAATATCAAAATTAGATGAGACCAAAAGGGTTGGTTAAAGGACATCTCAAGGTTTCTAAAAAGTCCAAGAACACCTCCAAGAGTTCCAAATTGAAGAATTTATGCATTGTTGAAGTTGGGCATTTTTCCAAAATTGCCAAAAGTCAACTATCCCCAAAACTTCAAATTTTGTCAAATGAGCCCACTTTTTCCCACTTGATTTGATCTTGTCACACTACACATGTGTCCCATCTTCAGACTTGTTTCCATTTATTAATTTTTCTATTTTATTTGATTTTTGTTGAATTAATTCATTTTAAATCAATTTAAATCCAAATAAAATCTAAATATTGATCACTTGGTATCTTTTTGATTGATACGGCTCTTAATTATCATTATGGACATGGTCAAACTCGAATCAAGCCATATCATGAACAAAATATTGGATTTGGAATCAAATTGGATGCTTTTTAATGGAGGATCATATCATATCTCCAAGCATTGATACACCAAGATTCAGTCCACAAAACTTGACCTAATGCATTGCCTTATACATATACAAGCTAAAGAGGCATGAATCAATACCTAGAGGCTGCAAAAACATCAAAACAAAACTTGAGAAAATTGCAAAAAAAGCTTGAAACTGAAATCTGTTTTAGAGGCCAATTCAAAGCAAAATCTCAACACTACTCTCTTGCTGGACATCCACTGAGTCTATAGCAATCAAAAGCAAGGCCATTCACATCCTCAATTGCGTTGTAAGTCTCGCTGAAAGTCGCTCTGCACTTGAATTCGTATCTCATAGTTATTGCATTTTTTTGCCAAAATCTTTACATATTCATGCTTGTCATTCCATTTAGAAACGTTCTGCATCATTTGATTGTATTTTCATGAGCCATAGCCCCATACCCGAACCTAGGGTTTTGGAAGCTTGTTTTTTTAGGTTTTTTATTTACAGACAAAATTGATGCAAACAATGGACATCGACGTGATCAGCGAAAGGAGACGAGCATGACTATGTTTTTAGATTGAGTTTTAATGGCCTAAAATTGATTTTAGAAGACACATATGCATTTAGCTACGGATGAAAATCCGCAGGTAAAATAACCAGGTCTCCACGAGGAAGACGAAGGCGTGTCTCCCTCCTATTGGGCAATTCAAACTTTCGCGCTTATTTTTTATAATTTTGGCATAATATTTGTTTTTATATATGACAATTGTTATCCATTATAATGTCAAATGAAGTGCAGTGGTCCAGTGGTCAAGGGGAGCGTTTCTTAAGGCATGGTTGGTTGGAGGTCAGGGGTTCGATCCATGCCTCCAGCACTTTACATTTTTCTTTGTATTATTGTGCAATCAGGTGCAAACCCATAGAGGAAGCCCATCATACTCCTTCAAATCACCAGGCGCCAGATGGCCTCCAGGCCAAATCTGATGGTCCAGAGGGGAGATCCATCATACACTCAAGTCAGCGCATGTGTGGAGAATCAGCAAAGTCAAAAGAGGCTTGCACTATTGGGCCTTGAAAGTGCTAAACAAACCCCCCTGATCAGGCCCATTATTTCTAACTCTCTTTATTTTCTCTTTTTTTTTATTTCTTTTAATTAATTGTTTTGTATTATTATTTTTATTATTTAATTACTAACCAATTAAATCTTTTTCTCATAAAATCAAAAACCAAAAAATATATTTTATTTATAAAAATTAAATTCATCATCTTATTTTTGTAAATAAATTAATTCAATTAATTTAGTTTAATTAGGTTTAACTTTTAATATTTTTTCAATATTTAAAATCAATGTAGATAATTAGGTTTTACTAACTTTAAATCAAATTCATTTTATTTCTTTAAATATCCAAAAAGCCAAAAATATATATTTTTAATTTATTTATTTATTTAATTAACTTAACTTAATTCCTTTTTAACCCAAAATAAACCAAAAATGCTTTCTTTCAAAAAAGGGTCAAAACCCTAAAAAACTCGCATTCGATTTAACTTTCCGCACACGATCTATTTTGCCATATTATTGTAATTGCTTCCGGAATGTAATAGCTCTTAAATAGGACTTTATTTTATCGCTTTATTTTAATTTCCGCATTTTAATTTCAAGGGTTGTTTTTGGCGATGTAAATACCCGACGCCTTGTAATAATTAGATTTAATTTCCGCAATTTAAATTCCGCAATCTATAAACTTTTTAGATGTTTCATAATAGGTAATGCATGACAAGATCGAATGTATGAACTTAAAATCAACATAGATAACCCATTGACATGTACAAAGATAAAATAACCGAAATAACACACTCGCACATGCGCACTCTTAGGGTACACCTCGCTTGGTTGCCTTCGAACGTGGTCATTGAGTATAGGAAGTTTTAGAGGTCGTCCTCTTGTCCAAAGATCATGGTTGCCTTGGAAAAATGATCTAAGACATTAGGGTTACCGCTAAGGCGTCCTAACATTGCTTTAGTGACCGCACGTCCCTTAATCGAATTGACCCTTAAAACTCCAACTGCAATGCTACCTACTCATCAATAGTGGGCTAGCATTGTCTAAAGGACATTTGTACAGATTAATTCCTTTTTCGAGTAGGTAGATGGTTCTTAAGTACTTGCTCATTTCAAAATAAAATAAAACTTTTCGCACTTACACCTTTCAAACAAAAACTTCTTTCAAACCCACAAACACAAAGAAAAGAAATTTTTTAAAATACTTTGAGCAAGTACCTAAGAGCCCGTGGATAACCACAGATAAAAAGGGTGCTAACACCTTCCCTTTCTATAATCTACCCCCAGACCCGAGAAACATCTCAAAAAAGGATTTTTTCTGTGCTTTTTTCCTTTCCTTGTTGGATAAGATAAAAGACGGTGGCGACTCTTGCTTACCGTGACATTTTGCAAAAACAAACGCAAAACGCAAATCAGCATTCCAAAAACAGTCAGTTCTCTCCCACCGTATCACAGAACTGGCGACTCTACTGGGGACTAATAAGTGGAGTGTACCTTAGGATTAGATCATTGTGTTTTCAATTGTTTGCTTTGTATGCTTTACATTTGTGGGCTTGTATCGGAGTTACTATAGATCCTAACCCGGATCTGGGGGATACCCTTTAGGTAAGTAGCAATAAACTGTGAGGGAACTGTATGGCATAGACCGATACAGTTGAAGAAGTAGTTACGTTGGTGTGGCACTTTAGATTGTACCGATATCCCTTGTGTTGGAACGAGGAGAATATGGGTCATCTAAGGGGTCATTAAGCACCAATTAACCTTAGAACCTTTAAATTGACCAACTTGGCCATAGAACAGTAGCAGTGTGCTACACTCATTGAGACTAAACTCTCGCGATGATTCAGGCCGCAAGAAAAGGTTGCTAAACTGGAATTATGACCGATTGAGGGTAGTCAGTGATATTGAGATCCTCTAGAACCCGGTTACTATTTTTAGGACAGTTTTAAACCAACTGAACTGAAAGAGGGTAGTACCTAAGCTCCTTGCCAGCCTGAAATCTAAGGGCTCTCTGTGTGACTTGTGTGCCTTTACGATGTTTGCTATTTGTGGATACCTGTGGTGTGCTTTCTATCATGACATCATGGCATCATAACATTGCATACATCTTGCATTGGACTAACCTATTTCAAAGACAAGAGGGTTTCATCTTTGCTCTATTTTGTAGGTCATCATGATGCCTATGGGTAGAAATACCATCCGGATCAACTTTGTCCAGGTTCCCTCCTTGCTTAAAGAGTTGATTGCAAAGATGCCTGATACTACTTCCTTCTTCAAAAGACATGGTTATCTTCTCAGTTTGGTCACCTCCAAATTGGACGAGCAGATGATGAGTGTCCTAGTCTAGTTCTATGATCTGTTGTACCATTGATTTACCTTCCAGGACTACCAGTTGGTCCCCACCTTAGAAGAATTATGAGCTGCTCGGTATCTCTGTTCTGGGGCAGACCCCGTTTACTGGTTGGGAGAAGATCCTTAGGCCCGAAGAGATTGCTGCAGCCCTTCATATGACAAAAGAGGAGGTAATGGCTAATTAGGAGACTAGAAGTGGAGCAAAGGGATTTCTGACTAAGTTCTTGGTTGGTAAGGCTAACTATTTCTAGCTCTTCTGATATATGGCTTGGTATTGTTTTCGAACTCTGACTCCTTTGTTGATGTGAATGCGATAAAGATCTTCATCTCTCGGAATCCGGTACCCACTCTCCGGGGTGACATTCTTCATCAGCTCTATGCTCATACTGCCCGAAAGCGGGGAACCTTGATGTGCTGTGCTCCGTTATTGGCAAGGTGGTTTATTTCGCACCTTCCCAAGTCAATGCTGAAGAATAAAGAAGGCATGGGCTGGGCCTATAGGGTCATTTCTCTCTCTCACAGTGATATCATTTGGACTCTTAAGGGTATGGACGAGGTGGCCGTTATTGATCGTTGTGGGGAGTACCCCAATGTTCCACTGTTAGGAACCCATGGAGGAATTTCTTACAACCCGTGCTTATCCTTACATCAGTTTGGGAGAGCCAGAAGAGAAGGACATCATGAGATGCTAATGCCTAGTATCATCTTTGACTTTCAAGGAGATAGCGACGAACAACGTCGCAGATTCATAAGGGCTTGGGATAGAGTTCACCAATCTGATCCACATGAGCTGGGTCCAAAGACTTCTCTTCCAATGGAGCCATATCTCAGATGGGTCTGTATCCGTGCCCAAAAGCTGGGTATGCCATATGAAGTCGTCCGGCCTGTCACTGTTGAAGTTTCTAATGAAGAGGGGGTTCTTCCTACCATCCTCCATCCTTATATGCCCACTGACATTGGGGCACTGAAAAGGTCTTGGATGCAGCTGAGGGAAGAACGAGATTCTTACCGAGAGAAGTTCAACGAGCAAGAGCAGAAGATCCAGAGGTTGACTAGGCAGCTGGAGAACGAGCGAATTCTCAACGACTATGTCCGCACCGACAAGAAGAGACCATGGGAGCATTGTTTGACCTTTGATGATTTCCTTTCCAGTTTTTATTTACTTTTCAGTACTTCCTTTCATGTAACGCCTTAAGGGCATCAGTTGAACAATTTGATTTTAAAGTTTATCTAATAAAGTTTGTTTCATTTCTTGTTTACAAATTTGAATCTCCCGATTGTCTTTGAAATCATGTCATATGCATTTCATCTCATGCATTCCATAACAGGTACCCATTACAGGTCTCTTATCTTCTTCGCTGTTTATTTCAGCACACATCATGTATGCTGAACCTTCAACTGAGCAAGCCATCAAGGCCCTTCAGGCCCAGAATTCCCAATTTCAAGAGTTGTTCATGAATCTAGCTAAGGGTCAGCAAGATCTGAAGACCCTAATTCTGAAAGAGAAGAAGAAGAAGAAGAGGACAATCATGTTCAACATTGGTCCTAGGTTTGGAAACAGGCTTCAGAATGAAGTTGATTTGACTACCTCATCTGGAGGGAAAGATAGTCAGGAAGAAAGGAGGGCTCATAGCCCTATGGTCTCCGACAACGAGACGGTCTTCAATGAAGAACAATATCCTCCTGCTGAGGATAGATACAAGCAACTAGAAGACCGGTTGAGTGCTATGGAAGTTCATAAGGTGCCTGGTCTAGACTTTGGTGATCTAGGTCTATCATCTGGGGTGGTAATTCCCCATAAATTCCAGGCACCAGCCTTTGCTAAGTATGACAGAGTTTCTTGTCCGAAGCTGCACCTCCGGTCATATGTGAGGAAGATTAACCCGTACACCGCTGATAAAAACCTATGGATCCATTTCTTTCAAGACAGTCTCTCAGGGACCCAGCTTTAGTGGTTCTACCAGTTGAACGGAGCCAGTATCCGCAGTTGGGAAGATTTGGCTACTGCTTTTTACAGGCAATATCAATACAACTCCGACCTCGCTTCTACGCGTATCCAACTCCAGGGTATGTCAATGGGAACGGGTGAAGGATTCAAAGATTATGCTCAAAAGTGGAGAGACCTCGCCGGAAGAGTACAACCACCCTTGGCTGATTGGGAGCTTGTGGACATGTTTCTGGGGACCTTGTCTGGTCCATTCTTCAACCATCTGATTGGAAGCTCCTTGTCTGGGTTTACAGAGCTAATTCTGACCGGTGAGAGGATTGAGGCTGGTATTAAGGCTGGTAAGATACAGAAGGGTGCCTCATCAAGCACCGAGAAGAAGCCATTTAAGAAAGAGTCAAGTGTTGTCTACAGTTCAAGAAACTAGAATAGACAAGAACGTCGCCAAGTTGTTAATGCAATTGTTATTTCAAAGCCTGCTGGTGCTCCTCAGCACAACAATCAACAAAAGGACGAGAGACCTCGAAGGAAATTCACCCGTCTCAGCATGACTTTGTCTCATATTCTGCCACAGTTACTGAAAACCAACCTAGTGATTCCGAAGGAAGCCCCGAAGAATTCAAATATCACATCACCGAAGTACAACCCTAATGCCCGCTGTGCTTTTCATTCTGATAGCCTGGGGCATAATACAGATGATTGTTAGGTTTTGAAGAACAAGGTAAAAGACTTGATCGATGCGAAGGAGATTGAGTTCGGAGCACCAGAAAAGCCTAAACAAGATACAAGGGTGAATGCTACCAGGGATGACGATGATGAAGAGTTTGACATTGACAGTTGGATCTATCCTACTACCGATGGTGGATTAAGCAACTCGACAGCGAAGTATTCTATGCCCGTTTCCGTTATCACTCAGTAATGAAACTTTTTGTTTTGAATATGTAACAGACAATGTTTTATACTTTATGGCCCGGTGTCTTACCCGGGGCACTGTGGCTTCATTTGTGAGGGATTTTATGTGTTATTTTCATATATCATTAATAAAAGCATTGGACGTTTCTCGCATTTCAAATTATGCGCTCCTTGTCTTTTCTTTATTATATATTGCAAAACAACTATTTTACACACACTCACATATACAGGTCCACATCCACTCTGGATCTCACTAGTAACGACTCTGCTACTGCCAGTTATGACTTCAAAAATCCGATCAACTTAGCCGAAGACGAAGGTGAAGATGATTGTGAAGTGCCTGGTGAACTTGCAGGACTGTTACTTCAAGAAGAGAGGGCTATACAGTCAAACATAGAGACGATGGAATCAGTAAATCTGGGTACATAGACAGACAGGAAAGAGGTCAAGGTTGGTGCAAACCTGGAGCTTAGTGTGAAACAACTGTTGCTTCAGATGTTGCGTGACTACGTTGAGATCTTTTCCTGGTCTTATGAAGATATGCTTGGGTTGGATACTGATATTGTGGTTCATCGCCTGCCTACCAAGGAAGACTGTCCTCCCGTGAAACAGAAGGTCCGCCGAATGCGTCCACAGATGTCTGAGAAAATCAAGGCTGAAGTTATGAAACAGTTTGACGCCGGTTTTCTAGCAGTTACTTCTTACCCTCAGTGGGTGGCCAATGTGGTTCCTATGCCGAAGAAGGTGTTAGAACAATGTTTGAATCTACTACCCTATATTTAAGTTTTGATGATAACAAAGTGAAAAGATATAGTATTTATAAGTGTCATGAATGAACTATCTGCTGCCTAAAATTATTATGTTCTGACTTGCAGATACGCTGATTGAAATAAGCAAGATCACATCTATTCAGCATCAGAATTTGATTTCATACACCAGCATCAGAAGTTGCTACATCAGAACGTCAAGATCAGATGATCAACTCACGTACATGCTGAAGCTTGATGAACAAGACTGCGCTCAAACACTCTGATACAGAAACACAATAGTTCATCAGCAGCGAAGCAGAATCAGAATGAGCTAAGCCAGAACTTGCGTTAAGTAAGCAACGGTACTGTGCATTGAAAGCTAATTAATTCCAACGGCCTCATTCCAGACAAGATCTGCTCAAAAAGGAAAGCTTGTTATTAGCATTGAATCAAGAATATTGCATCCAACGTTCATCATCTCAAGTGCTATATAAACAAGACTTTGAAGATTGAAATGGTTAATGCTCTCCAAATCTCTACACGCACAAAGCTGAACCATAATCTTCGTCCTACCAGTTTTGCTAAACCACATACTCTGATATTCCATTACTGTTTAGCAATCTAGTTTCTAAGCTTCATTTGTGTACACATCACAGTTGTGATACAGTTTTGTAGAAAACATCCACACACATTGTTTTATACCTTTGTAAGTAAGTGTTGCCTTGACAAACCGGGTTGTGGTTTGAATCAAGAAGGCTTTAGCAGTTGTTAAAGCAGTCTGTAATATTCAGTTGAATATAGTGAATTAAGACCTCGTTGGAGAGAGGCGAAATCACCTTGACGGGTGGACTGGAGTAGTTTGAGATCAAACGAACCAGGATAAAAATATCTTGTCAATTGCTTTAGATTTCAGTTTTACAATTCAACCCCCCCTTCTTGTGTTTTTCACCCCTTCAATTGGCATCAGAGCGCCTGGTTCTGAGCTAAAACACTTAACCGTGTCAGTACAAGATCCAGCGTCAGAAAAACACAATGGCAGGAAACAATTCTCACTTCAGTAATGACAATAATGAGGACAGAGACAGATTCAGTGGCAAACCTCCAGTCTTTGATGGAGAAAACTTTGATTACTGGAAAGACAGAATTGAAAGCTTCTTTCTAGCACATGATGCTGATCTGTGGGATATGGTGACAGATGGATACACGCACCCTGTGAATGCAAGTGGTCAGAAGATTGATAGAAAATCAATGACTGATCAACAAAAGCGTGACTTCAAGAATCACCATAAGGCCAGAACCATCCTCCTCAGTGCCATCTCCTATACTGAGTATGAAAAGATCTCCAACAGAGACACAGCAAAAAATATCTTTGATTCTCTCAGAATGACGCATGAGGGCAACGTTCAGGTCAAAGAAACAAAAGCTCTGGCGCTCATTCAGAAGTATGAGGCGTTCAAAATGGAAGAATCTGAATCCATTGAAACTATGTTCTCTAGATTCCAGATTCTGGTAGCTGGTCTCAAAGTTCTGGACAAAGGGTACTCTACTGCTGACCATGTCAAGAAGATAATCAGAAGTTTACCCAAGCAGTGGAGGCCTATGGTTACTGCTCTGAAGCTAGCTAAAGATCTCAACAAAATCACTCTGGAGGAACTTATCAGCTCCCTCAGAAGTCATGAGATAGAGCTAGAAGCTGATGAGCCTCATAAGCAAGGTAAGCCTTTAGCATTAAAATCTAACAGAAAATCTGAGTCTAAAGTTTTGCAGGCAGTTGAAGAAACATCTGATGGATCCTCATCAGAAGAAGACGAACTTTCCCTTCTCTCCAGAAGAGTAAATCAACTGTGGAAGCAAAGACAAAGGAAGTTCAGGAATCCCAGAAGATCTGATCAGAACGAGTCTTCTTCCAGATACAGAAGGACAGATTCTTCCTCTGGATACAGAAGATCTGAAGGCTCCTCCAGTAGCAAGAAGCCAAACACCAAAGACATCATCTGCTACGAGTGCAATGAGCAAGGACACTACAAAAGTGACTGCCCAAAGCTTCAGAGGGAAAAGCCCAAAAAGAAGTTTGGAAGAGAGAAAAAGAAAAGTCTCATGGCTACATGGGATGACTCTGACTCGTCTGAAGCTGACTCAGAATCAGATGATGAAAGGGCAAACATAGCTCTCATGGCTAACATTTCAGAAGATAGTGAAGCTTCTGAATCAGACTCAGAATCAGACACAGAAGAGGTATTTTCTAACTTCGCTGTTAACTTTACAAAGGCTGAACTTGCTGAAAGCCTCAATGAGATTCTGGAACGTTATCAGCAAATTAGAGCTAAATTCAGAGACCTGAAAAGGAATCTTGAATCTGACTCTAATAAGTCTGAGAGTCTCAAATTGGAAAATTCTGAGCTGAGAGATAAGATATTAAAATTAGAAAACACTTTACAAAACTCTCAGAAGGAACCAATTTCTGAAACTCCCAGCAACGCTGATGAGATCATCAAGGAGTATGATCATAGTTTCCAGAAGTTCCTAGCTAAAAGCATAGATAGAAGCAGAATGGCTTCAATGATCTATGGAGTTAGCAGAAACGGCAGGAAAGGAATAGGATACCAAGGTAAGGTTCCTACACCAAAGAATGTCATGGACTTAACCATTAAACACACTCCTCTAAATTCACACTTTGTGTATGGTCACACACATGATATCAAATATACTAGCAGTAAGCACTCTGTGAAACCAAAATTCAACCAGAGTTTTGGTAAAACTAACAAATCAGGACCCAAGAAAATCTGGGTACCTAAGGATAAAATAATACATGTTGCAGATATCTTTAGCTGCAAGTCAGAAACACCAGTCATGGTACCTGGACTCTGGCTGCTCACGACACATGACGGGAAGAAGGCATATGTTCCAAAGCCTGGAACTTAAGCCTGGAGGCCACGTTGGCTTTGGAGGCAATCAGAGGGGAAAGATAATTGGCTCTGGAACTGTAGGTAATGGAAATCTTCCCTCTATTAATAATGTTCTGCTAGTAGATGGATTGATGCATAATCTGTTATCCATAAGTCAATTAAGTGATAACGGTTATGATATAATCTTTAATCAAAAATCATGTAAAGCTGTTAGTCAGAAAGATGGGACTATCCTGTTTAATGGTAAGAGGAAAAACAACATTTACAAAATTAAACTTTTAAAACTAAAGAGTCAGAATGTAAAATGTCTTCTGTCTGTTAACAACGAGCAATGGATCTGGCACAGAAGATTGGGGCATGTTAGTATGAGAAGAATATCTCAGATTAACAAACTCAATCTGGTCAGAGGACTTCCTAATTTGAAGTTCAATTCAGATGCTCTGTGTGAAGCATGTCAGAAAGGCAAATTTGCAAAACCTTCTTTTAAATCCAAAAATGTTGTTTCCACCTCTAAGCCATTAGAACTTCTGCACATTGACTTATTTGGACCAGTTAAAACTGCTTCAGTCAGTGGTAAGAAGTATGGGTTAGTAATCGTAGATGACTATAGCAGATGGACATGGGTAAAGTTCTTAAGACACAAGGACGAGTCACACTCTGTGTTTGTTACCTTCTGTAACCAAGTTCAGAATGAAAAAGATCTTAGAATCGTTAAAGTCAGAAGTGATCATGGTGGAGAATTTGAAAATAAAGATTTTGAGTCATTCTTTAATGACAAAGGCATTCTGCATGATTTCTCTTGTCCTAGAACTCCCCAACAAAATGGAGTTGTAGAACGAAAGAACAGAACATTGCAAGAAATGGCCAGAACCATGATCAATGAGACAAACGTTGCTAAGACTTTCTGGGCAGAGGCAATAAACACAGCGTGCTACATTCAGAATAGAATCTCAATAAGACCTATTCTGGAAAAGACTCCATATGAATTGTGGAAGAACAGAAAGCCCAACATTTCATATTTTCATCCATTTGGATGTACTTGCTTTATATTGAATACAAAGAATTATTTGAACAAGTTTGACTCTAAGGCATAGAAGTGTATTATGTTAGGATACTCTGAACGCTCAAGAGGGTACAGAGTATACAATACAGAAACACAGATTGTGGAAGAATCAATCAGTGTTCGTTTTGATGATAAGCTTGACTCTGAAAAGTCAAAGCAGAATGAAACTTTTGCAGGTATAGAAATTGAATTTGCAGGTCCTGAAGACAAGTCATCAGAAGCTCTCAACACAGACATTCCTTCAACGTCTGAAAGGAGCACTGCTAGAAATCCTACAACAGCTGCTGATCAACCTCAGAAGAGATTACCCAGAAGCAGTTTGGATCACCCAGAAGAGACTATCCTAGGAAGAAAGGAAGATCCAATCAGAACAAGAGCAAGCTTCAGAAACTCTGAAGAAACTCTTATGGGACTTGTGTCTCTGATTGAACCTTCTTCTATTGATGAAGCACTTATGGATAATGATTGGATTCTGGCAATGCAAGAAGAGCTGAATCAATTCACCAGAAACGACGTATGGGATCTCGTTCCCAGACCAAAAGGATTCAACGTCATTGGAACAAGATGGGTGTTCAGAAACAAGCTAAATGAACAAGGTGAAGTCATCAGAAACAAGGCACGACTGGTTGCACAAGGTTATAGTCAGCAAGAGGGGATAGACTATACAGAAACCTTTGCCCCAGTCGCCAGGTTAGAATCTATCAGACTTTTAATTTCATTTGCTGTTAATAGAGGCATCACTCTGTATCAGATGGATGTCAAAAGTGCATTCTTAAATGGTTATATAGAAGAAGAAGTTTATGTTCACCAACCCCCAGGTTTTGAAAATACAAAACATCCAGAACATGTTTTCAAACTAAAGAAGTCACTGTATGGTCTGAAACAAGCTCCCAGAGCTTGGTATGAAAGGCTAAGTAACTTTCTGCTTGAAAATGAATTCACCAGAGGGAAAGTGGACACTACTCTATTCTGTAAAACAGTTAAGAGTGACATCTTAGTCTGTCAAATTTATGTTGATGATATCATTTTTGGTTCTACTAATCCTTCTCTTGGAAGAAAATTTGCTAAGTGTATGCAGGCAGAATTTGAGATGAGCCTCATGGGGGAACTGAAATTCTTTCTAGGAATTCAGATCAATCAAACTCCAGAAGGAACTTACATTCATCAGAGCAAATACATCAGAGATCTTCTTAAGAAATTTGACCTCTCAGAATGTAAGCCATCAAAGATTCCAATGCATCCCACGTGCATTCTGGAAAGAGAAGAGGTAAGCAAAAGTGTAGAACAGAAAGTCTACAGAGGTATGATTGGTTCTCTCCTCTATCTGACTGCTTCAAGACCTGACATATTATTCAGTGTTTGTATCTGTGCTAGATTCCAATCAGATCCTAGAGAATCTCACTTAACAGCTGTTAAGCGAATTTTCAAGTATCTGAAAGGTACTACTAATCTGGGTTTGTTTTATAGAAAATCTAGTGATTACAGCTTAGTAGGCTACTGTGATGCTGATTTTGCTGGAGACAGAGTGGAACGTAAAAGTACTTCTGGAAGCTGCCAGTTTCTGGGAGAAAATCTGATCTCTTGGTCCAGCAAAAGGCAATCAACAATTGCTCTGTCAACAGCAGAAGCTGAATACATAGCAGCAGCAGGATGTAGCACACAAATGCTCTGGATGAAGAGTCAGCTTGAAGACTTCCAGATTTTTGAGAGTAACATTCCTATACTTTGTGATAATACTTCTGCAATTTGCTTAAGTAAGAATCCTATTTTACATTCTAGGGCTAAGCATATAGAAATAAAGCATCACTTCATTAGGGACTATATTCAGAAAGGTATTTTGAACTTAAAATTTATAGATACAGACCATCAATGGGCTGATATCTTTACTAAACCCCTTTCAGAAGATAGGTTTAATTTCATTCTGAAACATCTCAGCATGAAAGTATGCCCAGAATGAAAATGTTTTAATTCCATATATTTATCTTCAGAATGTAATTATTTTACTGTGAACTTCTGATCAATCTTCTTTCAGAAAGATAGAACATGCAGATTGTATCAGATGCAAGTCTAAAGATCTGAGAGTCTAATCTCAAAGGTAGACGTGCTGATCACTACATCAAACAAATGTCATCCAATCATCAGCATATCTCTGAAGCAGAACGCGTGCACGCTTCTGAGAAGGCAAAGCGCTGATTGGGTGCATTGAGACACATGTCTGGTAACCGTTTTTAAGTATCTTTCTCAAATCCCCCAAAATCAGCAAGCATTTAATGAAAAGTAATCATGCTTTTAAATGGCAATCATGATTTTTCTCTCTCTTAAAAACGTTTAACTTTTCAAAACATTTTTGAAAACTCTATTTAAGCACATTAATCTCTCATTTATTCTTTACGCTTTCTCACAATCAATCAAGCATTTTCTGCATATTTCTGAGTTCATCCCTTGCAAACCTTTTTCTCAATTCATTCTCAAAGCTTTTTTAGTGTGAACAATGGCATCCTCCAGCATTTCTGCAGGCAATCAGAAGAAAGCAACTTCTGAGCAATATCAGGTGCCACTCAGAACTCTCCTCACTCCGGTGAAGAACCTTGAAGTGCTCTCTGAGTTAATCATTGACTTTGAAAGCTTGAAGGAAAATGGCTTTGACCTAACTGAAGAAATTAGGGCTCAAAAGTGGGAGAGGTATTTCGATAGGTTGGTTGGACCAACATTTCAGCTCTGGTCACAGTTCAGACTATGGGTACGTGCTGAAGCCCTCAAGTTGCAGGATATCAACTATGAGCAGGCACAACAGAACTTCAGCAAGCTGCTGAAGGAAGTTGAAAGTCAGCTGCCTCAGGAAGTTGTGCTCCCTCTGGACAGTGAACCTTGGTCTGAGAAACAGCAAGCTGCAAAGGTGCAACCATCAAAAGAAGACAAGACCATTCAGGCTGAAGAAAATCAAGCAGAGGATGTCGCTGAAAGTTCTGAGAAGCCTCCTCCTTCTGATGCTTCTCAAGCTGCCTTGGACAGGCAGACTCTGGAAGAACTAAGGCTGAATGACTTGCGTCTACAGCAGCGGATGGAAGAAAATGATCAGAAGATGAAAGCACGAATGGATGTGCAGGACAGCAAGATTGACACTGTTGTCAGCATGGTTCATAAGCAAAATGAAACTTCTGAAAAGATTCAAGCGATGCTGGAGAGCCTGTTCACACGCTTGCCTCCTTAACCTTAAATCTTTTTTCATGCATGACCTTTTCCATATTTTCTTGATTTTCTGATGTACTGTTTTGATTATGTTTTGTAATATTTTCTTGCTCTGATTCTGAACTATCCTAATATAATCAGTTTTTCTGATCTTAATTGTTTTAGCACATCACCAACACTTTTTGATTGCTGACAAAAAGGGGGAGAACAAGAATGATATTTAAATCAATAACGGCTAACTAGACAGAAATTCTCAAACATTCTAACTTTATTACTTGAAATGTTTTTTTTCTGTTTTGTTTAAAGTCTACAGGCACAAGGAAGCTCCTGGACGCTCTGAAGACTAGAAACTCTGATCAATGTTGCTCTGATCAATATGAAGTTCTGATCGTCCTAATACTCTGATCCAAAGCAAAGCTCTGACAAGAAAAGCTCTGAAGCTCTGCTCTCTGATAAGTCAAAGACTCTGATAATCTGATGTTCAAAGAAAGAAAAAGATCTGATCCTGAAGAACACGTATAATCAAAGGGAAGTAATCAACTCAGGGGTAGTATCTCTTAACTCTGACTTCTCCGTACTTCTTAACTCTGATACATATTCCAGATACCTTTTCACGTTATTTTCATTTAAAATATCTAGTTTTTGTCATCATCAAAAAGGGGGAGATTGTTAGAACAATGTTTGAATCTACTACCCTATATTTAAGTTTTGATGATAACAAAGTGAAAAGATATAGTATTTATAAGTGTCATGAATGAACTATCTGCTGCCTAAAATTATTATGTTCTGACTTGCAGATACGCTGATTGAAATAAGCAAGATCACATCTATTCAGCATCAGAATTTGATTTCATACACCAGCATCAGAAGTTGCTACATCAGAACGTCAAGATCAGATGATCAACTCACGTACATGCTGAAGCTTGATGAACAAGACTGCGCTCAAACACTCTGATACAGAAACACAATAGTTCATCAGCAGCGAAGCAGAATCAGAATGAGCCAAGCCAGAACTTGCGTTAAGTAAGCAACGGTACTGTGCATTGAAAGCTAATTAATTCCAACGGCCTCATTCCAGACAAGATCTGCTCAAAAAGGAAAGCTTGTTATTAGCATTGAATCAAGAATATTGCATCCAACGTTCATCATCTCAAGTGCTATATAAACAAGACTTTGAAGATTGAAATGGTTAATGCTCTCCAAATCTCTACACGCACAAAGCTGAACCATAATCTTCGTCCTACCAGTTTTGCTAAACCACATACTCTGATATTCCATTACTGTTTAGCAATCTAGTTTCTAAGCTTCATTTGTGTACACATCACAGTTGTGATACAGTTTTGTAGAAAACATCCACACACATTGTTTTATACCTTTGTAAGTAAGTGTTGCCTTGACAAACCGGGTTGTGGTTTGAATCAAGAAGGCTTTAGCAGTTGTTAAAGCAGTCTGTAATATTCAGTTGAATATAGTGAATTAAGACCTCGTTGGAGAGAGGCGAAATCACCTTGACGGGTGGACTGGAGTAGTTTGAGATCAAACGAACCAGGATAAAAATATCTTGTCAATTGCTTTAGATTTCAGTTTTACAATTCAACCCCCCCCTTCTTGTGTTTTTCACCCCTTCAGAAGGATGGTAAGGTTCGAATGTGTGTTGACTACAGGGATCTGAACAGGGCGAGCCCCAAGGATGGTTTCCCTCTGCCTCATATCGATTTTCTAGTTGACAACACCGCTCAGCACAATGTATTCTCCTTTATGGATGGTTTCTCCGGTTATAATCAGATCAAGATAGCTCCCGAATACATGGAGAGGACAACCTTTGTTACTCAATGGGGTACCTTTTGCTACAAGGTCATGCCTTTTGGACTGAAGAACGCTGGGGCAACGTATCAACGTGCCATGGTTGCTTTGTTTCATGACATGATCCATCATGAGATTGAAGTATACATCGACGATATGATTACAAGGTCCTAAACTAAGGAGGAAGACCTTGACCATCTACAAAAGCTATTTGACAGGCTGAAGTTGTACAAGCTGAGGTTAAACCCGAACAAGTGCACCTTCGGGGTGAGATCTGGTACGCTAAAGGGTTTCATCGCGAGTGACAAAGGTATTCAAGTGGATCCTCCAAAAGTGAAATCTATATAGGAAATGCCAGCTCCCAGAACAGAGATAGAAGTCAGAGGCTTTCTGGGACGTCTGAACTACATTTTCCAATTCATCTCACACCTGACTGCTACTTGTGAGCCAATCTTCAAGCTGCTGAAGAAATATCAAGTAGTACGTTGGAACGATGAATGCTAGGCGGCTTTCGAAAGGATTAAAGAGTATCTCCAAGAGCCACCTATTCTGATGCCACCAATTGAAGGGAGACTTCTAATCCTATACTTGACAGTACTCGACAACTCAATGAGGTGTGTGATGGGTCAGCATGACGAGTCTGGCCGAAAAGAGCATGCTATTTATTACCTTAGAAAAAAGTTTACTGACTGTGAGACCAGATACTCACTGCTCGAGAAAACTTGCTGCGCTTTGGCATGGGCTGCTCGCCGGCTGAGACAGTATATGCTAACTCACACTACTCTATTGATATCAAAGATGTATCCAATCAAGTATATCTTCGAGAAGCCTGCCTTGTCCGGAAGAATAGCAAGATGGCAGATGATCTTGACTGAGTATAACATCCAATATACGACCCAAAAGGCGATCAAGGGAAGTGTGTTGGCAGACCATTTGGCACATCAAGCAGTGGATGATTACCAGTCTATGAACTTTGAATTCCCAGACAAGAATATCATGTTGGTAACTGATTGCGAGACACCTGGACCAGATGAAGGACCTGAGGAAGGATCCCGATGGTCTATGTACTTTGATGGAGCTTTGAATTCTTTGGGTAACGACATTAACACTGTGATCATATCTCCTAAAGGCTCTCATACTCTGTTTATCACCCGACTATGTTTCAATTGCACTAACAATATGGCAGAGTATGAAGCGTGCATTATGGGTCTTTGAGCAGCAATTGACCTAAGGATCAAGTTTCTGAGTGTCTTCGGAGATTCCGCTCTCGTGATCAGTCAGATCAAAGGCGAGTGGGATACGAAACACCCAAATCTTATTCCTTATAAGGAGTATATGTTGATGTTGCTTCCCCATTTGGAGGAGATAACCTTTGAACACTTCCCTAGTAAGGAGAATCAGTTGGCGGACGCGCTAGCTACAATGTCTTCTATGTTCAAAGTCAATTGGGACAACAAAGCTCCCCAGATTATCATTGAAAGATTGGAAGAACCTTCACATTATTGTGATCTTGAGATTGAAGAGGTAATAGAAAAGCCCTGGTATCATGCAGTGGAGAGGTACCTTGAAGCTCAGGAGTACCCCGAGGGTGCATCTGTTAATGATAAGAAGTTTCTGAGGAGTTTCGTAGCAAAGTTCTTCATCAACAATGGCATTCTTTACAAGCTTAACCATGATTCGACCTTACTATGTTGTGTGGATAAGAATAAAGCGGAAAGGATCATGGCGGAGTTACATGAAGGTACTTTTGGAACTCATTCCAGTGGACACACCATGGCAAAGAAAATCCTTCGGGCAGGATATTATTGGTCCACAATGAAAGCTGACTGTTATCAGCACTCTCAGACATGTCACAAGTGCCAAGCATATGCTGATAAGGTGCACATACCTCCAGTTCCTCTAAACGTCTTGACGACACCTTGGCCTTTTGCAATGTGGGGCATTGATATGATCGGCGAGATCAGACCTACGACATCCAACGGGCATCATTTCATCCTGGTAGCTATTGATTACCTTACGAAGTGGGTTGAAGCAGCTTCCTTTGCTACTGTAACCAAGAACGTCGTGGCACGGTTCATTCGGCACAATCTGATCTTTCGATACGGTATACCAGAGAGGATCATTGTGGATAATGGTACCAATCTCAACAACAAGATGATCACTGAACTCTGCGAGCAATTCAAGATACAGCATCACAACTCTTCTCCATACCGGACGAAGATGAATGGAGCTATGGAAGCGGCTTATAAGAACATTAAGAAGATTGTGCAGAAGATGACAGTGACATACAAAGATTGGCACGAGATGTTACCATTTGATCTTCATGGGTACCGTACCTCAGCGCGGACGTCAACAGGGGCAACACCCTACTCCTTTGTTTATGGCATGGAGGCAGTCTTGCCCATTGAAGTTCAGATACCCTCTCTTCGGATCATGAAGGATGCATGTTTGAGCAAAGATGACTGGATTCAGACCCGACTTGATCAGCTGAACCTAATCGACGAAAAGAGACTTACTACTATTTGTCATGGTCAGACATATCAAAAACAGATGATCAAGGCATTTAACAAGAAATTTAGACGACAAGAGTATCAATTTAGGGATCTGGTAATCAAACGCATTATTCTACCTCAAGGTGATCCCAGGGGCAAATGGACCCCTACTTACGAAGGGCCATTTATGGTTAAGAACATTTTCTCAGGAGGAGCTATGATTCTAACCACCATGGATGGTGACGACCTTCCTCACCCCATCAATGCAGACATAGTGAAAAGATACTACGCATAATCAAAAACCCGCTAGGTTGACTGGCCTAGGCAAAAATAAGGGCTTCCCGGCGGACCAAAAGGGTTCGGGCAAAAATAAGGGATGAAAATGAAAAATCTGTACACCCGGCAATTCGAAAACCTGAAAAGGCGGCTTGGGCAAAAAAGGGTATCCCGGTGGACTGAAAACCCGAAAGGGCGGTCCAGGAAAAAATTAGGGATCAAAGCGTAACACTATGTCTCATTGGATCACTTGCATCCAGACTTCGGTATCGACTATCAAGCACGGACGACCTTAATCAATCTGATTCACCTTCAACCAAGTAGCAAAGTGATGGGATGCTCGAGGATATAAAGGCAATAGCAGAGTTGGAACCTAGTGGGATTATTCACGTAGCTGTTTTGTTTTCTTTTCACAAATTGTGTAAATTAAATCGTTCGGCGGCGTTCTCTTACTTGGACGTCAGCCTCTTGTATAAAAACGCCTATTTACAGGCCAAACTTCAAAATCAATACAATTCATTTTTAAAGAAATTTCAAACTATTTTTCCTTTATCTGTTTTGTTTTGCAAAGAATGTCCAATGGTCGTTTTTGATATATGAATTTGACATTAATTGTTGCTCATAAATATTTACATGCGAAACAAAAGATGAATTACGGGTAACATCAGAAACAGAGGCAATACGAATTGTCCGAACTGTACAGTTGCTCTGTCCACCAGGTACAAAGGTATATTCAGCTGAAGAATATGGCTAAGATACTTTCACTCCCCGCAAAGTAAGGCAATGATGGTAGCTCTCCTCCAGATGAGACTTGCAACTATGAGTGAATCAGCAATGTTCTCCCCAAGCAGAGTTGACATACCATCAGCACTAAAAAGGCTTGATATCCCCGGCAGTCTTAATATTCCCTAGCGGAGTATAAGAATGTTCCCCGATAGAATACAAGATACCCCCAGTGGAGTTAATATTTCCCCAGCACGGTCTGAAAAAACTTCCCCAACGGAGTTGAATCATCATCCCCAATAGACTCTGGAAGTTTATCCCCAGTGGAGTACAAAATAAATCTCCCCAGCCCAGTTCAAAGGATCATTCCCAGCAAATTCAGAGGATTATCCCCACAAAACCCTACCAGGTTTATCCCCAGCAAGTTGCAACTGAAAGATCACCCCAGCGAAGTTTTTTCCTTTCACAAGCAGGAATTCAATCCTCAACAGATTCAGTATCACCAGAAACGGTAATCCATCCCCAGCAGAGTTTGTCAGTGGAATCTTCAGCAGAGCATCTCTTCCCCACAGGGTAACCTCCTCATCAGTTTATTCCCCAATGGAGTTCTCTTCTCCTGTAGGTTTATTACCTTTGTTCATCATCCCCAGCGGAAACGAAAAATTCAACTCTACTCTCCATCAGCTATCCGAGATTTATTTTCCCCAGCTAAAACATTACATTTCCATACATCATGATACATGCATAAACACATCATACCATACAATCTCATTTATGCTGAGAACATCATTGCTTGATCCATATCATGCATTGCATATGACTGACCTTTACCTTTCAGGAAAGATGCAGTTAAATTCTCAACTATATCAAAAGACCTTGCCTGGTCCAGTTAAATCGATTCCTAAAGATTTTTCTGATGACGATCCAGTCAAAGGCCTTCTCTGGTCCAATAAAGTCGATTCCTAAAGGTTTTCCTAATGCCGATCCAGTTGAAGTTATTCAAAGACCTTGCCTGGTCCAATTAAATCGATTCCTAAAGATTTTTCTGATGTCGATCCAGTCAAAGGCCTTCTCTGGTCCAGTAAAGTCGATTCCTAAAGATTTTCCTGATGCTGATCTAGTTGAAGTTATTCCAAGACCTTTCCAGGTCCAGTTAAATCGATTCCTAAAGATTTTTCTGATGCCCATCCAGTCAAAGGCCTTCTCTGGTCCAGTAAAGTCGATTCCTAAAGATTTTCCTGATGCCAATCCAATTGAAGTTATTCCAAGACCTTGCCTGGTCCAGTTAAATCGATTCCTAAACATTTTTCTGATACCGATCCAGTCAAAGGCTTTCTCTGGTTCAGTAAAGTCGATTCCTGAAGATTTTCCTAATGCCGATCCAGTTGAAGTTATTCCAAGACCTTGCCTGGTTTAGTTAAGTCGATTCCTAAAGATTTTTTCTGATGCCGATCCAGTCAAAGGCCTTCTCTGGTCCAGTCAAATCGATTCCTAAAGATTTTTCTTATGCCAATCCAGTCAAAGAAGACAAAACCTCCTCTGGTCCAGTTAAATCGATTCCTAAAGATTTTTCTGATGCCAATACAGTCAAAGAAGACAAAACCTCCTTTGGTCCAGTTAACTCGATTCCTAAAGATTTTTCTGATGCCAATCCAGTCAAAGAAGACAAAACCTCCTCTGGTCCAGTTAAATCGATTCCTAAAGATTTTTCTAATGCCAATCTAGTCAAAGAAGACAAGACCTTCTCTGGTACAGTTAAATCGATTCCTAAAGATTTTTCTGATGCAGATCCAGTTGAAGATTTCCAAGACCTCCCCTGGTCCAGTTAAATCGATTCCTAAAGAATTTTCTGATGCCAATCCAGTCAAAGAAGACAAGACCTCCTCTGTTCCAGTTAAATCGATTCCTAAAGATTTTTCTGATGCCAATCCAGTCAAAGAAGACAATACCTCCTCTGGTCCAGTTAAATCGATTCCTAAAGATTTTTCTGATACCAATCCAGTCAAAGAAGACAAGACCTCCTCTGGTCCAGTTAAATCGATTCCTAAAGATTTTTTTGATGTCGATCCAGTTAAAGTTATTCCAAGACCTTGTCTGGTCCAGTTAAATCGATTCCTAAAGATTTTTCTGATGCCGATCCAGTCAAAGGCCTTCTATGGTCCATTCAAATCGATTCCTAAAGATTTTTCTGATACCGGTCCAGTTGAAGTTATTCCAAGACCTCGTCTGATCCAGTTAAATCGATTCCTAAAGATTTTTCTGATCCAGTCAAAATTAATCCAAGACCTCCTCTGGTTCAGTCATATCGCCGATAAGATCTCCCTGATTCATATTCCAGTTGAAGTTCAGAACACCTACCAACGGTCTCCAAATGGAATCTATAAGCCCATTCCGGACATCACAATGCTGATACCATGTCTTGCGAGTGCAAATTTCTGGGCACTTTAGTGTTCAATCATCTCCCACCTTCGGATCACGAAAGGCCTGAAAGTCAATCTATATCCTCAGGTTTAAGAAGATTGAACAGGGGCAGCTTTTGTACCCCAAAATTTGCCCTCCCATATTTCTGAAGACATTGCAAGAATAATCTCCAAGTGG
The DNA here is from genome assembly GCA_948472305.1 of Vicia faba. NCBI lineage: Eukaryota > Viridiplantae > Streptophyta > Magnoliopsida > Fabales > Fabaceae > Vicia > Vicia faba. Next base: position 1,409,293,263 of record OX451736.1, read on the forward strand.
CTCAAGATTGCTCAAGAGTTGGACAGTCAAATCATCTCCTAAGGCAGTCAAACTCAAACTAGGGTTTTGTGTTGAATCAAGATCCTTGCATCCAAATGACCTCAAGTTCTCAACAATGTCCTAATATGTTCACAAGGTCATCCATGTCAAATTTCAAGCCTTGCAGAGGAAGTTTGTTCAGTCAATTACTCAAGAGGTCCAAAAATCGACTGTGCTAGGGCAAAAGTCAACTGTGACCTACAAATAGTAAAACCTCAAGATTTTTTGTCAACATTCTAATTTTTAAGGATATTTCATCATTTTATCAAGAGTTGATCATGATTCATCAAGGATTGCTCAAGATTCATCAAGATTCAAAAGTTGCTAAATTAGGGTTTTGTAGGAAAAGTCAACTCAACTTTGACCAAGCATAACTTTCTCATACTTTATGAGAAATGACCCATCCAAAGCTCATTTTTAATAGGATGCAATTTCCTACAATCCATCTTCATACCACAAGATCAAGAAATGCACTCACAAAAAGTTATAAATTTGGACATTATAGGTCATTTTTGAAAGTCAACAAAAACACCTTTTTTTTCCAAAGCTTATAACCTGAGAATGGAATATCAAAATTAGATGAGACCAAAAGGGTTGGTTAGAGGACATCTCAAGGTTTCTAAAAAGTCCCATAAGACCTCCAAGAGTTCAAAATTGAAGAAGTTATGCATTGTTGAAGTTGGGCATTTTTCCAAAATTGCCAAAAGTTAACTATCACCAAAACTTCACATTTTGTCAAATGAGCCCACTTTTCCCACTTGATTTGATCCTGTTACACTACACACGTGTCCCATCTTCAGCCTTGTGTCCATTTATTAATTTTTCTATTTTATTTGATTTTTATTGAATTAATTCATTTTAAATCAATTTAAATCCAAATAAAATCTAAATATTGATCACTTGGTATCTTTTTGATTGATACGGGTCTTAATTATCATTATGGACATGGTCAAACTCGAATCAAGCCATATCATGAACAAAATATTGGATTTGGAATCAAATTGGAAGCTTTTTAATGAAGGTTCATATCATATCTCCAAGCATTGAAACACCAAGATTCAGTCCACTAAACTTGACCTAATGCATTGCCTTATACATATACAAGCTAAAGAGGCACAAATCAATACCTAGAGGCTGCAAAAACATCAAAACCAAACTTGAGAAAATTGCAAAAAAAGCTTGAAATTGAAATTTGTTTTATAGGCCAATTCAAAGCAAAATCTCAACACTACTCTCTTGCTGGACATCCACTGAGTCTATAGCAATCAAAAGCAAGGCCATTCACATCCTCAATCGCGTTGTAAGTCTCGCTGAAAGTCGCTCTGCACTTGAATTCATATCTCATAGTTATTGCATTTTTATGCCAAAATCTTTACATATTCATGCTTGTCATTCCATTTAGAAACTTTCTGCATCATCTGATTGTGTTTTCATGAGCCATAGCCCCATACCCGAACCTAGGGTTTTGGAAGCTTGTTTTTGGGTTTTTTATTTACAGGCAAAATTGATGCAAACAATGGACATGGACGTGATCAGAGAAAGGAGACGAGCATGACTATGTTTTTAGATTGAGTTTTAATGGCCTAAAATTGATTTTAGAAGACACCTACGCATTTAGCTGCGGATGAAAATCTGCAGGTAAAATAACCAGGTCTCCACGAGGAAGACGAAGGCGTGTCTCCCTCCTATTGGACAATTCAAACTTTCGCGCTTATTTTTTATAATTCTGGCATAATATTTGTTTTGTTATATAACAATTGTTATCCATTATAATGACAAATGAAGTGCAGTGGTCCAGTGGTCAAGGGGAGCGTTTCTTAAGGCATGGTTGGATGGAGGTCAGGGCTTCGATCCTTGCCTCCAGCACTTTACATTTTTCTTTGTATTATTGTGCAATCAGGTGCAAACCCATAGAGGAAGCCTATCACACTCCTTCAAATCACCAGGCGCCAGATGACCTCCAGGCCAAATCTGATGGTCCAGAGGGGAGATCCATCATACACTCAAGTCAGCGCATGTGTGGAGAATCAGCAAAGTCAAAAGAGGCTTGCAATATTGGGCCTTGAAAGTGCTAAACAAACCCCCTGATCAGGCCCATTATTTCTAACTCTCTTTATTTTCTCTTTTTTTTTTATTTGTTTTAATTAATTGTTTTGTATTATTATTTTTATTATTTAATTACTAACCAATTAAATCTTTTTCTCATAAAATCAAAAACCAAAAAATATATTTTATTTATAAAAATTAAATTCATCATCTTATTTTTGTAAATAAATTAATTCAATTAATTTAGTTTAATTAGGTTTAACTTTTAATATTTTTGCAATATTTAAAATCAATGTAGATAATTAGGTTTTACTAATTTAAATCAAATTCATTTTATTTCTTTAAATATCCAAAAAGCCAAAAAATATTTTTTTAATTTATTTATTTATTTAATTAACTTAACTTAATTCCTTTTTAACCCAAAATAAACCAAAAAATGCTTTCTTTCAAAAAAGGGTCAAAACCCTAAAAAACTCGCATTCGATTTAACTTTCCGCACACGATCTATTTTGTCATATTATTGTAATTGCTTCCGGAATGTAATAGCTCTTAAATAGGACATTATTTTATCGCTTTATTTTATTTTCCGCATTTTAATTTCAAGGGTTGTTTTTGGCGATGTAAATACCCGACGCCTTGTAATAATTAGATTTAATTTCCGCAATTTAAATTCCAAAATCTATAAACTGTTAGATGTTTGATAATAGGGAATGCATGACAAGATCGAATGTATGTACTTAAAATCAACATAGATAACCCATTGACATGTACAAAGATAAAATAACCGAAATAACATACTCGCACATGCGCACTCTTAGGGTACACCTCGCTTGGTTGCCTTCGAACGTGGTCATTGAGTATAGGAAGTTTTAGAGGTCGTCCTCTTGTCCAAAGATCATGGTTGCCTCAAAACGGTTGCCTCAGAAAAATGATCTAAGACATTAGGGTTACCGCTAAGGCGTCCTAACATTACTTTAGTGACCGCACATCCCTTAATCGAATTGACCCTTAAAACTCCAACGGCGATGCTACCTACTCATCAATAGTGGGCTAGCATTGTCTAAAGGACATTTCTACATATTAATTCCTTTTTTGAGTAGGTAGATGGTTCTTAAGTACTTGCTCCTTTCAAAATAAAATAAAACTTTTCGCACTTACACCTTTCAAACAAAAACTTCTTTCAAACCCACAAACACAAAGAAAAGCAATTTTTGAAAACACTTTGAGCAAGTACCTAAGAGCCCGTGGATAACCACGGATAGAAAGGATGCTAACACCTTCCCTTTCTATAATCTACCCCCGGACCCGAGAAACATCTCAAAAAAGGAATTTTTCTGTGCTTTTTTCCTTTCCTTGTTGGATAAAATAAAAGACGGTGGCGACTCTTGCTTACCGCGACATTTTGCAAAAACAAACGCAAAACGCGAACCAACATTCCAAAAACAATCAATTCTCTCCCACCGTATCACAGAGACAAAAGTTAGCGCTATGTTAAGCAATCATAAGGGGATTTATATAGAAGTCGCACCTTTTTTGAGGTCGGTCAATAGCAAACTATGTACAAACCACAAATCTATGTATTAAAAAATAAAAGAATAAGGATTTTAAAATGATTATAATATGGAAATAATAGAGGAAAAATAGAAACTATTATAAATTTAATCAAGAAAAATTAAGTAAGGCCATATAAAAATCAGAAATGTGAAAATAAAAATCATATAAAGTGAACAATAATAAATAATATCAAAACACAAAATAAAATTCTGAAAATATAAAAATAAGAAAGAGAAAAATCAAAAGTATTTTCCATAATTTTTTTCAAATTTTTTGGAATTAAAATGAATTTTCTATGAATTTTTGAAATTTAAAACAATTAAATATAAAAATCAGAAATAAAAAATAAAGTCTAAAATATGTGGGTCATTGGATGAGAGTCAAAACACGTTAGTAATCAAATCCAAGGGATCTGGCACGCTGTGCATATCATGGTCATTAATGAATAAAGCACATGATTCAATATAAAATAAGAAATTCTAAAATTCCAAATGACGTTGTTTCATTGGTTGAAGGATGACACATTGGTCATCTTAAACCTCCAACCAGTCTCAACACCAGGTCGCTCAAAGTGTAAAATTAGAGCACAAACTGGTACCATTCACTTCGTCTCATCAAGTCTAAAACAACCAAACCTTCACAAAAAATTCATGTAAATTGTAGCTCCAACAATTTGGAAGAGAAGTTTTGAAAATGGATTTGAAATTTCATGGTCAAAACGTGTTTCTAGTTAAAAGCAAGTGTTGCAACTAGAACCAGGATGACAAGAGCTTTACAATAGTATCAAAGTTTGAGACAATTGATGGAGGAATCTACCTATTGAAGTTAACTTACAGAGCTCTGAAATTGGACTTTGCTAGCACGATTTAGAGAGTTTTAGAAGTTGATTCTTCTTCTGTTAGCTTCCGTTAGGTTCAAGGAAGGTGAATTGATAAAGAAAATGGATTAGAGAAAGCTAGAACACTGATTTCGAAGTTGCAGAAAAATTAGCTATGAAAGAGTTTGGCTGAGTGATTTTGGCTGTTCAAGCTTGAGAAAAATGAGTGGAATAGAGTCTGTATTTATAGTAGAAGTGAATAGGATCAAGAGGAGGGGTGAATGGTGTAATTTGGAGGGAATTCGAGCACACTTGTGATCATGAAGAAAGTGTGATCACATGTGCATCAAAACTCATCCAAATGATGCGTTTTGACACTCTAAATGGTCCAAACACGTTTGTTAATCAAGTTTAAGTGTAAAAAGCGTGTAATTTTGGTGATTAGAAGTTGTATTATGGAAATCAAATTATGACTGTTTGAGAAACATTAGTTCCAAGGTACCATTTTTGAACCAATGGCATTTTTAACTCAAGGGTTCTTAGGGCATGATTATTGAAGCTTTAGAAAGAGGAAGTTGCAAGCTTTGCAGTGGTAAAATAATGGGATAAAATGGTTGCTTGATCTGAAAGTTGCAAAGAATCAAAGTTGGGAAAAAGAAGTTGACTTTCCATACATAGAAAATATCTAAGTTTTTCTTCAAAAATGACTTATAATGTCTTTAACCCAAACATGGGCCTCCACTTGGAATTTGTTATTGACCAAAAAAGATGGCATGAAGTAGATCTGTTGAATGAAATTTTGAGACTGAAACCATTCAAAATCTCCAAAAATTGAGAGAGTTATTACTTGTTGAAATTGGAAAAATTTTATGAAATGACCTATAATCTTTTGCATCCTTAGGGCATCTTCCATCCACTTTTGCACTTTCCACTTTGAAGATGGGTTGAAGTTCACACATTCAAGATCATTATTGAAAAATAATGGGTTCAAGGTGAAAAAAATGTATCAAGTCATGATCATTTGAAGTCACATGAAGGAATTTGAGAGTTCATCTGGAGGACTTGTAATCTTTTTTCATCATCAAGTTTGTTACACACAAAATTTCCTTGAAACTTTGAAGTGATTTGTTAATAACCCTTTTAAGAGAAGGATGTATTTGTAATCACTTAAAAATACCAAAAGATGAGCAATATATACCCCTTATAAGTTCAAAACCCTAACTCCTAGAGCTAGAAAATGCATTGGGAGACCTTTGCAATTTTGATCAACCTTCTTGAACCAATAACTTTGTAATATAAATAGAAGTTATTGAGTATGATAATGAGAAGTCATAGAAACCAACACCACTTCTATATCTTGATAAATGAAGGAGATATGCACTTGTGATCAATGGAAACAAAGGCTTGTCCAACTATGCCAAACTTCTTCAATCAAACTGTATACCTTTGAAATATATTTGACAACTTGAAGTGTGTTGAATCATAATAGGCTTTGTCGTGATGTTATTTCAAACATCTTTAATGATGAGGCTTGAATATAAAGGAAGCTTTGCTAAGGAAGACACAAAGAATGAACTTATGAGTCTAAAGACAAGCTTTGATGGAATGCATTGTGCTTTCACCTACATCATCAACAACTAGGGCACACATATATTGTATTTTATTAGTTAAAGGGTAATCAAAACATAGATGATCACAAAAATACAAGTCAAGGTGCTTTGTGATTCCTCACAGAGAAAAGCTAAAGATTGTTAGAACATAGTTTGATTCTACAACCCTCAGTTAGAGTTTTGATGATAACAAAATACAAGATTAATTGAATTATGAGTTTTATATAAGACATAGATGCTACTTAAAATTATGTTGTGTATTTACAGGAAACTCTGATGGAATCAGCATCAGAATATCAATATCAGTATCAGCATCAGAATATATGTCAGCACCAGAAGATCAAAACATGTGTTACGCTGAAGTCTGATGAACAGAATCTGCGCTTAACATACCCTGACTCTGATCAAGATTTTAACTATGTCATCAGCACTCAGAAGCGCCAGAATAAGCTAAAGCCAAGAACGCTCTGATCTTCATTACGCAGAACATTCTGAAGTATCAACGGTACTGCATTCAAGGAAGATTAATTACCAACGGCTTTATTCCAAGACAAAGATCTTCTCAAAATGGAAAGAACGTAATGAGCATTGAAATGGAATTATGGACTGCAACGTATCTATTCCAAGGATATTTAAACAAATCAGTGAGAAAGGAAATGGCTAATGCTCTACAATACTCTACACGCATATACACGCCTAAAGCCAATAATCATCTTCGTCCTCACTCAATCAGTTTTCTAAAAGCTCTCAACCGCTTACTCTATAGTTCTAGCAATCTAGTTTCATATAAGCTTCATTTTGTGTATTATCACAATTGTGATATATAGTTTTTCTAGAAACATCAAACACACTTAATTGTTCATTTATCTGTGATAGAATTTCCTTGAGAAACCGGTCTATGGTTTGACTCAAGAAGGCTTTAGCAGTTGTTAAAGCAGTTTTGTATTCAGTTGAATATAGTGGATTAAGACCTCGTTGGAGAGAGGCGAAATCACCTTGACGGGTGGACTGGAGTAGTTTGAGATCAAACGAACCAGGATAAAAATAACGTGTTGTCTGCATTTGATTTCAAGTTTTAACAATTCAACCCCCCTTCTTGTGTTTTTCATATCTTCAAAGATAGGGAGGAAAAGCAAACCCTAGTGTGTGATCTTGTTGTGATTGAATTGATATTATATCACGAAGGGATTTTAGGGGCAAAAATTGGGGTACAATAGCCGCCCTTATTTAAGTTCCTTCTATCTGGAGATACGAAGGTTAAAATCTTAGTGGAGACGCGATTGAAGATACTTAAATATAAAACAAGCCCTACTTTGGCCCTAAGGTACCATGTAATGCTTATGATTATGAATGCAGATGAAAAAATCTAAAGGGACGCAAGACATCACTGGGGCTGTAAAAAGGTAAAAGAGGAAACAAAAGAAAAACTTGATTAGGAAAATAAATCAGTGGTGAAGGAAAGACAAGACTCTATTGGGGTAATTCCTAAGAGTGGATCCAAAGCATCGTCAACTCAAGAATTGAGGAGAGATAGTGAAGGAAAATGGTGATCGACAGATAACTGTGAACTATCAACTCACTAAGGGGATACCAAAATGTAATACCACTAAATTTCAAGATGTATTCAGAACTTATGACTGCGAACAAATGAACTTATATTGAGCAACAAAATCTCAACGACGAACTACCTTGCATAATGACATGGCTACCATTCATTGGAGTAAAAAAATATTTATAACGAACTACCATCCATCGGAGTAACAAAATATCAACGACGAACTACCTTCTATAATGACAAGGCAACCATCAATTGGAGTAACAAAATCTCAATAATGAACAATCTTCCATAATGACAAGGCTACCATCCATTGGAGTAACAAAATCTCAACAACGAACTACATTCCATAATGACAAGCCTACCATCCATTGAAGTAACAAAATCTCAACAACGAACTACCTTTAATAATGACAAGGGTACCATCCATTGGAGTACCATATCTCAGCAATGAACTACCTTCCATAATGACAAGGCTACCATCCATTGGAGTAACAAAATATCAACAATGAACTACCTTCCATAATGACAAGGCTTCCATCCATTGTAGTAATAACATCTCAACAACAAACTACCTTCCATAATGACAAGGCTACCATCCATTGGAGTAACAAAATCTCAGCAACAAACTACCTTCCATATTGACAAGGCTACCATCCATTGGAGTAATAAAATATCAGCAATGAACTACCTTCCATAATGACAAGGCTACCATCCTTTGGAGTAATAAAATATGAATCTTCTTTGGGAGTTATCAAATACACTGGGGGATGTACATGTTTCTCAAATAAAGAGACCTACCACTTGCTTCTATGACGAGGAAATGCAATAAAGACTTTCCTGAAGGAGGAAATATGGCTTCCAGTGCAAAGAGATGGAACTCCTGGAGAAATTCCAATAAATTCCAACTGAGGGGTTAAAATCTTCTTGTGCAAAATAAATACACATTCTCAAACTAAAGCCAAAAGCTTTCTGAAATCCGAATAATAATGTTGTTAAGGGTATCCACTCCAAATAGAAATAAACCGGAATGAAGCAGTAAACCAAAATACATCTCCTGAGAAATAAACTCAAGAGGTAATCCCATTCAATCCAGACAACGAGCTAAAAAGAAGGATGAAACAAAAATTCTTCCACGAGGGATAAATTTGTGGGGAAACATAACTCTATTAGAGAGAGAGTAACATAACTCTGCAAAACAGGATAATATACCAACAAGATATTAAAAAAATGCAAATGAGCAATGATTATGCATGATGCTGATATGAAGGTATGAATGGTATCATGTGTATGCTGATGAAACAATCATATAACACTGGGGATACACTCAAGACCAATAATGGGTACAATCAATACCTGGCTAAATCACAAACAGGATGGAAATTCCATAAGATAGTAAGCACTAACCGAGGAAACAAATTCTTATTCTACAACTTAACTTCGTTGGGGAGGCACAAGATCAAAGAAAACGGAGATGTAATATCTTCCTCTGAGCTTCTACTGGGAAAATACGAACTTTGGGGGAACAAAATGTTTGAGGTTCATACTTCTGCCAGGGTTGATTTCACTGGGGAAAAACAATATCATCTTATTGAGACATCAGTTGGAGATGACATACTGACTTCATTTGGAAGGATAATACTATATTGGTGAAGAATACTTCAAGATACATTCTGAATAATGAGAGTGACAATTGAACAAACTTCTTTGGGGAGGAAGTACGAAAAGCTCACGGGGCAACAATTTCAGAAAAATATCTCGTCTCAACATCACCCGAGGAATTTTCAAGAAGTCAAACACTATTGCAAGAAAACTTATGGGGATTTAAAATCCAATTCATCACTTGGTGGGAGAAAACCCAAACAGTTGATAACCAATTCAACACTTCTTCAATAAGACATTACCCTTGCCTGACTACCGAGCAAACAAATAAATGCTAGTACTACCGAAAGGAGATGTTTCATAAATGAGTCCAATCTCAGCATGTACGGAGAGACAAAACTTTTACCAAATGAGTGAAGCCTTCACATGGGAGACTTGGATAGAGTCCTCATATTACGCAAACCATTGAGTTTATCTGTCCTTGAAATCACTAATATTGTCCTCCTTGTACAACAAAATTTAAAGCAATTTGTAAATTCTTTTTTAAATTTTTTTTGTTATTTAATCTATTTTCTTTGATCATTACTATCAATAATAATTGAAATATTTATATGTTGAATAAAATAAGAATTGCAAAGAATTGGATAAAAGGCTCAAACATTATTAATAGAATGGTAGTCTGTGAATGGGAAGACTCCGTAGATGATTAAAAAGTTTGGAACATGGTAATATATATTGGAAAAGATACATTTAATTACAACGACCGCTATTCTCTCTAGCAACTTTGAATTCCTGAGCCGAAACTTTGGTCGAAGAGTAGCAAGATCCAAGCAGATTGTTGTCCATTGATCAAGTCTTGTCTAATGCAGTTACTTTCCAGAAAATCCCTAACTTTTTCCTAGGTTGTCCTTGCGGGCTTTCAACCTACCGGCAAAATTTATTCAGTTTATGTCTCTTATTTTTGCCTAGACCGCACTTTCGGGTTTTCGCCTACCGAGACGCTCCTTTTTGCCTAAGCCGCCCTTTCGGGTTTTCTTCTTAGCTAGTTGTTCTTTTATTTTTCTAGGCGAAGTATTTATTGACTGCATCAGCATTCATAGGACTTCGGAACTCCATACAATCCATTGTTTCAAAAATCAGTGTTAAAAGACATGATCTTCCTTAGCACGAGGTCGCCTTCTCTGAATTCACGAGGTTTGACCTTCTTATCAAAAGATTTCTTCATTCTATTTTGGTATAATTGGCCATGACACAAAGCCTTCATTCTTTTCTCTTCTATCAAATTCAATCGGTCAAAATTGTTCTGGACCCATTCAGCTTCTGACAACTTGGCTTCCATTGTTACACACAAAGAGGGAATCTCGACTTCAATAGGGAGAACTGCTTCCATACCATATACAAGAGAGAATGGGGTTGCCCCCGTTGAAGTGTTTACAGATGCCTGATACCCATGCAGAGCATAAGGGAGCATTTCATGCCAATCTTTATAAGTAAAAACCATTTTCTGGATGATCTTCTTGATGTTCTTATTGGCTGCTTGAACAACCTCATTCATCTTTGGCGTGCAGGGAAATGAATTATGATGGATAATCTTAAATTCTATAAAAAGTTCAAACATCATTTTGTTTTTCATATTTGAGCCATTGTCAGTGATAATCCTTCTTGGAACAATATACTGACATATAAGGTTGTACTTGATGAAGCGCTCTACCACCTGTTTAGTGACATTAGCATATGAATTTTCCTCCACCCATTTGGTAAAATAATCAATTTCTAATAAGATAAAATGATGCCCATTCGACAACTTTGGTTTAATCATCCCGATCATGTCAATTCCCTACATAGAGAAATGCCATGGGGAGGAAATAACATTGAGGAGTGTCAGAGGTAAATGAATTTTATCAGCATAAATTTGGCAATTATGGCATTTCTTCGCAAATTTGAAACAATCATATTCCATTGTAAGCCAATAATAACCTTCCCTAACATTCTTTTTTGCCATTGAATATCCATTAGCATGGGTACCAAATGAACCTTCATGAACCTCATGCATCAACATGTCTGCTTCGTGTCTCTCCACACATCTGAGCAAAACCCTTCCAACCATCTCGATGTCCTTCTATCTTTTTTGATGTGCCAATTGGGTATTCCTAGGTTCGGAGGAAATGTTTGATATTAGAATACCAAGGTTTTTCATTTACCATATCCTTTGTTGTAAACACATGAGCCGGTCTACCCAAACATCGTACCATAGTACGAGGCACATCATTCCAAGTATTGACCTGATACATAGAAGCCAGAGTTGGCAAAGCATCCGTCATCTGATTTTCATCTCTTGGAATATGATAGAATTCAACTTTTTTGAAGAAAGGTAATAGTCTTTTATCATAATCTTTGTAAGGGTTCAAGCCAGGGTGACGAGTATCTCATTCTCATTTAATCTGATTAACAACTAAAGCGGAATCACCATATACATCTAGAACCTTGATTCTTAGATTAATGTCCTCCTCGAGACCCATAATGCAAGCCTCATACTCCGCCATATTATTAGTAAAGTCAAATGTCAACCTTGCAGTAAAAGGAATGTGTGATCCATGTGGAGTGATGATCATCACACCAATTCCTTTTCCATAAGCATTCACTACTCCATCAAATACCATGCCCCAGTGAGATTCAAGATCTGGACCTTCTCCAGGTAAAGGCTCATCACAATATTTTTCCTCCAAGAACATCACATCGTCATCGGGGAAATCAAACTTGACAGATTGATAGTCATCTACCGGTTGGTGAGCCAGATAATCCTCCAGCACACTACTTTTTATGGCCTTTTGAGTGTGGTACTCAATTTCGTATTCAGACAAAAACAATTTCCAGCGGGCAATTCTACCTGTGAGAGCAGGCTTTTCAAAAATATACTTAATTGGATCCATTTTGGAAATCAACCAAGTTGTATTATTCAACATATATTGTCGCAACTGCTTTGCCGCCCAAGCCAAAGCGCAACATGTCTTCTCCAACATAGAATACCGTGACGCACAATCAGTAAATTTCTTACTGAGGTAGTATATGGCATATTATTTCTTTCCTGTTTCATCTTGTAGTCCTAAAATACAACCCATAGAACTATCCAACATTGTTAGATACATGATCAACGGTCTTCCTTAAACGGCAGGGAGAAAAATAGGAGGTTCAAGCAGATATTCTTTAATACTTTAAAATGCCCTTTGGCAATCCTCTATCACCATAAAACCTTGACCTTTCTTTAGCAACTTAAAGATCGGTTCATATGTTGCGGTCATGTGAGAGATGAATCTAGAAATATAATTCAGGAGCCCAAGGAAACCTCTAACTTGCTTCTCAATCCATGGCGCATGCATTTCTTGGATCACTTTGACCTTATATGGGTCCACTTCAATCCATTTTTGGGTGACAATGAAACCCAACAATTTTTCCTGATCGGACACCGAAGGTGCATTTATTTAGATTCAAGCGGAGATGATACTTCCTTAAATGCTTGAATAACTTCAATAAATCTTCCACATGCCCTTCTTCGGTCTGGGATTTGGCAATCATGTCTTCAACATATACCTCAATTTCCCCGTGCATCAGATCATGGAATAGGTTTTCCATAACCCTCTGGTACATTTCAGCAGCGTTCTTCAACCCGAAAGGCATCACTCTATAACAGAATGTTCCCCAGGGTGTTATAAACGTTGTTTTTTCCATGTCCTCAGAAGCCATTATTCTTTGATTATATCCGGAAAATCCGTCCATGAACGAGAATACTTTGAATTTTTTTATGCTATCAACCAGCATATCAATGTGCAACAATGGGAAATCATCTTTTGGACTAGCTTTATTTAGATCTCTATAATCTACACACATGCGGACTTTTCCATCTTTCTTTGGTACAAGTACAATGCTGGATATCCATTAAAGATACACTGATGTCACAAGAAAACCATCATTTATCTGCTTTAACATATCTTCTTTGATTTTTACTGCCATATCAGAGTGAGTTCTTCTCAACTTTTACTTGATGGACGGGAACTCTGGCTTCAAAGGAAAATGATGTTCCACAATATCAGTATTTAGACCCATAATATCTTGGTAAGACCAAGCAAAGATTTCCACATTCTCTTTCAATAACTCAATCAACCTGCTCTTCACATCAGGATGCAACGATGCTCCAATCTTGACTTCCTATGGCTCTTCTTCTGAACCCAAATTGATTGTTTCCAATGATTCTTTATACGGCTGAATGGTACATTCCTCTTGCTCGAGCAACCGTGAAACCACTTCTGGAATCTCATGATATTCTTCTTCTTCCGTCCCAAACACATGATACTCAAAGTTGGGGGAGGGGGCAGGGTCATTGTATTCAACATGTTTATTAATTAATCTGCATATGTGATTTGTGATTGCTTTTAGAAACTGAAACATATATTAAGTGATTATGCAAATTTATTTTCAATTATTACTCTATAAAAAGGTTTTTTTATCATTATTACCATTTTCCATGAAAAAGCAGAAAAATAAAAGACATAATTTTGAGAATCAACGATAACTTTTATTTATGATTTTAATGATCAAAGAAAACAGATAAGCCCATACAATATTAACTTTCATCCTGGGAAGAATGAAATCTTTTTGCAAAAGAAGACAAATTACTTTGAGACATGGATGCAAGAAGGAACATCATAAGTGACCCAATTCTTAATTCTGACTCCAAGCGTCACATAACTCGGCATTTCTTGATCTTCTTCATCATCCTCAGTAGCATTAACTCTAGAAATAGTTGGTTGGAGGTAGCCTCCGCTGCATAAGACATCATGATAGCTGCTTATAGTAGACTTTGGCTTCAGACTTTCGCTTTTGTCGTTCTTGGTTAAGAACCCCAAACCAGCCTTATTCTTGTTTACTGGAGGATTAATGACATGTCCCCATACTTTGCTTGGACAATTGCACACAACTTGCTCAACATCCTTGAATGAAGTCATAGAGTTATCATTCCCTCTTACACTGTGTCCCTACAGCAGCTTCATCTGCCTCCAAAACACTGAAATATGATAGATGAGATATCAACAATGCTTACTCTCTGTTTATAATAACCACTTTACCTTCACGCAAGAATTTCAACTTTTGGTGCAGAGTAGGGGTAACAACCCCTGCTTCATGTATCCATGGTCTTCCCAGTAGATATCTATATGCGGGCATAATATCCATGACTTGGAAAGTTATCTTGAACAAATGCGGGCCTATGTGAATAGGCAGGTCGACCTCCACAATAACCGACTTCCTTGACCCATCAGAAGATTTGACAATAATACCACTTGGGCGCATAGGAGCCCATTGATATTTCAACTTCATTAGTATACTCCTCGGTATCACATTCAAGGCTGATCCATGATCAGTCAACACATTTGATAATGAACCACTTTTGCAGTTCATGGATATGTAGAGAGCCAATTTGTGATTCCTCCCCTCATAAAGAAATTCATCATTGCAAAAGCTTAGGTTAATACATGATGTAATATTACCTACCACATTGTTGAATTGATCTAAAGGCAGGTCATACTCCACGAAGGCCTGATACAACACCATCATTAAAGATTCCCTATGAGCAGCAAAATTCATTAATAATGACAAGATAGATATTTTTGAAGGAGTATGCAATAACTGATCCACAATTCGCTAGTCACTCATTTTGATTATCTTAGAAATATCATCTATGTCCTTCTCCAGCGTAGCACCGCTAGATTCCCCTTCAGCATTGTTATCTTCAACACTTTCCAAAATCTTCTTTCCAACATTATCAATTCCACGAACAACTGGTGTGAACACACGACCGCTGCGGGTCACCCTACCAGTCTCAGCAATATTTCCAATATTAGAGATAGGCTGGATGGGAACTTCCATACCGTCCTCTAAAATTGTAGCATTATACTTGTATGGTACAACCTCATCGGAATTTTAAGTAATGGGCCCTGGTAAGCAAATCACCACAGGGGTAACAACTGGCTTACTATAGTATTCAATTTCAACAGGAGAAGAATCATTGAAACATGGTACAATCACATTCACACCTTCCTCGGAAAATTTTGACATAAAAAAATTATCACCAAAGAATATAACCTCAAATGAGGGGAAGGATTCATCCGTGAAAACATATTCATCATCTGATTCTTCCTCAGCTAGGAAAACCTCTATCTCATTAACTTGATGGTAATCATCTCTTTACCCCGAAACCTTGATGGTTCCATTATCCAACAACAAAGGAATACCTTTCCTTAGAATTGGACATCCTTGGGTGTTCCTGCAGTAAACCCAACAAGATCCATAGTGGTGCTCTACCTGACCAGCCATGTGGGAGAAAGTAGCATGTAATTGTACGAGATCATCATTCATATGTTCTACATCAATGATTCTGAACTCTCCAAGACATCCAGAAACCATGTTTACTTCCTCTTCATACTCTGCTCTAGGCCTGATTATATAGATAAGGCCCTCATCCATCATCTCTTGCAAATTAGCCTTTATCTTATCACAACCTTGTATATTAGTACTACAGATACCACCACCAGCATGGTCATGAGTATAGTAACTAAACTCGAAAAGGTATGCATGCATCTTTACCAAGTCTCCTCTTACCAGGTTAATACCATAGATGGGGAAGTCCCATGGACAACCAGCAACCATGTTGACATCATTCACTCCTCCATGTTTTGGGAGAGGGTTATCTTTTACATTAGGGCTAACATATTTGAAAGAAAAAAGGCCAGATCTAACCATTTTTTGTACCTCAAACTTTATAGGATAACAATTATCCATATTATGCCCTGGCGCACCCTGATGAAAAGCGCACGTCTGATCTGCCTTATAGTACCAATGTAAAGGGGATAGCACAACAGGAGGTGGCCTAGTCTGAACCAAATTTTTATGGATTAATGTTAAAAGTAGCTCTACATAACTCATATGGATAGAGTCAAAAGGTTCTCTCCTCTGATTCTTCCATTGGCTTCCCTGAGGGGCTGGCCTTTGATAAGAAACTATAGTCGGAGCTGCATTTAGAACCGGAGTTACCGAGGCAACCTGTTGAGGGTGCTGATGATTTCTTCTAGAGGTGCTAAGCCTTCTTTCTTGAATAACAACATTTGTATCTCTCTCTTTCTTCTTAAAAAATCCATATGATGGCTTATTCACATTGCTAGAACTTTAACTTTTTGTAAGACAACCTTCTCTCACAGCCTCTTCCAAACGAACACCAACTCCCACCATTTCAGTAAAATCACCGGGCGCACTCGCCACCATTCTCTCATAGTAAAATGCACCTAGTGTCTTCATCAAAATCTTTTTCATCTCTTTTTCCGGCATTGGAGGAATCATTTGGGCGACTACCCCACGCCATCTTTGTGCATACTCATTGAATGATTCCCCGTCCTTCTGAACCATGGCCCTGTGTTTATCACGGTACGACACCATGTCCATATTGTATTTGTACTTTCTAATAAATGCTTCTCCCAAGTCATTAAAAGAATGAATACTGGCACTGTCCAGGCTCATGTACCATTTCAACGCTGCACCGGTTTAACTATCTTGAAAGAAATGAATCAACAGGCACTGATCAGCTGTATGAGTAGAAATTCTTCTAACATACATCACCAAGTGAGAACGAGGACAAGTGTTTCCCTTGTATTTTTAGAACTTCGGTACTATAAACTTTTCAAGTATATTCACATTGGGAACCAAGCACATATCATTCACATTGTTCCCAAACAGATCTTTTCCCTTGAGGGCCTTCAACTCTTTCAGTATTTTGTCAAACTGGTCTTAGAAATCGTCCATTCGATCATAGAAACCCAAGATTTCACTTTTGGAGGAATAGGGCGATATACTTCATCATTAGAAAACAGAACTACATTCACCGAGGGAGGTGCAACATAGTGGACTTCGTTTCTAGCAGCAGGGGTAACATGCACCACAGGAGGTGCGGGAGCAGCAACAATCTCAGTTAGCGGAGCAATCTAAGGATCCTGATTAATACCCTCTGGCATAAAGTTCTCTGGTATTCCCCAAGGATATCTCGGAGGAATATGATTCAGAACAACAACTGGAATAGAAGAAACAGGGACAATTGGAGCTTCAGTAGTAACCATTGTCTATTGAGGCTGAACAGTCAGTGTATGATTCTGAGCATCCACCAGAGATTCCATCAGATCAGTGAGATTGGCTATGCCGGACTTTTGAGCAGAAACTTCTTCGTGTAACTCACGATTTTCTTGTTCTAAGTTATCCATCTTCCTTCGGAAATTAGCTCGGGTATTATACTAGTGAGACAACTTGCTGAATGAAGTATAAAAGCTTAGTAAGACACCTGGATATGCATAAAAAATGCAAGAAGTATGTACAATATGATGCACGATGTGCAATGCACATTATTCATTTTATTATTATTTCAAGGGACTTAAATATTTATAAACAATTTGCAAATATCAAAGTAATAACGCATTTGAAATACTGAAATTTTTTATTATAATAACTTCAAAATGGACTACGTTTTTCAATAATCCCAAGTACAAGATGAACATAAAGTCTAAAACCCAAAGAAGCAAAACTGATGGCGATCACTTTATACGCTGACGCTTCCCGCTATCTTTGGAAATCTGAGCCTTTAACCTCTGGTTTTCTTCCGCATATCTGGTAGTGACCTCTTTCCAATCATATGAACCAGGAAGTGAGTAAGTAGTGCCTGATTAAGGCTTAGGATAAAATAAATCTGCTTGCTTCTCCATCATCTCAACAACCTGACTCTCAAGAATCTCAATCAAGTCGTCTTTCTCCTTCAAGCCTGCTCGGTGAGAAACCTCTAGAGTATGACACTTATTCTTCCAAGCTTCCTTTTCTAGCTACATCCTGACTAAAGCAAACTGGAGATCTTCTACTCCATCCAATAGGGGAGGAGTGGTCTTCACAAACATATTAGGCACAAGTGCTTCTCGAGAATATGGCATCTTCAACTGAACAACTCTTTCTTGTACCCGCTGTAGATAAGGCTCCAAATAAAAAACCCCTTTAGGTCTCAAGTCCTTCCTATTCATCCTGTGAATGTGATGCATTGACTTCATAATCTTCTCCCTAGTTTCCTTATGTTCTTCTCCATCTTTCAAGAAGAAACTACTCAAATGAATACTATTTAGCTTATCCATCATTGGATATCCAAGTTGTCATCTTGCAAGTACAGGGTTGTATTTAATTCATCCCTTTGTACCAAGAAGAGGTACATTGGGGAAACAACTGCAACTATCGACAATCTCTACATTACGATGAGCCTGATGATACCAAACAATATCTGAATGAGTAAGTACCACGACCTTTGGAGCCCAACGAGGTTCATTCCGGATATCCCATAAAGCATCATATTGAGGCAAATGAGAAGTAAACCACGGATACAACAGAGGTGTGAAGCAGATGATCATCCCTCCACGATAAGAATCCCTAAGATGAATAAAGTAATAAGCATCACCCATCAATGTAGTAACCGGGTTTCCAATCATAAAGATCTTGATGGCATTGATTTCAACAAATTTTTCTACATTGGGAAATAAGAACATACCATTAGCAAGTAGAGCAAAGATGGATTCTAAAGCAACGATACTCTTCATCCTAGCAAAGTTGCAAGCTTTCTCCAACAAGAACCGAGATGGTAATCCTCTAATCCCTACTTTGGTAGTCATGTGGGATTCAACCTCAGACTTTTCCAAATGAATCAAAGCAGCAATCTCATGGGATTTTGGCTCCCTTTCCAAACTAGTAAAAGGAACACGATCGATAATAGGTAAACTCGCCAGATAAGAATACTCCTCTAGTGTAGGCATCAACTGATAGTCAGTGAAAGTAAAGCATCGATACATCAGATCATAGAATTGGACCAAGGTTGAGACAATACCCTCCTTTATCCTGAGCTTCATGACAGAAATGATGGACCCATACTTCCTCTGAAAATCTGCAGAACATTCAATCTCAGAAATCATACTCATCAACTCATCTATCTTGGGATCTTTGAAACTGTACTTCCCGGTCTTTCTTTTTCCAGAATCCATATTCAAAAAATACCTGAGATATTCACAAACAGTCAACTTTTAAGTCCCTTGAAATAAGATGTTTTTAAGAGATGCTCATGGGTGCATGAATGAATGATGTAACAATAACACACAAGATAACAAACATAAGGTTCACAGGTTCAGCGTCGCGAGCATGAGGTCGAAGGTACTACCCATAAGTTAGGGTCTAAAAGTTATTACCTGCCGAACAAGGTTATAGAGGTTCCCAGAGTCTACATCCTTCCTTCAGATATTACCAACTTCCTGATTAACTCGGTAATTAGTAATATTCTCAAGAAAAACTCATCGGAGTATAGTATCGCGTGACAACTACTTCTGGATTACTCTGGCATAGCTTCCGAAATACACCTAAAAGGCCAAGATGGGTTAGGTATTCTACGCTCCTCAGTTTCAGCAGGCTCCCAAGTCGAAAGCAGCACGTCTTCCTGATTACTCGGTAAACTACACTACAGTCATATGGGCCTCCACTGAGTGCGGGATCCCATGCCTCATTTTTTGGGATTACTCCCTCAAAGTTAACATGACTATACCGCCCGTCCTACCTTAAGTTTACCCAAGTCCGGGTATAGGACTTATGAGAAATCACCAAGCACCCTGAAGACCAAGAAAATCCAGACAAACATATATACAACATATAATATATAACACATAATAGCACATATACAGATATAAACAAAGATAGGATCAACCCACTTAGGGATATCCCATCAAGAGGTCAATTTTCCCGAGTGAAGACGCCATTTTTTTCTGTAGCCGTAGAAATGTTAAGACAAAGCCATTGGATTGACTTGACTTGTACGAATCAAAATAAAAATCGCCACGACACTTTTTTGTTTCCAAAGGAATGGGAAAAGAGCGAATAACCAAAAAGAGGTAGAAATATTCTAGGTAAGGGGGTTGATCATTTTCTCAAATCGGGACAAAATTTAGCGCTATGTTAAGCAATCGTAAGTGGACTTATATAGAAGTCGCACCTATTTTGAGGTCGGTCAATAGCAATCTATGTACTTCATGTTTGAATAAATGAATATAGGTCATCATCCCATAACATGCAATACAATAAGAAGGGGGTAAGATGAAGAGGGATGGGGAAAATGAACAAACCACATTTGAACCAAAATTTTAATTAAACTATTATTAAAATCATTCATCCATTTTTATGGAGTTAGACTCAACACCATGGTTCCAATAATATTAACAAAGTTCAAGATCAAAATTTCAACCCAAGATCAGCCATAAAATATTCAAAAATAGAATTGCATTAAAAATAAAAGAATAAGGATTTTAAAATGATTATAATATGGAAATAATAGAGGAAAAATATCAACTATATTCAAATTAATCAAGAAAAATTAAATAAGGCCATATAAAAATCAGAAATGAATTCAAATATTTTTATAAATTTTTTGGTAATTTTTTAAAGTCAGCAACTATTTTTAAAATTAAAAGAAATAGGTAAAAATAAATAAAAAATGATAAAAAAAATAACAAAGTCAGAAATAAAAAATAAATGAGGTCACCACTATTTGTCAAAATGTCATTGGATCCTTCCCTGTTTTGTTCAAAATTTAAAAATGAATAAAAGTAATTTTAATCATTTAAAACAAATCAAATAATGTGAACAATTATAAAAAATATTAAAACACAAAATAAAATTGTGAAAATATAAAAATCACAAAGAAAAAAATCAAAAGTATTTTCCATAATTTATTCATATTTTTTCGAGTTAAAATGAATTTTCTATGAATTTTTTAAATTTAAAACAATTAAATATAAAAATCAGAAATACAAATATAAAGTCAAAAATGTGTGGACCATTAGATAAGAGTAAAAACATGTTAGTAATCAAATCCAAGGGATCTTGCGCACTGTGCATATCATGGTCATTAATGGATAAATCACATGAATCAATATAAATTAAAAATTAAAAAATTCCATATGGCGTTGTTTCAATGGTTGAAGGATGACACGTTGGTCATCTACAACCTCCAGCCAATTTCAACACCAGGTCGCTCAAACTGTAAAATTAGAGCACGAGACCGGTACCATTCGCTTCGTCTCATCAAGATGAAGACAACCACATCTTCGCAAAAATTTATGTAAACTGTACTCCAACAATATGGAAGAGAAGTTTTGAAAAGGCATTTGAAATTTCATGGTCAAAATGTGTTTCCAGTTAAAATCAAGTGTTGCGACTAGAACAAGGATGACAAGAGCTTCACAATAATATCAAAGTTTAAGAGAATTAATGGAGGAATCTACTATTGAAGTTAAGTTGCAGATCTCTGAAACTGGACTTGGCTAGCACGATTCAGGGAGTTTTGGAACTTGATTCTTCTTCTACTAGCTTCAGTTAGGTTCAAGGAAGGTGGATTAATAAAAAAATGGATTAAAGAAAGCTAGAACACTGATTTCGAAGTTGCATAAAAGTGAGTATGGAGAGAGATTGGCAGAGTGATTTTGGTTGTTCAAGCTTGAGAAAAATGAGTGAAATAGATCCTGTATTTATAGGAGAAGTGAATGGGATCAAGAGGAGGGAAGAATGATGCAATTTGGAGGGAATTCATGCACACTTGTAATCATGAAGAAAGTGTAATCACATGTGCATTAAAACTCATTCAAATGATGCGTTTTGACACTCTAAATGGTCCAAACACGTTTGCTAATCAAGTTTAAGTGTAAAACGCATGGAATTTTGGGGATTAGAAGTTGTATTATGAAAATCAAATTCTGCCTGTTTGAGAAACTTCAGTTCAAAGGTATCATTTTTTAACCAATGGCATTTTCAACTCAAGGGGTCTTAGGGCATGATTCTTGAAGCTTTAGAAAGAGGAAGTTGCAAGCTTTGCAGTGGTAAAAGAATGGGATAAAATGGTTGCTTGAGCTAAAAGTTTCAAAGAGTCAAAATTGGGAAAAAGAAGTTGACTTTCCATACTTAGAAAATTTCTAATTAAAAAATGACTTATAATGTCTTGCATCTAAACATGGCCTTCCACTTAGAATTTGTTCTTGAACAAAAAAGATAGCATGAAGCAGATCTCTTTAGTGACATTTTGAGACTTAAACCATTCAAAATCTCCAAAAATAGGAAGAGTTATGACTTGTTGAAGTTGGCAAAAATTCATGAAATGACCTATAATCTTTTCCATCCTTAGGGCATCTTCCATCCACTTTTGCACTTTGAACTTTGAAGATGGGTTGAATTTCACACATTCAAGATCATTATGGAAAAAAATGGGTTCAAGGTGATAAAAATTGATCAAGTTATGATCATTTCAAGTCACATAAAGGAATTTGAGGGTTTATTTGGAGGACTTGTAATTTGTTTATTACACACAAAATTTCCTTGAAAATTTGAAGTGATTTGTTAATAACTCTTTAAATAGAAGGATGTCTTTTTAATCACTTTAAAATACCAAAAGATGAGCAATATATACCCCTTAGAAGTTCAAAACCATAACTCCTAGAGCAATAAAATGCTTTGGGAGACCTTTGCAATTTCGATCAACCTTCATGAACAAATACCTTTGTCATGTAAAAAGAAGTTGTTGAGGATGATAATTATGAGTCATAGTAACCAGCACCAGTTCCATATCTTGAGATATGAAGGAGATATTCACTTGTGATCAAGGGAAACAAAGGCTTGTCCAACTATGCCAAACTTCTTCAATCAACCTTTGTACCTTTGAACTATCGTTGAAAACTTGAAGTGTGATGAATAGTAATAGGCTTTGCCATGATGTTACTTCAAAATCTTTAATGATGAGGCTAGAATCTCAAGGAAGCTTTGTTAAGGAAGACACAAAGAATGAAATTATGAGTCCAAAGACCAACTTTGATGGAATGCATTGTGCTTTCACCTACATCATCAAAAATCAGGACACACATATATTGTATTTTATTAGTTAAAGGATAATAAAAACATAGATGATCAAAAAATACAAGTGAAGGTGCTTGGTGATTCCTCACAGAGCAAAGCTAAAGATATGGAGGAAAAGCAAACACTAGTGTGTGATATTGTTGTGATTGAATTGATATGTTATGATAAAGGGATCTTAGGGGAAAACATTAGGGTACAACAACAAGGATACACTAAAATTGAAGGAGTTAACTTTGATGAAACCTTTGTTCCTGTGTCCAGACTTGAATCAATCATACTACTCTTAGGAATTACATGCATACTGAAATTTAAATTGTTTCAAATGGATGTCAATAGTGCATTCTTAAATGTCTATCTAAATGAAGAAGTTTATGTCAAAAAACGTAAGGAATTTTTTTATCCAAGTTTTCTTAAACATGTGTACAAACTAAAGAAAGCTCGGTAAGGATTAAAGCAGGCTCCAAGAGCTTGGTATGAGAGATTAACAAAATTTCTTGGTGAGAATGGATATAGGAAAGGTGGCATAGAAAAAACTATTTTTTTAAAGGAAGAAGAATGGAAGATCATGATGGCACCGGTTTATGTTGATGATATTGTGTTTAGTGGGATGTCAAATCAGATGGTTCAAAATTTTTTTCAAGAAAATGCAGTCAGAATTTGAGATGAGCCTTGTTGGTGAATTAACCTATTTTCTTGGTTGGCAAGTTTAACAAACGGAAGATTCCATAATATTATCTCAGAGCAAGTATGCTAAGAACATAGTAAAGAAATTTGGGATGGAAAATTCCAGTCACAAAAGAACTCCTGCTCTCATACATCTGAAGTTGTCAATAGATGAAAAAAGAGTAAGTATGGATCAAAGTATTTACAGAAGTATGATAGGAAGTCTTCTATATCTCACAGCTAGTAGACCTGACATTGCCCTTGCTGTAGGGGTGTGTGCTAGATATCAAGCTGATCCTAAAGTTAGCCATGCCAACCATGTGACGAGAATTCTTAAATATGTGAATGGGACAAGTGACTATGGTATGCTATACTCTCATGGATCTAGTTCTTCCTTAATTGGTTAGTGTAATGCTGATTGGGAAGGAAGTGCTGATAATATAAAAAGTACATCAAGAGGATGCTTCTTTATGGGAAATAATCTCATATCTTGGTTCAGTAAGAAGAAAAATGGTGTGTCTCTGTCCACTGCTTAGGCTGAGTATATTGCTGCAGGAAGCAATTGTTCTCAATTGGTTTGGTCGAAACAAATGTTAACAAAATATAATGTCAAACAAGATGTCATGACATTATTCTGTGACAATCTAAGTGCTATAAACATATAAAAAATCCTATTCAACACAGCAGTACCAAACATATTGATATCTGTCATCAATTCATAAGAGAGCTTGTTGAAGAAAAGATTGTTGCCTTGGAACATGTAGCCACTGAATTGAAAATGGCTGACATTTTCACTAAGGCTTTGGATTCTAATCAGTTTCATAATTTTAGAGGAAAATTAGGGATTTGCCTATATGAGGGTTTGTAGCAATTAAAGGCGTGTGGGAATATCATTAAATTGATATTATATTATTTATGTTTCCAACAAATTAAATTTAAAAAGCAATCATTACAAGACAGTTTCAAATTGTTTTCCACACGCTACGAAATCACATATCTCTACTTTCACAAACTCATAATTCTCCTTTACAGAAAAAGAACCCTTGTCATTCTTTATCTCTTTGCTCAAAAATATTCAAAGATGTCTCAACATCAAACATCGTCTTCCTCAAAATTTGTCAACCTCCCTGAGAAACTCTCTCGTGACAAAGTACTTGATATTACTCCTCTAAAACTATCCCACCGCTTTAGAAGAAGGTTAAGAAACCCAGATCATCACCTGCAAAGAAATCCAAAGACGATAAAGGTAATACTTCTACTGCTACTGATGATAGGACAAAAGAAGAGATTGTTAGTGTTGATAAAAGCATTAGAAGACTAGTAGATAAAGTTTTAAATGAAAGTTTTGTTGTGCCTATAATTTCCACCCCTCTTGCTCGTATACATGCTCCAGCTGACAAAAGAAATGACCCTAAAAGTGCTGTTGAATCATCCATTTCCAAGAAAGATTCTGCTGAAAGTTAACTTGATAAGCTTGCTGCTTCTGCTATAAAGGAAGTGGAAGAGGATGTTGAGAAGAACTCTCCTACTAAGGAAGATGTTGTTGGACCCAAGGTTGCAGAAGGTCAAAATGTTGAGAATGTGGTTAATGTAGATGCGTTGTCTAACAATGAGATCATTACTAATGGGGTGCCTGGAATTACAAAAAGGCTTAAATCCAGGAAAGTGAAGGATGTAAGTGTCACACCCCCTACCAAGACTGCAAAGAATAAAATCATGTATGGTCCCCCAAAGCCTGGAAGAAAAGTGGTTTCACCCTCTAGAAAAGAAAAGCTAGACCTGATAGCTCCACTGATGATGATGGTGATGATGCTGTAAAAGATCTAAAAGTAAAAAGAAAAATGTGTTAGTTGAAGAAGCTGACTCTGACTATGATGTCGAGCAAGATGTCCAGGACATCTCTCCTATCAAAAAGTTCGCAAAAAGGAAACTTTTTGTTAGGGTTCCTGATGCTCCTCTAGACAACATTTCCTTCTATCCTGTTGGGAATGCTGGAAAGTGGAAGTATGTTTTTCAGAGAAGAATTTCCCTTGAAAGATAATTGGAAGCTGGTGCTCTGGAATGCAAAGAAATCATGGAGTTGATATCTTATGTTGAATTGATGAAAACTGTTACCAGGTTTGCCAAATGCTGAGACTCTTTTTTAGGAATTTATTGTTAATATTCATGTTGACTGTGGTGACCATAAAAGTAAGGAGTATAGTAAGGTGTATGTTAGGGGTAGGTGTGTATAATTTTCCCCTACGATCATAAATAGATTTCTGGATAGGTATGAAGATGCTTATTGTGAGCTGGAAGTAACAAATAATCAAGTGTGTAGAGCCATCACTTCTAACTAGTGAGTGAGTAGCCCATGAAGAATAAACTTCGTGTTAGCAAGCTATGTGTGAAATATGCTATTTTGCATAGAATTGGAGCTGTTATTTGGGTTCCTACTAATCATACTTCAACGATCACTATTAGCTTAGGAAAGTTTATTTATGTTGTTGGAAACAAGAAAATGTTTGATTATGGTACTTACATCTTTGATCAGACTATTAAGCATGAAGAAACATGTTCCATTAAGATTCCTATTGCATTTCCTTCCCTTATCTGTTGAATTATTCTTAATCAGCATCCTGGGATTCTAAGTGGTAATTATGTAGTGTGCAAGAGGGAGTCTGCTTTGATCCTTCACTTCAAGATTTTTTTAGGAAAACACGTCTCAGGCATTGTTTTGACCTCTTCATCTGCTGAAAATAAGACCTCCACCAAGGATGACATGATCATTGAATTAAGGGAAGCCTGTAAAGAGTTATATGATGTGAACAGAGTAAGTTCAGCAAGAAATCTAACTTTTGAAAAGATAATCAAGGAGCTGCAGAAGGACAACAACTTTGATGATAGAGTGAGCTATGAAGAAGAAGATTCTAGTGAGGAAGGAAGTTCTGGCTCTGCCAAGTCTACTTGTCCTGAAGACAGTTAGACTATTTGTTGTTTATTCTTTTGACCCCTTTGTTTATTTTTGGCACTTGTATGTGCTTGACTTTTGAATTCAATGGTCTGTATCTATATTACTGATACTCTCTTAAATGCATCCTTCTATTTGGCATATTATGACTAAAAAGGGGGAGAGAAACTGACTGACTTACCACTGACTAAGGGGGAGCGTAATACTTGAGGGGGAGCCTCATGTTTCAGAAGATGTTCTAACATCTTCCTTTGCTAATAGCTAACTAACCACTAACTAAGGGGGAGCTTAATACTTGAGGGGGAGCCTCATGTTTCAGAAGATGTTCTAACATATTCATGTGCTAACATCTAACTTCTAACTGAATTTTTGTTTTGCTTACCTTGCTTATGCTGCTGCTCTGATAATGTTCTGATAATGTGCTCAAATAATGTTTTAGCCTAAATTTTCCAAAGGGGGAGTTTGTAAGTGTTTGTTGGCAGCAATTTTGATAAAACAATGCTTTGATAATGTTTTGCTAAATGTATTGACATTTGAAGCAAACTGTTTTGAATGATGTCAAAGTAGATTTCTTGACATCTGCCTCCTGAGCTGAACGCAACTCACATTAGTTTAAGTTTTCTGTTTCCTGTTTTCATGCGTGCCATAATTCAAGATCTGTGACTCATAGGCTGTGAACAATATGGAGTAATATTTTTCTAGTTGAATTATCCTTATGGATTTTATCTTGTCCTGTTTTCATGGAAATATTCAAAAGATTGGAATATTTGTTTTTCAGCCCAAGTCCATAATTGCGTCTTTATAAGGACTTGCTTCCTTATTCATTGAACTGTAACTTTCAAAGAAGAATACTTTCTTTCTATTTTAGAAGTTTAACCCTTTTAATTGTCATATACTGTAGTATTGATTTAATACATGAGTTGTTATTTGAGTTGTTAATTGTGGATCACTCATAAGCTTTTAAGTATTGAATGATTAAAGTCTTTAAAACTAAATATTTATGTAGTTCTTCACTGTAAGTTATTGAAGGGATTTGAGGAGGGCCTCATACATAGTTGTGTCTTAGGTAGAAGTATAGCATGGGTAGTGATTTAGTGATTAGATCGTAAACTTGTATGGCTGGCATTTCTTGTATGGCTTTCACCTTGTCAGGATCTACCTCAATACCACACTGACTTACAATGGAACCGAATAACTTTCCTGACCTGAAACCAAATGTACACTTGTTCAGATTCAACCACAACTTGAACTTTCGCAGACGCTCAAATAACTTTTGTAAATGTATGATGTGATCCTCCTATGTATGAGATTTAGAATTCATATCATCCACGTATACCTAAACTTCTTTTTGAATCATATCATGAAATAGTTTAATGTAACGCCCGTAATTTAATTAATTATTTAATTAAATTATTTTTGGAATATTTATGAAGATATGTTGTGATTAATTGGATTTAATTATTTTATTAAGTGGAGAAATAATATTAGAAGTATAATATTATTTGATGTGGACTTATTTTGAAGGAATATAAGTAATAAAGGGGGTGTATTAGTTCTAAGCCCAATAAGGAGTTAAGAGAATAATAAGTTATTTCATTGTTGCTAGAAAAAAGTAGGAAAGAAGCAGTAGAAGAATAAGGATTGAGAAGAAGAACGTGAAGCTACTGGAAACAAAAAAGAGGAAAGACGGCAGAACGAAAATTCAACCAGAGATTATAGAACGACCTTAAATCCAAGGTAAAGGTGGGGTTCTGAATCTATAATTGGGTTCATGATAATTGGTATGTGGGGTTAGAGGTGATTGTTGTTTTGTTCATGAATTGAATGTATATGATGTTGTATGATGAAGAATTGATGAATTTTAGACGAATAATGATGTCTCGATGTTGTTCGATCGATGTAGAATCATAACATAATTGTAAGTGATGATTACCTATGATTAGATTAAGTTTTTAGGGCTTAAAGTATGAATCCCGTAGTGAAAACATAGGGAAAAACGCAGAATTTATACAGGACGAAGCAGTATGCATCGACCTCAAACATGATGTGTCGATACAAGAAGGTTTAGAGACTCAGGATGAGTCGACACGAAGAGGTTTTGCATCGATACATGAGTGCTTTTAGACTCAGGATGAGTTGACCCATAGGAGCATGTGTCGATACATGTTGTGTGTTAGACTCAGGATGAGTCGATCCAAGAGAGGATGCGTCGACTCATGTTGCGCATTTAGTGTAGTACGTGTCGATCCAAGATGTTTTGCGTCGATCCATATTGTCTAATTTTTGGCAGATTCAGTCTGAAAATGCTATAACTTGAGTTGTAGGATGTCGTTCAAAGCGTTGGATAGCTAACACGATGAGCTTTAATTCTTGAGGATTAAAATGAAGAGTAGGAAGGATAACCCTAGTAATCCCAATTAGGACTAGAGTTAATTCCCGCGTTAATCGTTATTTTGGTTT
The DNA here is from genome assembly GCA_948472305.1 of Vicia faba. Taxonomy (NCBI): domain Eukaryota; kingdom Viridiplantae; phylum Streptophyta; class Magnoliopsida; order Fabales; family Fabaceae; genus Vicia; species Vicia faba. Next base: position 1,409,322,560 of record OX451736.1, read on the forward strand.
TATGCAGAAAGATGAGAACGAAATGTTTATAGGCTACTGTTTCATTGATAACAGTAGGAGTAATGATAGTAATGATGTCAGATTAAAGAATAGCAGTATGAATTACTGTGGCATTAATGTACAGCTGAGTTGTTGATGAGACATTATTAATGATGTTGTGTTGATAATTTATGATGAATAAATGATGTTTGATGAATAAATGATAAATTATTATGGGTGATATGAGATGTTGATGGAGAGATGTTGAGATGCTTTTGAGACGTAGGCCTTTGGCCAACGATAAAGTTGTATTTTGATTGTTGTTAATTATGGTGTTGTTAATACATTCATGATTGTGTCGCATACATTGCATTTTGAGATAGAGCTTATGCTAGTTGAGATGGCCTGAATTGGCGAATATTGAGATGAAGGCTTATGCCTTGTTGATGCCTCTATTAATTGGATATTTTTTGAGATGGTAGTTCTGCTCCAATGGCACCACATGCATTTTCATAGTATTGAATCACATTTTATGGTTGCATAAAGAAGTGTGTATTAATTTTGTGAATGTGTATTATTGTTGTGATTATTGTTGATTATGATATGAGAAGTGGTGATGTTATACGATATAATTTAATATATTAATTATCATACGCTTTATTATATTGTTAGATATCTCACTCCTTCTGTTTGAATGTTTCCCTTATGGTGGTAATGTGCAGGTAATCGAGAGTGAAGGCTGTATACCTTCAATAGTTTTAGTCGGTGTCATTGCTCTGATATGTAACACTAGGGGGGTGAACGCTTGTTGCTTTTGATTGTTGATTATTCAGTTGTTGAACTTTAAGTTGATTATTATTATGTGGTGATGTCTTGAAGTCGTTGTATTGACGATAAAGATGCTAATAAGAATTCTGTTGGGTAAATGTTGAGTTATTTAATTAAAGATGTTATAATGTTGGTTCATCCGATGTTTTAAAAGTGTTATATATCCACGATAATGCAATGAATTTTGATAGAAGAATTTGTGGCATCCTAATTCATTTGCATGAATGATTTTTATAACTCTGATTTATTTATATAATTTGTCGGGTAGAATTGGGGTGTTACAAAGTCGATATCAAAGTAATAGGTTGGTCAGACCTTGTCGTCGAGTCCTAGTTGTCTAACAATCGAGTATTGTTAATTTGAGTTCTAACCGTTGTTTATGTTGTAGTGATAAGTTGAGATGGCTGGAAGGAATGATGCCGCACTTGCTGCTGCTTTAGAAGCAATGGCTCATGCGATGGAGAATCAGCCGAATGCTGACGGGAATGCTGGATCTCATAGCTTGGCGACTTTCCAGAGAGAGAATCCACCTACATTCAAGGGATAGTATGATACTGACATAGCATTGTAGTGGTTGAAAGATATTGAGAGAATCTTCGGTGTGATGGATTGCACTCCAGTGTAGAAGGTTCGATATGGGACTCATATGCTAACAGTCGAAGCTGATGACTGGTGGCTAGAGACTTGTCAAAAGTTGGAAGCTGCAGGTGAGAATGTTACTTGGGCTGTGTTCTATAGGAAATTTTTGAGGAAGTACTTTCCTGAAGATGTTCGTGGTAAGAAGGAAATTGAGTTCCTTGAGCTGAATCAAAGAAGTATGTCAATTGTTGAGTATGCTTCCAAGTTTTCTAAGTTGGCTAAGTTTTATCCGCATTACGGTGAAGCGAATGCTGAAGTTTTCTAAGTGTATCAAATTTGAGAATGGGTTGCACCCCGAGATAAAGAAGGCAGTTGGATACTGGAAGATCCATGTCTTTGCTGATTTGGTTGATAGTTGCAGGATTTAGAGGAGTATAATAATGCACATTACAAGATTATCAGTGAGAAGAGGGGTAAGAACCAACAGAATCGTGGTAAGCCTTCTGATGCCCCAACTGGTAAAGGTAAGGAGAAAGTTGCTCAGGGTTAGAGGACTAGTGGGGGAGATGCTCCTGCTGGTGTGGTTTGCTTTAAGTGTGGAAAATCTGGGCACAAGAGTAATGTGTGTACTACTGAAGTGAAGAGATGTTTCCGTTGTGGCAAGAACGGACATGTTGTGTCTGAGTGTGAACATAAGGATGTGATTTATTTCAATTGTAGAGAAGAAGAGCACATTGGTAGTTAGTGTCCAAAACTGAAGAGGGCTCAGTAAAGTGGTAAAGTGTTCGCTTTAGTGGAGGATCAGACAGCTATTGAGGATAGACTTATCTGAGGTACATGTTTCATTAATAGTACTCCTTTAATTACTATTATTGATACTTGTTCTACTCATTGTTTTATTACTACTGATTGTGTTGAAAGATTGGGTCTTGTGCTATCTTCTTTGAATGGAGAAATGGTCATCGATACTCCAGCCAAGGGGTCGGTGACTACTTCTTTTGTGTGTGTTAAGTGTCCCTTGTTGATCTTCGACAAATACTTTGTTGTTGATTTGGTTTGTTTACCATTAAGAGGTTTGGATGTGATTTTGGGTATGAACTGGTTAGAGCATAACTGTGTTCATATTAACTGTTATCACAAGTCTGTGAGGTTTTCTACTCCTAAAGAAGAGGAAGATGGTCTGTTGTCTGCTAGAAAATTGAGGAAGTTGATTCAAGAGGAAGCACAGATGTTCTTGTTGATGGCGTCGCTATCTGTAGATATTCAAGCTATAATTGAGGAATTGCAGGTGGTGTATGAATTTCCTGAAGCTTTCCGTGATAAAATTCCTGATGTACTGCCGGAGAGCGAATTTGAATTTGCAATTGATCTTGTGCCGGGTACCAGACCTGTGTCTATGGCACCATACATGATGTATGCATCTGAGTTGTCAGAGTTGAAGAAGCAATTGGAGGAGTTACTTGAGAATAAGTTTGTAAGACCAAGTGTATCTTTGTGGGGTGCTCTAGTGTTGTTAGTAAAGAAGAAATATGGAAGTATTTGTGTTGATTATAGACAGTTGAATAAAGTGACGATTAAGAACAAGTATCTGCTTCCAAGGATAGATGACTTGATGGACCAATTGGTGGATTCCCGTGTGTTTAGTAAGGTTGATTTGAGGTCGGGTTACCATCAGATTAAAGTGAAGGATGAAGATATCCAGAAGATGGCTTTCAGAACACGTTATGGACATTATGAGTATTCGGTGACGCCTTTCGGTGTTACTAATGCACCGGGAGTATTCATGGAATATATGAATCGTATCTTTCATACTTATTTGGATCCGTTTGTAGTGGTGTTCATTGATGATATTTTGATTTACTCTATGTCAGTAGAAGATCATGCAGAACATTTAAGAGTAGTGTTGTAGGTTTTGAAAGAGAAGAAGTTGTATGCAAAGCTGTCTAAGTGTGAGTTTTGGTTGAAGGAGGTTAGTTTTCTTGGTCATGTGATTTCAGGTAACGGCATTGCTGTAGATCCATCGAAGGTTGATGATGTGTTGCAATGGGACACTCCAAAGTCAGCTACTAAGATTAGAAGCTTTTTAGGATTAGCTGGTTATTATAGGAGGTTTATCGAAGGTTTTTCTAAGTTGGAACTTCTGTTGACTAAGTTGACTTGTAAAGGTAGGGCTTTTGTATGGGATGTTCAGTGCGAAGAAAGTTTTACAGAATTGAAGAAGAGGTTGACGTCGGCTCCGATTTAAACGTTGCCTAATCCAGGAGAGCCTTTTGTGGTGTATTGTGATGCTTCTAAGATGGGTTTAGGAGGTGTGCTTATGCAGAATTGTAAGGTAGTTGCTTATGCGTCAAGGCAGTTGAGGACTCATGAGAAGAACTATCCTACGCATGATTTAGAGCTTGCTGCACTTGTCTTTGTGTTGAATATTTGGAGGCATTATCTTTACGGTTCTATATTTGAAGTGTTTAGTGACCATAAGAGCTTAAAGTATTTATTTAATCAGAAGGAGTTGAATATGAGGCAACGAAGGTGGTTGGAATTGTTAAAGGATTATGATTTCGGTTTGAAATATCATCCAGGAAAAGCGAATGTGGTAGCTGATGCATTGAGTCGAAAGACTTTACATATGTCAGCAATGATGGTTAAAGAGTTGGAATTAATTGAACAGTTCAGAGATATGAGCTTAGTTTGCGAGGTTACTCCGTGAAGTGTTATGTTTGGTATGTTGAAGATTAATAATGAATTTCTAGATAGTATCAGAGAAGCTCAGAAGTTGTATGTTAAACTAGTAGATTCGATGGTTAGGATCAATCAGTCTAAGAATAATGATTTTAAGTTAGATGCACAAGGTGTGTTGAGATTTCGTAACCAGATTTGTATTCCTGGTGATGCTGAGATGAAGAAGGTGATACTTGAGGAGAGTCATAGAAGTAAGTTAAGTATTCATCCAGGAGCTACCAAGATGTATCAAGATTTGAAAGGTTTGTTTTAGTGGCCTGGAATGAAGAGTGATGTGGCTCGGTTTGTGTATGCATATTTGACTTGTCAGAAGTCGAAAGTTGAACATCAGAAGCCTACAGGGTTGATGCAACCGTTAGAAGTTCCATAATGGAAATGGGATAGCATTTCAATGGACTTGGTGACGGGGTTACCTAATACTTTAAGAGGACATGATTCGATTTGGGTGATTGTTGATAGGCTTACGAAGTCAGCTCATTTTATTCCTATTAACATTAGTTTTCCAATGCGAAGTTGGCTGAGATTGACGCTAGTGTGATTGTGAAGTTGCATGGTGTTCCTTTGTGCATTGTGTCAGATAGAGATCCAATATTTACTTCTGATTTTGGGAAGAGTTTGCAAGAAGCGTTGGTTTCAAAGTTGAGGTTGAGTTTAGCGCATCATCCTCAGACAGATGGTCAGACTGAACGGACGATTCAATCATTGGAAGATTTGCTAAGGGCATGTGTTCTTGAGCAGGGAGTTTCGTGGGATACTTATCTTCTGTTGATAGAGTTCACTTATAATAAAAGTTACCATTCTAGTATTGGGATGGCACCTTTTGAGGCGTTGTATGGTCGAAGATGTAGAACTCCTTTATGTTGGCATGAATCTGGTGAAAGTGTAGTACTTGGACCTGAACTTGTCTGTGAAACTACTGAGAAGGTGAAGTTGATTCGAGAAAAGATGAAAGCTTCCCAAAGTAGACAGAAGAGTTATCATGACAAGCGAAGGAAGGATTTAGAATTTCAAGCGGGTGACCATGTGTTTTTGAGAGTTACACCTGTGACTGGTGTTGGGCGGGCATTAAAGTCTAAGAAGCTCACTTCTTATTTTATTAGACTGTATCAGATTTCAGAGAGAGTGGGTAATGTTGCTTACATAGTGGATTTACCGCCTAATCTTTCAAATTTGCATGATGTGTTTCATGTGTCGCTACTCCGGAATTATATTTCAGATCCATCTCATGTGATTCATATGGATGATGTGCAAGTACAGGATAATCTTATGGTGGAGACGATGCCAGTACGGATCACGGATCGTGAAACAAAACTCTGAGGGGCAAGGAGATTGCTTTGGTTAAAGTGGTTTGGCTAGGAGCTGCCGGAGAAAGCATGACATGGGAGTTGGAGAGCAAGATGCGAGACTCCTCCCCTGAGTTATTTGATTAAGGTAAATTTTCGAGGACGGAAATATTCTAAGTGGGGGAGAGTTGTAACGCCTGTAGTTTAATTAATTATTTAATTAAATTATTTTTGGAATATTTGTGAAGATATGTTGTGATTAATTGGATTTAATTATTTTATTAAGTGGAGAAATGATATTATAAGTATAATATTATTTGACGTAGACTTATTTTGAAGGAATAGAAGTAATAAAGGGGGGGTATTAGTTCTAAGCCCAATAAGGAGTTAAGAGAACAATAGGTTATTTCATTGTTGCTAGAAAAAGTAGAAAAGAAGCAGTAGAAGAATAAGGATTGAGAAGAAGAACGTGAAGCTGCTGGAAAAAAAAGAGGAAAGACGACAGAACGAAAATTCAACTAGAGATTATAGAGCGACCTTCAATCCAAGGTAAGGGTCGGGTTCTGAATCTATAATTGAGTTCATGATAATTGGTATGTGGAGTTAGAGGTGATTGTTGTTTTGTTCATGAATTGAATGTATATGATGTTGTATGATGAAGAATTGATGAATTTTAGATGAATAATGATGTCCCGATGTTGTTCGATCGATGTAGAATTATAGGATAATTGTAAGTGATGATTACCTGTGATTAGATTAAGTTTTTAGGGCTTAAAGTATGAATCCCGTAGTGAAAACGCAGAGAAAATCGCATAATTTATGCAGGATGGAGCAGTATGCGTCGACCGTAAACATGATGTGTCGATACAAGAAGGTTTAGAGACTCGGGATGAGTCGACACGAAGATGTTTTGCGTTGATACATGAGTGCTTTTAGACTCAGGATGAGTCAATCCATAGGAGCATGTGCCGATACATGTTGTGTGTTAGACTCCGGATGAGTCAATCCAAGAGAGGATGCATCGACTCATATTGCGTGTTTAATGCAGTACGCGTCGATCCAAGGCATTTTGTGTCATTCCATATTGTCTGATTTTTGACAGATTCAGTCTAAAAATGCTGTAACTTGAGTTTTAGGATGCCGTTTGAGATGTCGTTCGAAGCGTTGAATAGCTAACGCGATGAGATTTAATTCTTGAGGATTAAAATGAAGAGTAGGAAGGATAACCCTAGTAATCCCAATTAGGGCTAGAGTTAATTCATGTGTTAATCGTTATGTTGGTTTTATGCAGAAAGATGAGAACGAAATGTTTATAGGTTGCTGTTTGATTGATAACAGTAGGACTAATGATAGTAATGATGTTAGATTACAGAATAGCAGTATGAATTAATGTCGGATTAATGTATAGCTGAGTTGTTGATGAGACGTTATTAATGATGTTGTGTTGGTTATTTATGATGAATAAATGATAAATTATTATGGGTGATATGAGATGTTGATGGAGAGATGTTGAGTTGCTTTTGAGAAGTAGGCCTTTGGCCAACGATGATGTTTTATTATGATTGTTGTTAATTATGGTGTTGTTAATATATTCATGATTGTGTCACATACATTGCATTTTGAGACGGAGCTTATGCTTGTTTAGATGGCCTGAATTGGAGAATATTAAGATGAAGGCTTATGCCTTGTTGATGCCTTTATTAATTGGAAATTTTTTGAGTTGGGAGTTCTGCTCCAATGGTACCACGTGCATTTGCATAGTATTGAGTCGCATTATATGGTTGCATAAAGAAGTGTGTATTGATGTTGTGAATGTGTATTATTGTTGTGATTATTGTTGATTATGATATGAGAAGTGGGGATGTTATGCGATCTAATTTAATATATTAATTATCATACGCTTTATTATATTGTTACATATCTCACCCCTTCTGTTTGAATGTTGCCCTTCTATTGGTAACATGCAGGTAATCGATAGTGAAGGTTGTATACCTTCAATAGTTCGAGTCGCGGTGTCATTGCTCTGATATGTAACCCTCAAGGGATGAACGCTTGTTGCTTTTGATTGTTGATTATTCAATTGTTGAACTTTAAGTAGATTATTATTATGTGGTGATGTTTTGAAGTTGTTGTATTGACAATAAAGATGCTATTAAGAATTCCGCTGTGTAAATGTTGAGTTATTTAATTAAAGATGTTATGATGTTGGTTTCTCCAATGTTTTAAAAGTGTTATATATCCACCATGAATGCAATGAATTTTGATAGAAGAATTTGTGGCATCCCGATTCATTTGCATGAATGATTTTTATAACTCTGATTTATTTATATGATTTGTCGGGGTAGAATTGGGGTGTTACATGTAACCATAGCTCATTGATAAGTTTCCCCTACATTCTTTAGTATTTTCCATATCCTTGGGTGACATTTTGATTTGATTATAACCTGAGAAACCATCCATGAACGAGAACGCTGAAGCTTAAGCTGTATTATCTACAAAAATATCTATGTGAGGTAATGAGAAATCGTCTTTGGGACTTGCTTTGTTTAGATCCTGATAAAATATACACATGCGTACTTTGCTGTCCATCTTGGGAATTGGTACAATGTTATCTATCCAAAGAGGATAATCTAGCACCACTAAGAACCATGCATAAAATTGTTTAAGGACTTTTCTCGAATTTTGCTAGACATGTCTGGATGAGTTCTTTTGAGCTTTTGTCTAACTGGAGAGAACCTATCTTTAGAGGTAGTCTATGCACAACAATATCTGTATCCAATCCTGGCATATCTCTGTAAGACCAGGAAAATATATCCATATATTCATGTAACAACTTGGTTAGTGTTTCTTTGATGTTTTCTCCAATTTTGCATCTAGCTTGATCTCTTTGTGATCCTCCTCTATTCCAAGGTTAATGTTCTCAATGGACTCTTGGTATGGCTGTATATTGTTAGCTTTTGGCTCTATCTCCCATGCCTATTCTTCAGAGAGTTCAAGATCTTCATTATCTTCCTCTTGGTTGATGTATGCATCAAAATTATATCAGATAGCAACAATATTGTTATCGGTGATTTTAGGCATAGATCTGCACATTTATCATGTTTTGGTGCAATTTTAGTATGTGAATTTGAAAAGTGCATATGAAGAAAAGTATTTCCATTTTTAAATATAAGAAATAAATGCAAGAGAAATACAATGATCTTAAATGAATGCGAAATATAACTTTTATTAATTGTGAATACTATTTGAAATAAATCGGAGGACCCTTAAAAGCCACCCATATGCCTTAGGCTTGACATAGGTTCTTTAAAAAACAAGAAACGTTACTTTGGAAGGAAAAATATCTCTGGAATCTCCATGACTGTGCAATTTTTGAGCTCTTCGCCTGGAGCACACTCAAGGATGAAGTTATATGCCGTCTTGGTGTTGCTTTTGTTAGATATCATCACCACTTGTCTTCCGTTCCTTGCCTTTCAGTGTAGCCTTTGGTGATTTATAGTCCAAACCAAAATGATTCTTCTTTTAAGGTATCTCCACAAGTTTACCGCGACCTTTTGAGGTGTCATCCTCCACAGCTACTTGTAAGTCTCTCCACGAAGTTACAGTAGGTTTCTTGATCTTATCCACTTGTAGGGTTACCATTGAAGCAACCTTTAAGACCTGAAATGATGTCGCTATACAGTCTTCATCAGAACTGATATATCTTTAGGACTCTATGTGGCTTACAAATATGTCCTCTTCACCATCAATTATAACCAATCTTCCTTCAACGAAGAACTTCAATTTTTGATGTAAAGTTGAAGTAACTTCCCCTGGTGCATGAGTCCAAGGTCGTCCGAGTAAGCATGTATACGTTGGTTCTATATCCACGATTTGAAAAGTGATATAAAACATATGTGGGCCGACCTTGACAAGAAGGTCCACTTCTCCAAGTACCTTATTTTGAGAACCATCAAAATCTTAGACTATCGTAGAACTTGGCCTTATAACAACATCATCCAATGTTTCATCAAGTTAGATTTTGGTAACACATTGAGGGAGGAACCAGTATCGGTGAGTACCCTATACAAGCTTGTAAAACCTATCTAAATACAAATGTGCAACGCCTTGTTTTAAGCTCTACCTTGTGGAGGCAACTCACTGTAATTAAAACCTAGATATGATCCAAATTTTAGATTTGCTACTACATTGTCAAACTTCTTCACAGTAATCACTTCTGCGACATGAGCAGAACTTAGAACCTTCATTAGAGAGTCTCAATGTGCTTGAGTCGAGGAGCAACGGGAGTATTGAAATGTTGGTTGGGGTTTGGTGTATCTGATCCATCACCCTATAATCACTTTTGTGGATTATTTTCAGGAATTATTCCGCCTCTTGGTCTGAAAGATTCTTGCTCGGAGGCTCTTGCTCTTGGCTTGCCTATATCTCAGCTTTACTCATATGCTTAACCTCAGTGTCATCCATCTTTTGTTGTTAGGAACCATATTTTCAACCACTGTGTGTCATTACCCCTGTTCCAACTATATTTGTGATTGCAGGTCTTTGACTTGCCCGTGATTCATATTCATGCTTTAAACAATTGATGTATACAGTAGAATCATAACTCCAAGGTACTACTTTGTTAGTTTCATAAGGGGTATGAGATAGTCCCCTAATCACCATCGTAGTCTTTGGTATCACTGGAATCCTCAAAGTTTGTCTTTGTATCATCATTGGTGCTTCTATTGGCTCTCCCCATGGAATCACAAGGGTCTTCTTATTAGGGTTCGACCCATGGAATGGTATTACCAATGGCTTCTTTTCATTTCCATCAATCGCAGCTGCATATTCTTCTTTAGGGTTTTTCACGAATTGGACTATCCCTTAATCCAACAATTTTTGTAACATCTTTTCAAAATATTCATTAGGTTCCAAAATTAACCCACACTCCAACATATATTCCTTCAAAAGGTCTATCGAGGCCTTTACTTGTCTAGCTGCCCCAAAGTTAGTGACTACTTCAATTTCATTAGCCGCTGGTCCACCATGCAGAGGCATGGGTTTTTTTTTATGTTCGGTTTATCAAAAGTGATATCATGAGAGTCCAACAAATCCTAAACCTTGTGTTTAAAGGCCCAACATTTTTCTATAATATTCCCTGGAGAATTGGCATGAAACTCACACCTTTCATTGTCATTGTACCTTGGTAGGAGTGCCTCCAATTGGAAGAGCTAGAGGTTTTAGCTCTACCAAAGATGACTTTACTAAGTGTTGGAATAATTGACTGTGCGGCATCGGGAGAGGATCGAACTTTCTCAGAGGCCTTTCAAACCTATTTTGTTGTTGTTCTTGTGGAATTATTAATGGTTGTTATGCCCTTAGATGCAAGGCTACAAGATTAATTTCTCCTTCCTTCTTTTTCGAGAAGTTAGGAACATGTCTTTTTGCATTATAAGGGGTACTAGATGATGCCCCTTGTATCTTCCCACTCTTTATACCAGCTTTAATTCTTTTACCAATAGTCACCAAATCAGAAAATCTGGAAGAGATGCTTTCTATCATCTTATCATAGTACAAACCATGTAAAGTTCCCATGAACATATCAACTAGTTCTTTATCCAAGAGTGGTGGTTGTACACAGTCTACCATTTCTCTCCATCATTGAGCATATTCCTTGAAAGATTCATCCTTCTTATGACGCAAGTTTTGGAGTTGCATACGATTAGGAGCCATGTCAAAGTTATACTTGTATTATCTCAAGAAAGCATTGGCAAGATCTTCCCTTGTCTGGATATGAACCCGCTCCAACTGCATGTACCAATCTAGAGATGCCCCACTCAAACTATCTTGGAAATAATGGATCATCAGCTTCCGATCTTGAGTGTAGGGATGCATCTTTCTGTAATACATGCGTAGGTGATTCCTCGGACATCTGAGTTCCTTGTATTTTCCAAAGCAAGTACTTCGAATTTCAGAGGGATCACCACATCAGGAACTAGACCCATTTTAAGAACATCGACATCGAAAACATCGTAACCCTCCAAAACTTTTAACTTTTCTTTTAAGGCCTTGTACTGATTCAATTCCAATGGATTCTCAACAATTTTGGGTTGGCATGCTTAAGTGACACCTTCCAAATGAAGATCTCCATATTGTAGATCTGCATAGTTGTCTGTATTGTTGACCGTAATCTGCAAAGTATGGGATTCCCCTACCTTTGGTGGAGGTGGGACAAACCCTTCAATATCTACTTTCTTGACTTCTTGTTGAGCCATAGTGATCTTTTAGGGTCCTGACTCTGGTTCTCTTCTTTGTTGGTGATGGCTCGATGCACCAATAGTATGGGCTAGTTCTTCAAAGGCTACCCTAGGAATCTGCTCTTGCCTCTTGATGATGTTCTTAAAAGCTAGAAGTACTTGACTCATATCTCCTTTCATTGAGTCAATGTTTCCTTTTACTTGATCCAAATCTTCCAGAGATGTGGCTAGATTCACTTCGATCTGTTCCATCACTTTCTTTTGATGTGCCCTTGTTTGATATGGTGATCAGTGAGGTGGTGCTTTTGTACAAATGGTTTAACTGGAGATGATTTTGAAAATTCATGAGTTTTTTATGTTATAAAAAGTGAAATGATGCAATTTTTGTGAATTCACAGATGTGTATGAACATGCTAAGTGTTTTTGTTTTTGAATTTCTTATTCACTTGTATTATGCATATATTTTTTATTTTTTTTATTTATATTTTTTTCAGGTTTTGCTTTTTACTAGTGAGTATCTAAAAAATAAATACACAACCGAAATATGGAAACAAAATACTTTATTGAAATAACAATTATCTTTAAAACACCAAAATACAATTCAGATATTGAAAAATATTAAAACTTAAAACATCAAAACTTTCTTAAAGAAAAAACAAAGGGAAACAAAATCTTCTAAGCACGCATGCGAATTTCTTCTCTAAAGAAATCGACCATTGTCCTACAAAGCTTCACAAAGTCTTTAACGTCTTTCGAGAGAGGGACCATCACATTTTTTGCATCTCTCAAACTTCTAGAGATGTCACCAATAAGATTGTTGGCCAAGAAGGAGAGTCTTGCATTCTTGTTCATGTAGAATCGATATTCTTGGTAGATGTCTGGAATCATCTTATGATTATCCTTTCCAGCCTTGGCGATCTTTACATACTGATATTCCCAATATAATTTTTCATCCCTCAACTCCGTATAGATTTTTCGTTGTATTAGGATATCCTTTCGTAGGCCTTCTAACTCAAGACACACTTGTTCGTATTCATCAGTCTTTTGGGCGAAAAATCTTTCTGCCATCATCCTTTTTAGGCATTCCCCTACCTCTGATTATTGGCTATCTTGGAGTCTTGTGGTAATATGCTTCATCTGTTCTCCTTGATCTAAAGAAGCTTGCGCCAAACTTTGGATTTGAGCCCTTAAATCCTATTCCATCTCCTTTTTGTCTTGCATTGCCTTTTCGTACCACCTACTTAGTTTCCAAATCTCGCTAGCAGCGTCCTCCAACCATTGGTTGTGGGAATCCAAGTTGAAAGTAGCACTCAACAACCCTTCAGTCGAGCACTTCTACTTAAGACTTTCCTTTTCAAATGCCTCAAGATTTTTCTTGATTTGTTGATCTTTTGATTCCAATATACATTACATCTGCCTTTTATCCTTAGCTAAGTTATGGAGGTTATGATTCAATGTTTCTTTCTCTCTCAGGGCTTGTTTCAAAGATTTCTTCAAGTTGACTATTTCTTCTAAGGACATAGGCGAAGAATCTGGGAAATCTAGTTTGTACTCTGGATCAATGTCTAAAGATAACTTAACAACCCGTACCCTATCCAAAACCCACCGAGTGTAAGGTTCTTTTGCCACAACATTCTTTCTTTCAGTTTTTCTCTTGTTAACCTTATTCCAAGCTCGGATGATCTTGTTGAGAAACTCTCGATTATTTTTGGCCATGTTATGTATGATCAATTCTTGAAGTTGTTCATCAGAGGGTTTATCCTCCAAAGGGTACCCTAGTTGCCGCAAAGCCAAAGTAGGGTTGTAGTTGATACAACCACGTGATCCAATCAATGGAACATTCGGAAAGACTCTGCAATTATAAATGATATCTCCAATGTCTAGCTTCCTCACATACCACAACACAACATTAGCAGTAAGAGACCTTAATTTTTGAGGCCACTCATATCTTGTCAGATTTGGAACCATTTAATCTTCTTTATATAGATGAGTCATAAACCAATAATATAAGAGTGGGATGAAAAAAATTATAGTACCCCTCCCTTTTTCATACCTGGTTTGAAGTGCATAATAAACATCAGTAAGTAATGCAGAAGTTGGGTCTGCATTCAAGGCTTTAGCGCCCCGAAATACACTAATAGTTGCAGGTCCGATATAGTCGAAAGTCTACGGAAAAAAATTACACCAAAGACAAGCAGCCCTAGGCAATCAACATTAGACTCCCATTATTTGATATCGGCAAAATATATGGCTTTAGCTTCCAAATAGTATCTCTTAATCCTTTGTAAATCACCTTTTTTTGTTATTAAGTGAAAATTCTGGATAAGGGATCCCTAAACCAGTTGCAATGTCCTTAATGTCAACACTCTTCCCAATTCCAACATAAGCTTTTCCCTTAGAGAAATTGAGGAGTCTATCAAACTTTTCCAAAGTCGACGCTAGTTGAAAGTCTTGGAAGGTAAAACACCTCAATGGAGGGTCATAGAATCGAATAAAGGCAGAAACAACATCCAATTATATATCCATTTTTGCCAATTCAAGGGATATCCCCATAATGGGGAGTAACCATCTTCAAATATCTTTCAGACAGTTTCCCTTTGATAGTCTTGATCTTTGTCATATCTGGTTTAACGACATTAATGCGGGCAAGTTTTTCCCTCTTGCATTCATTTTTAAGACACTTCACCAAAAAACCTTCGATTATATTTTTTAATCTTGTGAACAAGACAGACAAAAAGAATGGAGAATAATGAATATATTAAATGTAGAATGTATGAATGCATGATTTTTTGGCATAGTAACGAGATTTCATGAAAGGTAACCTTAGTTCGTAGGGTCCTAGTTTTGGCCTACAGATATTCTACCCTCCCCATAAGGTAGATTCCGTAAGGTTATAATGGATAACAGTAGAGGGAATGGCACGAGGTCCTTCCTTAAGTAGAACGTTATTGTAGACCGAAACTTTTGTCTCTAGGTCATGAAAGGTCTCACCATGAGCTCACCATAAGAATTTGGGTTAAGGGTTATACAAAAAGTCATAGGTTTCATTCCAATGTCATACCCCCCAAGAGGATGTCTCTTGAGACATATTTATTGTAATATCAAGCTTCTCAAATGATTCTCAATGCACTTTGTTTTGATGAAGAAAGATTATATTGGCAAGAAGGCAAAGATATTGATCAAGCTAAAAGCATCAATGGATAAAAGTCTTTGGTTCAAGCTCTTGGCAAATTTCATAAGGTATAATAACAATTATTTCTATGAACTTAAGTCTTAGATGCTCAATGATCAAAAGACATGTTTTTATCTTGTCCAAACTTTTTCTCAACTTTTCTAAGCAAAAATTCAATTTTCACTTGGGTGCAATCGATTTGCATGTTGCTGCAATCGATTGCATGCTTCAAGTTTTCAAAAATGATAGCTATTGTTTCTAAGTGTAATCGATTTTCATGTTTGTGCAATCGATTGCTCTCTATCAAATTTTTCTACTGTTTTAAAGTGCAATCGATTTACACACATGTGAAATCGATTGCTCACTGAAAATATTTGAATTTCTTAGCTGTTAAAACCCGTGCAGTCGATTTACACAAGGGTGCAATCAATTTCATGCTACACGCTTTTGAACATCAGCAACTTTGAACATACCTTTTCATAAAACCATTTCATGGAAACTTTTCATTGAATCTTGGCAATTGTTCATGATTCATTTACAGAAATTTTTACAGTTTCAAAGAGGTGCTATGAACATATAAATATTGAATTTTCAAAATCAAAATTAAGAGAGAAAAACCTCTTCCAATCAATAGTTTCTGAATTTTAAAATATTAAAACTCATGTTTTTTCTTCACTTTCATACACAAAGTTTTTCTGCACATTTTCATATATTGTTAAACAGAAAACTTTGAGCATTCTATAGTCTTGAGTCATTGTATATTATTTTTATTGGAAGAGAATAACAAGTCATTGATAAAATCACTCAAAGTGATTATTGCACTACAAACTCTATCAATCAAATATTGCTATACACTTTCTTATTTTTCAGGATTGTTGAAAATAAGTTCAAGTGGTTTTGTAATCTTGTTTTTCCAGGATTATTGGATACAAGTAAGGTCATCTTGAGAGGATTTTTCTCATTGTTGACATAGTGAAAATCAAAGAGGATTGTTCTTGGTCCAAGAGGATTGTTCTTGGTGGTTTTATTGGTTAGAGTCTTGTATAGAAGGACTAGGGTGTCTTGTCTAGAGATCTAACAATAAGGAAATATCTTTCATGTTGAAAGGGGACCGGAGTACTCTCGGAGTGTGAGGGGAACCAGGATACATCTTTGTGTTCTTTACTTTTTCGCATTTTTCGCTTTCATCACTAGTCATAATGCAGAAAAGGAAGAAACACATTTGTAAACTCATGCACTAAAGCAGAAAAATAAAATCCATCATCACTAAAACAAGAAAAAATTTAAAGTACCTAATTCACCCCCCTCTTAGGCGCACTTCGTACTTACAATTAGCATCAGAGAAGGTTATAGGTAACTTGTTCCTAAAGGATCTAGAATGGCTTCCGCAAATCAAAATCCTGATTTCAGAGATGGTGGTAGTAATAACAAGCCTCCTCTATTTTGTGGTGAATATTTTGACTTCTGGAAAATACGCATGAAGGCACATCTAGAAGCACAAGGAGAAGAAATATGGGATGCCATCGAGAATGGTCCATTTATTCCTATAACCTTGATCAATGGTGTTGGCTCTTCAAAGCCTAAAACTGAATGGGATGATCATGATAAGAAAAAGGTCCTCTATGACAAAAAGGAAATCAATATTCTCAAGGTGCACTTAGCATGGATGAATTCTTCCGTGTCTCAGAATGCAAAACGTAAAAGAAATATGGGATACCTTGGTACAAACTCATGAAGGAACTGTTGAAGTTAAAAGATCAAGACTATCTACTTTGAGTCAAGAATACGAGTTATTTTGAATGCAGCCCGGAGATAGGGGTGTGCAAAAAAACTGGTTTACACGAACCAATTTTAAAAATTCAGTGCACCCACTTTTATAATCCAAATTGTGTTGGATGTGAACGGCTCCAGATCCATTTTGATATCAAAACAAAAATCTGGTTTCCATTTTTCATAACCAGTTGTCATAAATAAAACTAAATGTATATGATATTATTATTAATGAATAAGGTATTATTAAGGCGCAAGAAATTCAAATTCATGTAAGTCAGTTTATATAATATTCAAATTGAAAATGGAGAATCAGTTTATATATTTTATTTTATTTATTATTAATTAGTTAATTAGAGTGGTGATTAATTAAGGGAAGAAGAACTTATTAAGTTAATTGTAATGAACGATTGTTAATCTGTGTTTTTTGTTTAACTGTTATGGTGTAGCAATTGTTTTAAAGCAGATTTTGTCTTGGTTTTAGGATGTTTTGTTTTAGTTTTTTTGGGTTCTAGTTTTAGTGTTCTGGTGCAACTTTATCATGGATTAAAGTGTAATGTTTTTACTCTTGAATTGGATTTTACTTTTTTGCTTTTCAAAAAAATTGTGATAAACGATTTTTGCTGGTGTTTGAATATAATAGTATAAAAATGAGACATGCCTTTGCATCTTGTTTCCTTCATTAACCTGGATTTTTGTTCGTCTCTTCAAATTAAGAAAGATACAATTTCCTTATAAACCAAATTTGATTGAAAACCGGTTTAAACCGGTTTTAAACCGAACTGAAACCATTTTACAATTTTAAATTGGTAATTATAAAAACGGTTTGATTTTAAAACTAGAACCATTAAAATGGATTGGGTATTAAAATTTGGCAACCATGCACACCCCTACCCAGAAAACCATCCTTGACTTGCAAAATATATTCGTGCACTTGACAAATCATCTAAGTGCTCTTGGTAAAACCTTGACGAATGAAGAACTAAATCTGAAAGTACTTAGATCCTTAACTAGGGAAAGACAACTAAAGGTAACAATAATTTCGGAAAAGAAAAGTATTTCTTCAATGTCTTCCGCAATGTTGTTTGGAAAACTTTAAGAATATGAAACGGAACTCGGAAGACTTGAAAAGCATGAAAATCAAGAGAAGAAATCCAAGAATATTGCCTTAAAGAATGATTCCAAGGAAGTTAAAAAGGAAGACAACCCAGAAGAAGATGAAAATTTCATGCTCCTTGTCAAAAGGCTTGGTAAGTTCTTTGGTGAAAATGACAAATCCCTTTCTCATGCAAAAAGAAAGAAACAATTTAAGAAAACGGAAGCTTCCACATCAACACAAGAAGTCACATGTTATGAGTGCGGTAAGCAAGGTAATATCAAGCCAAATTGTCCAAAACTCTCCAAGAAAGGTGGCTACAAAGGCAAAAAGGAATTTAAGAACAAAAAGGCCTATGTCGCATGGGAGGATAATGAAATAAGTTCTTCGTCCAATTTCGATAGTGATGAAATTGCAAATCTAGCATTGATAGCCTCACACCATTCGAATAATGAAGATGACGAGGTTAGTAATGAATTTTCTCTTTTTGATAGTGATCCATAAGGTTCTATAGATAAACTATTAAATGAATGCAAAATTCTATATAAAACTATTTCATCTCAAAAGAAACAAATTTCATCTTTAGAAAAAAAATGTGAGTCTATGGAAAAAGATCTCAAAGATGAAAAACAAAAATTTAAGGAACAAAAACCGAATTTTTTATGCAAAAATTGTGAATGACTCTCTTTCCAAATTGTCCAATTAAAAAGTGTTATTAAGAGATATGAAAAAGGTCAAATTGGATTGGAAGGTGTTCTTAGCCAACAAAGATACTCCAATGATAAAAGTGGACTTGGATATTAAAAGTTTTCAAAACCAAGTTCTAATAAAATTATCTTTGTTAAGGCTAGTGATCAATCATCCAAAGAGAAAGTGAACAAACCTAAAGTAGTTCATCAATATCCTAAAAATAAAACATTTCTTAAGAAGAAATCTTACCCATCTAGATATAGAAGTAATTTTGTTCCTACATGTTTTTATTATGGTATAAGTGGCCATACACCCAATGCTTGCTATGTTAGAAATATTAGTGTGGCAAGTGGGCATTATGTGTGGGTTAAGAAGGGAACTAACTATGATGAATCCAAAGCACATTGGGCACCAAATCGAATTTAATTTTTTTAAAGTTTGCTTGAGGACCACTTTAAATCTATGATATTTTTATAAGTGGTGGTTCTAAGCATTTGATGGAAGATATACACTAACTTTCAAATCTAGTTCAAGTCCAAGGATTATTTCACATATGGGAAATACCTTAAAGGAAGAATTCTTGGCATTGGCAAATTTCATACACTAACTTTCATATCCATTGAATATGTACTTTATGTTGAAGAATAAAAGACAACTTCTAAGTAAAAGACAACTTTGTTGAAAAGGCTTCAAATTCATCAAGGATGAATGGTTTATGAAGTCACTCTTGAGGTAAAACTCATAGGTAAAAATTGTTTTTATGTTTATAATATCATTATATATTTTAAGTCTTTCCCCATTCCTTTTTGCTAATAACAAAGGGGGATAAGGTTTAGTAAATGTATGTATGTATATTTTTTATGCATCTTTCCCTTCTTTTTGATAATTTCTACGGGGGAGAAGGATGTTATACTTTATGCTTGAGTATTTCCTTGTCTTAAACTTTTAAGGTACAAAGAATCCTTCAATATGAGCAAATCAAAATGATTTCAAACCTTCTCATACAAATGGGGAGTTATACATCTTAGAGGGAGAAGTCTCTTTCTGGAAAGAACAAAGCCTTAAGAAAGATTGTTTGTCATCATCAAAAATGGGGAGAATGTAATATCAACTTTCTCAAATGATTCTCAATGCACTTTGTTTTAATGAAGACAAACTATATTGGCAAGAAGGAAAAAATGTTGATCAAGCTAAAAGAACCAATGGATAAAAGTATTTGGATCAAGCTCTTGGCAAATTTCATAAGGTATAATAACAATTCTTGCTATGAACTTAAGTCTTAGATGCTCAATGATCAAAAGAACTGTTTTTATCTTGTCCAAACTTTTTCTCATGTTTTGTAAACAAAAATTCAATTTTCACTTGGGTGCAATCGATTTTCATGCTAGTGCAATGAATTGCATGCTTTACGTTTTCAAAATGTTAGCTACTGTTTATAAGTGCAATCCATTTGCATGTTTGTCCAATCGATTTCTCTCTATCAAATTTTGCTACTGTTTTAAAGTACAATCGATTTACATACATGTGCAATCGATTGCTCACTGAAAAAAGTTGAATTTTTTAGCTGTTAAAACCCATGCAATCGATTTACACAAGGGTGTGTAGCGGTGAAAATCGGAGATCAAGCTATTAATTAACTCGACTCGCAAAAGCAAGAGTCGCCACCACGCTTTATTATTTCCAAGGGGAAAGGGAAAAGAGCGAAATAAAACCCTAAAACATGCAATGTAAAATAATACTTAGAAGTAATGAAAATACGATGCGTTTTTTGAAAGAGATCAAGAGTTCGGGGGTTGGTTATACAATGGGAAGGTATTAGCACACAATGCATCTGCGGTACTCCGCAGGAACCTTTTGGGATATCTATTTTTGGTTAAAATTGTTTGTTATATACAAGGGTGTATTTATCTATAACTATGTTTGCTTAAGGGGAAAGAAATAAGTTTTTATTATTGCGTTCGTGAGGGTTTCACGACCCTTTGCCTACGTATATAATGAAGGAATCAAAACACTGTAGTTCCTCTAGAAAAAAGTTGATTTGTTTGTTTTTTTTTGTGGGCGACATTAACGCACGCATTCTAGCAATAGGCACGACCGGTATCGCGGTAGAACGAAGATAACATGCCCTTGGGGGGAGTTTTGATTTGTTGAGTGTTTTGCGGGTTTTAAGATATATTCAAGTAAGGATTAAAGAGTGTTTTTTTTGGATTTTTTTGGTTTGTTTACTTGTTGATTTTATCTTTCCATACACGCCTAATTACTAGCATTTGTACAGAGTAAATAAAATGCAGAAAGATAAAATCCTACACTATTACAACCGTATCGAAAGGCATAAAAAATATGAAGGAAAAAATAAGATAAAAGTAAGAAAAATGAGTGACTTTCGATTGAAGCAGAAAACCCTTCAATTATGCACTTTCTGGCTCTCTTCGATTTGGGCTGAAAAGGGTGGAGGCATGAATTTCGACTGAGGCCTCACAGTCAGCATGTTGTGCCTTTCGATTGGGACCAGTGGGATAGCATGTTGTGCCTTTCGACTAGGCCTGGAACCTGTATAAGATGCAATCTGCCTTTCTGCCTCCTTCGACTGGGGGTTGAAAGCAGTGAAGGAATACCTTTCGACTGAGCCTGGAATCAGTGAAAGAATGCTTTTCGTCTGGGCCTAGAAGTCAACATGGTTTTCCTCCTGTTTGTATCTTTCATTCGACCTAGAGAAAGAGGATAGAAGCCAGAAGCTTCGTTTCCTATTTCCTGTTTCCTATTTCTTTCATTTAAAGCATTAAATGGCAACATGGCCTGAGGCCATGCTAGTATTTGTTTGGTAAAGAGTTTTACAGTTAAAACAAGTTCAGGTAAACAGAAAGCAAAAACGAAAGAGGTAGCTCTAAAAGATATGTTAAAAATGTAGAAACGAAAGGAACAATGGTATGTACAATGTTTCAAACGAAAAGGAATTGTATATACATGTTATAAAACGAAAAGTTCAAAGGTAAGAATAACTTACCTTGCTTCAGGCCTTGAATGGATGTAGGATTCGAACTTGAACTGCTACCTGGACGTTTCTGGATTTCGAAGAGTAGTCATAGGGGGCTTGCTTTTGGTTCGAAGAGTTGTCACAGAAGGTTGTCTTTGAGTTTGAACAAACTTCTATGTGTGGGGTGTTCTTCAGAATCGAAAGAGGTGAGTGTTTGGGATTCTAGGTTTTGATTTCTCAAGTGTTGATGAACTTGAGAAATTTGTTGTGTTTGAGAAAATTTGGGAGATTTGTTCCTCTGGTCCAAAGATCCTCTCTTAAACATGTGTTGGAGCCTCTTATTTATAGGCAAAGTTGGCTGAAGCTTTTGGAGGGAAAACAAAATAACTTGAACAATTTGAGTAAACTGCTCTTTGCAGCCTTCGAGGGACAGTGCTTTATTGCCATTTCAGTGCAAGAATGGGGCAGTGTTTCAGGACTGCTATGCAACAGTTTTGGCCAGTGTACCATGTCTGAACTTGGCAGCAAGCATCTTTGAATATTTTATCCTTTCATTTTGACCCTCCTTCAACCAGATTCTTTTTCTAACACATTGTTTGACTTTCCTCCAACAAGTGTCCTTCGAACGAATCATCTCTGTGCATCATTTAAAGGGGCCAAATGTGTGCTTCGAATGGACTAGTAAGGCGTACCCTTCGACAGGGACTCATATGTATGCCACTCAAGTCCACCACTATATGTCTTTTGAGGGGGCCATCAACCATGTGCCGAAGTTTGTCAAGGATGGAAATACAGCATACTAAAGAGAAATGTTGTCCAGTCGAAGTTAGTACAAACATAGTCGAAGCCTGCATGGAGGAGGTCTAAACTTTGTGACTCCAAGCAAGCACACAAAAAGGTCAATTCTCAAACAAAGACTTGCACGAAGGGAACCACATGCCCAAACTAATCTTGGATCGAAACAAATATATTACCCAATCGAAAGCCCGTGCTCGAAGGAAGCAATGTTGCCCAATCAAAGCATGTGGATCGAAACAAACATATTGCCCAATCGAAAGCCCGTGTTCGAAGGAAGCAATGTTGCCCAATCAAAGCATGTTTGCAGGCAGTAAACTTGTCCAGTAGAAGCAGGCTTGCAGGAAATAAACTTGTCCAATCGAAAGGCTGAATCGAAGGAGGTTTCAAATCCAAACGAAGGATGTACCTAAACTTGCATTCGAAGGAGACTAAGAGTCAATCGAAGAGTGTTGAATCGAAGGAGACCTGTCAGCACATGAAATCAAAGAAACAAAAAACACACATTTCGTGCTTGATTAGAAGTTAGTGATACATAGGCTAAGAATGTTCAAAACACTTGACAATTTCTGCATAATCAATGCTCGAAGGTGAGAGGTTAAAATCGACTGTATTTAGTGACCTTGACTTTTGTATAAAAATGCAAAAAAAAAAATGGGATCTTAGGTCAAAAATTGGGGTATGATAGCTGCCCCTATTTAAGTTTCTTCTATCCGGAGATTAGAAGATCCAGATCTTCATTTCGACGAGATTGAAGGGACTTAAATATAGAATACACAATTTTTGGCTTTAAGATACCGCAATTATGTTTATGATATGATATGAATGTAATATTTTGAATTTAATGAGGAATGATGCCGTATGAGACAAACTACTGCTGGAAAAACTAAACACATTATACAGTAATCCCACAGGGGAACAAATTATAACTCCACGGGGAAACAGAGTCATAGACTTAAAGTGAGAGACTCTTATTAGAGAATAACTTTGAGGGAAGAAATGAACGATTTACATCAGTATTGAGACTGGAAAAGAAATGATTTACATTAATACTGAGACTGGAAAAGAAATGATTTACATCAGTACTGAGACTGGAGAAGGAAAATGATTGACATCAGCACTGAGACTGGAGAAGGAAATGATTGACATCAGCACTGAGACTGGCGAATGAACATCTCAAACTTCTAAATTATACCAAGAACTGTAACACATTTCTTCTTTAACCAAGATATCACTTCAAAAGGATAAAATACAAGCTTCCCCATGGAACTCTTCCAAAGAGGTGTCGTTTACTGAGTAAACATTATTGTTGGGGATACACAAGCTGCTCAAATAAAGAGGCCGCCACTTGCTATCTTTCGAAGGTGTCAATAACATAAAAGTTGCTCATATAGAGACCGCCGCTTGCTGTTTTTTCAAAGATAACAATAACACACAAGTTTCTCATGAAGAGACCACCGCTTGTTGTTTTTCAAAGGTAACAATAACATACAAGTTACTCATGAAGAGACTGCCGCTTGTTGTTTTTCAAAGATAACAATAACACACAAGTTGTTCATGAAGAGACCGCCGCTTGCTGTTTTTTCAAAGATAACAATAACACACAAGTTGCTCATGAAGAGACCGCCGCTTGCTTTTTTTCAAGAGAACAATAACACACAAGTTGCTCATGAAGAGACCGCCGCTTGTTGTTTTTCAAGAGAACAATAACACACAAGTTGCTCATGAAGAGACCGCCGCTTTCTGTTTTTCAAAAGAACAATAACACACAAGTTGCTAATAAAGAGACCGCCGCTTGTTGTTTTTCAAGAGAACAATAACACACAATTTGCTCATGAAGAGACCGCCGCTTGCTGTTTTTCAAAAGAACAATAACACACAAGTTGCTCATGAAGAGACCGCCGCTTGCTGTTTTTCAAAGATAACAATAACACACAAGTTGCTCATGAAGAGACTACCGCTTGATGTCTTTCAAAGGTGTCAATAACATACAAGTTGCTCATGAAGAGACCGTCGCTTGCTGCTTTTTTCAAAGGTAACAATAACATACAAGTTGCTCATGAAGAGACCACCGCTTGCTGTTTTGTTGAGATTCCCAAAAGAGTGTCGCAACAACACCACCTAGAAATAAAGTTCATCTACAATGGAAAACCATGAATAGATTCTTCCTGAGAAGACCAAGTATTTAAATTGCAAAATAAATGCACTCTCCATCTAGGTTTCACAGCCTAGAGATATCCACAGGGTAACGTTCACAAGAGACAAAGCTCAATCCAGGAATGAACTGGAGAGAAAATAGTCAAACAAGACTCCACCCAATGAGGAAACAACTCAAATGGGGATTTATCCTATCCAGAGATGGAAAAGGAAAGCTAAAGCAAGATTCTTCCATGAGAGTTAACTCAGGGGGGAATTAGAAAGGAGGCGCACTTTATGCTTAAGTTGACACTCTATTTGAGAAGAGGAAATACAATAACCAAAGTATACAGATCAAGAACATCAACAAATATCAATGTGTGTGCATGATGCAAGTGTGAATGAATAAATGAATGTCATGTATATGCTGACAAAACAAATAGAGGAGATAGACAGAAGATGATAAGACATCATAGCACAACCCGACACTCAGCTAATCTCAACAAGATGGTAACATTACTGGAGATAATAACAAAAGCCATCATTGGAGCAAAGTCCTTTTACAAGGCTTAAATATATATGGAGAGAAAGATATTTTTTGGTGAAAAACCCAAAGTCCAGTCTTTTATCACCAGCAATCCATTGAAAGGATAACAACACAAACATTGTTTCAGCTGGAAAGAAGTCTTGCTTAGCTGGAGATACTGGGAACACCACCCTCTGATAATGTGTGCAAAACATATCACATATCTTAACAAATCTGGATTGCCCCTGGGACTAATTTTGGATGCCCCAAGTTTACTGCTGATAAGCTGCATGTTGCACGACAATTCTTGCGAATAACTTCACTTCTAAAATGCCCCCAAGCTATATGGCTGATGAGGAGAAATCGTCTCAAGAGAATTTTATGAAAGACCTGGCATCCACCATGCTCTGGTGTCTTCAAACTCTTAGAGAGATTCGTCGAATCTCGACGTGATTGCCCCAGATTGACTGTACTTGTCACAACAAAGTCTTAAAATTTTGCCCCAAAAGGGTAAACAAGTTGGGAAAGCATTAACTGGGAGAAGAAACATGTCCGTGCTTACGGTCTTCAGGTGACATGCCCCTGGATATGATTTCTTTCTTGAAATGATTCGCCAATTACTCAACATAGTTTCAGGCCTTAAAAGAATAAACTCATCACTGGGGCTTATATGTGAGCTTCCTTGATATCAAACAAAAGTTTTGCAGTTATAAAAAGTTTATTATGAGGATGAAAATTCTAATACAACAGTTATGTAAGTCTTGAAGATTTTGAAAAGATATCGCACAAACTTTGCGAATTAGAGCAACATTTATTTTTGTATATCAAAAGCATATGATACCAACATAACTATTTAAAAAACATTCATGGGAGTCAGGAACACCATCTCATTGAAGTATGCTTTCAAAATAACCTTGCTTCAATTAGGACTTTTGAAGGTTGTAACGTGGCCTAGTTCATGGTTTTTTTTTAGAAAAAAGATTTTTAAGGCTCAAAATTTATAGGTGCCCACCCATTCTTCATGATGTTCTCCAACCCTATGTTCAGTTAATTCAACATGAGCGTTCATCTCTCAAAAGTATTTTGTGACGGTTAAGGAAACGACAAGGCTTTCGGAGTAGAAACCACCCTTATGTCTTCGTGTTTGTAGTCACCAATTTGTTCTTTGCTGAGGACTTTTCTTTGTAGTCCTTTCTTTGCAATTTTTATTTTCCCTAAGTTTTGCCTGAACTAATTCTTTTGAATTGATAGTCCAACAGGATGCCCTAATTTTTGCCTAAGTCACTTGTTTTCAAGTTTTTTGACTTAGCGGGCTTTCTCTTTTCTTGATTTTTGAACAAAATGTGTGACAATAGCTTGTCTTAACTTGTTGAAAAGATTGTGACTGCCTTGTTTCTTGATGAATGAGGGATAACATTGTGGTTCCACATCTTCTAGATTCATTATACATGAAGGATAGCCCTCGTAGTTTCTCTTCAAAAATATCTTCCTTATGAATTTTGAACACTCAATCAGATTAACTGAAAACTACCCTACCCCAGGTTAAAATTTGAGGGTTTTTGTATAGAAAAGAAACTTATACTTCAAAGGCTCAAAAGGGGTTAGCAAGGGATTATCTTCCTTATATCTCCGGTGTTTAGGGATTTGAAACAATGCCTGTACATCGTCAGCAAGATTTTACTCAAAAGCATACAACCAGAGATTTTGTGTTCTTTAGATCATCATCCTCCCTTCAATCTCTGCCTAGGCAAGAGAATGAGCAACAATTTGGTATCATGGTGCAAAAGCAATTTAAAATTTGAAAATAAATATGAGTGAAACGAATGAATTTCTTCAAGACAAACATACTCATTGTATTAAGATAATCATTCAGATGCAAACAAGTTCTTACATGCAAACAATGTCTTGATAAACAAGAAAATTTACAAAAGCAGAAATAAGTTAGTAATCTGGGAAGGCTTTCCATCTGGACTTGAATCACCGAAAACATCCTTCAAAACTCAAAGTTACAATCAATCGTGTTTACTCTTCAGCACATGTTTGATATTCTCCATTGTTCCCTTAGCGCAAGTGTTGTACTGGTGAGACCAAAGGAAAAATAAGACTTGGAAAAAGACCTTTGAAAGTGAAACAAAAAATGTAGAATGATGTATGATATGCAAAAGAGAGTTTTTATTTGACTTTCAAGGAACTCAAGATATTAAGTTGTAAACATTAAAGTATGAAGATAGAAGATGAATTTTAAATTAGATCAAAGAGTTGATCAAGTTATCATCAAGATCAATCATCCATTTTGGTGGATTAGGGTTTCCACCCCATCAACACCCAAGATCCATTGAGCTTGACGAAACTTGTGATGTTTACAAAGAAAGACTTCCAAAATTCTTGAAAATCAAGTGAAAAAGGGTTTCATGGATGCATGAAGGCATGACTATGCAACAACCACAAGCAAGGTCACAAATAGAGTCGAAAGGTTCAACATCATGAGCATGGAGTCAAAGGTAAAGACCAACCCCAAGGTATGTACTAAAGGTTTAATCACACCTATAAAACAAGGTTCTAAAAGTTCCCAGAGTCAACATTCCTCTTTTGGATATTACCAATGTCCCGATTA
Organism: Vicia faba; assembly: GCA_948472305.1. Classification (NCBI taxonomy): domain Eukaryota; kingdom Viridiplantae; phylum Streptophyta; class Magnoliopsida; order Fabales; family Fabaceae; genus Vicia; species Vicia faba. The sequence continues at coordinate 1,409,349,977 of OX451736.1, forward strand.
CTCGGTAATTAGCAATATTCTCAAGAGAAACTCATCTGAGTGCAGCATCGCATGACAACTACTTCCGGATTACTCCGTTATAATCTCCGCACTACACCTAAGAGGCCAAGATGGGTTAAGGGTTCTACGGTTCTCAGCTTCTCTGGCTCCCAGGTCGAAAGCAATAACGTCTTTCCACTGAGTGGGGGATTTCATGCCTCCTTCTTCGAGATTACTCCCACAAAGTTAACATGACTATACCGCCCGTCCTATTCCTAAGTGTAACTTAGTCCGGGTATAGGACTTATCCTTTGTAATCAACACCCAAATAACCACAATATATCACAATTAATCAAACAAACAAGTAATAGTAACAAAAAACAAATATGACAAATTAGGCTTAACCCACTTTAGGGATGGACCAGCAAGAGGTCAATCTTTCCCCAGCAGAGTCGCCAATTCTGAAGCGGTGAAAATCGGAGATCGAGCTATTAATTAACTCGACTAGCAAAAGCAAGAGTCGCCACCGCGCTTTATTATTTCCAAGGGGAAAGGGAAAAGAGCAAAATAAAACCCTAAAACATGTAATGTAAAATAATACTTAGAAGTAATGAAAATACAATGCGTTTTTTGAAAGAGATCAAGAGTTCGGGGGTTGGTTATACAATGGGAAGGTATTAGCACCCAATGCATCTGAGGTACTCCACAGGAACCTTTTGGAATATCTGTTTTTGGTTAAAATTGTTTGTTATATACAAGGGTGTATTTATCTACAACTATGTTTGCTTTAGGGGAAAGAAATAAGTTTTTATTATTGCGTTCGTGAGGGTTTCGCGACCCTTTTCCTACGTATCCAATGAAGGAATCAAAACACCGTAGTTCCTCTAGAAAAAAGTTGATTTGTTTGTGTTTTTTAGTGGGCGACATTAACGCACGCATTCTAGCAATAGGCACGGCCGGTATCGCGGTAGAACGAAGATAACATTCCCTTGGGGGGAGTTTTGATTTTTTGAGTGTTTTGCGGGTTTTAAGATATATTCAAGTAACGATTAAAGAGTGTTTTTTTTGGATTTTTTTGGTTTGTTTACTTGTTGATTTTATCTTTCCATACACGCCTAATTACTAGCATTTGTACAGAGTAAATAAAATGCAGAAAGATAAAATCCTACACTATTACAACCGTATCGAAAGGCATAAAAAATATGAAGGAAAAAATAAGATAAAAGTAAGAAAAATGAGTGACTTTCGATTGAAGCAGAAAACCCTTCAATTATGCACTTTCTGGCTCTCTTCGATTTGGGCTGAAAAGGGTGGAGGCATGAATTTCGACTGAGGCCTCACAGTCAGCATGTTGTGCCTTTCGATTGGGACCAGTGGGACAGCATGTTGTGCCTTTCGACTAGGCCTGAAACCTATATAAGATGCAATCTGCCTTTCTGCCTCCTTCGACTGGGGGTTGAAAGCAGTGAAGGAATACCTTTCGACTGAGCCTGGAATCAGTGAAAGCATGCTTTTCGACTGGGCCTAGAAGTCAACATGGTTTTCCTCCAGTTTTTATCTTTCGTTCGACCTGGAGAAAGAGGATAGAAGCCAGAAGCTTCGTTTCCTATTTCTTGTTTCCTGTTTCTTTCATTTAAAGCATTAAATGGAAACATGGCCTGAGGCCATGCTAGTATTTGTTTGGTAAACAGTTTAACAGTTAAAGCAAGTTCAAGTAAACAGAAAGCAAAAATGAAAGAGGTAGCTCTGAAAGATATGTTAAAAATGTAGAAACAAAAGGAACAATGGTGTGTATAATGTTTCAAATGAAAAGGAATTGTATTTACATGTTATGAAACGAAAAGTTCAAAGGTAAGAATAACTTACCTTGCTTCAGGCCTTGAATGTATGTAGGATTAGAACTTGAACTGCTACCTGGATGTTTCTGGAATTCGAAGAGTAGTCACAGAAGGTTGTCTTTGAGTTTGAACAAACTTCTATGTGTGGGGTGTTCTTCAGAATCGAAAGAGGTGAGTGTTTGGGATTCTGGGTTTTGATTTCTCAAGTGTTGATGAACTTGAGAAATTTGTTGTGTTTGAGAAAATTTGGGAGATTTGTTCCTCTGGTCAAAAGATCCTCTCTTAAACATGTGTTAGAGCCTCTTATTTATAGGCAAAGTTGGCTGAAGCTTTTGGAGGGAAAACAAAATAACTTGAACAATTTGAGTAAACTTCTCTTTGCAGCCTTCGAGGGACAGTGCTTTATTGCCATTTCGGTGCAAGAATGGGGCAGTGTTTCAGGACTGCTATGCAGCAGTTTTGGCCAGTGTACCATGTCTGAACTTGGCAGCAAGCATCTTTGAATATTTTATCCTTTCATTTTGACCCTCCTTCGACCAGATTCTTTTTCTAACACATTGTTTAACTTTCCTCCAACAAGTGTCCTTCGAACGAATCATCTCCGTGCATCATTTGAAGGGGCCAAATGTGTGCTTCGAATGGACTAGTAAGGCGTACCCTTCGACAGGGACTCATATGTATGCCCCTCAAGTCCACCACTATATGTATTTTGAGGGGGCCATCAACCATGTTCTGAAGTTTGTCAAGGATGGAAATGTAGCATACTAAAGAGAAATGTTGTCCAGTCGAAGCTAGTACAAACATAGTCGAAGCCTGCTTGGAGGAGGTCTAAACTTTGTGACTCCAATCAAGCACACAAAAAGGTCAATGCTCAAACAAAGACTTGCACGAAGGGAGCCACATGCCCAAACCAATCTTGGATCGAAACAAATATATTACCCAATCGAAAGCCCGTTTTCGAAGGAAGCAATGTTGCCCAATCGAAGGATGTGAGTCGAAACAAACATATTGCCCAATCGAAAGCCCGTGTTCGAAGGAAGCAATGTTGCCCAATCGAAGCATGTTTGCAGGCAGTAAACTTGTCCAGTCGAAGCAGGCTTGCAGGCAGTAAACTTGTCCAATCGAAAGGCTGAATCGAAGGAGGTTTCAAATCCAAACGAAGGATGTACCTAAACTTGCATTCGAAGGAGACTAAGAGTCAATCGAAGAGTGTTGAATCGAAGGAGACCTGTCAGCACATGAAATCAAAGAAACAAAATACACACATTTCGTGCTTGATTAGAAGTTAGTGATACATAGGCTAAGAATGTTCAAAACACTTGACAATTTCTGCATAATCAATGCTCGAAGGTGAGAGGTTAAAATCGACTGTATTTAGTGACCTTGACTTTTGTATAAAAATGCAAAAATAAAAATGGGATCTTAGGTCAAAAATTGGGGTATGACAGGGTGCAAACGATTGCATGCTGAACGTTTTTGAAAAACAGCAGCTCTGAACATACCTTTTCATAACACCATTTCATGGAAACTTTTCATTGAATCTTGGCAATTGTTCATGATTCATTTGTAGAAATTTTTACTGTTTCAAAGAGATTATATGAACATATAAATATTGAATTTTAAAAATCAAAATTAAGAGATAAAAACCTCTTCCAATCAATAGTTTCTAAATTTTAAAATATTAAAACTCAAGCTTTTTCTTCACTTTCATACACAAAGTTTTTCTGCACATTTTCATATATTGTTAAACAGAAAGCTTTGAGAATTTTATAATCTTGATTCATTGTATATTATTGTTATTGGAAGATAAGATTGAGTCATTGATAAATTAACTCAATGTGATTATTGCACTACAAACTCTATCAATCAAATATTGATATACACTTTCTTATTTTTCAGGATTGTTGAAAATAAGATCAAGTGGTTTTGTAATCTTGTTTTTCCAGGATTGCTGGATACAAGTAAGGTCACCTTGAGAGGATTGTTCTCATTGTTGACATCGTGAAAATCCAAGAGGATTGTTCTTGGTCCAATAAGATTGTTCTTCGTGGTTTTATTGGTTAGAGTCTTGTATATAAGGACTAGGGTGTCTTGTCTAGAGATCTAACAATAAGAAAATTTCTTTCATGTTGAAAGGGGACTGGAGTTCTCTCGTACGGTGAGGGGAACCAGGATACATCTTTGTGTTCTTTACTTTTCCGTATTTACCACTTTCATCACTAGTCATATACCAGAAAAGAAAGAAACACATTTGTAAACTCAAGCACTAAACTAGAAAAATAATATCCATCATTACTAAAACTAGAAAAATTTTAAAGTATCTAATTCAACCCCCCTCTTATGCGCACTTCGTACTTACATTTATTTTTTGGAATTCTACTGAATCTAGGTGAAGTCGTCAAAAAAACTCATAGGGATGATGTATCCCCTTTGCCAATAGAAGAACATTATTTCTAAAGGTTTTTGAAATTTTTTTTTTAAATAATAAAATCCCGCCAGTAGATGATAAAAGATAAAAATATAATAATAAACAACAATAAATTAAGAAAGCAAAAACAGAAGAATAAAAAGAACCCTAAAAAACCTAAACCAAAAGAAAAGGTATCTAAACCCTAAGGTTAAGTCCCCAGCAGAGTTGCGAGCTGTAATAACCAGTTTTAAATTGAGAGTCGCCACCCTCAATTTTTAACCTAGGGAAGGGAATATAAAGGATAACCCTAATTTGGCCAGAGATTCTAAGTTGTCGACTCGTTTTTAGATGAAGGGAAAGGTTTAGGCACCCTTCATCTACCTTGTTCACAAGGATACTAGGGTTTATAAATACAGTTTCAGAAATAGGGTTTTAATTTTAATTAGGGGAACTCGCAACAATTTTTGCCGTGTCCTTGTGTATCCTCTTATGAGAAATCAGAGACCCAATTCGTAGTTCGCAGTTTGTTGGTATTTTTTATGGATTACAAAAATATTTCAAATTCTCCTTGATCCAAGTCTGGGTGTGTGAATAGAGGAATTTGTGGATGAAGTTCGCAGTCGATTAAAAGTATTTTCATAATCCTTTTTTTGAAAATAATCTTTGGACGAATTTGTGGACCAAGTCTAAGTTTATTAAGTTAGTGAAGAAAATTGATTTGATGTTGGTTATATATTTTAAAATATATTATATAATATAAGAAAAATATTTAATCCATGATAAAAAGATTTTTTATACAATTTATAATTAATTAATATTGAGTTAGTGAGAAAAAAGAATTTTAATTTTAATAATGAAAAATATATATTATAATGTATTAAAAATATTAATTATAATATAAAATAAATAAGATAAGATAAAAATATAAAAAAATAATCTAAACGCAAAGAGGGTATATTTTATTTGGGTTAAGTAATTCAGGGGGTGTAAAAAACAGAGCCATGGATCCAGATATTTGATTCCGGCCAAAACGCAGGAGGGAGGTGTATAATTTAACAATGAAGAAAAAATGCGGGGTACGTGAAGCAAGGGCCCAAATTCAGAAATTCATTTGGGCCTAGCAGCGAAGAGGGGGTGAGGATTATTATTTGCGAAATATACAAAGGGTAAGTTCAATAATGGGCTAGGCCCAAAACAGATGCTTGATCCAATGGGAAAGTTGTGGAGAGAGATCACGGAGTTGTGGCGTACGTGCGTTTCAGGGACATTTAATGATGATCCAAGGGACAAGGAGTGGGAAGCATGGTAAGAGGGTTATACGGAATCAGAGGGTGTTATAGAATCCAATCTCAGGGTTGAGAGCCCATTTTCTTCTCTTATTTTCCTCTCTCTACAACAAACAAAAACCATTGTTATATTTCTAGTGAGAGAGGCTCTGACCTCTCTCTATAAATCCACCACGTTGAGAATGGCCTTGCCCAGAGTGCCACCGTCCAGAAATCGCTTCGATCGGCGACTGCATCTAGGCACCACCACCTTCATCCCGAAACCCAGAAACCATGGTGAACCATATGAATCCAAACCATAACCCTACGGTTCTTACATGAACAATAACAATCTTTAACCCATAAAAGTTTATCCATATGAACCATAACCCTAGATACCAAGAACTCTAACCCTAATTTATGAAACCTAACCCTATGTTATGAACCCTAATCCTAAATACTTTCCAGATACCAAAATTAACAAAATTAACCATAATTAACAAAAGCTAAGGGCTCGATTTACCTTACTTGTAGTATTTCTTTATGCTTCCTCCTTAATCATGGCTTCTATCCCCTCTCTCTCTCTCTCTCTCTCTCTCTCTCTCTCTCTATTTTCAAGTATCGGTTGATGGCGATGATGACGGAAGCGCAACAGCGGCGTAGCAACCGATATAGGGTTTCAGATTAGAAACCCAGATCTCAAATGAGGGCCGTGAATGTTTGGCGTAAGCTTGCGGCTTCTACTTCTTTTCCTTATTTCCGTTCTCCGTCACAATTTTCTTCTCCTCCTAATTTCCTCCTCCTCAAAAAGTTTTTTAGGTTTTTATTATAGGTTAGAATTTTAGAAATTTTAGGAGATTATTCTATAATTGTCGTTATGAATTTTTCATTAGGAGTAGATTAATGAATTTAGAATCTGTAATTGATATATTTTGATTCCGTTTGTAATTAGATTAGCGTTTTAACCAAATAATGAACATGGAATGTTATAGCTTTTTATTTCATTTTTAATAAATAAAAACAAATATTTTATTTCCTGATTTAATTTGTGAATATCTTGATTCATTTTAATAATTTATGGGCCTTTGAGTATATTTAACAAAGAAGAAGAGAATAACGCCACTGCTGAATGTAGGGTTCCTAACCCTCGGTTGACTTGGTCAACCAAACTCAAAAATATAATTAAAATTTTGATAATAATAATAATAACTATATATTATAAATTAATTAATTATAAAAATATTAACAAAAACAAACGTAACAAAATCAGTACAATGAGAATGGGTCATTGTTCCAAAAATTTAAATTGGCCCTTTCAAAAAGATGATCGGGTCCTCTAATCTTTAACAAAGTTTCTAGCCCAACTAAAAAAACACACCCCTCTTGTTAAAGTGCATGATCCCCTTCATGGGCCATTAGATTTTGATGGCCCAAAACATCACCCCTTTAGTTTATACCATGCAACTCCCTTCATTATTTTGAACCAGGCCAACACACAATTGTCTTGAGTGGCCATCAGATTTTGATGGTCCATTTAAGATAATACATCCCCTTTCTATTAATTCTATTAATTCTAAATGGGCTTTAAGAACAAAATATTTTAATGGGCTAAATGATTCAATATACACCCCCTTCTTATTATTATTTAAACCCACAATTTATAATATTCACAACAAACAATTTGAACCACATGATTTAAAGATTTGAAAAAAGAGTAACATAAAATGATTATTAGATGGGTCAAATTTGGGGTATGACACCAGGCTTCACCAGGGAATATCATGTAGACTTTTCTAGGGAAGACAATGCCACATATTCTAGTCTTCAACTAAGGATTCCGTACTGACTTCATTAGGGAAGATGAAACCACGCACACCAAGGGCAGTCCAAATACATTCTTCAATATAAGGAGTAGTGGTTATGCAAACTTCTCTTGGGAAAATCTATGAAACTTCACAAGGACAACAACTTTAGAGGGAAGCATCATCTTTGACTCATTTAGGGAATTAAGAAGTTAACATCACAACAAGAATTCAAAGTTATGGGGATTTTAAATCAAACTAAACACTTGGAGAGAGAAAACCCAAAAAGTTGACAGCTATCTCAAAATTTCTTAGAAAAGATATTGCCCTTGTCTGGATACTCAGGGAGCATACAATAACAACAATGTCATAACTAGATGGAGAAGTGCTCTACAAGAGATTCTACATAAATACTCAACACACAAAAGTGAAAAAGAATCCAACAAAAGAGCAAAGTCTTCATAACTTTACAATATTTTCTTGATTACAACCCAATTGAAGAAATAATCACACTCAACTGGAGAAATCTCCATCAAGACCTAATTGGGGAACATAGGATATAGGTATCAAACCACCCAAACCAATACCATATAACAACTTGGAGAAAATCTGAATCAAGACTTAACTGGGGAAAAATGGGATCATAAACCCAACACCACACCATGTCTCAACAGACATGAAATCTAACAAAACAAGTGGATTATGCACATATCAGCAAGAGTAACCCGGGATGCCTCTTGGGGAATCTTTTCAAAACTTCGGAGTTTGTCCATACTTGGGATCATTACTTTTGACCCACTTGAATCATAAAATTGAGGTAAAAAGTAATTTGCAAATTCTTTTCAAAAACATGTTTTTGTTATTAAGTCTTTTTGTTTTGAAAATTACTATCAATATTAAATGAAATTTTTATAAACAGAATAATATAAGAACTAAAAAGAATTAGATAATGCTCAAACTTTATTAATATAATGGTAGTCCGCAAATGGCATGACTTCATGGATGATTACAAAGTTTAGGAAAATGGTAAATACATGGAAAATATACATTTAAATACAATGACCACTATTCTCCCAAACAAATTTGAAATCATTAACCTAGGCTTCAATTGGAGTGTGATGAGAATTCAAGAAGATTTTTGCTTCAATGATCAAGTCTTTTCTGACGCAGTTATTTTCAAGGAAATCCCTTAACTTTTTCCTAGGTTGCCCTTGCGGGTTTTAACAACCAGGAAAACTTATTTTGTTTATGTCTCTAACTTTTGCCTAGGCTAACCTTTCAAGTTTTCAACCTACCGAGGCGATCTTTTTTGCCTAAGCCGCCCTTTCGGTTTTCAACTTAGCAAGCCTGTTGTACCCAAAAATTTGCCCTCCCATATTCTTCAAGATTTGTCAAGATCAATCTCCAAAAGGTTCAAAATCTCTCAAGGGTTGCACAGTCCAATTGCCTCCTAACACAGTCAAAATTAGGGTTTTGGTTCTTGCAAGGAAGTTGAGATTTTCAAGGGTCCAATCAAGTCCCATATGCCTATATACATTGTCAAGCATCTACATGTCAAATTTCAAGGCTCACAACATCAAATTGCACAGTCAAAAGCCCTAATTGCTTCACAGTCAACTGTAGGGGCAAAATGGTCATTTGGCAGTCAAAAGTCAAAAATTTTGGTCAACATCTTATTTTGAAGCCACAATCATCATTTGATCAAGTCTTGATCATGATTCCACAAGCATGGCTCAAAAAAGTCTCAAGATGCAAAAGTTTCTATTTTTGGACAGCTGAAAAGTCAACTGTAACTTGACCAAGGCATAACATTTTCATGGTTCATTAGAAAAATCCCATCCAATGCTCATTTTGAAGGGGATGACATTTCCTACAACTCATCTTCACATTCCAAGTTCAAGAAATGCTCTCACAAAAAGTTATCAATTTCTACATTATAGGTCAATTTCATAAGTCAACAAAAAGGCACTTTAAATCAAAGACCATAACTTGAGATTGGTAAATCAAAATGACATGGGACCTAATGCATTAGTTATATGACTTCAAGACCTTTCCAAAATGTCCAAGAACATGTTCATAGCTTCAAAATTGAGCAAGATATGCATTGGAGAAGTTGGTAAATTTTTGGGAACTTTCAAAAGTCAACTTTGCCTAAAACACTTCATTTTTGCTAATGGGCCTCAAATTCCTTCTTGAATCTTTTCCCAAGGCTTATGCACGACCCATTGAACTTAAAATGATTTATCTTCTTATTTTTAATTAATTAATTGAATTTTTATTAATATTAATTCATTTAATTGATTTTAATTGTAGGAAAATTCAAAAGATATGATTTAAGAAATCTTTTTGTGATGCAAATACACTTAGGGCAAGCTGGCAACTCGTATACACATCAAGGATATCAAAATCTCCATGATTGGAAAGGTTTTATCAAAGAAAAAGGTTGAAAAAGATTTGATTGGCAATCACATAATGAAACTTGAATACAATGGATTTTTGGGCCTAAAGTTGACCTAATTCTCTTCACATACAAATGCTGAACCTAACCCTAAAGCCAAGAACGAGCAAGAGCTGCTAAAAACGATATAACAAAATTCCAAAAGTTCAAGAAAATTGGCAAACTGAATTCTCACTTGCAGGATAATTCACACCCTTTTCTTGGTTCCATCACGTTACTGACATTGCCAGGAACCTATTGCCATCAAGAACAAGCCCTAGTACTCAAGGAAACGGCCAAACAGAACCACGGTTTGAACAAACTTTTCCATAATCGAAATTGAATTTTTGTGCATCATTGACATGTTTTGATTATTGATTTGTATTACTAACATCCTCCTGAAGCTTTTGGTATGGATTAATTGTGTTGAAACATCTTGAATCGAAAACTACCATGGACGAATGCTAGGGTTTCAGAGCTTTCATATTAGGGCTTTTCTCATACTATAAAATTAGACCTCAAGGCATATATGGTTAAACTCGTCTGGACAAGACGAATTCATTGATACCATCGCGCCTTTTTTATGTTATCTGTAACTCTAATCGCTATTCTTGGCAGTTTTGGTTTGTGGGGGTTAAAAACCCCCGCTATCTTGTTTTTGTTTTACAGGAAAAGATGAAGAAGACGAGACGTGGAATCATTCTGTTGGTTGGTTCAAACAATGGCGCGCGTTTTTTAATGTCCAAGCATAATTGAGTTTTTAATACATTATTTTCATTAGCCAGTATAATAACAAAGAGTGCAAAGTAGCTTGGTGGTTGGTGGCGTGGCTTGCAATCGTTGGGACCTGGGTTCGATTCCCAGGTCCACCCAATGTTTGTTTCTATTTTTCATAACCTGATCTCATGCAGCTTTCCAATGCGTTCCACCATGCGCTTCAACCAGCAATGCGCCATGTGTCTCTCAGCATACATCCAATGGTCAGGAGATGAAGAGCATGGTACTCCCTAGTCAACAAGCGTGTGGTCAATCCCCAAGGTCAACAAGACTTGCTTCTTAATGGGCCTGAGTTCCAGAATCATACCTCCACATTGGGCCAACAAACCCCCCTGGTTCACTATTTTTTTATTTTTTTTATTTTCTTTCTCTTTTTAATTCTTTTTACAAATTATTATTATTATTAATTATTATTAACTAATAAACTAATTTTTCATAATAAATTCAGAAATAAAAAATTGTAAATATATTTTATTATTTTTACTATTAACTATTAATTTTGTAAATAAATACTAACCTTTAATTTAGTTTAATTTAGGTTTAATTTTCACCTTTTTCATAAATAAATAAAATCATGTAGAATTAGGTTTTGACGATTTTCATTCATATTTTCTTAATTATCATTATTATTATTTATTAATCATTATTTTTGTACTTAAAAATGTAAATTAATTAATTTAGTTAATTAGGTTAATTTGGACTTTTTTTAAATAATTAAAATAAACTTAGAACTAGGGTTTTTCTTAACATTTAATTTTAATTCCTTTTTATTTTCATTAAAGCATTAAAAAAAACATAAAAAACATTTTTCTTTTTAATTAATTAATTAGAAAATTAGGGTTAATTTTAATTAAATGCAAAGGACCAAAAAACTCATATTTTCTCAAAAGGGTCAAAAACCCTAGGACGTTCCAATTTAACTCTTTCGCGCACTATTTTATTTTGATCATTTATGTATCTGCTCAATGGATGTAATAGTAATTAGGTTTACCGCTTTCTTTTATTTTTGCATTTTCCAAAACGGGTCTTTGTTTTTTGGCGATGTATAGACCCGCGCCTTGTAATAGTGTAGATTCATATTTCCGTACTTTATTTTCCGCACTCCTAACTATTAATAAGCATGAAAGACTGAATGACATATTAAAAACGACTCGTAGCTCACAATTGCATGATCAAAAGATAAACATAAACTGAATTGAACACACAAGCACATGCCACTTCTAGGGTACGCCTCACTCGTCGCCCCGAACGTGGTCATCAAGTATAGGGTGTCTTAGAGGTCGCCCTTTTGTCTAAAAGATCCAGTTGCCTCGAAACGGTTGCCTCGGATAAAAGGATCTAGGACATTAGGGTTACTTCTAAGGTGTCCTACCATTGCTTTGGTGACCACACTGTCCCTATAATCGAATTGACCCGAACACCTCCAACGATGGTGCTACCTACCTCTCAATGGTGGGATAGCTCTATCTAAAGGACTCTTACATAGCCGAATTCCTTAGGGTAGGTAGATGACTCATGGGTACTTGCTCTCTTCAAAAATAAACAAAACATCTTTTCACATTGACACTTTCCAAAGTTTTCAAAACAAATTTTTCATACACTCTTGAGCACAGATACAAGAGTCACTTAGAAATATTTCGAACGAAACTATTTTTTTCAAACCCACTCACATTTGAAAAGCAAACATCTTTTGAAAACATAAGAGCAAGTACCTAAGAGCCCGTGGATAACCACGGATAGAAAGGGTGCTAACACCTTCCCTTTCTATAAATCTACCTCCCGAACCGAGAGAAATCTCAAAGAAGGAATTTTGATGTGCTTTTGTCCTTTCCATGTTGGAGAACATAAAAGACGGTGGCAACTCTTGCTTACCGCGACATACGCGATCCAGCTTTAAACAGTCAATTCTATTTCCACCGATCACAGAACTGGCGACTCTGCTGGGGATTAATAAAAGTGAGGTGTACCTTAGGATTAGACCACTCTTATGTTTTCAATTGCTTGTTTGTTTGCTTTAATATTGTGGGCCTGTTTTGGGAGTTTCATAGGTCCTAACCCGGATATGGGGGATACCTTTTAGAAAGTAGCAACAAAATTGTGAGGGAACTGTGCGGGGTATACCGACATGGTTGAAGCAGTTTGCTACGTTGATGTGGCACTTTTGTGAGTACCGGTATCCCTTGAGTTAAGTCAAGGAGAGTACGGGGCCGCCGCGTGGTGTCGTGAAGCATCAACTGACCTTAGGAACCTTACTTGACCATCCTGGCCTCTTTAGGGGTAGTGAGATGATCGACTTTGATGCAGTCCGAAGTTGGTAGATACTCGATACTACACTCATTGAGGGTTGTTTTCTTGGAATATTTTGATCACCAGTTCAGTGGCTAAATCAAAACAATGAACATAGAAAACAACCCAATGATATTGAGATCCTTAGAACCCGGTTACTTTTGATAGGACAGGTTTTTGAGCCCACCAACTTTAAGAGGGTAGTACCCCAAACTTCATGCTGGCCTAAACTCTAAGGGTTGTCTTGTGTGACTTGTGTGCTTTATCATGTTTGCCTTTTGTGAATACCTGTGGTGTGTTTTTATCATAACATTATAACATCATACAGCATCATATGCATCCACTAACCATTTCAGGGGTTCGAATCTTCATATTTATTCTTGTTTTGTAGGACATGGAAACTATCCGCAGAAAGACAATTCAGATCAACCTTGTAAGGATCCCTCCTCAGCTTAAGGAGCTTACATCCAGGATTCCCGAGAGCTCTTCTTTCAGTGAGAAACATGGCAGACTCATCAGCTTGGTCAACACCAACATTGAAGAAGATATGATAAAGGTCCTCTTCCAGTTCTTTGACCCTTTGCACCACTGCTTTACTTTCCCGGATTATCAACTGGTCCCTATCCTTAGTCAACTACCCTACAACGGTACGGAAAGGGAACCAAAACTTGAAGAGGTTTCTAAAGCATTACGCCTACAACCATCTGACATCAAGGGACATTGGGAAGTTAGAAGTGGTATCAAAGGATTCTTGGCAAAGTTCCTGTTTGAGAAGGCCCAAGAATGTTGGAATTCCCTTGACCTACAAGCCTTTGAAGAAGTTGTGGCTCTCCTTGTATATGGGTTGGTGTTGTTCCCGAATCCCGATCAGCTTATAGATATCAATGTTGTCAAGATCTTCATGTCCAAGAATCCTATACCTACGTTGCTTGGGGATATCCTTCACTCATGTTACACTCGAACCATGAGAAAAAGAGGTGTTCTCATGTGCTGCACTCCTCTCCTGGCAAGGTGGTTTATTTTGCACCTTCCACAATCAGTTTTGAAGAACGAGCGGGGTTTGAGATGGTCACAACGATTAATGACTCTTACGCATGCTGATATACAATGGTGTCCTCGGTCCAGAGAGAATGTCACTATCATTGATCGTTGCGGGGAGTTTCCTAATGTTCCTTTACTTGGAATCATAGGAGGTATTACTTACAACCCATGTTTGGCTTTGAGGCAGTTTGGATATGCTCGGAGGGATGGTCATCATGACATGTTGATTCCTGACATAGTTTTTGACTTCGACAACGATACACAAGGACTTCGCCAGAGATTCATCAAAGATTGGAGGATGCCCAACAGGGTAGATAGAAAGACACTGGGGCACAAGAACTCCATCCCCTTGGAGCCTTATCTCAAGTGGGTACGAGCCCGCTCTCAGAAGTTGGTGATGCCGTATCCTCATGTTCTCCCTGTGATCAAAGAGCCAGTGTTGGAAGGAGAGGTCCCGTACACCATTCAACATCCTGACATGCCAACATCTTGGGAGGAAATGCAAAAAAGCTGGATCCAACTAAAGGAAGAGCGGAATTCTCTTGAAGCCAACCTGCATGCCAGCGAGAAGAAGGTCTTGGAGCTCACCCGCCTGCTTCACGAGGAAAAAACTCTCAATACTTACATAGCTCCAAAGAGGATGCGCAGTGTCTTTTGGGATTAAATTATTTTGTAATGTTTTGCCCATGAGGCCTTGATGTACTGAACAAATTATTTCTTAATAATAACGTGCGTTCCTTTTTGTCTACAAAAAATTTGAACTTTCGAACCCTTGAATGCATTGCATAAATAGCATATCATGCATCATGTGCATAACATGTACTCTTTTCCTACAGGTTGCTTAATCTTCTTCGCTGTTTATTTCAGCAGTCTCATCATGAATCCTGAATCATCTACTGAGCAATCCATTAAGGCCCTCCAGGCCCAGAACGCCCAGTTCCAAGAGTTGATCATGAGCTTAGCCCAAGGTCAAGAGGAATTGAAGGCTCTGCTGGTAAAGAAGAAGAAGAAGAGAACTGTACTGTTCAACACTGGACGAAGGTTTGGTAATACACTGCATAATGAGGCTGATCAAGCTGCTTCCTCTGTAGGGAAAGACAGTCCCCAAGGGGGAAGGGTTTCTAGTCCTGTGGTCTCCGACAACGAGACAGATTTCAATGATGAGCAGTACCCTCCCGCTAAAGACAGGTACAAGCAGTTAGAGGATCGTTTGAGTGCCATGGAAATTCAACAGGTGCCTGGGTTGGATTTTGGAGATCTGGGTTTATCTTCTGGGGTGGTGATCCCACACAAGTTCAAGGCACCTTCTTTTGCGAAGTATGACGGGGCTTCCTGCCCAAAGCTGCATCTCAGATCTTATGTAAGGAAGATACAACCTTACACTGCAGACAAGAACTTATGGATCCATTTCTTCCAGGATAGCCTTTCAGGGGCTCAACTCGAGTGGTTCTATCAGCTGGATGGAACCAGTATTCGAAACTGGGAGGACTTGGCTACTGCTTTTTACAAGAAGTATCAGTATAATGACGACCTCACTCCTACACGTACCCAACTCCAGGGTATGTCGCTAGGATCGGGAGAAGGTTTTAAGGAGTATGCGCAAAACTGGAGAGACCTGGCTGGCAGGGTGCAGCCACCATTGACTGACCGTGAACTCGTGGACATGTTCTTGGGGACCCTGTCTGGGCCGTTCTTCAACCACCTGATTGGTAATTCTTCTGCAGGGTTTACAGACCTCATTCTGACTGGTGAGAGGATAGAAGCTGGTATGAAGTCGGGGAAGATACAGAAAGGTGCATCCTCAAGTTCTGAAAAGAAGCCATTCAAGAAGGAAGCTAGTGTTGTATATGGTCCCAAAAGACAAAATAAACCAGAACTCCGCCAAGCTGTCAACGCGGTGGTGATTTCAAAGCCTGCTGCCGCTCCTCGGCAACCTAACCAACCAAGGGGTGAGAGACCCAGAAGAGAATACACTAGGCTTAGTATGACCTTGTCTCAGATCTTGCTGCAACTGCTGTCAACCAACCTGGTAACTATCAGAGAAGCTCCGAAGGTGGTAAACACAACATCTCCAAAGTACAACCCCAATGCCCGTTGCGCTTATCACTCTGATAGCCTGGGGCATTCTACTGACGATTGTTGGGCTCTGAGGAATAAGGTTTAAGACCTTATTGATGCTAAGGAAATACAGTTCGAGGCGCCCGAAAGGCCCAATGTTATGACTGCTCCCATGCCCCAGCATGGAGTGAATGCTGTTGAGGAAGACCCGTATGTAACCTCTGTGGATGATATTGTTACTCCGTTGTTGTCCGTCAAAAGGAACCTGTTGCTAGCCGGTTTATTTCCGGGTTGTAACAAAGGTTTCCTTCTATGTGCTGTTTCACCTACTGGTTGTCCATTGCTGAAGTCAGGCGTCCAAAACCTGATGGATAGCAAAGAGATCTTGTTCAAGAAGATTGTTGTTCCTGTTATCCCTACCGAAGAAGTGTCTGTTGTCACCATTTTCAACAATCCTACCAAGGCTCCCCCGAGGAAGCCTGTCCAAATTATGCCTGTTCAGAAGATTGCTCCTATCATCATTACCGTTCCGGGGCCCCTCCCCTATAAATCTGACAAAGTTGTCCCGTGGCACTATGGGGCAGATGTTTATGTGCTCGGGGTAAACCAAGAGTTCAACACCAGTACCGGCATCAGTAACATCACCGGTCCTGCTAAAGTTACTCGCAGTGGAAGGCTCTTCTCGCTTGATATTGCACCTCCAGCCATTCAGAGACCTCTTGTTATCACACCTGCTAGTGTGCTTGTTTCCCCTCCTGATCAAGTTCATACCCCTGCTACCGAGTCATCTGACACTCGGGGCAAGGGGATGGCTACCGATGTGCCTGCCCAGATGGAGGCACCAAAGACTGTTAATGTTGAAGCCTTCCAGCAAGAGATGGAAGAGATTCTCAAGATTATCAAGAAGAGTGATTTCAACATCGTTGAACAGCTGGGGCACACCCCCTCTAAGATCTCTATGCTATCACTGTTGTTGTGCTCAGAGGCCCATGCCAAGGCCCTGATTTCCTTCCTGAATATGTCCCATGTGCCACAAGAAATGTCTGCTGATCAATTTACTGATTGTGTGGCCAACTTGACCGCTGACAATGGGTTGGGTTTCTCTGATGCTGATCTGACCGCTAAGGGAAAGAACCACAATGATGCCCTGCATGTCTCCATTGAATGCATGGGCACTACTCTTGCCCATGTGTTGGTAGACACCGGTTCTTCGTTGAACGTATTGCCCAAGAAGGCCTTAGACAGGTTGGATTGTGAGGGTTTGGAGTTGAAGCCTAGTAACATTGTTGTCCGAGCCTTTGACGGGTCGAAGAGGATGGTACATGGTGGGGTAGATATTCCGATCCGGGTTGGTTCTCAAGTCTTTGATTCAACATTCTATGTGATGGACATCCGACCATCCTATTCTTGCTTGTTGGGTCGTCCTTGGATCCACAAGGCTGGAGCTGTGACCTCAACTCTACATCAGAAGCTCAAATACCCGGTCAGAGGGAAAATTGTTACAGTGCAAGGGGAGGAGGAATATATGGTTAGCCATCTTAACTCGTTCCGGTATATAGAGATGGATGGGGAGTTCATTGAGACCCCCTTTCAACACTTCAAAGAGGTGCCTCAGACATTGGCAGCAACAGAAACTGTGACTGAAGAAGATTCTCCTTTGAAGATGGCTTCCTTAAAGGATGCTCGGGCTGTGGTTGAGAAGGGTGAGTGTGCAAACTGGGGCAGACTTCCTGATTTTACTCCAAAGACTGACAAGTTTGGGCTGGGTTTCACTGTAGAGGCTCAGAGGGTTGTGCGTAAGGCAAGGATTGGAAGACCTCCCGTATTCATCACCAACCCGGGAGTGAATGCTGTTGAAGACAACGCAGAGGAATGTGAATTTGACAGTTGGATCTACCCAACGACCGACGGTGGACTAAGCAACTGGACTACTAAAGACTACATACCTATTACTTTTGTCACTCAGTAATGAACTCTTTTGTTTTAAATTTGTAACGAACAATAATTTGAAACTTTATAGCCCGGTGTCTTACCCGGGGCACCGTGGCTTCGTTTGTGAGGGCTTATTATTTGTCATTTTCATATATCATGAATAAAAACATTGGACGTTTTTCGCATTTCAAATCTTGTGCTCCTTTTCTTTCTTTATATATTGCAAAACAGCTATATTTACACACACTCACCTATACAGGTTCCAATCCACTCTAGATCTCACTAGTAACGACTCTGCTACTGCCAGTTATGACTTCGAAAATCCGATCAACTTAGCCGAAGACGAAGGTGAAGATGATTGCGAAGTGCCTGGTGAGCTTGCAAGACTGTTACTCCAGGAAGAGAGGGCCATTCAGCCACATGAAGAGCCAGTGGAAACGGTAAATCTGGGTACTGAGACAGACATAAAGGAAGTCAAGATTGGTGCCAATCTGGAGCTCAGTGTGAAACAACGGTTGATTCAGATGTTGCATGATTATGTGGAAATCTTCGCCTGGTCCTATGAAGACATGCCTGGGTTGGATACCGATATTGTGGTTCATCACCTGCCTACCAAGGAAAACTGCCCTCCGGTTAAACGGAAGGTTCTCCGTATGCGTCCAGAGATGTCCGAGAAAATCAAAGCTGAGTGTGATCGGTGGATCTGGAACTGACTGTTTAACGCTGGTTCGCGAAATGTCGCGGAAGCAAGAGTCTCCACCGTCTTTTATTTTCTCCAAATGGAAAGGACAAAAGCACAGAAAAATTCCTTATAGAGATTTCTCTCGGTTCGGGAGGTAGGTTATAGAAAGGGAAGGTGTTAGCACCCTTTCTATCCATGGTTATCCATGGGCTCTTAGATACTTGCTCATCTGTGTTTTCATAAATGGTTTGTTTGCTTTTCAACTGTGGGTTTTAAAAAGTTTCTTTGAAAATTCCAGTTCGACTCTTGTATCTGTCCTCAAGAGTGTTTGAAAAGTTGCTTTCGAAAGCTTTTTGAAAATGTGTTGGTGTGAAAAGTATTTTTTTTTATTTGTTTTGAAATTAGAGCAAGTATCTACGAGAACCTACCTACCCTAAGGAATTCGTCTGTGTAAATGTCCTTTAAAGTAGTGCCATCCCACCATTGAGAGGTAGGTAGCACCACCGTTGGAGGTGTTCGGGTCAATTCGAGGTTCGGGACATGGTGATCACCGGAGCAATAGGAAGACACCTTAGAAGCTACCCTCATGCCAGGTTCCCGGATCATGAGGACTTACTAAGACATCCTCTGCTCGACGATCACCTTTCGAGGCAAGGCAACAGTGAGGCGTACCCTAGGGGTGGTGTGTGATTTGTGTGTCAGATTCGGATATTTTATCTTGTTCATGTTAAAGGTGATCTATGCGTTTGTTTTTACTTTTGTTCATTCATTCTTTCATGTCTTGATTAACAGTTAAAAGTGCGAGAAGTAAAAGATTCTAACCTATTACAAAAGGCGCGGGTCCACATCGCCAAAATTTCTTGAACCCGATTTGACAGAAAAATAAAGAATTAAAAATGCGAACGATAAAGATTACATGGCCTTGGGAGAGATACATAAATATTAAACGAAAAAAGAAATAAACACGCGAATTAAATAAGAATTAAAACGAGGGCGTTGGACCCTTTTTGCAAAATTAAATTAAATGATGAAATTAATTAATTAAAAAAAAGAAAAGAAATTGTTTGGTATTTTTTTGGTATTTTATGATTTTAATGAAAAATTATTAATTAAAATAAATGCTAACCCTAATTCTAGTTGTTTTTAATTTATTAAAAAGAAGATTAAATTTTAACCTAAAATTAACCCTAATTAATTTACATGCAATTTAATTACAAAAATAAATATTTAATATTTTAATTATTATGAAAGAAAAATAAAAAGGAATAAAAATTATCATAAACCCTAATTCTATATTTTTTAGATTTTTATTAAAAAAGTTAAGATTAAAACCTAATTTAAAACTAGTTAATTAATGAATTTATTTACAAAAAATACTAATTAGATAAATATATTTAATTTTTTGTCTTTTCTGATTTTTTTGTTGTTTTTGTGTTTTTATGAAAATAATAAATTAATTAAACAAAACAATAATTAAAAGAAAATAGAAATAATGAAAAAGAAAGAATAAAAAAAAAATGGCAAACCTAGGGGGTCTGCCCCTAATTGTGAGGTTTTCTTTTAGCAATCTGGGCCCATCAACCTTTTGGCCTGGTTGACTATTGCGTTGGCATGGGTCTCCGTTGACTGACGTTCATCGTGCTCTCCAGATCATGACCCTTGATTGAATCCATTGGCCACGTGAACAGCATGATTTTGAAGGTGTATGGTGCGTCTTTACACTGAAACTACACATGAATATTAAGGGAAAAAATATATGGAAAGGGGTGAGGACCTGGGGCTCGAACCCAGGTCCTGAACATTACCACTCAAGCGCTTCACCAACTGTGCTATTTTGTTTATCTGTAAAAAATATAATTAATAAACATAATAAAACAAAACGCGTTAGTGCTTCTCTTTTCGTGCAAAAGTTTAAACAGGCCAACCATCATTCTACACATCATCATCTTCCTCGCGTTGTTTTTATTTTCCTGCAACAAGAACAATTTAGCAACGGTTTTTTAAGCGTTCTTTTAGGCCATCTTCTGGAAAATAGCGAACAGCCCAGGAAGGCTCATAAATTGAGCGCGAGGGTCTCAATCTCTTCGTCCAAATATGCTGAGCATGGTCATGGCATCGTGGTGTCCCAATTTTGCTGTATTCAAAAACCCCCAATTCAAAGCTTCATAAACCCTAAAACACGATAATGGCAGAATCGTATACAATGCTCAAAAACACAATTAATTCACATGGTTAGCATTAGAATCAAACAATGAACACAAATCACATATTGAAAATTGATAAATGCACATGAATTGGGATGCAAGAGTATGAAGTTTTTTCTGTACAGGTGAGATCGTTCTCACGTTTCTGGGCACGAAAGCTTGTGGTTTTTGATCCAAATCCTTTCATTGAAGCCTCGGCAAGCTAATGGAATTGATCTTTGGCCTTGAATCGTCCTCTAACCTTGTTTTCAGTTTTCAAATTTTCAACCAAAAACTCAAGTTCAATGCTTGGTCTGTAGCGCAGCTTAGGTGATTTTAGGATTAGGTTTTGCCTCTATATGTACCTGTGAATGATTAGGGTTAAAGAAATTTGATCAAAATCCATGCATTAATGAATATGATATTTGATTTTTTAACCATGATTTTCAAATCTTTTTCACATGCTTTTGCTACCAAATCATGACCAATTCAAATGATTCTTTCTATATTTGGTTAGGCACGAAATCTTGAGTATATTATGTGCATAAAAAGATTTAAAACCTAGGTTTAGCATTTTTCATGTATTTATTTAATTAAAATGAATTATTAATAATAAAAATCCAAATAAATAAATAAATAGTGAATAAAAACTTCCCTTTGGGCCAAGTGGTCGTGCACATGTCTTGGATGATGAATTATGGAAGAAAAATAGGCCCATTAGCAATTTTAAGTCATTTGAAGCAAAGTTGACTTTTCAAAATATCCAAAAATTTCCCAACTTCCACAAGGCATAACTTGCTCAATTGTTAAGCTTTGCTCATGTTCTTGGACATTTTGGAAAGGTCTTTGAGTCCTCTAACCAATGTTTTTGGTCCCATGTCATTTTGATTTACCAATCTCAAGTTATGGCCTTTGACCTAAAGTCCCTTTTTGTTGACTTTTGAAAATGACCTATAATGTTGAAATTGATAACTTTTTGTGAGAGCATTTCTTGGACTTGAAGTGTGAAGAGGAGTTGTAGGAAATGTATTTCTCTTAAAAATGAGCTTTGGATGGAATTTTTCTGATAATCCATGTGAAAGTTATGCCCTGGTCAATTTACAGTTGACTTTTTCGGCTGTCCAAATAAGGAAACTTTTGCATCTTGATGATTTTTGAGCCAAGCTTTGAGAATCATGATCAAGCATTGATCAAATGATGTTTGTGGCTTTAAAATGAGATGTTGACCAAAAATTTGAACTTTTGACTGTCAAATGACCATTTTGCCCCTACAGTTGACTGTAGTGCAATTAGGGTTTTGACTGTGCAATTTTGTGCTGAAAGTCTTGAAACTTGGTATGAGGATGCTTGACCATATTTATTGGCATGTGGGACTTGATTGGACCCTTGGAAACTTCATTTTCTTGATCAGAATCAAAACCCTAATTTTGACTGTTCATGAGGCTCTTACACTGTGCAACCCTTGGGGAATTTTGAAGCTTGACTTGGAAAATCTTTGAAGAATATGGGAGGGCAAATTTTGGGGTACAACAGTTGCCCCTGTTCAATCTTCTTAGACCTGAGGATGCAGATTGGCTGACGTGCCTTTCGTAATCCGAAGGTGGGAGATGATTGAACACTAGAGTGCCCAGAAATTTGCGCTCACATAGTAGTAGTGATGTAGTAGTGGAATGGGCTTACAGATGCCATGCTGAGAGATGCTGGAAGGTGGATGGGCTTATAGATGCCATCTGGATGTTGATCGCATAAGAGATTTCTTAGCGAGAACTTGCGTACCTGCAAAAGAAAAATGAATACCTGACATGTTGCAGGAGTTGGTCTTCAGATGCTTGGTATAGATGTGTCCTGACTGGTTACAGGAGCTGAATTTGGAGTTTCAAACAGTGATGAATGAACCAGGGGTGGTTACTACCTCAGCAGGAACGGTGAGAGAACCTTGGATTAACCTCGACAGCAAACGTTGAGAAAATCTTGGATAACTTCACTTCAACAGCAATCATTGAGCGAAATCTTGGTGGGAATTACCATCTCCGCAGGATCGGGGAGAGAACCATAGGCAATTATAATCTCAATAACATTCATTGAGAAAAACCTGGAATGGAATTATCATCTCCGCAGCATTGGGGAGAGAACTATAGGAAATTATAATCTCAAAAACATTCATTGAGAAAAACCTGGGATGGAATTATCATCTCCGCAACATTGGGGAGAGAACCATAGGAAATTATAATCTCAAAAACATTCATTGAGAAAAACCTGGAATGGAATTATCGTCTCCGCAGCATCGGGGAGAGAACCATAGGAAATTATAATCTCAAAAACATTCATTGAGAAAAACCTGGGATGGAATTATCATCTCCGCAGCATTGGGGAGAGAACCATAGGAAATTATAATCTCAAAAACATTCATTGAGAAAAACCTGGAATGGAATTATCGTCTCCGCAGCATTGGGGAGAGAACCATAGGAAATTATAATCTCAAAAACATTCATTGAGAAAAACTTGGGATGGAATTACCATCTCCGCAGCATTGGGGAGAGAACCATAGGAAATTATAATCTCAAAAACATTCATTGAGAAAAACCTGGGATGGAATTATCGTCTCCGCAGCATTGGGGAGAGAACCATAGGAAATTATAATCTCAAAAACATTCATTGAGAAAGCCTTTGATAACTTCTACTGAGTCTTTATCAGGAAAATCTGTTTGGGGTCGATTTAGCTGGACTAGAGAAGGCCTTGGACTGGATAAGAAATCTTTGGAGTCGATTAACTGAACCGGTCTAGGTCTTGAAATATGATTGAGAATTTATCTGCATCTTTCCTGAAAGGTAAAGGTCAGTCATATGCAATGCATGATATGGACCAAGAAATGATGTTCTCAACATAAATGAGATTTGTAAGATATGATGCGTATATGCATGATATAATGATGTATGTGATGTTTTATGAATGTGTTTTTTCGTCTAGGAAAGTTAATCCTTGACGGGTGTCGGGAAGTCGCTCCTGGGCTGATGTCGGAGAATAGATTTTTGCTTCTGCTGGGAATGATAGTTGCAAGAATACCAGTAGGAGAAGATAACTCCGTTGGGGAATAAACTTGGCGAATAGATATTCTGCGGGGAGGAAAGTACTCTAACGTTCTTGCTGGGAAGCAATACTCTGTGGGGAGAGAGATACCTTGCTGGATTATTGATAGTAACTTGCTGGGGATACCCTTGTTGTGTTGGAAGTGTTAATAGACTTCACTGGGGAATAAGAAAGAACTGTGTTGACGACGACCTTTCCGTGGCTCTTGGCTGAGGATAACCCAGTTATATCCTGGTAAGGAAATAACTCTTTGAATAAAGCCGGACGACGCGTTCGTGCTCTGTGAGGATAAGCTTCCAGAATCTACTGGGGATAAGCTTACTGCTTGGGAGAAATGGATTCCACTTTCCTGGGGACACTGGGCTGGACTCCTGGGGAAGTTTTGAACTGTACCGGGGAAGTGACTCCTTTGCATGTTGATAGAACACCGGGGAACAATCTTAAATCAAGACTGCCGGGGATGCTTGTTAAGACTGTATGCTGCTGGGGAAGGTTGAGATCTGCGGGAGGATACTCAACTTCCTTAGGGCCTGATAATATAACTTGGAGAGAGTGTACTGACTGCTTACTCTCTGGGGAATTAGGATATCTGGTTATGTTCTTTAACTGAACCTACCTTGGTACCTTGGAGGACAAAGCAATTAGATTGCATAGACAACTCTTTATTGCCCCTGTTTCTAATGTTACCTGTAATTAATCCTTTGTTTTGTATGCAAATATTTATGAGTTAGCAAATTATTGTCAATGCATATATCACAAATTGAACCTTGGACGTTCTTCGCAAAACAAAACAGAAAAAGAAAAACAATTGGCACTTTTAACTGAAAAGTATATTTGTATTGATTTTGAATGGCCTGAAAATAGGCGTTTTTGTGTACAAGAGGCTGACGTCCTAGTAAGAGGGCGCCGCCGAACAAGAGAGTTTATACAAATTTTGTACAAGAGAAAATAAAACAGCTGTGTGAAATGAATGATCCACTGGGTTTCAATTCTGCTATTGCCTTTATAACTCCAAGCGTCTCATCACTTGATGACCTAAACGAAGAATGAAGTTGACTGATCGATGCCGTCTGAGCTTGATGTAGATACCAGATTCTGGATGCAAAGTGATCCAATGAGACATAGTATTACGCTTTAATCCCTAATTTTTGCCTGGACCGCCCTTTCGGGTTTTCAGTCCACCGGGATACCCATTTTTGCCCAAGCCGCCTTTTCAGGTTTTCGACTTGCCGGGTGTACAGATTTTTCATTTCATCCCTCCATTTTGCCCGAACCCTTTTGGTTCGACGGGAAGCCCTAATTTTTGCCTAGGCATGTCAGCCTAGCGGGTCTTTTTCATGCGTAGTATCTTTTTACTATGTCTGCATTGGCGGGGTGAGGAAGGTCGTCACCATCCATATTGGTTAGAATCATGGCTCCTCCTGAGAACACATGCTTAACCACAAATGGCCCTTCGTATGTAGGAGTCCATTTGCCCCTTGGATCACTCTGAGGAAGGATGATTCATTTGATTACCAGATCCCCAACTTGATATTCCTGTGGTCTGACCTTTTTGTTAAATGCCCTGATCATCCGTTTCTGATACGTCTGACCATGACAGATAGCAGCAAGTCTCTTTTCATCAATGAGGTTTAACTGATCAAGTCGTGTCTGGATCCAATCATCCTCATTCAGATTTGCATCCTTCATTATCCGGAGAGAGGGTATTTGCACTTCGATCGGTAAGACTGCCTCCATACCATAAACCAAAGAGAAAGGAGTTGCCCCGGTTGACGTCCTAGCTGAGGTACGGTACCCATGTAGAGCGAACGGTAACATCTCGTGCCAATCCTTATAAGTCACTGTCATCTTCTGCACGATCTTCTTGATGTTCTTATTTGCTGCTTCGACAGCCCCATTCATCTTCGGTCTGTAAGGAGAAGAATTGTGGTGCTGTATCTTGAACTGCTCGCAGAGCTCAGTGATCATCTTGTTATTCAGATTGGTACCTGTTGTACCCCAAAATTTGCCCTCGCGCTTTTCCACAAGAAATCTCAGCTTCAAACATTTCCTGACTTTTCAAACTGGCTCAAGAATCGGACAGACGGACTTTTCTTGACAGTCAATCAAAACTAGGGTTTTTACTGATTTTCAGAGCTCTGAATTGTTTCATACAGTGGGCTTAGGGTTTGATTGATTTTTGGTTCAATTTTGATCAAGCGAGCGTGATTTGGCATTTAATCGGGAATTAAGGTTTTATGGGCATATTCTCAGAAGAATTTAAATTCCACAGCACTCTGCGGTTTATTTCAAGATTCGGATTAAAATTCGCGTTATCTTGGTTTAATCAGAAAAAGAGACAGTGGTTTTGAATTCAGTACGTTTTGATTGGGCCAGTCAGATGCAGGATGCAGTATTGGATTCACAGCGTTTATGTGTTTGATCAGTCTTTTTGGGTTAACTGCTGCTTTGCTTTGGATGTTGAATAAGACAGACTTTAATTGATCAATGTTGTTTTATTTTAGTTATTTATTATTCTGAAATTGAATGATTGAATTTATTTTTCAATTGTTCTAATTCTAAGAATTTTAAATAAATAAATAAACAATAAAGAAATTGGAATTAATTGGATAATTTAGATTTTATTGAATAATTGAATTATTTGTACAAATTGTTGTTTATAATTTAAATTATAAACAATGATATACATTAATTTAAATATTACATAAAATTAAAATTATCCTATTTTCTAAACATTCTTCATTCTTCACTCCGCTCCGGTATTCCATTTTTCATCTGCAAAAAGAACAAGAAAAGTCAGAAAGCATTAAAATTGGAAAAGACAGTTAAAAATTGCTCATCATTAGGGGCCACTGACTGGGATCAGTTGACCCTCTCTGCAAATCACGGGATTTCTCCCGGTTCACAGAGAGGGAAGATTCTTTATTTCATGAAATGCAAATGCATAAGTTATAAATTTCAAGCTGCATAGAAATTCAAAATCCAAACTAAACTGAAAAGTTCAATCTCAACTTTCTATCCAAAGTATCAAAGGCACTAACTGTCAAAATGCCCAAAGTCCACTCAAAGAAATCAAAGTAGTACAAGTTGCTACCAAAGCTCAAAAGCTGTCATGGAAAGATTTTTGCCAAGATATCAAATGCAAAGTCAGACACAAACTGTCAAAAGCTGGAGATAAAGATGCAAAATGTGTTATGCAAGTAATCTTTTCATCACTTCCCATCATAGCCCCTTCAGAGCAAGTACAGTATAAACATATAAAATTCAAAATTGTACTAGGAGAGAAGAAAAAGAGATAAAGCATAGGCAGGTTTTCAGACAGTTCAGAATAGACAGCAGGCAAAAAGACAGAAAAAGATTATACAAATCCAAGCAAAGCTCAGTTCAGCAGCAGTTCAGAATAGACAGCAGGCAAAAGGAAGAGAAAAGACTATACAAATCCAAGCAACTCAGTCCAGCATAGCAAGCCAATAAAACAGTTCAGGACAGTTCAGAAGAAAAGAGATACAAAACTTTACCAACTCTGCCTCAATACAAACAGAAGCTAATACAAAGAAGCAAGGGTTTAGGATAGAAAAGAAATATACAAAACTCAGTCCAACATAAGCAACCAAACCTCACATAACAAGCCTGTCATGACCTCACAAACACAAAAACTAAACATATGAACAAACCACTATGCTGTCAAACTGAACCAGCATAAGCATCAGTCATAACCAAAACCACCAATAACCTCACCATACCTGCAAACTGATCAAAACCCTACCTGCAAACTGATCAAAACCAAGCCAAGCAAACATAAAGATACTGAAACATACCATACTGTCAAAGCTTGAGCCAAACCATAAATAAAAACTACCAGCACCCTGTTCAAAAGCTACCCAAAACCACAGCATAGCTTGCAAAACAAACATGGCCTAGCTTTTCCAAATCCAAATCCCTCACCACTACTGTCAAGGCCTAACCACATAAACCAGATGAAACCCTTGCAAACTCAAGCCTCACCATTTTGTAAAGCCAACATCTAAAACATTCAAACACCAAGCCTCAGAAGTGGGCTTCATCATAGGCCTCACAATTCATCAAACACATAATCTCTCAAACATATCCAAATCCATCAAGCCTTCAAGCCCTCAGAATCTTGGATTCATCATGGGGCGAGGGAGAAACATTTCAGATTAGACAAGCAAACATACAGAAGAGGCAGATTCAAGGCAACTGAGACCCTCAGACCTCTGAGGTCATCACAGGGCAACAAGAGAAGAAGAAAGCAAATACTCAGGCAACCATATAAAGGCATCACAGTGGAAGAAGAAGATAAAAAAAAGTGAGTTTTTAAGAAGGGTTTTCAGGCAAATCTAGCATCATCATCAAAGCCCTAAATATAGCAAAGAACGAAGTTACCAGGAAGGCATCAAAAGCAAGCATCTAGCTTCGTCACAGAAACGCCGCTCCGGCCTCCTGAAGCATCACCCCTCTTCTCTCCTCCATCTCCAAAATCAGGTAACGAACTTGCTATATCTTCCCCTTCACCTCATAAAAAACGAAAAAATAAAGAGCTCAGAATAAATTCCACGCGAATCAGAAAAGAAGAGGAAAACATAACAACTAAGAACCAACCTTGTTTCAAGAAGATGTGGAGACCGTGCTAGGGAGGGAAGAGAGGTTCGAGAGTGATGTTGGTGGCCGGAGGGATGGATGGCTCAGGAAATTGATAATCGGAGAAGACGAACCCAACACGGCGCCGCTCAAGCCCTAACACTCGTTCTGAATAGCACAATGCCTAACCCTAATTTCGCCTTTGTTTGACATGGGCTTAACCCGTTCCTAATTCCTCTAAGCCCAACAGTATCACTAACTTCTTCTAACAAACAACTAATCTCTTTCTTTTCTTTTTACTAAACTATATCTATTTCTAACTTAATATTTTTTATCTTATAAATTGAAAATACTTATTTCCTTTTATTTATTTTTACTCTTTCATTTAAAATATATTTTGTATATAGCAACTTAGTTAACTTTCTAAATACACTTTAAAATACATTTTCTATCATATAAGTTAAAATATCCTTTTTTAATTATATTTGTACATAAAAATAATAAACTTTTTCATAATTAAATTGAAAATACTTTTTATACACAATTAACTTAAAAAACATTTTTAATACATATTGAAATATATTTGTACATACATTTTAAAACATCGATTTGTACATATTATACATTTTCATACATAATTAAATTGAAAATACTTTTTAATTGAAATACATATTTGTACATATTATACATTTTTCATACATAATTAAAATTGAAACTCTTTTTTTAACATTCTTTTTGTACATAATAATTCAACACATTTTTCTAACATTGAAATTCACAAACATTTGGACTAAAATACTTTCCAATTAAAACTTAACATTTAATCAAAACATCTTCATTTTTCTTTTGTACATAATTAAACATACAAAATCAAAAATACATTTAAAAACATTTCTCTAGGTCAAACCCTAATACGACTCGATTTCACATTTCGCACTTGTACATATTTACACTTACACATATATACACTTGTACACTTACACAACACATTACCCTACACACATTTTATCTTATATTTGTATATTTGATATTCATTTTGATCGCACATTCGATTTGGTTGTAAATTATTGGATACTACAAGTCTCATCCCCTTGTACATTTATACCCCCACTCCCGGACACTATTTTGTAATAGCGTAGATTTACATTCCGCAATTTACAGCTTTTCAATTATACCATGGTTAGACCTAGGGTTTGTATGTACATAAAATCAAACGCTAGATAACCTAATACAAGACAAATACATGTAATCAATACACAATCACACTTGCACCCCCTAGGGTAATCCCACATGTTGCCTTCCAAAATGGGCCATGCTTGCACGTCGAGTATCTTTGGCAAAACAAAATCAAATGATCATAAGTCTCAAAGTGTTGCCTAAATGGAATGATCATAGTCCCTTCAAAGCAAATTGCCAAAGACACTTGGCATCATTGCATTCATGGTCCATACGATGACCCGCGCCCGTCCCGAATAAACTTCCTAAACGCAAGATTGTCCATCAATTTCAATGGTGGAACAAAATTGTTAAAAAAGGGTTAAAACATGACAAAAACCTTTGAGTACAATAGGGTAGACAAGACTCTTAGTTACTTGAGATCAAACTTGCAAAAACACTTGCCTTATTTTCAAAAACCACAATCCATAACACTTTCAAACAAACTCTCAAAAACATTTGAAAACATCTTTTCGAAAAGATTCACACTTTTGTAAAACACTCAAACACGAGTCAAATACATTAGTTGCCTAAGACAAGGCATCTTTTTCCAAAACATTTTCAAAAAGCACCCACACACACACCATTTTCAAAGCAATCGAAAAACAAGGCAAGTGATCTAAAAAACCAAGTAACTAAGAGCCCATGGATAACCATGGATGAAAAGGGTGCTAATACCTTCCCTTTTTATAATCTACCCCCCGAACCCTCGAAATATCTCAAAAGGTTTTTGCTGTGCTTTTTTAACCTTTCCTTTAGGATAAAATAAAAAGTCGGTGGCGACTCTTGCTCAACCGCACAAGTGCGAATGCGAACGCAAAACACAAGTCAGTTCTCCCACCGTATCACAGAACTGGCGACTCTGCTGGGGAGAATTTTAAAGCGGGGTTACCTTAGGGTTTAGATCACCTTTACTTTTAATTGATTGCTTTGTTTGCTTTACATTTGTGGGCTTTGTATCGGAGTTTTATAGATCCTAACCCGGATCTGGGGAAACCCTTTTAGGTAGCAACAAGGCTGTGAGGGAACTGTGCGGGGTATACCGACATGGTTGAAGCAGTCTGCTACGTTGATGTGGCACTTTGGTGTGTACCGGTAACCCTTGAGTTCAGTCAAGGAGAGTACGGGGCCGCCGCGTGGTGTCGTGAAGCATCAACTGACCTTAGAACCTTAATTGACCATCTTAGCCTTTTTAGGGTAGTGAGATAACTGACTTTGGTGCAGTCCGAGGTTGGTTGATACTCGATACTACACTCAATTGAGGGTTGCTTTCCTGGAATATTTCGGTCGCCAGTTCAGTGGCTAAATCGAAACGATGAACAATGAAAGCAATCCAATGATATGAGATCCTCTAGAACCCGGTTACTTTTGATAGGACAGGTTTTAACCAACAAACTGAAAGAGGGTAGTACCTGAACCTCATGCAAGCCTAAACCTAAGGCCTTGTGTGCTCTGTGTGAATATTGTTTGCCTGTATATACACTCACTTACTTGTGCATACATGTACATAACATCATGACATCATACCATAGCATTTTAGCATTTTCAATAACCATTTCAAGGATCTCGAGGGTTCTGTTGATGCAGGGTTACGTTGAACCAGACATCTATCAAGGGGAAAGAGGTCTCTCCTCTAACCAATCCAGTCAAAGTACAACAACTTGAATCAGTGGCTATGACCCACTTGACATGGTGAGCTTGATTCTCGTGGAAAGACATCCACCAACACAAAGTTCTCCAATCAAAATTCAAGTACAACAACTTGAATCAGTGGCTATGACCCACTCGACATGGTGAGCTTGATTCTCGTGGAAGGACGTCCACCGGTGCAAGGCTCTCCAATCCAAGAGCAGAGTTCAACCTCTAACATTTTTTTGTGTTTACCCCAAGAGATTCTTGAAAGCATGCATCCACATATCATGCATTTCATTTTAACAATCTTTCCTTTTTTCAGGGTTCCTTACTCTCCTGCTGTTTATTTCAGTAAGAGATGGCTCTAGAAAGGTCTGTCAAAGACATCCAAGACCAGACTGCTCAGCTGCAGGAGATGTTCCTGAACTTGTCTCTGGGGCAAGAAGAGATGAAAGCTCTCCTCACCAAGGACTTGGGGAATTCCAACAATGCCAGGAATGATCAGATTGCGGAGCTGCAGTTTGATCTGACAACACTGAGGACTCAAATGATGGGACAGTTGGTGGGCCAGATGGCTCTCATTCAAGACTTATCCCAAAGACAAGAAGAACTCAGAGTTCTTGTCCGCCAACTGCTTCCAAACAACCAACTGGGGCAAACATCTGAGGTCGAAGAGCAAGTCACCGCTCAGCCTCCATCCACTCAAGAAGACAAGGGGAAAGCTCCTTTGTTAGCTTCAGGGTCACAAACCCATCAACAACCTCGCCAGCATCAGCGGGGTAATCGGCGTAGACAAGAAACGTCGGGAAGGCAGTTCACGGAGACTGACATACCGTCATCTCTAATTCTGGAGCGCTTGTTGGAGGTTAATCTGACTGCTTTGAGGGATCCTATCCGGAACCCAAATACCTCCGCTCCTGGCTATCATCCCGATGCATTTTGTGTTTACCACTCCTATAGCCCAGGACATGACACCGATAGCTGTTGGGCCTTGAAGAACAAGATTCAAGATTTGATTGACATTGGAGTGCTGAGGTTCATGCCAGACGGCGAGATGAAGATCTTCCGTTAAAGGATTCTCCGCTTGAAGTGACGAAGCTCGAAACTGAAAGACTTTTGCTTCTTTTTGAATTTTCAAAGTTGTAATTTCTTTTGCTGTCAAACAATTATCTGTTGATGTTAAACTCTGTTTTCATTAATGCATTGCATATGTTTGTCTTGAATTCATCCATTCGTTTCACTACTCTTATGCTTTTCTTTATGATATTTGACTCTTGATAAAAAGCTGTGAGCCTTTAGAGGGAGGATGACGAAACAATACCATGATCTTATACAGTATGCTTTTGAACAGACCTTGCTGATGATGTACAGGCATTTCTTTCAATTCCCAAACACTGGAGTTATAAGGAAGTTAATCCCTAGTCAACCCCTTCGAGCCAAAGAAGTAGGAGTTTCCTGTTCTAAACAATCAAAACCTTTGATATAAACCTGGGGCAGGGTAGTCTCTCAGTTAATTCAAAAGAAAAGCGCATTGAGGTCGCAAACTCTCAGTTCGTAATACAACGAACGACGTCGAAAAAGAAAGCATTCCTTCGGAATCAAAAGACAAGGGTGGTTCCCTATCGCATAGACAGTCAATCTCTCAAAAGAGAAAAGCCCACCAAGCCAGAACCTATAAAGGAGGCTTAAGAAAGCTGGGGCATCCCGCTGACAGTAATCCCGAAAACGGTAACAGTCAGGCAAAAGTTAGGGATAACAAATCAAAATCAAAATAGTGAGGTCATTACAAAATCCTCAACAACATGAAAAGTGTTGAAAAAGAAAAAGGAGATGATGACTGTCTCCCAAAATTCAACTGGTGAACCACCGCCCAAAAGTCGTTCCAAACTCAAAACAGAGTGCGACACACTATTAACTGAGCTTAGGTTGAAGAACATCACGAAGAGCGGGTGGGTACAAATATGCTTTGAGCCTTTATCCTTTGTTTCTTAAACCGTGAACCAGGCCACGTTATAACCCTTCAAAAGTCCTAATTGAAGCATGGGTTAGTTCGAAAGCATACTGTTACAAAAGGTATCCTGACTCCTGTAGGGCTTTGCTCTAAATCTTGTATTAACTTGTCTTGTGAAAAGTTTTCTGCTAAAAACGCATTTTTCAAAACTTCAAGACAAACATAAACTTTGCATTATTCGAATATCACTGTCTGCATTTGACCCCTTTTGTTTGACAGCAAAGAAGTTCATACAGCGAATGTTCGGAGGAACGAAAACTCTCTCAGTAAGTCAAAATCACTTCAAGAGGATAACACTTCCATCAAATCTCCTATCAACAAGGGGCATGACATGTCACAATTCAGTTAACCTGGGGCAGTCCAGTTAAGGTCCAACAGATCTTTCAAAGTTCAGTTAACCTGGGGCAGTCCAGTCAAGATTTCAAGAAATCTCTCAATATGCAGAGTAATCTAATTCAAGATTCCTTCACCACCACTTGGGGCATTCGAATGTCAAAAGTGTTCAACAAATCAACTACAACATTTCCAGACTCGACTCTTGTATCTAGCCAGGGCACGTCTGAAGAGTTCGAGGATTCGATTCCTGTATCCAGCCAGGGCATATCTGTTGACGACTATTTCCAGATTCGACTCCTGTATCCAGCCAGGGCATATCTGTTGACCACGTTTCCAGACTCGACTCCTGTATCTAGCCAGGGCATGTCTGAAGAGTTTGAAGATTCGACTCCTGTATCCTGCCAGGGCATATCTATCAGCTATCACCTTTCCAGATTCGACTCCTGTATCCAGCCAGGGCATGTCTGAAGAATTCCAGATCAACCCCTGCAACAACCCAGGAAACATCTGTGAACGACCGATTGTAGACCGACACCTGTAATAAGCCAGGAATTTATCTACATCACCACTTGGGGCATTCGAATGTCAAAAGTGTTCAAAACCGATGCAGTTTTACACAAGCTCATCATCAGGAAGCCCTACACCGGTTCCTCTTCAAGGCTTCTGAAACAAGTTTACGGATTCTTCCCAACAACGGACGCCAATCTACCGACTTGTTCAGATTCTTATCAAGACTTCTGAAAACAGTTCATGGATTCATCCCAACAACGGATGTTAATCTATCAGCTTGTTCAGATGCAACCTTTGAATTTAGTTTACGGACGCTTCCCAACAACGGATGTTGTTCTATTGCTGATTCAACTTCAAGATTTCTGAAAACAGTTCACGGGTTCTCCAAGTAAACGGAGGTTAACCTATCACTTGTTCAGATTCTTATCAAGACTTCTGAAAACAGTTCATGGATTCATCCCAACAACGGATGTTAATCTATCAGCTTGTTCAGATGCAACCTTTGAATTTAGTTTACGGACACTTCCCAACAACGGATGTTGTTCTATTGCTGATTCAACTTCAAGATTTCTGAAAACAGTTCACGGGTTCTCCAAGTAAACGGATGTTAACCTATCGCTTGTTCAGAGTCTTCTCAAGCTAACCGCCACAGAAGATCGTACTCGCCAAAATTCTCCCTGTCCCCAGCGGAGTCAGACTTTTAAACCTTCTCCCCACAGGGTTCTGGAAAGGCAAATCTTGAGTTCCCCAGTGAAGTCTCCAGAGTTATTTCCCATCAAACCGAAGACTCTCAATCTGGTCTCCCCGGCATGAGTCTACTAGTTTGGAACTCCCCAGTAGAGGTCATCAGGAAGTCTCTTCCCCAGCGACAGCCAAGGATTTATTTTCCCCGGCAGCAGTCAAGATGCTTTTATCTTCAGCCATCTCGGAATCATGTATCCTTGGCAAGATTAGCTCATCAGCTTACATGCGCATCCATCACATTCATAAATATTGATGTCACGTACATTGCATCATGCATCATAACATTGCATACAACTAACCCTTTACCTTTTCAGGTAAGATCAGTCGACAGACACGGATCATCTACTGAGATTCATCCAAAAAAAATAATTCAGATGTGACCCGGACACGGCAACATTTTGATACTTATTCCAGGTTCATTCAGACGCATCAGCAGAAACCTTACACCGGTTCCTCTTCAACTTCTCAACTTCTGAAACAAGTTTACGGATTCTTCCCTACAACGGATGTCAATCTATCGATTTGTTCAGACTCTTCTCAAACTTTTGAAGACAGTTTACGGATTCTTCCCTACAACGGAGGTCAATCTACCGACTGATTCAGACTCTTCTCAATTTTTGAAAGTAGGTTACGGACACTTCCCAACAACGGATGCTGCTCCATTGCTTGTTCAGTCCCAACTCCTGAAAATAGTTTACAGACATGGACGTCAATCTGTCGCTTGTTCGGACCCCGATTCAGAGATATTCCAAAACAGGGATGCCCTTCTGATACTCGTCCGCTCACCGTCGACCTACAGTTCAACATCACCATATGGCATCTATAAGCCCATCCTCCTACCAGCAGTCGCCGAATGGCATCTGTAAGCCCATTCTCAGATGGCATCTCTAAGCCCATCCCCGACAAAATTCTCTCGCACCAGAGGGCATCTTTAAGCCCATCACCAAATGGCATCTTTAAGCCCATTCACCTCCACCGTCACATCGACGAGCGCAAATTTTCTGGGCACATTAGTGTCCAATCTCCTTTTACCTTCAAGTCTCGAAAGGTAAACTTGCCAATCTAACTCTTCAGGTCCAAGAAGATTGGACAGGGGCAACTGTTGTACCCCAAAATTTGCCCTCGCGCTTTTCCACAAGAAATCTCAGCTTCAAACATTTCCTGACTTTTCAAACTGGCTCAAGAATCGGACAGACGGACTTTTCTTGACAGTCAATCAAAACTAGGGTTTTTACTGATTTTCAGAGCTCTGAATTGTTTCATACAGTGGGCTTAGGGTTTGATTGATTTTTGGTTCAATTTTGATCAAGCGAGCGTGATTTGGCATTTAATCGGGAATTAAGGTTTTATGGGCATATTCTCAGAAGAATTTAAATTCCACAGCACTCTGCGGTTTATTTCAAGATTCGGATTAAAATTCGCGTTATCTTGGTTTAATCAGAAAAAGAGACAGTGGTTTTGAATTCAGTACGTTTTGATTGGGCCAGTCAGATGCAGGATGCAGTATTGGATTCACAGCGTTTATGTGTTTGATCAGTCTTTTTGGGTTAACTGCTGCTTTGCTTTGGATGTTGAATAAGACAGACTTTAATTGATCAATGTTGTTTTATTTTAGTTATTTATTATTCTGAAATTGAATGATTGAATTTATTTTTCAATTGTTCTAATTCTAAGAATTTTAAATAAATAAATAAACAATAAAGAAATTGGAATTAATTGGATAATTTAGATTTTATTGAATAATTGAATTATTTGTACAAATTGTTGTTTATAATTTAAATTATAAACAATGATATACATTAATTTAAATATTACATAAAATTAAAATTATCCTATTTTCTAAACATTCTTCATTCTTCACTCCGCTCTGGTATTCCATTTTTCATCTGCAAAAAGAACAAGAAAAGTCAGAAAGCATTAAAATTGGAAAAGACAGTTAAAAATTGCTCATCATTAGGGGCCACTGACTGGGATCAGTTGACCCTCTCTGCAAATCACGGGATTTCTCCCGGTTCACAGAGAGGGAAGATTCTTTATTTCATGAAATGCAAATGCATAAGTTATAAATTTCAAGCTGCATAGAAATTCAAAATCCAAACTAAACTGAAAAGTTCAATCTCAACTTTCTATCCAAAGTATCAAAGGCACTAACTGTCAAAATGCCCAAAGTCCACTCAAAGAAATCAAAGTAGTACAAGTTGCTACCAAAGCTCAAAAGCTGTCATGGAAAGATTTTTGCCAAGATATCAAATGCAAAGTCAGACACAAACTGTCAAAAGCTGGAGATAAAGATGCAAAATGTGTTATGCAAGTAATCTTTTCATCACTTCCCATCATAGCCCCTTCAGAGCAAGTACAGTATAAACATATAAAATTCAAAACTGTACTAGGAGAGAAGAAAAAGAGATAAAGCATAGGCAGGTTTTCAGACAGTTCAGAATAGACAGCAGGCAAAAAGACAGAAAAAGATTATACAAATCCAAGCAAAGCTCAGTTCAGCAGCAATTCAGAATAGACAGCAGGCAAAAGGAAGAGAAAAGACTATACAAATCCAAGCAACTCAGTCCAGCATAGCAAGCCAATAAAACAGTTCAGGACAGTTCAGAAGAAAAGAGATACAAAACTTTACCAACTCTGCCTCAATACAAACAGAAGCTAATACAAAGAAGCAAGGGTTTAGGATAGAAAAGAAATATACAAAACTCAGTCCAACATAAGCAACCAAACCTCACATAACAAGCCTGTCATGACCTCACAAACACAAAAACTAAACATATGAACAAACCACTATGCTGTCAAACTGAACCAGCATAAGCATCAGTCATAACCAAAACCACCAATAACCTCACCATACCTGCAAACTGATCAAAACCCTACCTGCAAACTGATCAAAACCAAGCCAAGCAAACATAAAGATACTGAAACATACCATACTGTCAAAGCTTGAGCCAAACCATAAACAAAAACTACCAGCACCCTGTTCAAAAGCTACCCAAAACCACAGCATAGCTTGCAAAACAAACATGGCCTAGCTTTTCCAAATCCAAATCCCTCACCACTACTGTCAAGGCCTAACCACATAAACCAGATGAAACCCTTGCAAACTCAAGCCTCACCATTTTGTAAAGCCAACATCTAAAACATTCAAACACCAAGCCTCAGAAGTGGGCTTCATCATAGGCCTCACAATTCATCAAACACATAATCTCTCAAACATATCCAAATCCATCAAGCCTTCAAGCCCTCAGAATCTTGGATTCATCATGGGGCGAGGGAGAAACATTTCAGATTAGACAAGCAAACATACAGAAGAGGCAGATTCAAGGCAACTGAGACCCTCAGACCTCTGAGGTCATCACAGGGCAACAAGAGAAGAAGAAAGCAAATACTCAGGCAACCATATAAAGGCATCACAGTGGAAGAAGAAGATAAAAAAAAGTGAGTTTTTAAGAAGGGTTTTCAGGCAAATCTAGCATCATCATCAAAGCCCTAAATATAGCAAAGAACGAAGTTACCAGGAAGGCATCAAAAGCAAGCATCTAGCTTCGTCACAGAAACGCCGCTCCGGCCTCCTGAAGCATCACCCCTCTTCTCTCCTCCATCTCCAAAA
The DNA here is from genome assembly GCA_948472305.1 of Vicia faba. Lineage (NCBI taxonomy): Eukaryota > Viridiplantae > Streptophyta > Magnoliopsida > Fabales > Fabaceae > Vicia > Vicia faba. The sequence continues at coordinate 1,409,388,412 of OX451736.1, forward strand.
TCAGGTAACGAACTTGCTATATCTTCCCCTTCACCTCATAAAAAACGAAAAAATAAAGAGCTCAGAATAAATTCCACGCGAATCAGAAAAGAAGAGGAAAACATAACAACTAAGAACCAACCTTGTTTCAAGAAGATGTGGAGACCGTGCTAGGGAGGGAAGAGAGGTTCGAGAGTGATGTTGGTGGCCGGAGGGATGGATGGCTCAGGAAATTGATAATCGGAGAAGACGAACCCAACACGGCGCCGCTCAAGCCCTAACACTCGTTCTGAATAGCACAATGCCTAACCCTAATTTCGCCTTTGTTTGACATGGGCTTAACCCGTTCCTAATTCCTCTAAGCCCAACAGTATCACTAACTTCTTCTAACAAACAACTAATCTCTTTCTTTTCTTTTTACTAAACTATATCTATTTCTAACTTAATATTTTTTATCTTATAAATTGAAAATACTTATTTCCTTTTATTTATTTTTACTCTTTCATTTAAAATATATTTTGTATATAGCAACTTAGTTAACTTTCTAAATACACTTTAAAATACATTTTCTATCATATAAGTTAAAATATCCTTTTTTAATTATATTTGTACATAAAAATAATAAACTTTTTCATAATTAAATTGAAAATACTTTTTATACACAATTAACTTAAAAAACATTTTTAATACATATTGAAATATATTTGTACATACATTTTAAAACATCGATTTGTACATATTATACATTTTCATACATAATTAAATTGAAAATACTTTTTAATTGAAATACATATTTGTACATATTATACATTTTTCATACATAATTAAAATTGAAACTCTTTTTTTAACATTCTTTTTGTACATAATAATTCAACACATTTTTCTAACATTGAAATTCACAAACATTTGGACTAAAATACTTTCCATTTAAAACTTAACATTTAATCAAAACATCTTCATTTTTCTTTTGTACATAATTAAACATACAAAATCAAAAATACATTTAAAAACATTTCTCTAGGTCAAACCCTAATACGACTCGATTTCACATTTCGCACTTGTACATATTTACACTTACACATATATACACTTGTACACTACACAACACATTACCCTACACACATTTTATCTTATATTTGTATATTTGATATTCATTTTGATCGCACATTCGATTTGGTTGTAAATTATTGGATACTACAAGTCTCATCCCCTTGTACATTTATACCCCCACTCCCGGACACTATTTTGTAATAGCGTAGATTTACATTCCGCAATTTACAGCTTTTCAATTATACCATGGTTAGACCTAGGGTTTGTATGTACATAAAATCAAACGCTAGATAACCTAATACAAGACAAATACATGTAATCAATACACAATCACACTTGCACCCCCTAGGGTAATCCCACATGTTGCCTTCCAAAATGGGCCATGCTTGCACGTCGAGTATCTTTGGCAAAACAAAATCAAATGATCATAAGTCTCAAAGTGTTGCCTAAACGGAATGATCATAGTCCCTTCAAAGCAAATTGCCAAAGACACTTGGCATCATTGCATTCATGGTCCATACGATGACCCGCGCCCGTCCCGAATAAACTTCCTAAACGCAAGATTGTCCATCAATTTCAATGGTGGAACAAAATTGTTAAAAAAGGGTTAAAACATGACAAAAACCTTTGAGTACAATAGGGTAGACAAGACTCTTAGTTACTTGAGATCAAACTTGCAAAAACACTTGCCTTATTTTCAAAAACCACAATCCACAACACTTTCAAACAAACTCTCAAAAACATTTGAAAACATCTTTTCGAAAAGATTCACACTTTTGTAAAACACTCAAACACGAGTCAAATACATTAGTTGCCTAAGACAAGGCATCTTTTTCCAAAACATTTTCAAAAAGCACCCACACACACACCATTTTCAAAGCAATCGAAAAACAAGGCAAGTGATCTAAAAAACCAAGTAACTAAGAGCCCATGGATAACCATGGATGAAAAGGGTGCTAATACCTTCCCTTTTCATAATCTACCCCCCGAACCCTCGAAATATCTCAAAAGGTTTTTGCTGTGCTTTTTTAACCTTTCCTTTAGGATAAAATAAAAAGTCGGTGGCGACTCTTGCTCAACCGCACAAGTGCGAATGCGAACGCAAAACACAAGTCAGTTCTCCCACCGTATCACAGAACTGGCGACTCTGCTGGGGAGAATTTTAAAGCGGGGTTACCTTAGGGTTTAGATCACCTTTACTTTTAATTGATTGCTTTGTTTGCTTTACATTTGTGGGCTTTGTATCGGAGTTTTATAGATCCTAACCCGGATCTGGGGAAACCCTTTTAGGTAGCAACAAGGCTGTGAGGGAACTGTGCGGGGTATACCGACATGGTTGAAGCAGTCTGCTACGTTGATGTGGCACTTTGGTGTGTACCGGTAACCCTTGAGTTCAGTCAAGGAGAGTACGGGGCCGCCGCGTGGTGTCGTGAAGCATCAACTGACCTTAGAACCTTAATTGACCATCTTAGCCTTTTTAGGGTAGTGAGATAACTGACTTTGGTGCAGTCCGAGGTTGGTTGATACTCGATACTACACTCAATTGAGGGTTGCTTTCCTGGAATATTTCGGTCGCCAGTTCAGTGGCTAAATCGAAACGATGAACAATAAAAGCAATCCAATGATATGAGATCCTCTAGAACCCGGTTACTTTTGATAGGACAGGTTTTAACCAACAAACTGAAAGAGGGTAGTACCTGAACCTCATGCAAGCCTAAACCTAAGGCCTTGTGTGCTCTGTGTGAATATTGTTTGCCTGTATATACACTCACTTACTTGTGCATACATGTACATAACATCATGACATCATACCATAGCATTTTAGCATTTTCAATAACCATTTCAAGGATCTCGAGGGTTCTGTTGATGCAGGGTTACGTTGAACCAGACATCTATCAAGGGGAAAGAGGTCTCTCCTCTAACCAATCCAGTCAAAGTACAACAACTTGAATCAGTGGCTATGACCCACTTGACATGGTGAGCTTGATTCTCGTGGAAAGACATCCACCAACATAAAGTTCTCCAATCAAAATTCAAGTACAACAACTTGAATCAGTGGCTATGACCCACTCGACATGGTGAGCTTGATTCTCGTGGAAGGACGTCCACCGGTGCAAGGCTCTCCAATCCAAGAGCAGAGTTCAACCTCTAACATTTTTTTGTGTTTACCCCAAGAGATTCTTGAAAGCATGCATCCACATATCATGCATTTCATTTTAACAATCTTTCCTTTTTTCAGGGTTCCTTACTCTCCTGCTGTTTATTTCAGTAAGAGATGGCTCTAGAAAGGTCTGTCAAAGACATCCAAGACCAGACTGCTCAGCTGCAGGAGATGTTCCTGAACTTGTCTCTGGGGCAAGAAGAGATGAAAGCTCTCCTCACCAAGGACTTGGGGAATTCCAACAATGCCAGGAATGATCAGATTGCGGAGCTGCAGTTTGATCTGACAACACTGAGGACTCAAATGATGGGACAGTTGGTGGGCCAGATGGCTCTCATTCAAGACTTATCCCAAAGACAAGAAGAACTCAGAGTTCTTGTCCGCCAACTGCTTCCAAACAACCAACTGGGGCAAACATCTGAGGTCGAAGAGCAAGTCACCGCTCAGCCTCCATCCACTCAAGAAGACAAGGGGAAAGCTCCTTTGTTAGCTTCAGGGTCACAAACCCATCAACAACCTCGCCAACATCAGCGGGGTAATCGGCGTAGACAAGAAACGTCGGGAAGGCAGTTCACGGAGACTGACATACCGTCATCTCTAATTCTGGAGCGCTTGTTGGAGGTTAATCTGACTGCTTTGAGGGATCCTATCCGGAACCCAAATACCTCCGCTCCTGGCTATCATCCCGATGCATTTTGTGTTTACCACTCCTATAGCCCAGGACATGACACCGATAGTTGTTGGGCCTTGAAGAACAAGATTCAAGATCTGATTGACATTGGAGTGCTGAGGTTCATGCCAGACGGCGAGATGAAGATCTTCCGTTAAAGGATTCTCCGCTTGAAGTGACGAAGCTCGAAACTGAAATACTTTTGCTTCTTTTTGAATTTTCAAAGTTGTAATTTCTTTTGCTGTCAAACAATTATCTGTTGATGTTAAACTCTGTTTTCATTAATGCATTGCATATGTTTGTCTTGAATTCATCCATTCGTTTCACTACTCTTATGCTTTTCTTTATGATATTTGACTCTTGATAAAAAGCTGTGAGCCTTTAGAGGGAGGATGACGAAACAATACCATGATCTTATACAGTATGCTTTTGAACAGACCTTGCTGATGATGTACAGGCATTTCTTTCAATTCCCAAACACTGGAGTTATAAGGAAGTTAATCCCTAGTCAACCCCTTCGAGCCAAAGAAGTAGGAGTTTCCTGTTCTAAACAATCAAAACCTTTGATATAAACCTGGGGCAGGGTAGTCTCTCAGTTAATTCAAAAGAAAAGCGCATTGAAGTCGCAAAGTCTCAGTTCGTAATACAACGAACGACGTCGAAAAAGAAAGCATTCCTTCGGAATCAAAAGACAAGGGTGGTTCCCTATCGCATAGACAGTCAATCTCTCAAAAGAGAAAAGCCCACCAAGCCAGAACCTATAAAGGAGGCTTAAGAAAGCTGGGGCATCCCGCTGACAGTAATCCCGAAAACGGTAACAGTCAGGCAAAAGTTAGGGATAACAAATCAAAATCAAAATAGTGAGGTCATTACAAAATCCTCAACAACATGAAAAGTGTTGAAAAAGAAAAAGGAGATGATGACTGTCTCCCAAAATTCAACTGGTGAACCATCGCCCAAAAGTCGTTCCAAACTCAAAACAGAGTGCGACACACTATTAACTGAGCTTAGGTTGAAGAACATCACGAAGAGCGGGTGGGTACAAATATGCTTTGAGCCTTTATCCTTTGTTTCTTAAACCGTGAACCAGGCCACGTTACAACCCTTCAAAAGTCCTAATTGAAGCATGGGTTAGTTCGAAAGCATACTGTTACAAAAGGTATCCTGACTCCTGTAGGGCTTTGCTCTAAATCTTGTATTAACTTGTCTTGTGAAAAGTTTTCTGCTAAAAACGCATTTTTCAAAACTTCAAGACAAACATCAACTTTGCATTATTCGAATATCACTGTCTGCATTTGACCCCTTTTGTTTGACAGCAAAGAAGTTCATACAGTGAATGTTCGGAGGAACGAAAACTCTCTCAGTAAGTCAAAATCACTTCAAGAGGATAACACTTCCATCAAATCTCCTATCAACAAGGGGCATGACATGTCACAATTCAGTTAACCTGGGGCAGTCCAGTTAAGGTCCAACAGATCTTTCAAAGTTCAGTTAACCTGGGGCAGTCCAGTCAAGATTTCAAGAAATCTCTCAATATGCAGAGTAATCTAATTCAAGATTCCTTCACCACCACTTGGGGCATTCGAATGTCAAAAGTGTTCAACAAATCAACTACAACATTTCCAGACTCGACTCCTGTATCTAGCCAGGGCACGTCTGAAGAGTTCGAGGATTTGATTCCTGTATCCAGCCAGGGCATATCTGTTGACGACTATTTCCAGATTCGACTCCTGTATCCAGCCAGGGCATATCTGTTGACCACGTTTCCAGACTCGACTCCTGTATCTAGCCAGGGCATGTCTGAAGAGTTTGAAGATTCGACTCCTGTATCCTGCCAGGGCATATCTATCAGCTATCACCTTTCCAGATTCGACTCCTGTATCCAGCCAGGGCATGTCTGAAGAATTCCAGATTAACCCCTGCAACAACCCAGGAAACATCTGTGAACGACCGATTGTAGACCGACACCTGTAATAAGCCAGGAATTTATCTACATCACCACTTGGGGCATTCGAATGTCAAAAGTGTTCAAAACCGATGCAGTTTTACACAAGCTCATCATCAGGAAGCCCTACACCGGTTCCTCTTCAAGGCTTCTGAAACAAGTTTACGGATTCTTCCCAACAACGGACGCCAATCTACCGACTTGTTCAGATTCTTATCAAGACTTCTGAAAACAGTTCATGGATTCATCCCAACAACGGATGTTAATCTATCAGCTTGTTCATATGCAACCTTTGAATTTAGTTTACGGACGCTTCCCAACAACGGATGTTGTTCTATTGCTGATTCAACTTCAAGATTTCTGAAAACAGTTCACGGGTTCTCCAAGTAAACGGAGGTTAACCTATCGCTTGTTCAGATTCTTATCAAGACTTCTGAAAACAGTTCATGGATTCATCCCAACAACGGATGTTAATCTATCAGCTTGTTCAGATGCAACCTTTGAATTTAGTTTACGGACACTTCCCAACAACGGATGTTGTTCTATTGCTGATTCAACTTCAAGATTTCTGAAAACAGTTCACGGGTTCTCCAAGTAAACGGATGTTAACCTATCGCTTATTCAGAGTCTTCTCAAGCTAACCGCCACAGAAGATCGTACTCGCCAAAATTCTCCCTGTCCCCAGCGGAGTCAGACTTTTAAACCTTCTCCCCACAGGGTTCTGGAAAGGCAAATCTTGAGTTCCCCAGTGAAGTCTCCAGAGTTATTTCCCATCAAACCGAAGACTCTCAATCTGGTCTCCCCGGCATGAGTCTACTAGTTTGGAACTCCCCAGTAGAGGTCATCAGGAAGTCTCTTCCCCAGCGACAGCCAAGGATTTATTTTCCCCGGCAGCAGTCAAGATGCTTTTATCTTCAGCCATCTCGGAATCATGTATCCTTGGCAAGATTAGCTCATCAGCTTACATGCGCATCCATCACATTCATAAATATTGATGTCACGTACATTGCATCATGCATCATAACATTGCATACAACTAACCCTTTACCTTTTCAGGTAAGATCAGTCGACAGACACGGATCATCTACTGAGATTCATCCAAAAAAAATAATTCAGATGTGACCCGGACACGGCAACATTTTGATACTTATTCCAGGTTCATTCAGACGCATCAGCAGAAACCTTACACCGGTTCCTCTTCAACTTCTCAACTTCTGAAACAAGTTTACGGATTCTTCCCTACAACGGATGTCAATCTACCGATTTGTTCAGACTCTTCTCAAACTTTTGAAGACAGTTTACAGATTCTTCCCTACAACGGAGGTCAATCTACCGACTGATTCAGACTCTTCTCAATTTTTGAAAGTAGGTTACGGACGCTTCCCAACAACGGATGCTGCTCCATTGCTTGTTCAGTCCCAACTCTTGAAAATAGTTTACAGACATGGACGTCAATCTGTCGCTTGTTCGGACCCCGATTCAGAGATATTCCAAAACAGGGATGCCCTTCTGATACTCGTCCGCTCACCGTCGACCTACAGTTCAACATCACCATATGGCATCTATAAGCCCATCCTCCTACCAGCAGTCGCCGAATGGCATCTGTAAGCCCATTCTCAGATGGCATCTCTAAGCCCATCCCCGACAAAATTCTCTCGCACCAGAGGGCATCTTTAAGCCCATCACCAAATGGCATCTTTAAGCCCATTCACCTCCACCGTCACATCGACGAGCGCAAATTTTCTGGGCACATTAGTGTCCAATCTCCTTTTACCTTCAAGTCGCGAAAGGCAAACTTGCCAATCTAACTCTTCAGGTCCAAGAAGATTGGACAGGGGCAACTGTTGTACCCCAAAATTTTCCCTCGCGCTTTTCCACAAGAAATCTCAGCTTCAAACATTTCCTGACTTTTCAAACTGGCTCAAGAATCGGACAGACGGACTTTTCTTGACAGTCAATCAAAACTAGGGTTTTTACTGATTTTCAGAGCTCTGAATTGTTTCATACAGTGGGCTTAGGGTTTGATTGATTTTTGGTTCAATTTTGATCAAGCGAGCGTGATTTGGCATTTAATCAGGAATTAAGGTTTTATGGGCATATTCTCAGAAGAATTTAAATTCCACAGCACTCTGCGGTTTATTTCAAGATTCGGATTAAAATTCGCGTTATCTTGGTTTAATCAGAAAAAGAGACAGTGGTTTTGAATTCAGTACGTTTTGATTGGGCCAGTCAGATGCAGGATGCAGTATTGGATTCACAGCGTTTATGTGTTTGATCAGTCTTTTTGGGTTAACTGCTGCTTTGCTTTGGATGTTGAATAAGACAGACTTTAATTGATCAATGTTGTTTTATTTTAGTTATTTATTATTCTGAAATTGAATGATTGAATTTATTTTTCAATTGTTCTAATTCTAAGAATTTTAAATAAATAAATAAACAATAAAGAAATTGGAATTAATTGGATAATTTAGATTTTATTGAATAATTGAATTATTTGTACAAATTGTTGTTTATAATTTAAATTATAAACAATGATATACATTAATTTAAATATTACATAAAATTAAAATTATCCTATTTTCTAAACATTCTTCATTCTTCACTCCGCTCCGGTATTCCATTTTTCATCTGCAAAAAGAACAAGAAAAGTCAGAAAGCATTAAAATTGGAAAAGACAGTTAAAAATTGCTCATCATTAGGGGCCACTGACTGGGATCAGTTGACCCTCTCTGCAAATCACGGGATTTCTCCCGGTTCACAGAGAGGGAAGATTCTTTATTTCATGAAATGCAAATGCATAAGTTATAAATTTCAAGCTGCATAGAAATTCAAAATCCAAGCAACTCAGTCCAGCATAGCAAGCCAATAAAACAGTTCAGGACAGTTCAGAAGAAAAGAGATACAAAACTTTACCAACTCTGCCTCAATACAAACAGAAGCTAATACAAAGAAGCAAGGGTTTAGGATAGAAAAGAAATATACAAAACTCAGTCCAACATAAGCAACCAAACCTCACATAACAAGCCTGTCATGACCTCACAAACACAAAAACTAAACATATGAACAAACCACTATGCTGTCAAACTGAACCAGCATAAGCATCAGTCATAACCAAAACCACCAATAACCTCACCATACCTGCAAACTGATCAAAACCCTACCTGCAAACTGATCAAAACCAAGCCAAGCAAACATAAAGATACTGAAACATACCATACTGTCAAAGCTTGAGCCAAACCATAAACAAAAACTACCAGCACCCTGTTCAAAAGCTACCCAAAACCACAGCATAGCTTGCAAAACAAACATGGCCTAGCTTTTCCAAATCCAAATCCCTCACCACTACTGTCAAGGCCTAACCACATAAACCAGATGAAACCCTTGCAAACTCAAGCCTCACCATTTTGTAAAGCCAACATCTAAAACATTCAAACACCAAGCCTCAGAAGTGGGCTTCATCATAGGCCTCACAATTCATCAAACACATAATCTCTCAAACATATCCAAATCCATCAAGCCTTCAAGCCCTCAGAATCTTGGATTCATCATGGGGCGAGGGAGAAACATTTCAGATTAGACAAGCAAACATACAGAAGAGGCAGATTCAACGCAACTGAGACCCTCAGACCTCTGAGGTCATCACAGGGCAACAAGAGAAGAAGAAAGCAAATACTCAGGCAACCATATAAAGGCATCACAGTGGAAGAAAAAGATAAAAAAAAGTGAGTTTTTAAGAAGGGTTTTCAGGCAAATCTAGCATCATCATCAAAGCCCTAAATATAGCAAAGAACGAAGTTACCAGGAAGGCATCAAAAGCAAGCATCTAGCTTCGTCACAGAAACGCCGCTCCGGCCTCCTGAAGCATCACCCCTCTTCTCTCCTCCATCTCCAAAATCAGGTAACGAACTTGCTATATCTTCCCCTTCACCTCATAAAAAACTAAAAAATAAAGAGCTCAGAATAAATTCCACGCGAATCAGAAAATAAGAGGAAAACATAACAACTAAGAACCAACCTTGTTTCAAGAAGATGTGGAGACCGTGCTAGGGAGGGAAGAGAGGTTCGAGAGTGATGTTGGTGGCCGGAGGGATGGATGGCTCAGGAAATTGATAATCGGAGAAGACGAACCCAACACGGCGCCGCTCAAGCCCTAACACTCGTTCTGAATAGCACAATGCCTAACCCTAATTTCGCCTTTGTTTGACATGGGCTTAACCCGTTCCTAATTCCTCTAAGCCCAACGGTATCACTAACTTCTTCTAACAAACAACTAATCTCTTTCTTTTCTTTTTACTAAACTATATCTATTTCTAACTTAATATTTTTTATCTTATAAATTGAAAATACTTATTTCCTTTTATTTATTTTTACTCTTTCATTTAAAATATATTTTGTATATAGCAACTTAGTTAACTTTCTAAATACACTTTAAAATACATTTTCTATCATATAAGTTAAAATATCCTTTTTTAATTATATTTGTACATAAAAATAATAAACTTTTTCATAATTAAATTGAAAATACTTTTTATACACAATTAACTTAAAAAACATTTTTAATACATATTGAAATATATTTGTACATACATTTTAAAACATCGATTTGTACATATTATACATTTTCATACATAATTAAATTGAAAATACTTTTTAATTGAAATACATATTTGTACATATTATACATTTTTCATACATAATTAAAATTGAAACTCTTTTTTTAACATTCTTTTTGTACATAATAATTCAACACATTTTTCTAACATTGAAATTCACAAACATTTGGACTAAAATACTTTCCAATTAAAACTTAACATTTAATCAAAACATCTTCATTTTTCTTTTGTACATAATTAAACATACAAAATCAAAAATACATTTAAAAACATTTCTCTAGGTCAAACCCTAATACGACTCGATTTCACATTTCGCACTTGTACATATTTACACTTACACATATATACACTTGTACACTTACACAACACATTACGCTACACACATTTTATCTTATATTTGTATATTTGATATTCATTTTGATCGCACATTCGATTTGGTTGTAAATTATTGGATACTACAAGTCTCATCCCCTTGTACATTTATACCCCCACTCCCGGACACTATTTTGTAATAGCGTAGATTTACATTCCGCAATTTACAGCTTTTCAATTATACCATGGTTAGACCTAGGGTTTGTATGTACATAAAATCAAACGCTAGATAACCTAATACAAGACAAATACATGTAATCAATACACAATCACACTTGCACCCCCTAGGGTAATCCCACATGTTGCCTTCCAAAATGGGCCATGCTTGCACGTCGAGTATCTTTGGCAAAACAAAATCAAATGATCATAAGTCTCAAAGTGTTGCCTAAACGGAATGATCATAGTCCCTTCAAAGCAAATTGCCAAAGACACTTGGCATCATTGCATTCATGGTCCATACGATGACCCGCGCCCGTCCCGAATAAACTTCCTAAACGCAAGATTGTCCATCAATTTCAATGGTGGAACAAAATTGTTAAAAAAGGGTTAAAACATGACAAAAACCTTTGAGTACAATAGGGTAGACAAGACTCTTAGTTACTTGAGATCAAACTTGCAAAAACACTTGCCTTATTTTCAAAAACCACAATCCACAACACTTTCAAACAAACTCTCAAAAACATTTGAAAACATCTTTTCGAAAAGATTCACACTTTTGTAAAACACTCAAACACGAGTCAAATACATTAGTTGCCTAAGACAAGGCATCTTTTTCCAAAACATTTTCAAAAAGCACCCACACACACACCATTTTCAAAGCAATCGAAAAACAAGGCAAGTGATCTAAAAAACCAAGTAACTAAGAGCCCATGGATAACCATGGATGAAAAGGGTGTTAATACCTTCCCTTTTCATAATCTACCCCCCGAACCCTCGAAATATCTCAAAAGGTTTTTGCTGTGCTTTTTTAACCTTTCCTTTAGGATAAAATAAAAAGTCGGTGGCGACTCTTGCTCAACCGCACAAGTGCGAATGCGAACGCAAAACACAAGTCAGTTCTCCCACCGTATCACAGTACCGTTGTTTGTAATGATTCTCTCTGGGACGCCGTATCGACAGATCAGATTATGCCGAATGAACCGTGCCACAACAGTCTTGGTTACCGTAGCGTAGGAAGCTGCTTCAACCCACTTTGTAAAATAATCAATCGCTACTAGGATGAAGCGATGCCCATTAGATGCCGTAGGTTTAATCTCGCCGATCATGTCTATGCCCCACATTGTAAACGGCCAAGGCGCAGTCAGCACATTCAGGGGAACTGGAGGAACATGCACCTTGTCCGCATAAATCTGGCACTTATGGCATGTCCTGGAATGTTGGTAGCAGTCAGCTTCCATTGTGGACCAGTAATACCCTGCCCGAAGGATCTTCTTTGCCATTGTATGTCCACTGGAATGTGTACCAAAGGTCCCTTCATGTAGCTCTTCCATGATCCTTTCTGCTTCAGTCTTATCCACACAACGCAGTAAGGTTGAATCATGGTTTCGCTTGTACAAGATGCCGTTGCTAAGGAAGAACTTTGCCGCGAACCTTCTCAGGAACTTCTTATCGTTGACAGAGGCACCTTCAGGGTATTCCTGAGCTTCCAAATATCTCTTCACCTCATGGTACCAAGGCTTCTCGGTCACCAATTCAGTCTCGAGATCACAACAGTATGTCAGTTCGTCCAGTTTCCAGATGATGATCTGGGGAGCCTCATTATCCCATTTAACTTTGAACATAGAAGCCATTGTAGCTAACGCGTCCGCCAGCTGATTCTCTTCTCTTGGAAAGTGTGCAAAAGTTATCTCCGTGAAGTGGGGGATCAAGGTCAACACACATTCTCTGTAAGGAATAAGATTCGGATGTTTCGTATCCCACTCACCTTTGATCTGATTGATCACAAGAGCAGAATCTCCGAAGACACTCAGAAACTTGATCCTTAGATCGATTGCATCTTGAAGACCCATGATGCACGCCTCATACTCTGCCATGTTGTTAGTACAGTTGAAACATAGCCGGGCCGTGAGCGGAGTATGAGTACCTTGAGGTGATATGATTATGGCGCCGATACCGTTACCCAAAGCATTGGAGGCTCCGTCAAAGTGCATAGACCATCGGGATCCTTCCTCAGGTCCTTCATCCGGTCCAGGTACTTCACAATCAGTTACTATCATGATGCTTTCATCCGGAAACTCGAAGTTCATTGACTGATAATCATCTACGGCCTGATGTGCCAAGTGGTCTGCCAATACACTTCCCTTGATGGCTTTCTGGGTTGTGTACTGAATGTCGTATTCTGTCAAGATCATTTGCCATCTTGCAATTCTCCCAGACAGAGCAGGCTTTTCAAATATGTACTTTATCGGATCCATCTTTGAGATCAACAAGGTAGTGTGAGTCAGCATATACTGTCTCAGCCGGCGAGCAGCCCATACCAAAGCGCAGCAAGTTTTCTCAAGCAGTGAGTATCGGGTCTCACAGTCGGTAAACTTTTTGCTAAGGTAATAAATGGCATGATCTTTTTGGCCAGACTCGTCATGCTGCCCCAGCACACACCCCATTGAGTTGTCAAGCACTGTCAGATATAGTATCAGAGGTCTCCCTTCAACCGGTGGCATAAGGATAGGTGGTTCTTGGAGATACTCTTTGATTCTTCCGAAAGCAGCCTGACACTCACCGTTCCAACGTACTACCTGATCTTTCTTCAGCAGCTTGAAGATTGGCTCACAGGTAGCAGTTAGGTGTGAGATGAAGCGAGCAATGTAATTCAGGCGTCCTAAAAAGCCTCTGACCTCCTTCTCTGTCCTAGGAACTGGCATCTCTTGAATAGCTTTAACCTTGGCAGGGTCCACTTGAATGCCCTTGTCACTTACCACGAAGCCTAGCAACTTTCCCGATCTTACCCCGAAGGTGCACTTGTTCGGGTTCAATCTCAGCTTGTACAGTTTCAAACGGTCAAACAACTTCTGCAGATGATCTAGGTGCTCTTCCTCAGTTTGGGACCTTGCGATCATGTCGTCAACATACACTTCTATCTCATGATGGATCATGTCATGAAATAAAGAAACCATGGCGCGTTGGTAGGTTGCCCCAGCGTTCTTCAACCCGAATGGCATGACCTTGTAGCAGAAGGTGCCCCACTGAGTAACAAATGTAGTCTTTTCCATGTCTTCAGGTGCCATCTTAATCTGATTGTAACCTGAAAAGCCATCCATGAAAGAGAACACATTGTACTGAGTTGTATTGTCAACAAGGACATCAATGTGAGGTAAGGGGAAGTCATCCTTGGGGCTGGCCCTGTTCAGATCCCTGTAATCGACACACATTCTGACCTTACCGTCCTTCTTTGGTATCGGCACCACATTAGCAACCCACTGAGGGTAAGAAGTCACTGCAAGGAACCCAGCATCAAACTGCTTCATCACCTCGGCTTTAATCTTTTCAGACATCTCTGGACGCATCCGGCGGACCTTTTGCTTAACCGGAGGGCAGTCTTCCTTAGTTGGCAAGTGATGGACCACAATATTGGTATCCAACCCGGGCATGTCTTCGTAGGACCAGGCAAATATCTCCATATAATCATGCAGCATCTGAGTCAACCGTTACTTCACGCTGAGCTCTAGGTTGGCACCAATCTTTACCTCTTTCTTGTCGTCTTCAGTACCCAAGTTTATTGTTTCCACTGGCTCTTCATGTGGTTGAATTGCCCTCTCTTCCTGAAGTAACAGTCTTGCAAGCTCGCCAGGCACTTCGCAATCATCTTCACCTTCGTCTTCGGCTAAGTTGACCGGATTTTCGAAGTCATAACTGGCAGTAGCAGAGTCGTTACCAGTGAGATCCAGAGTGGATTGAAACCTGTATGAGTGAGTGTGTGTGTAAATACAGCTGTTTTAAAATATATGTAAAGGAAAGAAAGACAGAAAAGGAGCACAAGGTTTGAAATGCGAGAAAACGTCCAAGATTTTCATTTATGATATATGAAATGACAATTTATATGCCCTCACAAATAAAACCACGGTGCCTCGGGTAAGACACCGGGCCATAAAGTTCAATTTATTGTTTATTACAGATACCAAAACACAGGAATTCATTACTTAGTAACAAGAGAAACAGGTAGATTGTCCTTTTCACTCCAATTGTTATGTCCACTGTCGGTTGCAGGGTAAATCCAGCTATTGAACTCAGCTTCATCCACTTCCTCTTCGTCCCCAATAGCATTCACTCCATGAGCAGGCAGGAGAGCTGTCACTACATTAGGCTTCTCAGATGCCTCAAACTGTACCTCCTTGGCGTCAATAAGATCCTGCAGCTTGCTCCTTAAGGCCCAACAGTCGTCAGTGGAGTGCCCCGGGCTATCAGAATGGTACGCACAGCGGGCATTTGGGTTGTATTTAGGAGATGTAGTATTTGGAAACTTCGGAGCCTCTCTAACAGTCACTATATTGGTGGATAGCAATTGTGGCAAGATCTGCGATAAGGTCATGCTCAAACGGGTAAACTCTCTCCGGGGTCTTTCAAACCTTTGAGGATTGGTTGGCCGAGGAGCGGCAGCAGGCTTAGCAATCATTACCGCACTGACAGATTGGCGGCGCTCTGATCTTTCTGGTCTCTTGGAACCATATACAGCACTAGCCTCCTTCTTGAAGGGTTTCTTCTTAGAACTAGACGATGTACCCTTCGGAATCTTTCCAGACTTCAACCCAGCCTCAATTCTCTCTCCAGTCAGAATCAGATCAGTGAACCCTGCAGACGAATTCCCGATAAGATGGTTGAAAAATGGCCCAGATAGGGTCCCCAAGAACATGTCTACCAACTCCCGATCAGTCAACGGTGGCTGCACCCTTCCAGCCAGATCTTTCCACTTCTGAGCGTACTCTTTAAAACCTTCACTTGAACCTAACGACATACCCTGGAGTTGGGTACGTGTAGGAGCAAGGTCGGCATTATATTGATACTGCATGTAGAAAGCAGTAGCCAACTCCTCCCAGTTACGAACCTTGGTCCCATCCAGCTGATAGAACCATTCGAGATGAGTCCCTGAAAGACTCTACTAGAAGAAGTGGATCCACAAATTCTTATCCGCTGAGTACGGCTGGATTTTCCGAACATAGGACCTGAGATGTAGCTTGGGACAAGACGCCCCGTCATATTTAGTGAAAGATGGTGCTTTGAACTTCCGAGGAATGATCACACCAGTAGACAAGCCCAGATCTCCAAAATCCATCCCAGGTACCTATTATATCTCCATAGCATTCAACCTATCTTCCAGCTGCTTGTATCTGTCTTCTGCAGGAGGATACTGTTCTTCATCAAAATCAGTCTCGTTGTCAGAGACTACCGGACTAGGACCCTTTTCTGCTTGAGGAGTACTCTTGCCAATAGAAGAACCAGCCTCTTCATTCTGCAGTGTATTGCCAAACCTTCGCCCCAAGTTGAACAGAACAGTCCTTCTCTTCTCCTTCTTCTCCTTCTTCAGGAGCAGAGCCTTCATCTCTTCTTGGCCTCGATCCAAACCCTTGATTAATTCCTGAAATTGTGCATTCTGCGCCTGAAGAGCTTTGATGGATGTCTCAGTTGATGATGAGTCAGGATTCATGATGCTGAAATAAACAGCGAAGAACTGTAAGCAACCTGAAAAGAGGAAAAACCTGCTATGCACATGATGAATGATATGTGTTTATGCAATGCATTCAAGGGTTCGAAAGTTCAAATTTGTTGTAGACAAGAAGGAACACACGTTATTATTAAGGAAATAATTGTTTAGTACATCAAAGCCTCATGGGCAAAATAATACAAAAGCAAATCAATCCCAAAATATACTACGCATCCTCTTTGGAGCTATGTAAGTGTTGAGATTCCTCTCCTCATGCAACAGGAGGGTGAGCTCCAAGACCTTCTTTTCACTGGCATGTAGACTGGTCTCAAGAGAATTCCGTTCTTCTTTAAGCTGGATCCAGCTCTTCTGTATCTCTTCCCAGGATGTGGGCATATCAGAGTGCTGAATAGTGTAGGACACTTCTCCTTCCAAGACTGGTTCTTTGATCACAGGGAGCATATGGGGATAAGGCATCACTAACTTCTGGGAGCGGGCGCGTACCCACTTGAGATAAGGTTCCAACGGGATGGAGTTCCTGTGCCCCAGTGTCTTGCTGTCTATCCTACTTGGCATCCTCCAGGCTCTGATAAATCTCTGGCGAAGTCCTTGAGTATCATTGTCGAAGTCAAAAACTATGTCAGGAATTAACATATCATGAGGACCATCCCTCCGAGCATAACCAAACTGTCTCCAAGCCAGGCATGGGCTGTAAGTAATACCTCCTCTGATTCCAAGTAAATGAACATTAGGGTACTCTCCGCAACGATCAATGATAGTGACATCTTCTCTGGACCTAGGGCACCAATGTATATCTGCATGTGTGAGAGTCATCAACCGTTGTGACCATCTCAAACCCCGCTCATTCTTCAAAACTGATTGTGGAAGGTGCGAAATAAACCACCTTCCCAGGAGAGGAGTGCAACACATAAGGACACCTCTTTTCTCATGGTTCGAGTGTAACATGAGTGAAGGATGTCCCCCAACAACGTAGGTATAGGATTCCTGGACATAAAGATCTGGACAGCACTGATATCAATAAGCTGATCTGGGTTAGGGAACAACACCAAACCATAGACGAGGAGGGCCACCACTTCTTCAAAAGCTTGTAAGTCAAGGGAGTTCCAACATTCATGGGCCTTTTCAAACAGAAACCTGGCTAAGAACCCTTTGATACCGCTTCTAACTTCCCAATGTCCCTTGAGGTCAGATGATTGTAGGTGCAAGGCTTTAGTAATCTCTTCAAGCTTGGGTTCCTTTTCCGTGCTGTTGTAGGGTAGTTGATCAAGGATAGGGATCTTCAGGAGCCGGGGGAACTCCTCCAATGTAGGTACCAGCTGATAGTCCAAGAAGGTGAAACAGTGATGCAGAGGGTTAAAGAACTGGAACAGGACCTTTATCATGTATTCCTCAATGTTGGTATTGACCAAGCTGATGAGACTTCCATGTCTTTCACTAAATGAAGAGTTCTCGGGAATCCTGGATATAAGCTCCTTAAGCTGAGGAGGGATCCTTACAAGACTGACTTGAATTGTCTTTCTACGAACAGTTTCCATGTCCTACAAAACAAGAACAAAGATGAAGATTCGAACCCCTGAAATGGTTAGTCAATGCATATGATGCTGGATGATGTCATGATGCTATGATTAAACACACCACAGATATTTACAAAGACAAACATGTAAGGCACACAAGGCACACAAGACAAGCCCTTAGGGTTTAAGGCCAGCATGGGGTCTGGGTAGTACCCTCTTGAAGTTGGTGGGTTCAACCTGTCCTATTAGAAGTAACCGGGTTCTAAGGATCCCAATATCACGGGATTGCTTTCATTGTTCATCGTTTCGATTTAGCCACTGAATTGGCGACCGAAATATTCCAGGAAAGCAACCCTCAATTGAGTGTAGTATGGAGTATCAACCAACCTCGGACTGCACCAAAGTCAGTTATCTCACTACCCTAAAGAGGCCAAGATAGTTCAATTAAGGTTCCTAAGGTCTGTTGATGCTTCATGACACCACGCGGAGGCCCCGTACTCTCCTTGACTGAACTCAAGGGTTACCGGTACACACCAAAGTGCCACATCAACGTAGCAGACTGTTTCAACCATGTCGGTATACCCCGCACAGTTCCCTCACAACCTTGTTGCTACTTTCTAAGAAGGTATCCCCCAGATCCGGGTTAGGATCTATAGAGCTCCCAAGACAGTCCCACAATTTAAAGCAAACAAGGAAAGCAATTGAAAACACAGTTATGAACTAGCCCTAAGGTACACCTCACTTTAAGATAATCCCCAGCAGAGTCGCCAGTTCTGTGATCAGTGGATCTGGAACTGACTGTTTAACGCTGGTTCGCGAAATGTCGCGGAAGCAAGAGTCGCCACCGTCTTTTATTTTCTCCAAATGGAAAGGACAAAAGCACAGAAAAATTCCTTATAGAGATTGCTCTCGGTTCGGGAGGTAGGTTATAGAAAGGGAAGATGTTAGCACCCTTTCTATCCATGGTTATCCATGGGCTCTTAGATACTTGCTCATCTGTGTTTTCAAAAATGGTTTGTTTGCTTTTCAACTGTGGGTTTTAAAAAGTTTCTTTGAAAATTCCAGTTCGACTCTTGTATCTGTCCTCAAGAGTGTTTGAAAAGTTGCTTTCGAAAGCTTTTTGAAAATGTGTTGGTGTGAAAAGTATTTTTTTTTATTTGTTTTGAAATTAGAGCAAGTATCTACGAGAACCTACCTACCCTAAGGAATTCGTCTGTGTAAATGTCCTTTAAAGTAGTGCCATCCCACCATTGAGAGGTAGGTAGCACCACCGTTGGAGGTGTTCGGGTCAATTCGAGGTTCGGGACATGGTGATCACCTGAGCAATAGGAAGACACCTTAGAAGCTACCCTCATGCCAGGTTCCCGGATCATGAGGACTTACTAAGACATCCTCTACTCGACGATCACCTTTCGAGGCAAGGCAACAGTGAGGCGTACCCTAGGGGTGGTGTGTGATTTGTGTGTCAGATTCGGATATTTTATCTTGTTCATGTTAAAGGTGATCTATGCGTTTGTTTTTACTTTTGTTCATTCATTCTTTCATGTCTTGATTAACAGTTAAAAGTGCGAGAAGTAAAAGATTCTAAGCTATTACGAAAGGCGCGGGTCCACATCGCCAAAATTTCTTGAACCCGATTTGACAGAAAAATAAAGAATTAAAAATGCGAACGATAAAGATTACATGGCCTTGGGAGAGATACATAAATATTAAACGAAAAAAGAAATAAACACGCGAATTAAATAAGAATTAAAACGAGGGCGTTGGACCCTTTTTGCAAAATTAAATTAAATAATGAAATTAATTAATTAAAAAAAAGAAAAGAAATTGTTTGGTATTTTTTTGGTATTTTATGATTTTAATGAAAAAGAATTAATTAAAATAAATGCTAACCCTAATTCTAGTTGTTTTTAATTTATTAAAAGGAAGATTAAATTTTAACCTAAAATTAACCCTAATTAATTTACATGCAATTTAATTACAAAAATAAATATTTAATATTTTAATTATTATGAAAGAAAAATAAAAAGGAATAAAAATTATCATAAACCCTAATTCTATATTTTTTAGATTTTTATTAAAAAAGTTAAGATTAAAACCTAATTTAAAACTAGTTAATTAATGAATTTATTTACAAAAAATACTAATTAGATAAATATATTTAATTTTTTGTCTTTTCTGATTTTTTTGTTGTTTTTGTGTTTTTATGAAAATAATAAATTAATTAAACAAAACAATAATTAAAAGAAAATATAAATAATGAAAAAGAAAGAATAAAAAAAATGGCAAACCTAGGGGGTCTGCCGCTAATTGTGAGGTTTTCTTTTAGCAATCTGGGCCCATCAACCTTTTGTCCTGGTTGACTATTGCGTTGGCATGGGTCTCCGTTGACTGACGTTCATCGTGCTCTCCAGATCATGACCCTTGATTGAATCCATTGGCCACGTGAACAACTTGATTTTGAAGGTGTATGGTGCGTCTTTACACTGAAACTACACATGAATATTAAGGGAAAAATATATGGAAAGGGGTGAGGACCTGGGGCTCGAACCCAGGTCCTGAACATTACCACTCAAGCGCTTCACCAACTGTGCTATTTTGTTTATCTGTAAATAATATAATTAATAAACATAATAAAACAAAACGCGTTAATGCTTCTCTTTTCGCGCGAAAGTTTAAACAGGCCAACCATCGTTCTACACATCATCATCTTCCTCGTGTTGTTTTTATTTTCCTGCAACAAGAACAATTTAGCAACGGTTTTTTAAGCGTTCTTTTAGGTCATCTTCTGGAAAATAGCGAACAGCCCAGGAAGGCTCATAAATTGAGCGCGAGGGTCTCAATCTCTTCTTCCACATATGCTGAGCATGGTCATGGCATCGTGGTGTCCCAATTTTGCTGTATTCAAAAACCCCCAATTCAAAGCTTCATAAACCCTAAAACAGGATAATGGCAGAATCGTATACAATGCTCAAAAACACAATTAATTCACATGGTTAGCATTAGAATCAAACAATGAACACAAATCACATATTGAAAATTGCTAAATGCGCCTGAATTGGGATGCAAGAGTATGAAGTTTTTTCTGTACAGGTGAGATCGTTCTCACGTTTCTGGGCACGAAAGCTTGTGGTTTTTGATCCAAATCCTTTCTTTGAAGCCTCGGCAAGCTAATGGAATTGATCTTTGGCCTTGAATCGTCCTCTAACCTTGTTTTCAGTTTTCAAATTTTCAACCAAAAACTCAAGTTCAATGCTTGGTCTGTAGCGCAGCTTAGGTGTTTTTAGGATTAGGTTTTGCCTCTATATGTACCTGTGAATGATTAGGGTTAAAGATATTTGATCAAAATCCATGCATTAATGAATATGATATTTGATTTTTTAACCATGATTTTCAAATCTTTTTCACATGCTTTTGCTACCAAATCATGACCAATTCAAATGATTCTTTCTATATTTGGTTAGGCACGAAATCTTGAGTATATTATGTGCATAAAAAGATTTAAAACCTAGGTTTAGCATTTTTCATGTATTTATTTAATTAAAATGAATTATTAATAATAAAAATCCAAATAAATAAATAAATAGTGAAGAAAAACTTCCCTTTGGGCCAAGTGGTCGTGCACATGTCTTGGATGATGAATTATGGAAGAAAAATAGGCCCATTAGCAATTTTAAGTCATTTGAAGCAAAGTTGACTTTTCAAAATATCCAAAAATTTCCCAACTTCCACAAGGCATAACTTGCTCAATGTTTAAGCTTTGATCATGTTCTTGGACATTTTGGAAAGGTATTTGAGTCCTCTAACCAATGTCTTTGGTCCCATGTCATTTTGATTTACCAATCTCAAGTTATTTCCTTTGACCTAAAGTCCCTTTTTGTTGACTTTTGAAAATGACCTATAATGTTGAAATTGATAACTTTTTGTGAGAGCATTTCTTGGACTTTAAGTGTGAAGAGGAGTTGTAGGAAATGTCTTTCTCTTTAAAATGAGCTTTGGATGGAATTTTTCTGATAATCCATGTGAAAGTTATGCCCTGGTCAATTTACAATTGACTTTTTCAGCTGTCCAAATAAGGAAACTTTTGCATCTTGATGATTTTTGAGCCAAGCTTTGAGAATCATGATCAAGCATTGATCAAATGATGTTTGTGGCTTTAAAATGAGATGTTGACCAAAAATTTGAACTTTTGACTGTCAAATGACCATTTTGCCCCTACAGTTGACTGTAGTGCAATAGGGTTTTGACTGTGCAATTTTGTGCTGAAAGTCTTGAAACTTGGTATGAGGATGCTTGACCATATTTATTGGCATGTGGGACTTGATTGGACCCTTGGAAACTTCATTTTCTTGATCAGAATCAAAACCCTAATTTTGACTGTTCATGAGGCTCTTACACTGTGCAACCCTTGGGGAATTTTGAAGCTTGACTTGGAAAATCTTTGAAGAATATGGGAGGGCAAATTTTGGGGTACAACACTGAGGTTATGAAACAATTTGATGTCGGGTTTCTAGTAGTGACTTATTACCCTCAGTGGGTTGCCAACGTGGTTCTAGTGCCGAAGAAGGATGGTAAGGTCCGAATGTGTGTTGATTACAGGGATTTGAATAGGGCGAGCCCCAAGGATGATTTCCCTCTGCCTCATATCGACGTTCTGGTTGACAATACTGCTCAGCACAAGGTGTTCTCCTTCATGGATGGTTTCTCCGGATATAATCAGATCAAGATGGATCTTGAAGACATGGAGAAGACCACTTTTGTTACTCAGTGGGGCACCTTTTGCTATAAGGTCATGCCTTTCGGGTTGAAAAATGCTGGGGCAACTTACCAACGTGCCATGGTTGCTCTGTTTCATGATATGATCCATCATGAGATTGAAGTCTACATCGACGATATGATTTCAAGGTCTCAAACTGAGGAGGAACACCTGGACCATCTACAGAAGTTGTTTGACCGTCTGAAGTTGTACAAGCTGAGGTTGAACCCGAACAAGTGCACCTTTGGGGTGAGATCTGGAAAATTGCTAGGTTTTGTCGTGAGCGACAAAGGTATTCAAGTGGACCCTGCTAAGGTGAAAGCCATACAAGAGATTCCAGTTCCCAAGACAGAGAAAGAAGTCAGAGGCTTTCTAGGACGGCTGAACTATATTTCCCGATTCATCTTGCATCTAACTGCTACCTGTAAACCAATCTTCAAGCTGCTGAAGAAAGATCAAGTAGTACGTTGGAACGATGAATGTCAGGCTGCCTTCGACAGAATCAAAGAGTATCTCCAAGAACCACCCATTCTTATGCCACCGGTTGAAGGAAGACCTCTAATCTTATACTTAACAGTACTTGACAACTCAATGGGGTGTGTGCTGGGGCAGCATGACGAGTCTGGCCGAAAAGAGCACGCCATTTATTACCTTAGCAAAAAGTTTACCGACTGTGAGACCCGATACTCATTGCTCAAGAAAACTTTCTGCGCTTTGGTATGGGATGCTCGCCGGCTGAGACAGTATATGCTGACTCACACTACTCTGTTGATTTCAAAAATGGATCCAATAAAGTACATATTCTAAAAGCCTGCTTTGTCTGGAAGATTAGCAAGATGGCAGATGATCTTGACGGAATACGACATCCAGTACATGACGCAGAAAGCAATCAAGGGAAGTGTATTGGCAGACCATTTGGCACACCAGGCAGTGGATGACTACCAGTCGATGAACTTTGAATTTCCAGACGAGAGCATCATGGTAGTGACTGATTGTGAAGTACCTGGACCGGATGAAGGACCTGAGGAAGGATCCCGATGGTCTATGCACTTTGACGGAGCCTCAAACGCTTTGGGTAACGGCATTGGCGCTGTGATCATATCCCCAAAAGGCACTCATACTCCACTTACTGCCCGGCTATGTTTCAACTGCACCAACAACATGGCGGAGTATGAGGCATGCATCATGGGTCTTCAAGCTGCAATTGACTTAAGGATCAAATTTCTGAGTGTGTTCAGAGATTCCGCTCTCGTAATCAATCAGATCAAAGGCGAGTGGGATAGGAAACACCCAAACCTTATTCCTTACAAAGAATGTGTGTTGACATTGATCCCCCATTTCACGGAGATAACTTTTGAACACTTCCCAAGAGAGGAGAATCAGTTGGCAGACGCGCTGGATACGATGTCTTCTATGTTCAAAGTCAAATGGGACAACGAGGCTCCCCGGATAATCATTTGGAAATTGGGCGAACCTGCATATTGCTATGATCTTGAGGCTGAAGAGGTAACTGAAAAACCTTGGTATCATGAAGTGAAGAGGTACCTGGAAGCTCAAGAATACCCTGAGGGTGCATCTGTTAATGACAAGAAGTTCCTGAGAAGGTTCGATGCAAAGTTCTTCCTCAGCAATGGCATTCTATACAAGCGAAACCATGATTCAACTTTGCTGCGTTGTGTGGATAAGACTGAAGCTGAAAAGATCATGGCAGAACTACATGAAGGCACCTTCGGAACACACTCCAGTGGACATACTATGGCAAAGAAAATCCTTCGGGCAGGATATTTCTGGTCCACAATGGAAGCCGACTGTTATCAACATTCCCGGACGTGTCACAAATGCCAGATATATGTAGATAAGGTGCACATTCCTCCAGTACCTTTGAACGTCTTGACAACACCTTGGCCATTTACAATGTGGTGCATTGATATGATCAGCGAGATCAGACCTACGGCATCTAACGGGCATCGCTTCATCCTAGTAGCGATTGATTATTTCACAAAGTGGGTTGAAGCAGCTTCCTACGCTACGGTAACCAAGAACGTCGTGGCACGGTTCATTCGGCATAACCTAATCTGCCGATACAGTGTCCCGGAAAGGATCATTACGGATAATGGTACCAATCTCAACAACAAGATGATCACTGAGCTCTGCGAGCAATTCAAGATACAGCACCACAACTCTTCTCCCTACCGGCCGAAGATGAATGGGGCGGTAGAAGCGGCAAATAAGAATATCAAGAAGATTGTGCAGAAGATGGCAGTGACGTACAAATATTGGCACGAGATGTTACCGTTTTCTCTTCATGGGTACCGTACCTCAGCACGAACGTCAACCGGGGCAACTCCCTTTTCCTTGGTCTATGGCATGGAGGCAGTCTTGCCGATCGAAGTTCAGATACCCTCTCTCCGGATAATGAAGGATGCAGGATTGAGCGAAGATGACTGGATCCAGACTCGACTTGATCAATTAAACCTAATTGACGAAAAGAGACTCACTGCTATTTGTCATGGTCAAACGTATCAAAAACGGATGATCAGGGCATTTAACAAGAAAGTCAGACCGCAAGAGTATCAAGTCGGAGACCTGGTAATCAAGCGCATCATCCTTCCTCAAAGTGATCCCAGGGGCAAATGGACCCCTACGTATGAAGGGCCTTTTATGGTCAAACATATCTTCTCAGGAGGAGCTATGATTCTAACCACCATGGATGGTGACGACCTTCCTCACCCCGCCAATGCAGACATAGTAAAAAGATACTACGCATGAATAAAAGACCCGCTAGGTTGACACACCTAGGCAAAAATAAGGGCTTCCCGGCGAACCAAAAGGGTTCGGGCAAAAATAAGGGATGAAATGAAAAAATATGTACACCCGACAAGTCGAAAACCTGAAAAGGCGGCTTGGGAAAAAATGGGTATCCCGGTGGACTGAAAACCCGAAAGGGCGGTCCAGGAAAAAATTAGGGATAAAGCGTAATATTATGTCTCATTGGATCACCTTGCATCCAGAATTCGGTATCAACTATCAGGTTCAGACGACATCAATCAATCAGCTTCATCTTCCACTAAGCAGTAAAGTGATGAGACGCTCGAAGACATAAAGGCGATAACAGAGTTAGAACCCAGTGGGATTTTCTCACATAGCTGTTTTGTTTTCCTTTTCACAAAATTGTAAACTCTATGTTGTTCGGCGGTGTTCTCTTACTAGGACATCAGCCTCTTGTACATAAATGCCTATTTACAGGCAAATTTCGAAATCAATACGAGTTCAACTTTTCCAGACAAATTGCCAATTGTTTTTCCTTTTTCTGTTTTGTCTTGCGAAGAACGTCCAATGTTCATTTTTGATATATGCATTTGACATTAAATGCTAACTCATAAATATTTGCATGCGAAACAAAAGATTAATTATAGGTGACGTCAGGAAATAGGGGCAATAATGAGTTATCTAAGCAATCTAGTTGCTCTGTCCACCAAGGTACTAAGGTAGGTTCGGCTGTAGAACGTAACCAGGATACCTTCACTCCCCACAGAGTAAGACAAATTTCAGCAATACTCTCCTCAAGCAGAGTTGGTCTCCCGTCAGCCCTGAAAAGGCACAATATCCCTAGCAAGTCAGCAGTACTCTCCCCAAGCAGAGTTAGTCGACTGTCAGCCTTAAGGAAATTGGGTATCCCCAGAAAATCCCAATATTCCCCAGCGGAGTATACAGATGTTCCTAAGCAAGCATCCCCGGCAGTCTTGATCTAAGATTGTTCCCCGGCGGAATACCAGACACCCCAGTGGAGCCACTTCCCCAGTACAGTCCAAAAGTTTCCCCAAAAGAGTTGAATCAATCTCCCCAGTAAGATTCTGGAAGCTTATCCCCAGTAGATTCTGGAAGCTTATCCCCAGTAGATTCTGGAAGCTTATCCCTGTAGAGTACGAACGCATCTCCCCGGCTATAGTCATAGGTTATTCCCCACCAGAGCTTATAACTGGGTTATCCTCAGCTAATTACCTCGGAAAGACCGTCCTCGGCGAAGTTCTTCCTATCCACCAGCGGAGTTCATCAAATCTTCCAACATAACATATCAACGATATCCCCAGTGGAGTTATCATCCAACCTCAGCAAAGTATCTCTCCCCACAGAGCAATTCCCTGCAGAGAAATCTCTCCAGCAAGTTCATTCCCCAACAGAGTCATCTTCTCCTACCGGTTTATCCTTGCAACCATCATCCTCAGCGGAAATGAAGAACTCTCCTCTTCAAACATCAGCCCAGGATTCAACAAGCTCCCGGCATTTGTCAACGATTTATTTTCCTAGACGAAAATACATTCATAAACATCACATTATCATACGCCACGACGCATGCATATACGCATCAACACACAATCTCATTTATTCTTGAGAACATCATGACATCATGCATTTCATACATCATGACATTGCATACAACTAATGTTTTGCCTTTTCAGGAAAAAAGGTCAACACAAAGATGATTACTATCAACTATCGCAATTCCGGATTCGATACCTGTATCTAGCCAGGGTATATCTGTGAGCGATTACTTGTGGATTCGACACCTGTATCTAGCCAGGGCATATCTGCATGAAAAAATTCCAGATTCGATTCCTGTATCCAGCCAGGGCACGTCTGAAGAGTTTGAAGATTTGATTCCTGTATCTAGCCAGGGCATATCTGTTGACGACTAATTCCAGATTCGATTCCTGTATCTAGCTAGGGCACGTCTGAAGAGTTTGAAGATTCGATTCCTGTATCCAGCCAGGGCATATCTGTTGACGACTAATTCCAGATTTGATTCCTGTATCTAGCCAGGGCACGTCTGAAGTGTTTGAAAATTCGATTCCTGTATCCAGCCAGGGCATATCTGTTGACGACTAATTCCAGATTCGATTCCTGTATCTAGCCAGGGCACGTCTGAAGAGTTTGAAGATTTGAATCCTGTATCCAGCCAGGGCATATCTGTTGACGACTAATTCCTGTATCTAGCCAGGGCACGTCTGGAGAGTTTTAAGATTCGATTCCTGTATCCATCCAGGGCATATCTGTTGACGACTAATTCCAGATTCGATTCCTGTATCCAGCCAGGGCACGTCTGAAGAGTTTGAAGATTCGATTCCTGTATCCAGCTAGGGAATATCTGTTGACGACTAATTGCAGATTCGATTCTTGTATCTAGCCAGGGCACGTCTGAAGAGTTTGAAGATTCGATTCCTGTATCCAGCCAGGGCATATCTATTGACGACTAATTCCAGATTCGATTCCTGTATCCAGCCAGGGCACGTCTGAAGAGTTTGAAGATTCGATTCCTGTATCCAGCCAGGGCATATCTGTTGACGACTAATTCCAGATTCGATTCCTGTATCTAGCCAGGGCACATCTGTGACTAACTAATTGTAGATTCGATACCTGTATCCAGCCAGGGCATATCTGTTGACGACTAATTCCAGATTCGATTCCTGTATCTAGCCAGGGCACATCTGTGAGTAACTGATTGTAGATTCGATACCTGTATCCAGCCAGGGCATATCTACATGAAGAGTTTAAAGATTCGATACTTGTATCCAGCCAGGGCATATCTGTAGATGACCAATTCCGGATTCGATACCTGTATCCAGCCAGGGCATATCTACATAAAGAGTTTGAAGATCAACCCCTGTAACAGGCCAGGTAATTATTTTTCTTTCTCAGGTACGCAAGTTCTCGCTAAGGAATCTCTTACGCGATCGACACCTAGATGGCATCTATAAGCCCATCCACATACCAACAGTCTCCAAATGGCATCTATAAGCCCATTCCCGACAAGGCTCTGTCACAACTCCAGATGGCATCTATAAGCCCATCCTCCTATCCATCATCTCTCCAAATGGCATCTATAAGCCCATTCCCGCCATCACGTTGCTGATACTCCACTATGTGAGCGCAAATTTCTGGGCACTTTAGTGTTCAATCATCTTCCACCTTCGGATCACGAAAGGCACGCAGGCCAATCTACATCCTCAGGTCTAAGAAGATTGAACAGGGGAAATTGTTGTACCCCAAAATTTGCCCTCCCATATTCTTCAAGATTTGTCAAGATCAATCTTCAAAAGGTTCAAAATCCCTCAAGGGTTGCACAGTCCAATTGCCTCCCAACACAGTCAAAATTAGGGTTTTGGTTCTTGCAAGTAAGTTGAGATTTTCAAGGGTCCAATCAAGTCCCATATGCCTATATACATTGTCAAGCATCTACATGTCAAATTTCAAGGCTCACAGCATCAAATTGCACAGTCAAAAGCCCTAATTGCTTCACAGTCAACTGTAGGGGAAAAATGGTCATTTGGCAGTCAAAAGTCAAACTTTTTGGTCAACATCTTATTTTGAAGCCACAATCATTATTTGATCAAGTCTTGATCATGATTCCACAAGCATGGCTCAAAAAAGTCTCAAGATGCAAAAGTTTCTATTTTTGGATAGCTGAAAAGTCAACTGTAACTTGACCGAGGCATACCTTTTTCATGGTTCATCGGAAAAATCCCATCCAATGCTCATTTTGAAGGGGATGACATTTCCTATAACTCATCTTCACATTCCAAGTCCAAAAAATGCTCTCACAAAAAGTTATCAATTTCTACATTATAGGTCAATTTCAAAAGTCAACAAAAAGGCACTTTAAGTCAAAGACCATAACTTCAGATTGGCAAATAAAAATGACATGGGACCAAAGGCATTGGTTAGATGACTTCAAGACCTTTCCAAAATGTCCAAGAACATGTTCATAGCTTCAAAATTGAGCAAGATATGCATTGGAGAAGTTGGGAAAGTTTTGGGAACTTTCAAAAGTCAACTTTGCCTAAAACACTTCATTTTTGCTAATGGGCCTCAAATTCCTTCTTGAATCTTTGCCCAAGGCTTATGCACGACCCATTGAACTTAAAATGATTTATCTTCTTATTTTTAATTAATTAATTGAATTTTAATTAATATTAATTCATTTAATTGATTTTAATTGTAGGAAAATTCAAAAGATATGATTTTTGAATCTTTTTGTGATGCAAATACACTTAGGGCAAGCTGGAAACTCGTGTACACATCAAGGATATCAAAATCTCCATGATTGGCAAGGTTTTATCAAAGAAAAAGGTTGAAAAAGATTTGATTGGCAATCACATAATGAAACTTGAATACAATGGATTTTTGGGCCTAAAGTTGACCTAATTCTCTTCACATACAAATGCTGAACCTAACCCTAAAGCCAAGAACGGGCAAGAGCTGCTAAAAACGATATAATAAAATTCCAAAAGTTCAAGAAAATTGGAAAACTGAATTCGCACTTGCAAGATAATTCACACCCTTTTCTTGGTTCCATCACGTTACTGACATTGCCAGGAACCTATTGCCATCAAGAACAAGCCCTAGCACTCAAGGAAATGGCCAAACAGAACCACAGTTTGAACAAACTTTTCCATAATCGAAATTCAATTTTTGTGCATCATTGACATGTTTTGATTATTGATTTGCATTACTAACATCCTCCTGAAGCTTTTGGTATGGATTAATTGTGTTGAAACATCTTGAATTGAAAACTACCATGGACGAATGCTAGGGTTTCAGAGCTTTCATATTAGGGCTTTTCTCATACTATAAAATTAGACCTCAAGGCATATATGGTTAATTCGTCAGGACAAGATGAATTCATTGATACCATCGCGCCTTTTTATGTTATCTGTAACTCTAATCGCTATTCTTGGCAGTTTTGGTTTGTGGGGGTTAAAAACCCTCGCTATCTTGTTTTTGTTTTACAGGAAAAGATGAAGAAGACGAGACGTGGAATCATTATGTTGGTTGGTTCAAACAATGGCGCACGTTTTTTAATGTCCAAGCATAATTGAGTTTTTAATACATTATTTTCATTAGCCAGTATAATAACAAAGAGTGCAAAGTAGCTTGGTGGTTGGTGGCGTGGCTTGCAATCGTTGGGACCTGGGTTCGATTCCCAGGTCCACCCAATGTTTGTTTCTATTTTTCATAACCTGATCTCATGCAGCTTTCCAATGCGTTCCACCATGCGCTTCAACCAACAATGCGCCATGTGTCTCTTAGCATACATCCAATGGCCAGGAGATGAAGAGCATGGTACTCCCTAGTCTACAAGCGTGTGGTCAATCCCCAAGGTCAACGAGACTTGCTTCTTAATGGGCCTGAGTTCCAGAATCATACCTCCACATTGGGCCAACAAACCCCCCTGGTTCACTATTTTTTTATTTTATTTATTTTCTTTCTCTTTTTAATTCTTTTTACAAATTATTATTATTATTAATTATTATTAACTAATAAAATAATTTTTAATAATAAATTCATAAATCAAAAATTGTAAATATATTTTATTATTTTTACTATTAACTATTAATTTTGTAAATAAATACTAACCTTTAATTTAGTTTAATTTAGGTTTAATTTTCACCTTTTTCATAAATAAATAAAATCATGTAGAATTAGGTTTTGACGATTTTCATTCATATTTTCTTAATTATCATTATTATTATTTATTAATCATTATTTTTGTACATAAAAATGTAAATTAATTAATTTAGTTAATTAGGTTAATTTGGACTTTTTTTAAATAATTAAAATAAACTTAGAACTAGGGTTTTTCTTAACTTTTAATTTTAATTCCTTTTTATTTTCATTAAAGCATTAAAAAAAACATAAAAAACATTTTTCTTTTTAATTAATTAATTAGTAAATTAGGGTTAATTTTAATTAAATGCAAAGGACCAAAAAACTCATATTTTCTCAAAAGGGTCAAAAACCCTAGGACGTTCCAATTTAACTCTTTCGCGCACTATTTTATTTTGATTATTTATGTATCTTCTCAATGGATGTAATAGTAATTAGGTTTACCGCTTTCTTTTATTTTCGCATTTTCCAAAACGGGTCTTTGTTTTTTGGCGATGTATAGACCCGCGCCTTGTAATAGTGTAGATTCATATTTCCGTACTTTATTTTCCGCACTCCTAACTGTTAATAAGCATGAAAGACTGAATGACAAATAAAAAATGACTCGTAGCTCACAATTGCATGATCAAAAGATAAACATAAACTTAATTGAACACACAAGCACATGCCACATCTAGGGTACGCCTCACTCGTTGCGTCGAACGTGGTCATCAAGTATAGGGTGTCTTAGAGGTCGCCCTTCTGTCTAAAAGATCCAGTTGCCTCGAAACGGTTGCCTCAGATAAAAGTTTCTAGGACATTAGGGTTACTTCTAAGGTGTCCTACCCTTGCTTTGGTGACCACATTGTCCCTATAATCGAATTGACCCGAACACCTCCAATGATGGTGCTACCTACCTCTCAATGGTGGGATAACTCTATCTAAAGGACTCTTACACAGCCGAATTCCTTAGGGTAGGTAGATGACTCATGGGTACTTTCTCTCTTCAAAAACAAACAAAACATCTTTTCACACTGACACTTTCCAAAGTTTTCAAAACAAATTTTTCATACACTCTTGAGGACAGATACAAGAGTCACTTAGAAATCTTTCGAACGAAACATTTTTTTTCAAACCCACTCACATTTGAAAAGCAAACATCTTTTGAAAACATAAGAGCAAGTACCTAAGAGCCCGTGGATAACCACAGATATAAAGGGTGCTAACACCTTCCCTTTCTATAAATCTACCTCCCGAATCGAGAGAAATCTCAAAGAAGGAATTTTGCTGTGCTTTTGTCCTTTCCATGTTGGAGAACATAAAAGGTGGTGGCGACTCTTGCTTACCGCGACATACGCGATCCAGCTTTAAACAGTCAGTTCTATTTCCACCGATCATAAAGTCGTTCTTTCATTTCTTTAGGAGAAGTATTTCTTGACTATGTCAGTGTTCATGGGACGTGGGAACTCCTCACTATCCATAGTTTTAAGAATCAATGCACCGCTAGAGAAGACTTTCTTAAAAACATATGGGCCTTCATAATTGGGATTTCCTTTTCCCCTAAAATCAGCATTAATATACATGATCTTTCGGAGCACGAGGTCGCCTTTTCTGAATTCACGGGGCTTGACCTTCTTATCAAAAGCTTTCTACATTATTTTCAAATATAACTGACCATGACACAAGACTTTCATTCTCTTTTCTTCAATTAAATTCAACTGGTCAAACCTAATATGGACCCATTAAGCCTCTGCTAACTTGGTTTCCATTATTACATGCAGAGAGTGAATCTTAACCTCAACTAGGAACACTGCTTCCATACCATACACAAGAAAGAATAGGGTTTCCCATGTTGAAGAGCGGACAAATGTTGAGGTTCATTTAAGGAATTGCCAAGAGATACGGATGGATCAAACTCTATGTCAAAATCCTCAAATGTTTGTGGTGAGGGATTTTCTATTTGTTGAGGGGGATTGGTTTCAGATGTTAGAACAACTATAGATTCTATAACAGAAACAAAGTATGTGTTACCTTTCTTTTTCGCAGCTTTGGGTTTCCTCTGAGAGGATCCTTCTCCTGTTGCCTTCCTCTTTCTAGATTTCTTTAGCACAAACTCTGGAGCTGGCTTGTGCAGGTCACATATGTTGATTTCTGGAATAGTCCCATCTTCATTGCAACCTTCAAGGTATCTGACCACAACCTCTGGAGGAGCATTTATCACAGAGAATAGTGGAAAATCCTTCAGAGGGATTCTCCTAGAAGTGATGAACTCATGAGAAACAATTTTTGGTTCCTTCTTAATGCTTTCAATAATCTTCATTTTCTTTAGATTCTTGGCATTTAGTGGTTTCGCAGCAGTTGCTTCCAGAGTGCTGATCTCTTGAGCCTCTGTCAAATGTTCTATCAGCCTGTTTTCTGTTAGAATATTTGAAATCAATTTCCCCAAAGGAATCCAATCCCTCTTAGTTCTTTCTTCTTCTATTGTCTCTTTCACACTTGTTCTCAGATGGTTGAAGAGCAAATTTGGAAGATTTATTTTGGTATTCTTTGCAATGAAGTATAACAGAAACTGCTGATCAATGTTGATGTAGTCAAGGGAGCTTGTAGGCTTCCTGTGATTGATACATCCTAGAATGATCCTAGCCCAGATTCTGTAATAATCTTTCAAGTCTCTGATCTTGTTGGGTGGCTGTCCAGAAGTGAAAATGACCCTAGCAATGGATTTTAGGTCAGAACACTTATCAACCATATCAATGCATCTGACTCCGCCGCCATTGTACCCAATGAGTTTCCCAATCAAATCTTCTGTAATCATTATCTTCTTCCCTATAACATATGACGTGACCTGGTGGTTGGATGAAGTAGTATGAATCCAAAACTCTTTAACAAGAATGGGAAATGTTGGACCCAATAGACGATCAAAGTATTTGTTTCATCCCTGTGCGATTACATCTTCATACAGATAAAACCCGTTTTCCTGTAAACTCTCAAAGCCGATGATCAATTCACATAGAACTTCAAGGTTGTCAATCGGAGTGATCAGTGTTCTAATGGGCTCCTCATATTGTTCTGTTGACGAACAACCAGGAGCACTGTTGAGATTCTTGACGCTTGATGAGGATGCCATTGTTCACACGGGATCTTTGAAGAAAAACTGATAGAAAGGGTTTTTGAAAAACTAGAGCAAGAGAGAATATTAAAAGCAGTAAGACATGAATGAAATAGTAAATTGAGTTTTATAAACACTTTTGAAAACGTAATCAATAAGAAAGAGAAAATGAGTAATGATTATACTGAATTAATGAAACCTGAAATTAGGGGATTTCGTGAGATATTGAACAGTTACCAATGACAAGTGTCTCAATG
Source organism: Vicia faba (assembly GCA_948472305.1). Classification (NCBI taxonomy): domain Eukaryota; kingdom Viridiplantae; phylum Streptophyta; class Magnoliopsida; order Fabales; family Fabaceae; genus Vicia; species Vicia faba. The sequence continues at coordinate 1,409,422,918 of OX451736.1, forward strand.
CATCCAATTAGAGCCTTTAACCCTTCAGAATTTGAATGCGTGTTCAGGCTCAGAAGGTAGTTTGGGGGAGGATGAAAGATGTTTGATGGTGTGAACTTCACACCTCTATCTTTGAAATGAAAAGTTCAGATCTTAATAGATAGTGTGATCAGTGGAAATAGAACTGACTGTTTTTAATGCTGGTTCGCGAAATGTCGCGGTAAGCAAGAGTCGCCACCGTCTTTTATTTTCTCCAACAAGGAAAGGACAAAAGCACAGCAAAATTCCTTTTCGAGATGTTTCTCGGTTCGGAAGGTAGATTATAAAAAGGGAAGGTGTTAGAACCCTTTCTATCTGTGGTTATCCACGGGCTCTTAGGTACTTGCTCACTATGTTTTCAAAAATGTTTTGCTTTTCTTGTGTTTGTGGGTTTTGAAAAAAGTTCGTTTGAAAACTTCGTTTGACTCTTGTATCAGTCCTCAAGAGTGTATGAAGTGTTTGTTTGAAAACTTTTGTTTAAAAAAGTGTAAGTGCGAAAAGTTATTTTTGTTTTGAAAGAGAAAGTATCTAAGAACCTCTACCTACTCAAAAGAAATTAAGCTGTGTAAATGTCCTTTAGACAGTACTATCCCACTATTGAGAAGTAGGTAGCACCGTCGTTGGAGTTTTTCGGGTCAATTCGATTATAGGGACATGTGTGGTCACCAAAGCAATAGTAGGACGCCTTAGCGGTAACCCTAATGTCCTAGATCCTTTTTATCCGAGGAAACCGTTTCGAGGCAACTTGGATCTTTAGACAGGAGGACGACCTCTAAAACACCCTATACTCAATGACCACGTCGAGGCAACCAAGTGAGGCGTACCCTAAGAGTGGCATGTGCGAGTGTGTCAGGATTCAGTTAAGTTATCTTTGCACATATTATGGTGAGCTACGGGAGGATTTTAATTTCATAGATAAGTCTTGTCATGCATAGCCTAATTAACATACATCTAACAGTTAATAGTTGTGCGGAAAGTAAATCTACGCTATTACAGGTCGTCGGGTATTTACATCGCCAAAAACAACCCTTGAAAAGTAAATTGCGGGAAATTAAAGAAAGCAATAAAAAGTCCTAATTAACGCTATTACATCCTCGGAGCAATTACATAAATATGAATCAAAAATTAATCAAGAATAATCATACGCGCGAAGGAAAATTGAATCGGAAAAGTCCTTAGGGTTTTGACCCTTTTTGAGAAAGAAAGAAGTTTTTGATTATTTGGCACTTAATTAAATTAATTAATAAAAAGAAGTATTTTTGGTTTTTTATGTTTTAAGGGAAATAAAATAAAAATAGTCAAAAGTTAGTAAAAACCCTAATTCTAATTTGATTTTAAATTATTGCAAAAACATCAAATTTAACCTAATTAAGACTAAGTTAGTTAATTATATTTATTTGCAAAAATAGCTAATTAAGGGTGAAATTAATAAATAAAAATAATAATAATATTATGTTTTTTAGTTATTTGATTTTATTATGAAAATAATTAATTATGTTAATTAAATAATAATAATAATAATAATAATAATAATAATAATAATAATAATAATAATTAGTAAAAAAATAAAAGGAAAATAATATAAAAGAAGAATAAACCAAGGGGGGTGCTGGCCCATTAAGGAGGTCTTTTCTGGAATTTGAAGCCCATTTGCACACAAGCCTGCTTGACTTTTGAGATCCTCCATGCGCATGGTTGACTGGGAGTATGGTGATCACTCCATCCTGGCCTTCAGATTTGCTTTGCAAGCCACTTGGCGCTTTGATGATTGAGGTATATGGTGGACAACATTATGCACCTGCATGTGAACATATAGGAAAAAATAGAAACAAGTGTTTTGGGGGACCTGGGATTCGAACCCAGGTCCCAATGATTCCAAGCCAATGCATCATCCACTACACCATTTGCACGCTTTTGTTATTTAGATAATAGGCAAACATTATATTGGAAAATTAATAAATATGTTGTAAACACAAAAACAAGCGCGCGCTTTTTTGAACTAACCAATGATGTATCAACACATCATCATCTTCCTCGCTGAACCTGTAAAAACAATGTTAGATAGCGGGGGTTTTTAACCCCCACAAAACATGGTGACGAAAAATAGCGATTAGGGTTGTGGTGTATATAAATATTTCGCGAGGGTTGGTTTAGATTCGTCTGAGTCTCATGAATTCAGTCATATGTCTTATAAGGCCTAATTTTTCCTGGATTGCAAAGCCCTAATTTGAAAGCGTATGAACCCTAAAATTCGTCCATGGCAACTTTTGATTATGTGCATTATAATTCAATTAACTTATGCCAATAGCATCATGTGGTCTCTAGCAATGCAAAACAGTCAAGAAATCACGTTAAACATGCATGAATTAAGCAATACGATTCTGAAAAAAATGTGCAAACCGTGGTTCTGTTCTCAGTGATTTCTTGAGCTTTAGCATGTGATTTCAACTGTCACACGTTCATGGGAACCCCTGCAAGGTGTTAGAATTAACAAAAAGCTTTTAATTGCCCTGGAATATAGAAATCAGTTTTGAGTTTTTTTCCAATTTTCTTGAATTGCAATGGCTTTGTCTGCAGCTTTCTCACGTGTGCATGATCAGGGTTTGCTTGTGTATATATAGGAGAATGAAATTAGGTCACAATCTTGCACAAAAATACATTGGAATGATGATTGAATATTTGATTGAAAATCAAATCTTTTTTCATTTTCATGATTGGAAAAATTTGCCAATTTTGGAGATATTGCATCTTTGACTTGGTGCACGAAATTTCCAGCCTTTTTAGGTCATACTTGCTTCACAAAAAGATTTAAAAATCAAATCTTTGTATTTTCCTACAATTTAAATTAACTAAATGAATTAATATTGATTAAAAATCCAATTAATTAATAAAAAATAAGAAAATAATTCAATTAAGCTTGATGGGTCATGCATAGGCCATGGATCAAGTTTCAAGAAGCGATTTTGGGCCCATTAGCAAAAACAAGGTGTTTTGAGCAAAGTTGACTTTTGCAAATTCACAAAAATTTTCCAACTTCTCCAATGCATATCTTGCTCAATTTTGATCATATGAACATGTTCTTGGACATTTTGGAAAGGTCTTGAAGTCCTCTAACCAATGCCTTTGGTCCCATGTCATTTGGATTTACAAATCTAAAGTTATGGCCTTTTACTTAAAGTGCATTTTTGTTGACTTTTGAATTTGACCATGAAAAAGTTATGCCCTGGTCAAGATACAGTTGACTTTTCTACTATCCAAAAATAGTAACTTTTTGCATCTTGATGATTTTTGAGCCATCCTTGTGGAACCATGATCAATACTTGATCAAATGATGATTGTGGACTCAAAATAAGATGTAGACCAAAAATTCTGACTTTTGACTACAAAATGACCATATTGCCCTTGCAGTTGACTGTAGGTCAAATGGAGCTTTTGACTGTGCAAGTTGACACTGTGAGCCTTGAAACTTGGCATGTAGATGCTTGAGAATATTTATAGGCATATGAGACTTGATTGAACCATTGAAAACCCCAAATTCCTTGCAAGAACCAAAACCCTAATTTCAGTTGTCTTAGGAGGTAGTTTGACTGTGCAATCTCTTGAGTAAACTTGAACCATTTGAGGATGATTCTTGACAAACCTTGAAGAATATGGGAGGGCAAATTTTGGGGTACAACAGTTGCCCCTGTTCAATCTTCTTAAACCTGAGGATGTAGATTGGCTTGCGTGCCTTTTGTGATCCGAAGGTGGAAGATGATTGAACACTAAAGTGCCCAGAAATTTGCGCTCGCATAGTGTAGTATCAGCAATGTGATGTCGGGAATGGGCTTACAGATACCATTTGGAGAGATGATGGATAGGAGGATGGGCTTATAGATGCCATCTGGAGATGTGACAGAATCTTGTCGGGGATGGGCTTATAGATGCCATCTGGGAATGTGTAATGAATAGTTATGGAGATTGGCTTAAAGATGCCATCTGAGATGTTTGTTGAATTGTAACTTGGTAGGTTGAAAGAAGGAACCTGTGTAGGGTTTCCTGATGATGAGTCCGTGTAAAACTGCATCTTGGAAGAGAAGGAACAGGTATAGGGTTGCTTCATGATTGTCGAGTAGATAGTTATCCTGTCTGGTTTCAGGTATTAATCTACAATTCGTCGTCCACAGATACTTCCTGGCTAGTTACAGGTGTTGATCCAGAACTTAAGAAAGGGTGGGTCAAGGAGATAGTTGTCCTGGCTGGTTTCAGGTATTAATCTCTGACCTGAGAAAGAAAGATAATTTCCTGGCCTGTTATAGGTGTTGATCTTCAACCTCCTCCTGTAGATAACTTTCCTGGCTGGTTTCAGGTATAGATCTACAATCAATCGTCCACAGATACTTCCTGGCTAGTTACAGGTGTTGATCTGGAACTTAAGAAAAAGTTGGTCGAGATAGCTTTCCTGTCTGGTTTCAGGTATAGATCTATGACCGGAGAAAGAAAGATGGTTTCCTGGCTTGCTACAGGTATTGATCTTTAATCTCTTCAATGTAGATAAATTTCATGGCTAGTTACAGGTATAGATCTACAACCAGTTCATATAGGTGGTTTTCCTGTCCGGTTTCAGGTGTTAACCTATAATCAGTCGTCCATATATATTTCCTGGCTAGTTACAGGTGTTGATCCGGAACTTAAGAAAGGGTGGTCAGGGAGATAGTTTTCCTGGATGGTTTCAGGTATTAATCTCTGACCTGAGAAAGAAAGATAGTTTTCCTGGCTTGCTACAGGTATTAATCTTCAATTTCTTCAATGTAGATAACTTTCCTGGCTGGTTTCAGGTATAGATCTACAACAAGTTCACATAGGTGGTTTTCCTGTCTGGTTTCAGGTGTTAACCTATAATCAGTCGTCCACAGATATTTCCTGGCTAGTTACAGGTGTTGATCTTCAATCTCTTCATGTAGATAACTTTCTTGTCTGGTTTCAGGTATAGATCTACACTCAGGCATTCACAGATACTTCTTGGCTAGTTACAGGTGTTGATCTGGAATTGAAGAAAGTTGATGGTAATCATCTTTTGATTAACCTTTTCCTGAAAAGGCAAAACATTAGTTGTATGCAATGTCATGATTTATGAAATGCATGATGTTCTCAAAATGAGATTGTATGATATGATGCGTATCTGCATGTATCATGATGTATGAAAATGTGATGTTTTAGCTGGGGAAAATAAATCCCAGGGCTGCTGGAGAATGATGTTGAATTCTTCGTTTCCATTGGGGATGATGAACGAAGCTGATCGCACGAATAAACCTGCACGAGAGGATGACTACGTTGGGGAATAAACCTAGTGAAGAGATTACTCTGCGGGGAATTACTCTGTGGGAAAGAGATGCTTTGCTGAAGATTTGAACGATAAACTCCGCTGGGGATTCCGTTGTTATGCTTTGTTGGGGATACTGTTGAACTCCGCTGGGGGATAGAAAGAACTTCGCTGGGGACGATCTTTCAGTTGCAATTCGCTGAGGATAACCCAGTTAGACTCGGGTGGGGAATAATCTTCTGAATAAGGCTGGGGAGACGCATTTGCACTTTGCAAGGGATAAGCTTCCAGAATCTACTGGGGAGGATGATTCAACTCTCCTGGGGAAACTTTTGAGGAAATGGCTCCTCTGGGGGTATCTTGTATTCCGCCGGGGAACAATCTTATATTCTATCGGGGAATATTAAGACTGCCGGGGATGCTTGCTAGGAATATCGGTATACTCTGCTAGGGAACATTAAGATCTTCTGGGGATACCCAACTTTTCCAGGACTGATGGTAGACCAACTCTGCTCGGGGGAGAGTGTTGCTGACTTGCTAGAGATACTGTGCCTTTTTAGGGCTGATGGGAGCCCAACTCTGCTTGGTGAGAGTATTGCTGATTCTTGTCTTACTCTGCGGGGAGTGAAGGTATCTTGGTCATATTCTTCAGCTGAACTTACCTTAGTACCTTGGTGGGCAAAGCAACTAGATCGCTTAGACAATTCTTATCGCCTCTACTTCCGATATCACCCGTAATTAGTCCTTTGTTTCGCATGCAAATATTTATGAACAACAATTAATGTCAAATGCATATATCAAAAATGAACATTGGACGTTCTTTGCAAAAAAAACAGATAAAGGAAAAACAATTGGCAATTTGTCTGAAAAGTGAGTTTGTATTGATTTTGAAATTTTCCTGTAAATAGGCGTTTTCTATACAAGAGGCTGACGTCCTAGTAAGATAACGCCGCCGAACAAAATAGAGTTTATACAATTTGAAAAGGAAACAAAACAGCAATGTGAAAAATCCCACTGGGTTCTAACTCTGCTATCGCCATTATGTCTTCAAGCGTCTCATCACTTTGCTGCTTAGTTGAAGATGAACCTGATTGGTTGGTGCCGTCTGAGCCTGATAGTCGATACCGAAATCTGGATGCAGGGTGATCCAATGAGACATAGTATTACGCTTTAATCCCTAACTTTTGCCTGGACCGCCCTTTCGGGTTTTCAGTCCACCGGGATACCCATTTTAGCCCAAGCCGCCTTTTCAGGTTTTCGGCTTGCCGGGTGTACAGATTTTTTTATTTTCATCCCTTATTTTTGCCCGAACCCTTTTGGTTCGCCGGGAAGCCCTTATTTTTTCCTAGGCCAGTCGACCTAGCGGGTCTTTAATCATGCGTAGTATCTTTTTACTATGTCTGCATTGGCGGGGTGAGGAAGGTCGTCACAATCCATGGTAGTTAGAAACATCGCTCCTCCTAAGAAGATATTCTTAACCACAAATGGCCCTTCGTACGTAGGGGTCCATTTTCCCCTGGGATCACCTTGAGGTGGAATGATGCGCTTGATTACCAGGTCTCCGACTTGATACTCTTGTCGTCTGACTTTCTTATTAAATTCCTTGATCATCCGTTTTTGGTACGTCTGACCATGACAAATAGCAGTGAGTCTCTTTTCGTCAATTAGGTTTAGTTGATCAAGCCGAGTCTGGATCCAGTCATCTTCTCTCAAACCTGCATCCTTCATGATCCGGAGAGAGGGTATCTGAACTTCAATAGGCAAGACTGCCTCCATGCCATATACCAAGGAAAAGGGGGTTGCCCCTGTTGACGTCCGTGCTGAGGTACGGTACCCATGAAGAGCAAATGGTAACATCTCGTGCCAATCTTTGTAGGTCACTGTCATCTTATGCACAATCTTCTTGATGTTCTTATTAGTTGCTTCTACAGCCCCATTCATCTTCGGCCGGTAGGGAGAAGAGTTATGATGCTGTATCTTGAATTGCTCGCAGAGCTCAGTGATCATCTTGTTGTTAAGATTGGTACCATTATCCATAATGATCCTCTCTGGTACACCGTATCGACAGATCAGGTTATGCCGAATGAACCATGCCACGACATTCTCGGTTACGGTGGCAAAGGAAGCTGCTTCAATCCACTTCGTAAAGTAATCAATTGCTACCAGGATGAAGCGGTGCCCGTTGGTTGCCGTAGGTCTGATCTCGCCGATCATATCAATGCCCCACATTGTAAAAGGCCAAGGTGCTGTCAAGACGTTCAGAGGAACTGGAGGAATGTTCACCTTATCAGCATAGATCTGGCATTTGTGACATGTCCGAGAATACTGATAACAGTCGACTTCCATTGTGGACCAGTAATATCCTGCCCGAAGGATTTTCTTTGCCATGGTATGTCCACTGGAATGAGTTCCGAAGGTACCTTCATGCAGTTCTGCCATGATCCTTTCTGCTTCAATCTTATCCACACAACGCAGCAAGGTTGAATCATGGTTTCGTTTGTAAAGGATGCCGTTGCTGAGGAAGAACTTTGCCGCGAACCTTCTCAGAAACTTCTTGTCATTAACAGATGCGCCCTCGGGGTATTCTTGAGCTTCAAGGTACCTCTTCACCTCATGATACCAAGGCTTTTCTGTTACCTCTTCGGTCTCAAGATCGCAGCAATGTGCAGGTTCATCCAATTTCCAAATAATGATCCGGGGAGCCTCGTTGTCCCATTTGACTTTGAACATAGAAGACATCGTAGCTAACGCGTCCGCCAACTGATTCTCATCTCTTGGGAAATGTTCAAAAGTTATCTCCTCGAAATGGGGAAGCAACATCAACACATACTCCTTGTAAGGAATAAGATTTGGGTGTTTCGTATCCCACTCGCCTTTGATCTGACTGATCACGAGAGCGGAATCTCCGAAGACACTCAGAAACTTGATCCTTAGGTCAATTGCCGCTCGAAGACCCATGATGCATGCTTCATACTCCGCCATGTTGTTGGTGCAGCTGAAACATAGTCGGGCGGTAAGTGGAGTATGAGAGCCCTTAGGGGATATGATCACAGCGCCAATACCGTTACGCAAAGCGTTTAAGGCTCCGTCAAAGTGCATAGACCATCGGTATCCTTCCTCAGGTCCTTCATCCGGTCCAGGTACTTCACAATCAGTTACTACCATGATATTCTCGTCTGGAAATTCAAAGTTCATGGATTGGTAATCCTCCACTGCCTGATGTGCCAAATGGTCTGCCAATACACTTCCCTTGATTGCTTTTTGAGTCGTGTACTGGATGTCATATTCAGTCAAGATCATCTGTCATCTTGCTATTTTTCTGGACAAGTCAGGTTTTTCGAAGATGTACTTGATCAGATCCATTTTTGAGATCAACAGAGTGGTGTGAGTCAACATATACTGTCTTAGCCGGCGAGCACCCCATACCAAAGCGCAGCAAGTTTTCTCGAGCAGTGAGTATCGGGTCTCACAGTCGGTAAACTTTTTGCTAAGGTAATAAATAGCGTGCTCTTTTCGTCCAGACTCGTCATGCTTCCCCAGCACACACCCCGTTGAGTTGTCCAGTACTGTCAAGTATAAGATTAGAGGTTTCCCTTCAACCGGTGGCATAAGAATAGGTGGCTCTTGGAGATACTCTTTGATTCTTTCGAAAGCGGCCTGGCATTCATCGTTCCAACGTACTACTTGATATTTCTTCAGTAGCTTGAAGATTGGCTCACAGGTAGCAGTTAGGTGCGAGATGAATCGGGTGATGTAGTTCAGTCGTCCTAGAAAGCCTCTGACTTCTTTCTCTGTCTTGGGAACTGGCATCTCTTGTATGGCTTTCACTTTGGCAGGGTCCACTTGAATACCTTTGTTGCTCACGACGAAGCCTAGCAGTTTTCCAGATCTCACCCCGAAGGTGCACTTGTTCGGGTTTAATCTCAGCTTGTATAACTTCAAACGGTCAAACAGCTTCTGTAGATGGTCAAGGTGTTCCTCCTCAGTTTGGGACCTTGCAATCATATCGTGGACATATACTTCAATTTCATGATGGATCATATCATGAAACAAAGCAACCATGGCACGTTGGTAGGTTGCCCCAGCATTTTTCAATCCAAAAGGCACGACCTTGTAGCAAAAGGTGCCCCACTGAGTAACAAAGGTGGTCTTTTCCATATCCTCAGGAGCCATCTTGATCTGATTATAACCGGAGAACCCGTCCATGAAGGAGAATACCTTATGCTGAGTAGTATTATACACCAAAACTTCGATGTGAGGCAGAGGGAAGTCATCCTTAGGGCTCGCCCTATTCAAATCCCTGTAGTCAACACACATTCTGACCTTACCATCTTTCTTCGGCACTGGAACCACATTGGCAACCCACTGAGGGTAAGAAGTCAATGCTAGAAAACCGGCGTCGAATTGTTTCATGACCTCAACTTTGATTTTCTCGGACATCTCTGGACCCATACGGCGGACCTTCTGTTTTACCGGAGGACAGTCTTCCTTGGTAGGCAAGTGATGAACCACAATGTCGGTATCTAACCCAGGCATATCTTCGTAGGACCAAGCAAAGATTTCCATGTAGTCATGCAGCATCTGAATCAACTGTTGTTTCACACTAGACTTCAGATTGGCACCAATCTTGACTTCCTTTCTGTCTGTCTCAGTACCCAGATTTACCGTTTCCACTAGCTCTTCATGTGGCTGAATGGCCCTCTCTTCCTGGAGTAACAGTCTTGCAAGCTCACCAGGCACTTCATAATCATCTTCACCTTCGTCTTCGACTAAGTTGATCGGATTTTCGAAGTCATAACTGGAAGTAGCAGAGTCGTTACCAGTGAGATCCAGAGTGGATTTGGACCTGTATATGTGAGTGTGTGTAAATAGCTGTTTTGCAATATATAATAAAGAAAGACAAGGAGCGTGATCGCACAAAATCGCACTATGTTTCTGACTCAAATATCACATGTTTTCCTTAGTTTTTATTATCATTTTCTCGTATTATGTTCCTTTTTCCTTTGTTTTCAGGATTCATGTCATTTCAGAGCCTTCTGTGAAGAAACGAGCCAAAACGCCAAGAAATTAGGGTTTTTCAAGATATTCTGCACTTATGGCGTTCAACGCCGCGCCGGCTACAGGGAACGCGATGACGTGGCCCACTTTCACCCAGAGACCAACTGCCATGTTCCCACGATCTGGCAGTTCCAGCCACCGCGCCCGCAGCCACTGCCACCGCGCCCGCGGCCTTCACAAAAGTTTCCCGCTCAGAAGAAGTTGAGGGGCATGCTGGTCTTTACGCATCTCAAGGATCCTCTATAAATAGTTTTCGATTTTCATTTTTTAGTTTCATCCAAGCTTAGTACAATCTTAAGCCATATACTATCAGTTTCTGTAAAGTAATAATCTCTCCACATCGGGGAGTTATTGCGGTGTAGATTGAGTTGTAATCGAGTCTTGGAGCACTTTGGTTGAAGTTCATCATACCAGCCTTACCATTCCGCAGATTTATATCAGATTCAAGTCTCCGACTGGAGCAAGGTTCTATTTTATTGCATTTCTTTACTTATAATTGCTCTTACCATAGTCTACACGTTTTATAGACTCTAAATGCTCTTACCATAGTCTACACGTTTTATAGACTCTAAATGCTCTTACTATAGTCTACACGTTTTATAGACTCGCACTCTTTTACTTACTCGCTCTTATCATAGTCTACACGTTTTATAGACTAGCACTTATTATGTCTGGCTAAACTATAAAGGTTTGGATGTAATGATTGTCATCATGGTCGTGTTCCAATTATCATTCTAGTGAAAATACTCTGGGGATGTTTGGCTTTTAACTTAAGTCAATTATGTTTAAATGTTTATTGGGTAAGATTGAAAGCCGTCCAAACTAATGATACAACTTGATTATTATTTAACCAAACAAAAAAGAGCGAAAGCCGTTGATTGGTTAAATAGGAATCATTGACCTTTTTAGAAAACGATTTTGAAACTATTTCCGGACGCATTTGTAGGTTTGAAATCTGACTCTTGGTCAAAAGCCAAAAGTCTCTTTAAGTTAATCTTTCCAAGTAAAATTACTTTTCTGTTAAGTCAAAACTATCAATTTCTTAAAAATAGGTTTACCTCTTTAACGTGGAAGGCACCCTTTATATGTGACAATAAAGGAATTTAATTTAAAGAGTAAATTCGGTTCTTAGTAGTCAAAAGCTACAAGTTCCCGTTAAATTGATTCTTTGCTATCAATAGAAAATACTGCCCCATAAGTAGTTTCATCTACGCATGACCGGACCAATATCTGATTACATGATTTACATTCCAACCTGTCTTTTAAACTGTTATTTACCTCGCTCATTTACTTTGTTGCATTGCACTCACATCAATATTCTTGTTCACCTTAGATAAGCACCTTAGCAATAGAGTTGATAGATTGACAATTGGTCTCTGTGGTTCGATAATCTTATATATTACTTCGATAGGCTGTGCACTTGCAGTACTATATTTAGGCTATACGTTACAGATACCCATCATGTTTTTGGCGCCGTTGCCGGGGACCAACTTCGTCAAATTTCGTACCCTATTGTTATCCCGTTTAGACTAAGGCTATTCTAGCCGGTAGATGCGTAGAAATCGTAGCACCGGTAACCTAATAGATCCTTTAGTAGAACCTGAACGTTACGCTCGTGCCCGTCTTTTTATACGCAAGATAAGAAGAGCTATGGCAGAAGATCATAACCAAAGACCACTCAAGGAATTCGCCCAACCATCTAACGAGGAACCTAGTTCTAGTATAGTAAACCCTACTATAACTACCAACAACTTTGAACTAAAGCCCTCATTATTAAAATTAGTACAACAAAACCAATTCGCTGGTCTCGCTACCGAGAACCCGAATAAACATTTAAAGGTATTTATCCAGTTAGCTGACACCCTTAAGGCAAATGGAGCCACACCCGAAGCCATCCGTTTAAGACTGTTTCCTTTTTCCCTTAGAGGTAAAGCTCACGACTGGTTAGACGCCCTTCCAGCTAACTCAATAACAACTTGGGAAGACCTTAGGAGAGCTTTTCTTGCGAGATATTTTCCACCAAGCAAGACCGCTGTTCTTAGGAACCTGATCACTTGTTTCACCCAAAACCAAGGCGAATCACTTTTTGATGCCTGGGAGAGATATAAAGAACTTTTAAGAGCTTGTCCGCACCATGGCCTGGAGCAATGGTTAATCATACATACCTTCTATAATGGACTCCATTACAACACAAAGATGTCCATAGACGCTGCCGCTGGCGGAGCGTTGATGAACAAACCTTACCCTGACGCTTGTGCCCTAATAGAGGACATGGCCCAAAACCACGCCCAGTGGGGATTAGAACGAGCGACAGTAGAGAAAAAGGAGAGCCATGGAGGAAAGCATGAGGTAAGTTGCATGGACATGATTAATGCCAAGATGGACGCCCTAGCTTTGAGAGTCGAGAACATGTCTCAAAACCCAACCACAGTAGCAGCAATCCAATCGGAATGCGAACTCTGTGGAACTCAAGGACATCAAACCGTTGACTGTAACCTTTTGAACGAATCTAGCTCAGACCAAGTTAACTATACCCAAGGGAACCCTTTCTCGAATACCTTCAATCCTGGATGGAGGAACCACCCGAATTTCTCTTACAAAAACAATAACCCTATCCAAAATCCCGGACCTTCGAGACCTCAAGGATTCCAAACGCAAAAACAAAACCAACCTATGCAAATAGTGCCCCCAAGACCAAACCTTAAAGAAACCATAGACACCTTTATTCAGACTCAAACTCAGCAAAATAAGGAGTTTATGAACCAACACATTCACACGAACGAACTAGTTACTCAACTGGCAACCAAGTTTGACCAGATGATAACCCACACCAAAATGCTTGAGACTCAGATTTCCCAAGTAGCACAAAACACCTCTGTACAAGTTGCACCTGGAGGACAATTTCCTGGACAAACTCAACCAAATCCAAAAGGCCAAGCAAATTCTATCACCTTAAGAAGTGGAACTGCTTATGAAGGGCCTAGAAATCCTAACTTAAGCACATCAGAAAAACCTATGGAAGATGCTACACCTAAAGACCAGGTAGAGGAACCAGAGAAACCAGAAAAGCAATCAAAACCAGAAGTAGGGAATAACACTCAACAACCTTATAAACCACCTATTCCGTTCCCACAGAGGCTGAAAAACACCAAAGTAGAAAACCAGTACCAAAAGTTTATTAAGGTAATAGAGAAACTCCATGTAGAGATTCCTTTTACTGAAGCTATAACCCAGATACCATCATATGCTAAGTTCTTGAAAGATGTTTTGACCAATAAACGGCAACTCGATGATCCCAAGCCTTTAGAATGTCATTCTATATCCGAAAATAAACTCGCCAAGAAAGATAAAGACCCTGGAAGTTTTTCTATCCCTTGCATCCTAGGTAACCATATGATAGACAAAGCATTTTTAGACTTAGGAGCAATCGTAAGTCTGATGCCTCTGGCCGTCTGTAAGAGGTTAAAATTAGGAGAACTTCAACCTACTAAGATGTCCTTACAACTAGCTGATAGATCTGTCAAATATCCCATGGGTATTTTAGAAGACATACCTGTCAAGATTGGTCAGTTGTACATTCCGACCGACTTCGTCGTAATGGATATTAAAGAAGATGAAGACATCCCAATCCTCTTAGGAAGACCATTCCTATCGACCGCCGGAGCTATAATAGATGTTAAGAAAGGGAAACTGACTTTCGAGGTAGGAGATGAAAAGATTGAGTTCATTTTATCAAAGTTTCTAATGGCACCAGTGATAGGAGATGCGTGTTATGCCATCGACGTGATTGACGAATGTGTAAATGAGCTCGAACAAAACGAATCTTTAATCAAATTACCATCAACCCCTATTTTAGAGGATGACTGATTTAAGAGTATCGAACCGTACATTGACGACAACCTTTTCGAATGCTTAGCTCTTACCCCTGACCTTATGCCGCATACTGAGAAACCCACTATAGAACTTAAGGAACTACCCAAGAATCTAAGATATGAGTTTTTGGATGAGGAGATGAATAGACCTGTTATAATTAGCGCCGCTCTAAACCAAATAGAAACAAATCAACTCTTAGATACCTTGCGAAAATATCCCTCAGCTTTAGGGTATAAAGTTTCAGATTTAAAAGGTATAAGCCCATCCGTATGCATGCATCGGATTATGCTAGAAGAAGATTCAAAACCCTCAAGAGAACATCAAAGAAGAATAAACCCTATCATGAGTGATGTAGTCAAGAAAGAAGTTCTTAAGTTATTAGAAGCTGGTATCATATACCAAATTTCGGATAGTGAATGGGTAAGCCCAGTCCATGTGGTACCCAAGAAAGGAGGTATCACTGTTATGGAAAATGAGAAAGGTGAGCATATGGAAAAACGAACAGAAGGAGGATGGCGTATGTGTATAGATTACAGAAAGTTGAATAAGGCAACGAGAAAAGACCATTTCCCTCTCCCATTTATAGATCAGATGCTTGAACGTCCTGCAAGACACTCATATTTCTGCTATCTTGATGGGTATTCGGGGTTTTTCCAAATCCCTATTCACCCAGAGGACCAAGAAAAAACCACATTTACTTGCCCTTATGGAACATTCGCTTATAGACGAATGCCCTTTGGACTCTGTAATGCACCTGCCACTTTCCAATGTTGTATGATGTCAATTTTCGCAGACTACCTAGATGGAATTATGGAAGTATTTATGGACGATTTTTCAGTGTGTGGGTTTGATTTCAAAAACTACCTCTCAAACTTAGAGAAAATCTTAAAAAGATGTGTGGAAGTAAACCTTGTGTTGAATTGGGAAAAGTGCCACTTTATGGTAAATGAAGGGATAGTCTTGGGACACATTATTTCTGAAAGAGGTATAGAAGTTGATAAGGCCAAGATAGAAGTTATAGAAAACATAAACCCACCTAAGACCGTTAGGGAAGTAAGAAGTTTTCTAGGACATGCCGGGTTCTACCGACGTTTCATCAAGAATTTTTCCGGAATAACAAAACCTTTAACTAACTTATTGATGAAGGATGTCGAGTTTGAATTCGACCAAAAATGTCTTGAGGCCTTTGAAGTTTTAAAGCAAGCTCTTATTTCAGCACCTATCATAAGACCACCTGATTGGACACAACCCTTTGAAATCATGTGCGATGCTAGTGATTTCGCTGTAGGAGCTGTACTAGGGCAAAGAAAAGACAAGAAACTGCATGCTATTTACTACGCTAGTAGAACACTAGACGCTGCCCAGCTAAATTATACAACCACAGAAAAGGAATTGCTAGCCGTAGTTTTTGCTATTGATAAATTTCGATCTTATTTGGTGGGAGCAAAAATAATAGTATACACAGATCATGCATCAATCTGGTACTTGTTAAGTAAGAAAGATGCTAAGCCTAGATTGCTCAGATGGGTTCTTTTACTCCAAGAATTTGACTTGGATATTAAGGATAAAAAAGGAGCTGAAAACTTAGTAGTTGATCATCTCTCTAGGTTAGAACACCTTAAACCTGAACTTATACCTATAGACGATCACTCTACTTATGAAAGATTAATAGCTGGGATAAACTCAACTGAAGAAGAGACCTATGAGGAAATCTCAACCTTGAACAACATACCATGGTACGCAGATATTGTGAATTATCTGGCCGCTGATATCATACCCCCTGACTTAAGCTACCAACAGAAGAAGAAGTTTTTTAGTGATGTTAAACACTTCTTTTGGGATGAACCCCTCCTATTCAAAAGAGGAATAGATAATATATTCAGGCGATGTGTGCCGGAAGAAGAAGTAGGCAACGTCATTAAACATTGTCATGCTTCACCTTATGGTGGACATGCAAGCACATCTAAAACATGCGCCAAAATATTTCAAGCAAGTTTTTATTGGCCTACTGTATGGCGCGATGTCCACACTTACATTACAAAATGTGACCGATGCCAACGCACTGGGAACATCTCAAGACGTGATGAAATGCCTTTAAGTAACATCCAAGAAGTGGAAATATTTGATGTCTGGGGTATAGATTTCATGGGACCTTTTCCTTCCTCAATGGGTAACAAGTATATCCTAGTAGCTGTCGATTATGTCTCAAAGTGGATAGAAGCTGTTGCATCACCCACAAACGATACCAAGGTAGTTATCAAACTGTTTAAGAATATTATTTTTCCTAGGTTTGGAACCCCGAGGTTAGTCATAAGTGATGGAGGATCGCTTTTTATATCTAAGATATTTGACAAGCTTCTAAGCAAATACGAAGTAAAACATAGAGTAGCAACACCATATCACCCGCAAACCAGTGGCCAAGTAGAAGTATCGAATAGGGAGATTAAGTAGATCCTAGAGAAAACCGTATCATTATCCAGAAAAGACTGGTCTGGAAAACTTAAAGACGCCTTATGGGCTTATAGAACGGCTTATAAAACCCCTATTGGAACAACTCCTTATCAATTGGTTTATGGAAAGTCCTGTCATTTACCCTTCGAACTAGAACATAAAGCCTATTGGGCAATTAAATCCTTGAATCTAGATTACCTAAAAGCCGGAGAAAAACGTATCCTGGACATTCACAAGCTGGAAGAGCTTCGCTTGAATGCCTATGAGAATGCCATCATGTATAAGGAAAGAACCAAGATGTGGCATGATAAAAAAATCATCAAGAATGATTTCAACATTGGTGACCCTGTTCTCCTATTTAACTCAAGGTTACGACTTTTTCCTGGTAAGCTTTGTTCAAGATGGACAGGTCCATTTGAAGTGTCAAAAGTTCTAAAGTCTGGAGCAGTAGAAATCAAAAACAATTCATGCGCTCCATTTGTGGTAAATGGACAAAGACTGAAGCTATACAAAGGAGGCGATTTGCCTGTTGACTACTCTAGTCATATTCTTATAGACCCACCAATACCCACATAAAGTAAGATCTAATCGTCAAGCTAAAGACGTTAAACAAGCGCTGCATGGGAGGCAACCCATGGTTTATTCTTAATTTTATTTTATTTTATTAATTTATATATGTTTTATCTGGACTAATTTCTTGTGTTTATATTTTCAGGATGCATTACCCCGATGGTATGGTTGTGATTTTCAGGGATGAAGCACAAAAAGCCCGATTTGCTACCTTATCTGCTAGACCTATGGTACCCACTAGGTACCCCGATCAGAGCTGCATGGAGGCACTCGGGATTGAGCCAAGTATTAGGTATCTGTGCAACCAACTTGGCTGGGATTATTATGCTGATGATGTCCACAAAACCTACAGGAACCTTACTCTGGAGTTTCTTAGCTCTGTGGATTATAACCCATGGGTGGGTGAAGGAGATGAGCGAGGATGCCTAAGTTTCAGATTGTTTGGTACCGAGTATACCCTGACCATCAAAGAATTTGGGGATTTGCTTGGTTTCCAAACTGGACCGACCGCTATCACTGAGTTACCATTGAGTTACTATATGGACAGAGATATTGATAAATTCTGGCAGGACATTACTGATGGAGCCAGCCTTGACCCCTCTACCCAGCTGTCCAGGAAGATCCATAACCCGGCTTTCCGATACTTCGAGATGATTTTGTGCCACACTTTCTTTGGGAGGAGTTACTGTGACCACTTAGTCACTGCTGAGGAGATCCTTTTCCTATACTGTGCCAGTCAGTCCTGACCTATAGCTAGTGGAGGTTTTCTGATAGAGAGCCTCGAGCAGACTGCTCGATCCGCTGTAGGACTCATTCATTCCGGAGGAAATGTGACACAGATAGCTTCTGCTTTGGGTTTGGACAGTATGATAGCACAGCTGACCCCATACTGTGGATATACTTTCCTGGATTTAGACTTTTGCATGGATCGTGGGCTCATGAGGAGGGCCTCTTTCCACCCATATCAGTACAGATTGCTCATCGATGACCAGACAGTTTACACCTTCACACTGCCAGACCCTCAGATGACTTGTGTTTCCAACCCTGCTAATTGGAACTATTCTGTAGAAGTTTTGGGTGAGATATCAGAGTATGCCCCATAATATACTCCTGCTTCCGAAGATCCTACTCCTGAATACACTCCTGCTCCCGAGGACTCTACTCCAGATCACACATCCCGACCCGAGGTTACACGCACTACTGTTCTTACTAATAACCTCAGCTTGCAGGAACCTGATATTCGCACTCTGTTGACTGCTATGCGCACTGAGATAGCCACTCTCTGCAATGAGGTGGCTGACCTTCATTTACAGTTGGAACTGAATGATGTTACCTTTTCTGGTGAGTTAGATGAATTAGCTCACGAGGTGGCAGAGATTCGACGCCAGCTGACTGAGCTGCGTGGCCCAGACACTCCTGCAGAGCATCCTCCCGGTTGGCGATAGATCTGTGTTATTCACAAGATCTCTAGTTCTAGTATTATTAGTATTATGTTGATTTCCTTTTCAGACTCATTTTTATTTGCATTATCTGTTTCCTGCATTATTAATAACTATTTTGGTGACCCGATGTCCGTACCTATATATATATGCATATGTGTTTTTTTTCTCTATATATATCTTTCATTTACTAATGTTTTTGTTTTTCTGGTCACCATAATGAAAATTTTGATATAAAAACAAATAAATATACATGTATATATGTATTCACATACATATATGCACGTTCGTAAGAAAACTAGGTACACCTCCAAAAATTGAAGCTAATGGCAAGGAAGGAAAAGCCCAATGGAAAGGAAGCAAGACCGGCCCAACTTGGCTCGCCCTGACCGCGCCCGCGGTGATCCCTGCCGCGCCCGCGGTGACGTAACGGTCACCTAACAGCTAGTGGCTCGGTTTTCCCCCCATTTTGCCTCTTTTTCCACTTCCAATCCCATTTTCTTCCATTCTTAACCCCCCATAACTTCCTTTATTATCCATACCTACCCCACTACATTTATTCCCATCATAAATATTCATCAACCACCATTTTTCTTCACTACCTATAAATACCCCCACTATTTCATTTTTCTTCCTCACACCTTCACTACTTCTACATCCCATTCTTTCTCTTTATATTCATCCACAAGAAAATCCTATGGAGTATCACGGCTACATTTTGCGAGATGGCCAACCCGGAGAAAGACAACAAAAGCGGCTTGAGAAATTGCTGACAACACCAATACACTCTACCAGGTATATCGATGAAAACTGTCTATATTCATTAGGTATATACCATAGTGTATTTTTCCTTCTCGACAAACTAGGCATGCATGATATTTTTGCTACTCAAGCACCAACCTACCCTAGGCTGACGTTCGAATTTTTGAGTTCTTTAATTTATAACGTCTCTCCTAACACTGCTAGCGCCGTAGGTGGAGTAAAATTTAGAATGTTTAATGTTGAATATGACTACTCCACTGACGGTCTAGCTGCCATGTTAGGATGGCCTTATGGGGATGGTGCCGTTTGTGAAGCACCTTTAGACACGGATTGGGCATTTGAAGCATTTTGGGCCAGGATTACTAAACAAAATGCAACATCTTTTGATGGCCTACTTGCTTCTCATATCCACAATCCTGCCCTTCGTGTTTTTAGATTTCTTTTAGCATCCACCATCTTTGCTCGGGAAAACCCAAACAAGGTGAATGCTAAAGAATTAATTATCATGCAGAGCTGCCTCACAGACACCAAAGTTAATCCAGTCCCATTTATGATTGCCCACATGCACCATGTTTTAAGAAAAGGTGGGCCGATTTCCTTTGGTGGACTGATTACTACTATTGCTCGTGCCATAGGATTGGATACAGAACTTGCCACCCTTGAGCCACTTCCTCCTCGTATTGCAAATCTTAAATTTTTAAAGGATATGCGTTTATGCAAGACGAGGAGGGAAGGTGGTTACTTCCTCATGGTTGGAGGTGCCGCTGTACCCAGTGTTGTTATTCCTTGCACCCGTCGTACTGATATCAGATTTGAGCGTAACTGGACCTACGATCTCAACGCTCCTGCTTTTATTGGTCCATTGCCCCCAAATCTACCTTTAAATGAGGGTAACAACACTGATGATGAGTACGATTTCCGTACGGAAGAACCACCCCACTTTTCACCACCACACACGACACCATCTACTTCTAACCCACATGCAGGTACAGCTCCTAGTTTCCATGTCACTGAGGACATGTGGCGTGAGCATATGGCCCGAGAGGCCCAGAGGGACACCCTCCTTGCTACTTTGCAGCAACAGGCGACCGATAACATGGCCTTCATGCAAGCATCCCAACAGCAAAATGCTAGCTCTCTGCGCACTATTATGGAAAGTCAGCTGGCTTTCCAGAGAGAACAGCACCTTAACCAGACCACATACGCTCGTCACTTCCAATTGATGGAGGCAACCCAAGGCACCCTCATTGGTAGGACCCAAGAGCTACAAGCGGCAAATGCCGCCTTGACAGAGAGATTGGAGCAGCTAGTTTTGGACCGAGAGAGCCGCCGTCGCAGCCGTAGCCGCCGTTCCGGTTGTACCAACCAGGATGGTGAAGGTCCTAGTGGCCCCCACTAGCGTTTTCAGGTACCTCCTCCTACCTTATTTTGGAACATTGAGGACAATGTCCGATTTAAGTGTGGGAGGAGCATTTATCGCTTTTATTTCCCGTTTTTCCTGCTTTTAATTCCCTTCCGCATTTTTCCTTTTAGGTATGTTATATTCGTAGTTAATAAAATGCATGTGATAGGCGAGTCTTTCTGCATAGTGTACCCTTTCATTTCCCCCACTTTTTAGCCTTACAAAATTTTTACAAAATTTTTTTCAAAGAATTGTGGTTGTTTTTAAGGATTTGGGCTATGAGACAGGTCCTAGATAGGGTCCATTTCTTGGGCACTCACTTTTTGAAAAATTCGTTATCGTTTTAACACCGTAAGCCTTTTTGAACATTTAGATTAGATCCTTTCTTCCCAATATGCTATGATTTTGAATAAAACTGTACAAATAGGTCTTCAAGTAGTTTATCTTAGCAGTCAGCTCCGGCCTAAGCATGCTCTTAGTGTAGGATCGATGAATATAAGTGGATGATCTCTATTTTGCCTTAAAAGTTTATAAAATAAAGTATGAATACGACTACGAGTTGGGTGATCCTCACAAAGATTACTCAACTCAAGAAAGTTGTAAGCACTAATAAAAACAAAGAAAATATATATATATAAGGCACATCCGTTGTAGTTGGTCCAGAGGTATCTGGTGCTGGACTTGGTAGGGCGGACTACGGTCCAATCCCCCGCAACTGCAAATGGGTAAAATAAAAAGGGGTTAAACCAACTCTTGTACCAGAATCCCATCACTTGAGATCAGAGTCACTAACCGGTCACTACACCATGAGTATGTACGGATAACGGGCTTAATGTGATTGCGCCTGAATGAAAAAGGACCTCGTACAAAAAGAAGTCTTAGCATAGTAAGGATATTAGGATCGATCTGTATACTTATGAGGTTTATGTCCGCATTTCTGCGAGTAGTGTAATTACGATACCCTTGGTTCAGATGGTTAGTGCCTGACAACACACCCTTACTCGAACTTAGAAGCCCTCTTTGCCCAAAACCTGTATACACCATAATTTTCTTTCATCTACTTCTAAGAGTTGTTGCTTGAGGACAAGCAAAGGTCTAAGCGTGGGAGGATTTGATCGCACTAAATCGCACTATGTTTCTGACTCAAATATCACATGTTTTCCTTAGTTTTTATTATCATTTTCTCGTATTATGTTCCTTTTTCCTTTGTTTTCAGGATTCTTGTCATTTTAGAGCCTTCTGTGAAGAAACGAGCCAAAACGCCAAGAAATTAGGGTTTTTCAAGATATTCTGCACTTATGGCGTTCAGCGCCGCGCCGGCTACAGGGAACGTGATGACGTGGCCCACTTTCACCCAGAGACCAACTGCCACGTTCCCACGATCTAGCATTTCCAGCCACCGCGCCCGCGGCCACTGCCACCGCGCCCGCGGCCTTCACAAAAGTTTCCCTCTCAGAAGAAGTTGAGGGGCATGCTTGTCTTTACGCATCTCAAGGATCCTCTATAAATAGTTTTCGATTTTCATTTTTTAGTTTCATCCAAGCTTAGTACAATCTTAAGCCATATACTATCAGTTTCTGTAAAGTAATAATCTCTTCACATCGGGGAGTTATTGCGGTGTAGATTGAGTTGTAATCGAGTTTTGGAGCACTTTGGTTGAAGTTCATCATACCAGCCTTACCATTCCGCAGATTTGTATCAGATTCAAGTCTCCGACTGGAGCAAGGTTCTATTTTATTGCATTTCTTTACTTATAATTGCTCTTACCATAGTCTACACGTTTTATAGACTCTAAATGCTCTTACCATAGTCTACACGTTTTATAGACTCTAAATGCTCTTACCATAGTCTACAGGTTTTATAGACTCGCACTCTTTTACTTACTCGCTCTTATCATAGTCTACACGTTTTATAGACTCGCACTTATTATGTCTGGCTAAACTATAAAGGTTTGGATGTAATGATTGTCATCATGGTCGTGTTCCAATTATCATGCTAGTGAAAATACTCTGGGGATGTTTTGCTTTTAACTTAAGTCAATTATGTTTAAATGTTTATTGGGTAAGATCGAAAGCCGTCCAAACTAATGATACGACTTGATTATTATTTAACCAAACAAAAAAGAGCGAAAGTCGTTGATTGGTTAAATAGGAATCATTGACCTTTTTAGAAAACGATTTTGAAACTATTTTCGGACGCGTTTGTAGGTTTGAAATCTGACTCTTGGTCAAAAGCCAAAAGTCTCTTTAAGTTAATCTTTCCAAGTAAAATTACTTTTCTGTTAAGTCAAAACTATCAATTTCTTAAAAATAGGTTTACCTCTTTAACGCGGAAGGCACCCTTTATATGTGACAATAAAGGAATTTAATTTAAAGAGTAAATTCGGTTCTTAGTAGTCAAAAGCTACAAGTTCCCGTTAAATTGATTCTTTGCTATCAATAGAAAATACTGCCCCATAAGTAGTTTCATCTACGCATGACCGGACCAATATCTGATTACATGATTTACATTCCAACCTGACTTTTAAACTGTTATTTACCTCGCTCATTTACTTTGTTGCACTGCACTCACATCAATATTCTTGTTCACCTTAGATAAGCACCTTAGCAATAGAGTTGATAGATTGAAAATTGTTCTCTGTGGTTCGATAATCTTATATATTACTTCGATAGGCTGTGCACTTGCAGTACTATATTTAGGCTATACGTTACAGATACCCATCAGAGCGCAAGATTTGAAATGCAAAAAACGTCCAATGCTTTTATTAATGATATATGAAAATGACACACAAAAGCCCTCACAAATGAAGCCACGGTGCCCCGGGTAAGACACTGGGCCATAAAGTTTAGTAATATTGTTTGTTACAAATTCAAAACAAAGGAGTTCATTACTGAGTGACAAAAGTAATAGGTATGAAGTCTTTCGCTGTCCAGTTGCTTGGTCCACCGTTGGTCGTTGGGTAGATCCAGCTGTCGAATTCAGATTCATCCACGTCATCTTCAATGGCATTTACCCCCGAGTTACTGATGAACACAGGAGGTCTTCCAATCATTGCACGACGAACAGCCCTCTGAGCTTCTGCAGTGAAACCCAAACCAAACTTGTCAGTCTTCTGAGTGAAATCCGGAAGTCGGCCCTAGTTTGTGCACTCACCCTTCTCAATAATAGCCCGGGCATCCTTTAAGGAAGCCATCTTCAAAGGAGAATCTTCAATCACAGTCTCTGCTGATGCCAGTGTCTGAGGGACCTCTTCAAAGTGTTGAAAGGGGGTCTCAATGAACTCCCCATACATTTCTATGTACCGGAACGAGTTGAGGTGGTTGGCCATGTACTCTTCTTCCCCCTGAACTGTCACAATTTTCCCTCTGACCGGGTATTTCAGCTTCTGATGTAGTGTGGAGGTCACAGCTCCAGCTTTATGGATCCATGGACGACCCAGCAAACAAGAATAAGACGGTCGGATGTCTACCACATAGAATGTAGAATCAAAGACCTGAGAACCAACCTTGATTGGAATATCGACCTCACCATGCACCATCCTTTTAGACCCGTCAAAGGCCCGGACAACAATGTTACTTGGCTTTAGTTCCAACCCCTCGCAGTCTAGCCTGTCTAGAGCCTTCTTGGGTAATACATTCAACGAGGACCCAGTGTCAACCAACACATGTGCAAGAGTAGTTCCCCTGCATTCAATGGAGACATGCAGGGCATCGTTATGGTTCTTCCCTTTAGCAGTCAGATCAGCGTCCGAGAAACCCAAACCATTATCAGCAGTTAAGTTGGCCACACAATCGGTAAATTGATCAGCTGACGTTTCTTGTGGCACGTGGGCCGTCTTCAGGAAGGTAATCAGAGCCTTGGCATGGGCCTCTGAACACAACAACAGTGATAGCATAGAAATTTTAGATGGGGTGTGCCCCAGCTGCTCAACTACATTAAAGTCACTCTTCTTGATAATCTTGAGAATCTCTTCCATCTCCTGTTTGGAAGCTTCAACAGTGGTTGTCTTCGGTGCCTCCATCTGGGCAGGTATATCAGTAGCGATCCCTTTGCCCCGAGAATCAGATGACTCGGCAGCAGGGGCAGAACTAAGAACTTGGTCAGGGAGGGAAGCAGGCACACTTGCAGGTGTGATGACAATAGGTCTCTAGATTGTTGGTGGAGCAATATCTGGTGAGAAAAGCCTACCATTGCGGGTGACTTTGGCAGGCCCAGTGATGTTGTTGATGCAGGTACTAGTATCAAACTCTTGTTTAACTCCAAGAACATAAACATCTGCCCCATAGTGCCACGGGACAGCTTTTTCGGATGTATAGGGGATGGGCCCCGGAACTATGATGATTATGGGTGCAATCTTCTGAGCAGGCATGATTTTGACAGGCTTCCTTGAGGGAGCTTTGGGAGAATTATTGAAAATGGTGACAATGGAAACTTCTTCAGTAGGGGTAGCAGGAACAACAATCTTCTCAAACAAGATCTCTTTGTTATCCATCAGGTTTTGGACGCCTGACTTCAACAAAGGACAACCAGTAGGTGAAACGGAACATAGGTGGAAACCTTCACTACATCTCGGAAATAAACCGGCTAGCAACAGGTTCCTCTTGACAGTCAACAACGGAGTAACAATATCATCCACAGAGGCTACATACAGGTCTTCCTCTACAACATTCACTCCATGCTTGGGCATGGGAGCAGTCACAACATTGGGCCTTTCGGGCGCCTCAAACTTTATCTCCTTAGCATCGATTAGGTCCTGAACCTTATTCTTCAGAGCCCAACAATCATCCGTAGTATGCCCTGGGCTGTCAGAGTGATAAGCGCAGCGGGCGTTAGGATTGTACTTTGGAGATGTTGTGTTTAAAACCTTCGGAGCTTCTTTTATAGTTACCAGGTTGGTTGACAGTAGTTGCGGCAATATCTGGGATAAGGTCATACTGAGTCGAGTGAACTGCCTTCTAGGTCTCTCACCCCTTTGCTGGTTATGATGCTGAGGAGCAGCAGCAGGCTTTGAAATGACCACCGCGTTGACAGCTTGGCGGCGTTCCGGTTTATTCTGTCTCCTTGAACCGTAGACAGCACTAGATTCTTTCTTGAAGGGTTTCTTTTCAGTGCTCGAGGAGGCACCTTTTTGTATCTTCCCAGACTTGATACCAACTTCTATTCTCTCACTAGTCAAGATAAGGTCTGTAAACCCGGCAGAAGAATTTCCAATCAAATGGTTAAAGAATGGACCAGATAGGGTCCCCAAGAACATATCCACAAGTTCACGGTCAGTCAGAGGTGGCTGCACCCTTCCAGCCAGGTCCCTCCATTTTTGGGCATATTCCTTAAATCCTTCACCTGTCCCTAGTGACATACCCTGGAGTTGGGTACGCGTAGGAGAGAGGTCGGAATTATACTGATACTGCTTATAGAACGCAGTAGCCAAATCCTCCCAGTTATGAATACTGGCTCCATCCAGCTGATAGAACCATTCGAGTTGAGTCCCTGGAAGACTATCCTGGAAGAAATGGATCCACAAATTCTTGTCAGCTGTATAAGGTTGGATCTTCCTTACATACGATCGGAGGTGCAGCTTAGGACAGGAAGCTCCGTCGTATTTTGCAAAAGCAGGTGCCTTGAACTTATGGGGAATCACCACCCTAGAGGATAAGCCTAGGTCTCCAAAGTCCAACCCGGGCACATTCTGTATCTCCATAGCACTTAAGTGGTCCTCTAGCTGTTTGTACCTATCCTCAGCATGAGGGTACTGTTCATCATTATAATCCGTCTCGTTGTCGGAGACCACGGGACTAGGAAACCTTCTCTCTTGTGGACTGTCTTTCCCTACAGATGGGGTAGTCAACTCAACCTCCTTCTGCAGTGCATTCCCAAATCTTCGTCCAGTATTGAACAAGACAGTCCTCTTCTTCTTCTTCTTCCTTTCCTTCAGAATCAGAGTCTTCAAATCCTGTTGACCCTGGGCTAGGTTCATAACCATCTCTTGGAACTGGGCATTCTGGGCCTGGAGGGCCTTGATAGCTTGTTCAGTGGACGGTTCAGAAGACATGATGATTTCTGAAATAAACAGCGAAGAAGATAAGTGACCTGTAAAAAGGGTACCTGTTATGCATATGATGGAATGAAATGCGTATGATTTATGTTTTCAAAGACAATCGGGATTCAACTTTGTAGACAAACAGGAAACACACTTTATTAGATTCAACTATGGAATTTAAATTGTTCAACAAATTTCCCTTAGGCGTTACAAGAATGAAAATATTGAAAAGTAAATAAAAGTTGTAAAAGAAAAATCCAAGGCCCCTCAATGCTCCCATGGCCTCCTCTTCTCAATGCGGATATAGTCATTCAGGGCCCGTTCATTCTCCAATTGCTTAGTCAGCTTCTGGATCTTCTGTTCTTGTTCATTGAACCTTTCCCGATAAGAATCCCGTTCTTCATGTAGTTGCGCCCAAGACCTCTTCAGTGTACCAATATCAGTGGGTATATGAGGAGGGAGAACAATTGGAGGAACCTCGTCTTTATCAGGAACTTCAAGAGTAATAGGTCTGACAGCTTCATATGGCATACCTAACTTCTGAGCACGGATGCGGACCCATCTGAAGTAGGATTCCATTGGTAGAGAGGTCTTTGGTCCCAACTCGTGTGGGTCAGCTTTGTGAACTCTATCCCAAGCCCGGATGATTTTACGATGCAACTCGTCACTATCTACCTGAAACTCAAAACTGATGTGAGGTATCAACATCTCATGAGGCCCCACTCTTCTAGCTCTTCCAAACTGACGGAGAGCTAAACATGGATTATAAGAGATTCCTCCCTGGGTACCGATCAATGGAACATTAGGATACTCTCCGCAACGATCAATAACGGCCACCTCATCTAAACCTCTAAGAGTCCAAATGATGTCGTTATCAGTGAGAGACATTATCCTATGAGCCCAGCCCCTTCCTTCTTTGTTCTTCAGCACAAACTTAGGGAGGTGCAAAATAAACCACCTCACCAACAAAGGAGAACAACACCACAGAGTTCCCCGTCTTCGGGCAGTACGAGCATAAAGCTGTTGCAGGATATCACCCAAGAGAGTGGGTACAGGGTTCCGAGAGATGAAGATCCTTATGGCGTTAACATTAACAAAGGTATCATGATTTGGAAACAATACTAGACCATAGATTAAGAGAGACAGGATGTCTTCGTACGCCCTGAAGTCTAAGTCATTCCAGAAACTATTAGCTTTGCCAACCAGAAACTTAGCCAAAAAGCCCTTAACTCCACTTCTAGTCTCCCAGTTAGCCATTACCTCTTCTTTGGTCAAGGGAGGGGCTACAACAATCTCCTCATGCCTAAGAGTCTTTTCCCAACCAGTGAATGGAGTCTGTTCCAAAACAGGGATACCAAGCAAATCAGATAATTCTTCCAGGGTATGGACCAGCTGGAAGTCTTGGAATGTGAAGCAATGGTATAACGGATCATAAAACTGGGCCAGGACACTCATCAATTGTTCGTCCCACTTTGAAGTGACTAAACCGAGAAAAGAACCATGCCTCTTGATGAAGGAATTAGTGTTTGAAATCCTATCCACCAATTATGTAAGCAAAGCAGGTGGTTGAACAAAGTTGAGCCAGATAGTATTCCTTCGCACGGGCATCATGATGTCCTACAAAACAGAGCAAAGATGAAACCCTCTTGTCTTTGAAATGGGTTAGTCCTTATGCAGAATGCATGCAATGTTATGATGGTATGATGTTATGATAAAGCACAACACAAGTATTCACAAAAGGCAAACACGGTAAGGCACACAAGTCACACAATACAACCCTTAGATTTTAGGCCAGCATGAAGTTTAGGTACTACCCTCTTTCAGTTTCAGTTGGTTAAGACCTGTCCTAGAAAATAGTAACCGAGTTCTAGAGGATCTCAATATCACTGACTACCCTCAATCGGTCATAACTCCAGCTTCGCAACCTTTTCTTACGGCCGGAACCATCGCGAGAGTTTAGCCTCAATGAGTGTAGCATAATGCTACTGTTCTATGGCCAAGTTGGGTCAATTTAAGGTTCTAAGGTCAGTTGGTGCTTAATGACTCCTCAGAAGACCCATATTCTCCTTGTTCCAACACAAGGGATATCGGTACAGACCAAGGTGTCACACCAACGTAGCTACTGCTTCACCCGTGTCGGTCTACGCCTGACATGTCCCTCATAGTTTATTGCACCTAAAGGGTATTCCCCAGATCCGGGTTAGGATCTATGAAACTCCAATACAAGCCACAAATATAAATCATACAAAGCATGCAATTGAAAACATAGAATGATCTAATCCTAAGGTACACCTCACTTATTAGTATTTCCCCAGCAGAGTCGCCAGTTCTGTGATTGGTGGAAATAGAACTGACTGTTTTTAATGCTGGTTCGCGAAATGTCGCGGTAAGTAAGAGTCGCCACCGTCTTTTATTTTCTCCAACAAGGAAAGGAAAAAAGCACAACAAAATTCCTTTTCGAGATGTTTCTCGGTTCGGGAGGTAGATTATAGAAAGGGAAGATGTTAGCACCCTTTCTATCCATGGTTATCCACGGGCTCTTAAGTACTTGCTCACTATGTTTTCAAAAATGTTTTTCTTTTCTTGTGTTTATGGGTTTTGAAAAAAGTTCGTTTGAAAACTTCGTTTGACTCTTGTATCAGTCCTCAAGAGTGTATGAAGTGTTTGTTTGAAAAATTTTGTTTGAAAAAGTGTAAGTGCGAAAAGTTATTTTGGTTTTGAAAGAGCAAGTATCTAAGAACCTCTACCTACTAAAAAGAAATTAAGCTGTGTAAATGTCCTTTAGACAGTACTATCCCACTATTGAGAAGTAGGTAGCACCGTCGTTGGATTTTTTCGGGTCAATTCGATTATAGGGACATGTGTGGTCACCAAAGCAATAGTAGGACGCCTTAGCGGTAACCCTAATGTCCTAGATCCTTTTTATCCGAGGCAACCGTTTCGAGGCAACTTGGATCTTTAGACAGGAGGACGACCTCTAAAACACCCTATACTCAATGACCACGTCGAGGCAACCAAGTGAGGCGTACCCTAAGAGTGGCATGTGCGAGTGTGTCAGGATTCTGTTAAGTTATCTTTGCACATATTATGGTGAGCTACGGGTTGATTTTAATTTCAGAGATAAGTCTTGTCATGCATAGCCTAATTAACATACATCTAACAGTTAATAGTTGTGCGGAAAGTAAATCTATGCTATTACAAGGCGTCAGGTATTTACATCGCCAAAAACAACCCTTGAAAAGTAAATTGCGGGAAATTAAAGAAAGCGATAAAAAGTCCTAATTAACGCTATTACATCCTCGGAGCAATTACATAAATATGAATAAAAAATTAATCAAGAATAATCATACGCGCGAAGGAAAATTGAATCGGAAAAGTCCTTAGGGTTTTGACCCTTTTTGAGAAAGAAAGAAGTTTTTGATTATTTGGCACTTAATTAAATTAATTAATAAAAAGAAGTATTTTTGGTTTTTTATGTCTTAAGGGAAATAAAATAAAAATAGTCAAAAGTTAGTAAAAACCCTAATTCTAATTTGATTTTAAATAATTGCAAAAACATCAAATTTAACCTAATTAAGACTAAGTTAGTTAATTATATTTATTCGCAAAAATAGCTAATTAAGGGTGAATTTAATAAATAACAATAATAATAATATTATGTTTTTTAGTTTTCTGATTTTATTATGAAAATAATTAATTATGTTAATTAAATAATAATAATAATAATAATAATAATAATTAGTAAAAAAATAAAAGGAAAAGAATATAAAAGAAGAATAAACCAAGGGGGGGTGCTGGCCCATTAAGGAGGTCTTTTCTGGAATTTGAAGCCCATTTGCACACAAGCCTGCTTGACTTTTGAGATCCTCCATGCGCATGGTTGACTGGGAGTATGGTGATCACTCCATCCTGGCCTTCAGATTTGCTTTGCAAGCCACTTGGCGCTTTGATGATTGAGGTATATGGTGGACAACATTATGCAACCTGCATGTGAACATATAGGAAAAAATAGAAACAAGTGTTTTGAGGGACCTGGGATTTGAACCCATATCCCAATGATTCCAAGCCAACGCATCATCCACTACACCATTTGCACGCTTTTGTTATTTAGATAATAGGCAAATATTATATTGGAAAATTAATAGATATGCTGTAAACACAAAAACAAGCGCGCGCTTTTTTGAACTAACCAATGATGTATCAACACATCATCATCTTCCTCGCTGAACCTGTAAAAACAATGTTAGATAGTGGAGGTTTTTAACCCCCACAAAACATGGTGACGAAAAATAGCGATTAGGGCTGTGGTGTATATAAATATTTCTCGAGGGTTGGTTTAGATTCGTCTGAGTCTCATGAATTCAGTCATATGTCTTATAAGGCCTAATTTTTCTTGGATTGCAAAGCCCTAATTTGAAAGCTTATGAACCCTAAAATTCGTCCATGGCAACTTTTGATTTTGTGCATTATAATTCAATTAAATTATGCCAATAGCTTCATGTGGTCTCTAGCAATGCAAAACAGTCAAGAAATCACGTTAAACATGCATGAATTAAGCAATACGATTCTAAAAAAATGTGCAAACCGTGGTTCTGTTCTCAGTGATTTCTTGAGCTTTAGCGTGTGATTTCAATTGCCACACGTTCTTGGGAACCCCTGCAAGGTGTTAGAATTAACAAAAAGCTTTGACTTGCCCTGGAATATAGAAATCAGTTTTTAGTTTTTTTCCAATTTTCTTGAATTGCAATGGCTCTGTCTACAGCTTTCTCACGTGTGCATGATCAGGGTTTGCTTGTGTATATATAGGATAATGAAATTAGGTCACAATCTTGCACAAAAATCCATTGGAATGATGATTGAATATTTGATTGAAAATCAAATCTTTTTGCATTTTCATGATTGGAAAAAGTTGCCAATTTTGGAGATATTGCATCTTTGACTTGGTGCACGATATTTCTAGCCTTTTTAGGTCATACTTGCTTCACAAAAAGATTTAAAAATCAAATCTTTGTATTTTCCTACAATTTAAATTAATTAAATGAATTAATATTGATTAAAAATCCAATTAATTAATAAAAAATAAGAAAATAATTCAATTAAGCTTGATGGGTCGTGCATAGGCCATGGATGAAGTTTCAAGAAGAGATTTGGGGCCCATTAGCAAAAACAAGGTGATTTGAGCAAAGTTGACTTTTACAAATTCACAAAAATTTCCCAACTTCTCCAATGCATATCTTGCTCAATTTTGATCATATGAACATGTTCTTGGACATTTTGGAAAGGTCTTGAAGTCCTCTAACCAATGCATTTGGTCCCCATGTCATTTGGATTTACCAATCTCAAGTTATGGCCTTTGACTTAAAGTGCATTTTTGTTGACTTTTGAATTTGACCATGAAAAAGTTATGCCCTGGTCAAGATACAGTTGACTTTTCTGCTGTCCAAAAATAGTAACTTTTTGCATCTTGATGATTTTTGAGCAATCCTTGTAGAACCATGATCAAGACTTGATCAAATGATGATTGTGGACTCAAAATAAGATGTTGACCAAAAATTCTGACTTTTGACTGCAAAATGACCATTTTGCCCTTGTAGTTGACTATAGGTCAAATGGAGCTTTTGACTATGCAAGTTGACACGGTGAGCCTTGAAACTTGGCATGTAGATGCTTGAGAATGTTTATCGGCATATGAGACTTGATTGAACCATTGAAAACCCCAAATTCCTTGCAAGAACCAAAACCCTAATTTCAGCTGTCTTAGGAGGTAGTTTGACTGTGCAATCTCTTGAGTAAACTTGAACCATTTGAGGATGATTCTTGACAAACCTTGAAGAATATGGGAGGGAAAAT
Organism: Vicia faba; assembly: GCA_948472305.1. Lineage (NCBI taxonomy): Eukaryota > Viridiplantae > Streptophyta > Magnoliopsida > Fabales > Fabaceae > Vicia > Vicia faba. The sequence continues at coordinate 1,409,455,680 of OX451736.1, forward strand.
TTTGGGGTACAACAGATAGATTCTGAGGCAATTGTACTCCTAACTTTTGAAGACAAGTTGATCAGATGTTCATAGAAAACAATAAAATTCTGAGGGTTAGAATATGCAAATAAAACATTTTATTCTGGACACAATTTCATGCTGAGTATTTTCAGAATGAAATTGAATATATCTTCAGAGAGGGGTTTTATAAACACATCAGCCCATTGATGGTCTGTGTCAATAAATTTTACAGTGAGAATTCCTTTCTGAATATAATTCCTAATAAAACTATATTTTAATTCTATATGCTTATCCCTAGAATGCAAAATGGGATTTCTGGATAGACAGATGGCAGATGTATTATCACAGAAGATAGGGATGTTACTCTCAAATATGTTGAAGTATTCAAGGTGACTTTTCATCCAGAGAATTTGTGTGCTACATCCAGCAGATGCTATGTATTCATCTTCTACTGTTGCCAACGCAATTATGGATTGTCTCTTGCTGGTCCATGAGATCAGATTGTCTCCCAGAAACTGACAGCTTCCAGAAGTACTTTTACGCTCTACTCTGTCTGCAGCAAAGTCAGCATCACAGTATCCTACTAAGCTGTATTCATTGGATTTTCTATAAAACAAACCCAGGTTATGAGTACTTTTCAGATACTTGAAAATTTGCTTAACTGCTGTTAAGTGAGATTCTCTAGGATCTGATTGGAATCTAGCACATAAACAAATTCTGAATAAAATATCAGGCCTTGAAGCCGTTATATAAAAGAGAGAGCCAATCATACCTCTGTAGATCTTTTGTTCTACCTTTTTTACTTACCTCTTCCTTTTCCAAAATGCACGTGGGATGAATTGGAGTCTTTGATGGCTTACATTCTGAGAGGTAAAATTTCTTCAGAAGTTCTCTGATGTATTTTCTCTGGTGAATGTAAGTTCCTTCTGGAGTCTGGTTTATCTGAATGCCTAGAAAGAATTTAAGTTCCCCCATTAAGCTCATCTCAAACTCTGCCTGCATGCACTTAGAAAATTCTCTTCCCATAGAAGGTTTAGTAGATCCAAAAATAATGTCATCTACATAAATCTGATAGACTAAGATGTCATTCTTAAATGTCTTACAGAACAGGGTTGTGTCCACTTTCCCTCTGGTGAATTCCTTTTCTAACATAAAGTTACTTAGCCTTTCGTACCAAGCTCTAGGAGCTTGTTTCAGACCATAAAGTGACTTTTTCAGTTTGAAAATATATTCTGGGTGTTTGGAATTTTCAAACTTAGGGGGTTGGTGCACATATACCTATTCATCAATGTAACCATTTAAGAATGCACTTTTGACATCCATATGATATAGAGTGATGCCATTATTTGCAGCAAAAGAGATTAAGAGTCTGATAGATTCTAACCTGGCGACTGGAGCAAAGGTTTATGTATAGTCTATCCCATCTTGCTGACTATAACCTTGTGCCACCAGTCGTGCCTTATTTTTGATGACTTCTCCTTTCTAATTCAGTTTGTTTCTGAACACCCACTTTGTTCCAATGACGTTGAATCCTTTTGGTTTGGGAACCAGATCCCATACGTCATTTCTGGTGAACCGGTTTAACTCCTCCTGCATTGCCAGAATGTAGTCATTGTCCAGAAGAGCTTTATCAATTGTTGTTGGTTCAATCAGAGATATCAATCCCATGAGGGATTCTTCAGAGTTTCTGAATGTTGATCTTGTTCTGATTGGATCATCCTTCTTTTCCAGAATCTTATCTTCTGGGTGAGCCATGCTGCTTCTGGATAACTTTTTCTAGAGTTGATCAACAGAAGTTACTGGAACACTTGTGACATTTCCTTCTGAAGTTGTTGGAGCATCACTATTGGGAACTTCTGATGAGTTGTCTTCAGCACCTATGAATTCAACTTCTATATCTTTAAAAGATTCATTGTTCTTTGACTTTTAAGGGTCAAGATTATCATCAAATCTAACACTGATTGACTCTTCAACAATCTGTGTTTCTGTATTGTATACTTTGTACCCTCTTGAGCGTTCAGAGTATCCTAACATATACACTTATGTGCTTTAGAATCAAACTTGTTCAGATGATCTTTAGTATTCAGAATAAAACATGTACATCTAAAGGGATGGAAATAAGAAATGTTGGGCTTTCTGTTCTTCCATAATTCATATGGAGTCTTTTCTAGAATAGGTCTTATAGAGATTCTATTATGAATATAACATGCTGTGTTAATTGCTTCTTCCTAGAAGATCTTAGCAATGTCAGTCTCATTGATCATGGTTCTGGCCATTTCTTGCAATGTTTTGTTGTTTCGTTCTACAATTCCATTTTGTTGGGGAGTTCTAGGACAAGAGAAGTCATGAGAAATTCCTTTTTCATTAAAAAATGTTTCAAATTTTTTATTTTCAAATTCTCCACCATGATCACTTCTGACTTTGACAATTCTAAGATCCTTTTCATTCTGAACTTGGTTACAGAAAGCAACAAACACGGAATGTGACTCGTCCTTGTGTATTAAGAACTTTACCCATGTCTATCTGATATAGTCATCTACGATCACTAATCCATACTTCTTGCCACTAACATACGCAATTTTCACTGGTCCAAATAAGTCTATGTGCAGAAGTTCTAATGGCCTAGAGGTGGAAACAAAATTTTTAGCTTTGAAAGCAGGTTTTGCAAATTTTCTTTTCTGACATGCTTCACACAAAGCATCTGAGCTGACCTTCAGATTAGGAAGTCCTCTGACCATATTGAGTTTGTTAATCTGAGATATTCTTCTCATACTAACATACCCCAATCTTCTGTGCCAAACCCATTGCTCGTTGTTAACAGAAAGAAGGCATTTTACATTCTCACTTTTTAGTTCAGAAAGTTTTATCTTATAAATGTTCTTTTTCCTCTTTCCATTAAACAGGATAGTTCCATCTTTCTAACTAACAGCTTTGCATGAATTTTGATTAAAGATTATATCATAACCGTTATCACTTAATTGGCTTATGGATAACAGGTTATGCATCAATCCATCAACTAACAACACATTAATAATAGAAGGAAGATTACCATTACCTACTATTCCAGATCCAATTATCTTCCCTCTTTGGTTGTCTCCAAACCCACGTAACCTCCAGGTTTAAGTTCTAGGCTTTGGAACATATGCTTTCTTCCTGTCATGTGTCGAGAGCATCCAGAGTCCAGGTATCATGACTGGTGTTTTAGCCTTGCTGCTAAAGATATCTGCTACATATATAATTTTGTCATTAAGTACCCATAACTTTTTGGGTCCTGGTTTGTTAGTTTTACCAAAATTCTGTTTGAATTTTGGTTTGGCAGAATAATCATTGCTAGTGTATTTCAGATCATGTGTGTGCCCATATGTGAAGTGTGATTTTAGTGGTGTGCGTTTTATTACTAGGTCCATGACTTTCTTAGGTGGAGATACCTTACCTTGGTTTCTTATTCCTTTTCTATCATTCCTACTAACTCCATAGATCATTGAATCCATCTTGCTTCTATCTATGTTTTTAGCCAAAAACTTCTAAAAGTTGTGATCATATTCTTTTATGATTTTATTAGCGCTACTGGGAGCCTGAGATTATTTCTTTCTGAGAGTTTTATAAATTAATTTCTAGTTTTGAAATATTTTCTTTTAACTTAGAATTTTCTAATCTAAGACTCACAGTTTCTTCAGAGTCAGAGGCAAGATCCCTTTTCAGGTTCTTGAATTTGACTCTGATGTGATGATACCTTTTCAGAATCTCATTCAAGCTTTCTGCTAGTTCTGGTTTAGTGAAATTAACAGTAAAATCAGGAAATACCTCTTCTGTGTCTGATTCTGAGTCTGACTGAGATGCTTCGCTGTCTTCTGTCACATTAGCCATAAGAGCAATGTTGGCTCTTTCATCATCTGTTTGAGTCTACGTCAGAAGTATCTGAATCATCCCATGTTGCCATGAGACCCTTCTTCTTCTCCTTGAAGAACTTCTTTTGGGGCTTCTCCTTATGAAGACTTGGACAATCACTTTTGTAGTGCCCCTGTTCATTGCACTCATAGCAGATGATGTCTCTGTTATTTTACTTTCTGTGACCAGAAGAAGCTTCAGACCTTCTGTGTCCAGAGGAGGTCTCAGACTTTCTGTATCTGGAGGAGGATTCATTCTGATTTCCTGACCTTCTGGAAAATATGAATTTTCTTTGCCTCTGATTCCACAGTTGATTGACCCTTCTAGAGAGAAGAGATAGTTCGTCTTCTTCTGACGAGGATCCATCAGAGGTTTCTTCCATAGCCTGCAAAACCTTAGAATCAAGTTTTTTGTTAGATTTTAATGTTAAAGGCTTACCTTGCTTCTGAGGCTCGTCATCTTCTAGCTCTATCTCATGGCTTCTGAGGGAGCTAACAAGTTCCTCCAGAGATATATTGTTGAGATCTTTAGCCACCTTAAGAGCGGTAACCATTGGCCTCAATATCTTTGGTAGACTTATGATGATATTCTTTACGTGATCAGCAGTAGAATACTCTTTGTCAAGAACTCTCAGCCCAACAACAAGAATCTGGGATCTTGAGAACATATCTTCTATGGATTCACTGTCTTCCATCTTGAAAGCTTCGTATTTATGAATGAGCTTAAGGGCCTTGGTTTCTTTAACTTGTATGTTGCCTTCATGCGTCATTGTCATAGGGTCAAACATGTTTTTGGCTATCTCTCTGTTTGAGATCTTCTCATATTCTGAGTATGAGATGGCACTGAGAAGTATTGTTCTGGCTTTATGATGGTTTCTTAAATCACGCTTTTGCTGGTCAGACATTCTTATTCTATCTATCTTCTGACCACTTTCACCCACTGGATGTGTGTATCCATCAATTACCATGTCCCATAGATCAACATCATGAGCCAGAAAGAAGCTATCAATTCTGTCTTTCTAGTATTCAAAATTTTCTCCATCAAAGACTGGAGGTTTGCCGCTGATTCTGTCCTTGTCATCATGATAGTCATTGCTGATGTTTTGGCTTGGCCTCACCATAGTGTTTTTCTAAAGCTTGGATCTTGTACTGACACGGTTAAGTGTATGAACTCAGAACCAGGCGCTCTGATGCCAATTGAAGAAGTGAAAAACACAAGAAGGGGGGGGGGGGGGGGGTTGAATTGAAACTTAAAAATCAAATGCAATAGACTCAAGATTTTTATCTTGGTTCACTTAATCTCAAACTACTCTAGTCCACACGCCAAGGTGATTTCACCTCTCTCAAACGAGGACTTAATCCACTAATCAAATAGATTACAAAACTACTTTGACAACTACCAAAGTCTTCTTGAGTATGACCATAACCCGATTTATCTCAAGGAACAAGATCTTAATCAAAGAACAATTAATTGTGTATAATTTATTTTTCATTACAAAAACTGTATCACTACTGTGATGTATTACACAATTTGAGTATATGAAATAATATGAATATTTGCAGTTTTTCAGATGTATGAGCAGTCGTTAGCGAAATCGTAAACGATTTACCCTTTGAGCTTGTTTATATAGGCGTGGAAATATTTCCAAAATAAAACGTGATAATGGACTCTCAATGCACTTTCCATATAGAGAATATTCTTGTCTGAATGAAGTTGTTGCATATGATACTGTCTTAATTAAAAAGTAACGCTTCAGAACATGGGAATCTTGCATGCTGCTTTACTTCAGAACTTTGATGACTCAGATATGAGGATTTGTTGGTGCGTTAGACTTCTGTTCAGAATCAGAGTATCTTTTACTTTAGCGCAGATTCTAATCATCATTCTTCAGAACATTCTAATTTGCTCAGAATGAAAGCTTATGTGGATTAACTTCTGATGTCGTTTCAGTCAGAACTTCTGTATAAAATACAACACAAATTTATAGTGCATGTTTGTTCTTTGTGTTTGTTATCATCAAAACTCTAATAAGGGTTGTAGAGTCAAACTATGTTCTAACAGTGATGTTTAACGTTTATATCAAACATCCCGATCTTTCAAAGCAGGCATTGTGGCATCTAATTAACTAGTGCTCCTCCGTCAAACAGGATTTTTTTATTACCATATTCTCCACCATACCCCTGATAAACAAGGGCATGAGATGATTATTCATACCTGAATTAGGATGCTCAAAGAATGCATTTTGTTCTTCCACCGCCTTACTGTTCATAACATAGGAACAAACTAGTCTATGGCTGGCCTTCTCAACTTCATCAATTGTTTCTTCCTTGGCCTCAGTCAGTTGATTGGATTCATATGGAAATAAAGATAATACATTGCAGTTCAAAGCCAATTATAATCCTTCTTTTGAGTCAAAGTTGTCAGCCAACTTTTCTTCGTCCTCTATGGACTTTTTTTGTCTTTTTTCACTAATTTTTTCTTTCTTTGGGGAAAATATTTTTCTCCCCACTGGTCGTCTCCCGTCTGCTTTTTTTGGAGGAAGGAGTTGATTTGTGATTGATTCACCCATATCCTTTGAAGTATTTTCCCTTTGAGCCTTCTTAAGCCTCTGGTGTCTCCTTAATTGAGACCTTGACATGGGATGCTTTCCTTTATAGCTTTCAGACTAGTAAGCATTCTCCTTCGACACCTAGAATTCCTTCATGTATGCAATGGATGTACGTCTTCCAAATTCGAAGGTTTTCTATTTCACGTGTCCTTGTCCCCTATTATGCACAACCTTCACAAACCTATCATATGGAACATTAGCATGTGGTTTGAATTTTTCCTTTTCACTCACATTGGGATATGGACTATCTGGCCTTCGAGTGATCCCACGCTTTTCGAACACGAAGCCACTTCTGTTATCTTTCCAAATGCCCCTCTTTTGAGCAGCTTACATCCTCTCAGAGTTTTTTGCAGCCTTTTGATCATACACTGAGCTGCACCTTGTCTATATCAAGGCTTCCCGGTGTTTTTTCTAGCAGCAAATGAGAAAATCTAGCATACTCTCTCCTAACTCTTGGTATGCCTTGCTCATATGGTCCTCCTCTGCACGTTTGTTCATTTCTACCATCTTAAATTCAAGGCTATGACTGTCAGTAGTCATGGTTGGTTCAAATTTGACTCTAAGGCCCTCAGTGGCCTTCTCCATCTCAAGACTTGGAGGAAAACCATCAGCACTTTTTCCCTTAATATCTTTGGTAACTAAGCCTTCAGTTGCCTCCACCATATTAACATCGGCAAGTTCAATGTAGTTGTCTCAGCCACCTACAGAGGGTCAACATCAATTTTCCTTTTACTCTTCTCTCCAAACATCCATCCTTCATTGGAGATAGCATTCTAAATTAGATCCCTGAAAAGGAAACATTGAAAGGTTTTATGTAATAAGAAACTATGATATTTGCAAAAACCCCTTTTCTTCTGTTGCTCTAACGGAGAAATTTTGGCACCAGGTGGCACAATCATCTGGCCTTCTTTCACCAATAAATAAAGAATTTCATCACACATTGTTACATCGAAAGTGTGTGTTCTCTTAAGGAACTTATCATTCTTCTCAGGTTCAACATGATTCTTCCTATTCGACTGGGCTAAAACTTTACAGGAATATGGTGGGGCTTGTTTTAATTCAGCCAAATCCACTTTGCTTTCTTCGAAACCTATGTGGTCACTATAGATCTCTTGTTCATCCTTTTCGGCTTCTACATATGCCAACCTTTCTTTTATATTATTTTTATTCGCCATAGCCTTTTCAGCCTTTAAACATTTGATTGTCGAACTCTAACTGCTAATTGGGCCATGTCCGTTAAATATCGGGTATCTAACTTCTTTTGAATGGACTAATCCAAACCGCCTGCGGCCATTTTGACCAACTCATGTTCAGGAACCTCTGTAACGCATCGTGCCTTCAATAAACAGAACTTGTTTAAATAATCATCAATTGGCTCTGAATTTTATAATGATATTAGCTAATTCTTTGAGACAAATCTTCCATTGTCTCTTGTAAAATTGTTCATGGAACAAACTTTTTAAGCGGGTTCAATCATGGATAGAATTCCCTAGGAGGGTAGTGAACCATGTGAAAGAATTTTTTGTTAGAGAACTAGGGAATTATTTTATCCTTAGGTTTTCATTGTTCGCTATATCTCCAGCCTCAATAAGATACCTGGCTATGTATTCGACAGTGGATTCGCTGTTATCACTAGAGAATTTTGTGAACTTTAAAACTTTAGGTATAAAACACATTAAACCAAGATTGTTTGTAATCATTAGGAAGTGTTTGTACACTGGCTAATCAATTAAGTACTTAATCCAATAGATTAGAGCAAGGCCAAAGGATTCTTAATCGATTAAGAATACTGCTAATCGATTAAGGCACATAGTTATTTAATGGTTTATTTTTTGGAATAATAGTTGCCATATTTTTTAACCTTCTAATCGATAAAATCTAAGTCTTAATCAATTAGATAATTTAAAGGCCCATGGGTCCTTTTACTTTTTCAGCTAAACTTTTCTCCTATAAATAGCAGACTTCTCCTCATTTCAAAATGCACGAGAAATCATATTTCTACAATACTTTCTAACTCTCAATACTCTGATTACCATTTCATTTATTTTTTTCCTTATGAAATTTCCTCATTTCAAAATGTATTATTGAAGATTTCATTGTTTTAGTTCTTTTGAATTTTGTATGTGCCACCACTATGCAAAATATATAAGCACTTATTGACCTATATACAAGCAATCAATGAGAAAATCCCAATTTATTAAGAAAATATGATAAAACGCTTGTTGAACTCTTTAACTATGTATTTTTTAAGTATATAAAAAAACCAAGAGAACACCAAAAATATACAAAATACATCATTCAAGCCTCAGAGTTGGCTAATCCAGAAAAAATTTGTTAAGTTTAAATAGGCACCATGGCTCACTTAGCCAGAAATAGGCATCAAAAGTTGGCTAAGCTAGAAGCATACACCAAGGTGCACTAAACGAGCTCTAAACCTAGCTTAATTAGACAAGGCGACAAAAGAAAGTAGTTGATGAGCTAGCATTACTTAACCTAAAAGAAATTAGGCGCACTAATCGATAATTTATGGCAAGCTTAGCGAACCTAACTTTCCTAAGCCACTAAATAGGGGTCTAAAGCCTTCTTTTATTTGATTCAAACAATTCAACTAAGCTTATTCCAAAAGGATTAGATCATATTAGATAAGATTCAAGGTGGTTCCTTAGCAAATCTAGGTTTGCACCCCCAAATCAAAATAGCCGAGATTAGGAGAGGAAGAATGAGGGCAAAAGCGCTATTCAAGAAAAAGTTTATATAAGCTTTTCAATTTTACTTTTCCAGGATTCGATTGTAAAGCTATAAATTTAATTTTTGTTGGGTTTAGATGTAGTTGTCATGTTTCTTTTGTTTTGATCCTGGCCATGGTGTTGGATTTGGTTCTCCTTAGTTTTTAATAATTTATGGATTCTTCATTCTTAATGCTTATCATGGATTAGCTACCATTTTTTTTCATAGGATGACTTGATATTCAAAAGGTACTAGTAATCACTAGATTCAAGTCTATCATTTATTAGACGTTAAATTCTAGACATGGATTTAGGTTTGATATCTGCATGAATAATGATATTTGTGAAATGAGACACATATATTTGCATTCACCGTGGAAAACTTAATGTTGATGTATTAGTTAATATGTTAAGAGATTGTATATTAACTAATATGGTTGATCACATGTCGTTCATTCAGACATGAGTTGCATTGAGTGCAACATGTGGTAATATTAATAACTTATTAGAATTGCAAATCACTAGTCAACCATGATACATAAAAATAGGTCAATGCAGTTTAACCCCCACAAAGTTTTCTCACTACTGAAACACTCATTGTTCATATTTTGGTTTAGTTAGACTACATCATTTATTGTTGTTGAATATCCATGTATAAAGTTATTTATGAAAGGTAGCAAAAGATTTTTCAATGGTTTTACAAGGAAATGAAGTAGGGTCCTACGCACTGGAAAATTCATTTTTGTGAGCTTAAAATTGAAAATCATCCCACAAGATATTTCCCTCAAGCAAATGAAGTAATAAACTTATTGAAAAAATAACAATTACCATGGAAATATCCAACAACTCAAACTATGGACAATATGTTGAACCAACCCCTCTATAAGAGTATGGAACATCAAGATCGGGGAGACACTGGATCAAATCATCCAAGTTACTATGGAAGGTCAGATACACATAAATTCTTTAATAAAAAATATCATGGCACAAAATTCCAATTTAGTGGAGCATCTTCTTGACCTACAAACTATCGTAACACAAAAAATACTCGAGCGCTTGCATGCTCAAAATATAACGATTGACCACCAAAATTTATTTATTAAAAAAGGAATGGAAAAATATCGAGAAATTCCACAAACAATAACAAATGGTCATCGCAACCAAATTAGGGTTCGTGAGTCAGTTATGCAAGGGGAAGGTATTAATACCTTCACATACATTGTACTCTTTGATACCTATTTAGTTAGTCTTGTTATCGAATGTTAGTGTAAAGTTTACTTACTATCTTCTAATTATGAGAGAAAGAGATTAAGAAAAGAAATTTGTTTTGGGTTTTTTATTATTATGATCGCCAATATTTCAAAATCTTATGCCTATGTATCCTCATGGTGCAATATGGAAATCAAAACTTCATATTTCGGGTAGAAAATGTTATTGGGTTGATCGTTTTTAGAGAGAGATACCCCCTGTTCTGGACTGGGCCCGACAGGCCCAAAAGCATTACTAAGGCCCAGTCCAATGGGACTCGCTAAGGACCACAACGTCTATGCCCGACACCCTGATGTCCACCTCGACATTCCAGTGTGCCAGCCCACGCGACGAAGTCACGTTCGACAGACTGCCGACCAGCTCTATGCCCTGGCTTCCAGCTCGACATTCGCTGTCCAGCTCGGGGTCTTGGCGCCGAGCTCGACATCATGCTGCACTGCTCGACATGGATTCAAGCTACCTCGCTAGGGCAGACTCAGTCACCATTGCCCCAACGATACTCCGTAAAGACCGCGTCTCTGTCCGCCCGCACTTCACGCACCACATCCAGGGAGGGGACCACGTGCTGATCCCCACTACCCACGTAGGACCTGGCAGTTCCTCCATTGGGCCAAATCCGCCCGGCCCAGTGAAGGAACCTTGGCCCAGCGCTGGGGGCTATAAATACCCTCTGCTTCCAGAGGGTCAGGTAATCTTCAATTCTAACCTCAACTCTATTATCTGCTAGTACTCTCGCTGACTTAAGCATCGGAGTGCCTTGCAGGTACCCCCCCCCTCCTCGTTCAAAAAGCCTTCAGCTCGGAGCAGCCGTGACGGTCCAAACCTCCTGATCAGGTCAGATCAGTGGCGCCGTCTGTGGGAAACAGCTTCCCCGTCTAACGAACAGTTTTCAAAGACCAAAGCTCAATCCATTCACTGTCATGGCCTCTCCAACTCGTGAAGAGCAACACACTCGCGTCCTCGACGTCAACAACGGTCCCGCGGACAAGAATGGGCACCTGGACAATCCCAGTGGTGCCGGCCACAATGCCGCCCCCCTGACATCCGCCCCTGGACCTCCCACCCGCAGGGACGGTAACACTGCGTCCTCCTCGACAACTCCCCCAGAACTCGAGGACGATCCGGAAGCTCTCGCCTATCGCCAGGCTGCCCGGTTCTATGAAGTCCAGGCCCCTGTCGGAGCAGATGCCACTACTCAGGCACTGTTCGCTGCCATCAACCAGACGAACTATCTCCTGTTCGCACAAGGAGAAAGACTTCGGGCACTGGAAAATGATCGACGCCCCCCGAGGAGACACCAAAGGCCGCCATCTCCACTTCCTCGGGTCGAAGAAGCTCGACACCCTACTCCCCCGCGGAGACATTACAGGGAAATCTCTAGGAGCCCCTCTCCCGCACCAAAGCAGAGGCGGCCCCAGTATGAAAGACAGCCCGTCATCCCTTCCGAAGATCCCGTTCGCGACGCCTCAAGACACGAACGGAGGCACAACAGAGACGGACATGTGACCTTCGCCCACCGAACATCACGTTCAAGGGAATCCCAGCACGAACACCGTGCCCGACACAACTACAGGACCCTTTCTCTTTCTCCAGAAAGGAGCGACGAGGACGACCCCCGCGGTCCCCTGTCGCAGGCAATCATGGACGCACCTATCCCCCCGGGCATGGAGAAGCCCCCACACCTAAAGGAGTATGATGGAGTGGCGGACCCAGTCGACCACATTGACGGGTTCGAAGCCATGCTCCACTATCACAATGTCGGGGGTCCCATCAAGTGCCGCCTCTTCCCAACAACTCTCAGGAAGGCGGCCATGGACTGGTACAAGGGACTTGCCCCGGGCTCCATCACCTCGTGGAGGAACTTGAAGAACCAGTTCATCAGCTCCTTCACAGCGTCTCGTCGCCATCCAAAGACTGAGGCGGCCCTCGAGGCCATCATTCAAAAGCATGATGAGACCTTGAGGGAATTCATCAACCGCTTCAACCGGGAAGCAATACAGGTCCCCTGCGCGGACCACATGAAGAGGTATTTGCTGGAGAGGGGCCTCCTCCCCGGCACCGAATTCAGGAAAGCTGTAGGCATCGAGCCACCTGCAACTTTCGATGCTCTCCTCGACAAAGCCCGAGCATATATGGACTACGAGGAGAGAGAAGCTGCCAACAGGGCACGAGACTCCAGGGCTCGCAACCACGGCAGCAGCTCGAGACAAGACCCTCCTCCCCGACGCACCGGAGAGAAGAGGAAGGAAGACAGACCCCGGGAGGTCCGGGAACAAAGGGGCCCCTCGGGCAGGTTTACTGAGTACACTCCGCTCACGGCTTCCCGCGAGCGCATTCTGGCGGAGTGTGCAAGCACAGATTTCAAGGACGGTGGCGTCAAGCGTCCCCGACCAGCTCCTGCCAAGCCAGGAGTCGATAAAAACAAATACTGTCAGTACCATAGAAGTCATGGTCACTTGACAGAGGACTGCGTCCACCTGAAGGACGCCATTGAAACCCTCATCAAAGGAGGGAGACTGGCACAGTACAGAAGAAACGACGCTCCCCGTCGTGAAGCCCGCGAGGAAAAGGAGCCCGAAGAAGATGCCCGACCATCTGACGAGTCGGTGCCAATTCAGACCGCCTTCTCGATAACCAGGCCCGAGGATTTCGAACTTCCCGAGCTCCTGCAGGAGCCCCTGACCACACACAGCAGGTGGGAATACTTCCCCTCCGCCATGGTCATCAACGGGGGCGGGTTCAGCGACCTCACCATCAACTCAGCCAAGAGGAAGTTGGACGAACTGGTCGACAAAGCTCCCCCTCAAACTGTCACTTTTGAAATGGTGAGGGGCAGATCAGAGCCTATCACATTCTACTTGGAAGAGCTCCCCGGCGGAGCACCGAACGCAGTCATCCCCTTGCTGATAAGGGCGAAGATGGCCAATTTCGACGTGCATCGCATCCTGGTCGACGAGGGGAGTTCCGTCGACGTGATGTACACCCAGCTGTTCCGGACCTTACAATTGGACGACTCCCATCTGTCTCCATATATAGGTTCGGACCTTCAAGGCTTCAACGGCTCGACGTCCAAACCTTGGGGATATGTCGAGCTCCTAGTGACATTCGGGGAAGGAACTGCTACAAGACAGGTGAAGGTCCGCTTCCTCGTCATTGACTGCCCATCCCTGTACAATTGCATCTTGGGAAGGCCGACATTGGCGGAACTGACAGCGGTCCCCTCAACTGTCCACCTAAAGATGAAGTTCTATACCAAAAGGGGGAGGGTAGCCACCATCCAGGGCGACCTCGCTGCTGCCCGCCGGTCCTTCAACGCCGCTTCAAGGGGTCGGGATACTGTCGACGTGGGTCCCAGCACTAGGCCCGTCAAGAAGACAAAGCAAGAGCCCGACACAGCATCTCCTGAGGTAGAAGCTCAGAAGGCTCCACCAAAGGTCGACTCCATTGCGCTCGACGCCCGTTTTGACGAAGATGAACCGGCCAGCAGCGAGCAAATCCCCCTCCGACCCATTCCGGACGGTGATTTCGAACTCGTTCCCCTTGGAGCCGACCCGACCAAAGGAGTGAAGATTGGCAAGGACCTCCCCGACTTGGCCAGGAAGCAAATCAAGGCCTGTCTGCGCGAGAACGCTGACCTCTTTGCCTGGAGCGCTGCAGAGATGCCCGGACTCGACCCTGAGGTCGCCTGTCATCACCTCGCCATTGATCCAGCCGCCAAGGCAGTAGTACAACGTAGGCGTAGGCAGTCTCCAGAAAAAACGGAGGCTGCTGAAAAAGCTGTAAAAGACCTCTTAGAGGCAAATTTTATTTCTGAAGCCCGGTATTCCACCTGGCTGTCAAATGTTGTACTTGTCAAAAAGAATAATGGAAAATGGCGTATGTGTGTTGATTATACCGATCTCAATCGGGCTTGCCCGAAGGATGCTTTTCCTCTACCGAACATTGATATGCTGGTCGACAACTCGGCCGGCTACAAAACTTTGTCGTTCATGGACGCTTACTCGGGATACAATCAAATCCCAATGGCTCCGGGCGACAAACGCTGCACGGCATTCATGACCAGCTCGGGCAACTATTACTACAACGTAATGCCCTTCGGACTGAAGAATGCCGGCGCGACGTACCAACGCATGATGAACAAGGTGTTCAACAAACAGATCGGAGACATGCTCGAGGTATACATGGACGACATGATCGTTAAGTCTCGAGCAGACACCGATCACGCAGCTCATCTCAAGACTGTCTTCGCCCAAGCAAGACAATGCAAAATGAGGTTCAACCCGGAGAAGTGCACATTCGGGGTTAAGGCAGGAAAGTTCCTCGGATTCTACCTAACAGAACGAGGCATTGAAGCAAACCCCGACAAGTGCCGAGCATTTGCCGACCTCCCGACTCCAACGTCGAAGAAGTCGATACAGATAATGAACGGCATGTTGACGTCGCTTTCGCGCTTCGTCGCGAAGTCCGCTCAGCACGCCCTTCCCTTTTTCAAACTCCTTCGAAAGGAAGCAGCCTTCGAATGGACCGAGGAATGCGAACACGCACTTCGCCATCTGAAACAGAGCCTGTCTCAACCGCCCGTGCTGTCTCGACCTGATGACAACGAGCCACTTTACTTATACTTGGCTGTCTCAAACGAAGCCATCAGCGCGGCTCTTGTCCGCGAGACTCCCGACGGGCAGAAACCTGTCTACTTCACAAGCAAAGCCTTACAAGGCCCCGAGAGCAGATATCAACAGATAGAAAAGGTTGCACTGGCCCTCGTCAATGCTGCGAGGAGGCTCAGGCACTACTTTCTAGCACACACCATCATTGTGCGAACTGATCAACCGGTGAGACAACTTCTGGGTCGGCCAGATATGGCGGGCAGAATGCTGAAGTGGTCCCTGGAACTCTCTGAATTCGACATTCAGTACGAGAGCAGGAAAGCCCTGAAAGCACAGGCCCTGGCCGACTTCGTCGCCGAGATGACATCCAACGACATCCCCCCGGGAAAGGAGCACAAGTGGACCATTTTCGTCGACGGAGCCTCCAGCTCGTCCGGAAGCGGCGCAGGGATCCTCCTGGAAAACGAGGAAGGGGTAGTGATCGAGCACTCCTTGGTTCTCTCCTTCCCGACATCAAATAACCAGGCAGAATACGAAGCCCTGCTCGCGGGACTGAGATTGGCCGAGGACCTAGGAGCCCGCGAAGTTCAAATTTACACCGACTCCCAGCTCGTCGCTTCCCAGGTACAGGGAAGCTATCAGGCCAAGAATGACAACCTCATTGAATACTTGAACCTAGTCAAAAAGCACATGGCGAAGTTCGTACGAGCAGAAATCTCTCATGTTCCCCGCGAGCAGAACACGAGGGCGGACATATTGTCCAAACTCGCGAGCACACGAAAGAAAGGCGGGAATAAATCCGTCATCCAGGAATCTCTGGCACGGCCAAGCATCGAATCACCCTCGACTATGGTCGAGGTTCATGCTATCGGGGACGCCACGTCTTGGATGACCCCGGTCTACAATTTCCTCACAAAGGGAGAACTCCCGGCGAACCAGGCCGACGCAACCACGATAAAGCGTCGAGCATGTTCCTACGTTGTTCTCGAACAGAAATTGTACAGAAGGGGATTTTCCATTCCCCTCCTGAAATGCATTGACGAGTCCTCCATCCCCGACGTACTGCGGGAGATACACGAAGGTATCAACGCCCAGCACATGGGCGGTAAATCCTTGGCGAGGAAAGCCCTCCGAGCAGGATACTACTGGCCGACGATGCAACAGGACGCTAAGGAACATGTGAAAAAATGTGACAAGTGCCAGAAGCACGGGGATATGCACCTCGCTCCCCCACACGAGCTGAGCACATTGTCATCCCCATGGCCGTTCGCCTGGTGGGGCATGGACATCCTCGGGCCCTTCGTGCAAGGGACCTATCAGAACAAGTTCCTAATCGTCGCCGTGGATTACTTCACAAAATGGATCGAGGCCGAGGCCCTCGCGAAAATCACCTCACATAACATCCTCCGTTTCTACAAGAGAAACGTGCTCGCCAGGTTCGGAATTCCACAGGCACTGGTGACCGACAACGGCACCCAGTTCACCGACCACGGATTCCGAGACTTCGTCACCAAACTGGGGACCAAACACCACTTCACATCGGTCGAGCACCCTCAGACCAACGGGCAAGCCGAAGCTGCGAACAGAGTCATCCTAAGAGGGCTCAAACGTCGACTCGGCGAAGCCAAAAGAGGATGGGTCGAGGAGCTCCACAGCGTCCTGTGGGCATACCGCACCACACCCCATTCAACGACGGGTGAAACACCATTCCGACTAACGTACGGCACCGAAGCTGTCATCCCAGTCGAAATCATGGAACCATCCCGACGAACGGAGGAACCCCTCGACGAAGAAATGAATGACGAAGCACTAAGGGACGAACTCGACCTAGTCGAGGAAATCCGATCGGGGGCTGCCCTGCGCGAAGCAACCCTAAAACAACGAGTGGCTTTACGCCACAACGACAAGGTCATCAAGCGAGAGTTCGAAATAGGCAGTCTGGTACTACGCAGAAACCAGAAAGACTCCCGCGAAGGGAAGTTGGCCGCGAACTGGGAAGGACCTTACCGCGTCCACGGCACCACGGGTACCGGGGCGTACTACCTCGAGCAGTTAGACGGAGAGCCATTACCAAGACCCTGGAATGCTGCTAAGTTGAAGCAGTACTACAGTTAAAAACTGTCAACACTTAGGACCCTCGACCATAAGCAACCATGCTCGGGCAACGAGGAAAAAGTCCAACTTCGTTTAAGGCCAAGGTACAGGCCGACGCACGACCAAATGGCACGGCATCGCGCGGTAGACGTTGACGATCTATAGTGCCCGACGTGGACAGCTATACCGAGCACCACCGTCGTCGTACCCATAAGGCAGAACACCCAGCTCGCGATGGGCAGTTCACGCCAAGGGCGAATCGTCCCTACGGGCTCCACGCCCGACTGAGCGACCTCGCTCCGAAATACCCGACATTCCATCAAGAATAACGGGACATCTACAAGGGTCAAAACAAAATCTCTCCCCTCGAGCGAAAAACTCAAGCAACCCCGGCCAACCGAAGTTGGGCCGAGGTTGCACGCAAACAGAGTCGAGCATCGATGCTCGCCAAATCGAAGCCGCCTACGGGCACTCCACGGGCCCTGGACGAGCTAAATTCATACAAGCATATTGACGAGCTAAATTCATACAAGCATATGAGTTCATACAAGGGCAGAAAATCCAAAATAAACAAGGTATAAACGCCCGTAGGCAACAAAGTAATATTAAACCGACCAAGAAGGCCGGCGATGTTCATACATGAAATAAACGGGCACGCAGGCCCAAAGAATACAAATTCAAATATCAGGCACGCAGGCCCACCAACCAAAAAATACAAATCAAGCTTCCGTATTATCACCACTGTCGACGCAGGGAGAGTCGGGCGGGGGAATGATCGCGCCACCGACTACCCGATGAGTGTGCCCGATACCCTCGGTGACCAAGCCGGGATTTAGCAACGAGAGCTGGTCGACGGCAGAATTGAACCCGTCTTCCAGGGCACCGACTGCGTCCTCCTCGAGGCTCCGAATATGAGCAATAAACTCAGCCCGACTCTTCAAAGCCATTAGGTCCTCGGGCTCATCTTCAGCGGGTTGTTGAGCAACATTCAGTTCCTCGACCTGCTTGCCCAGGCGTTCGACTTCAGCAGCCAAACGATCCCTATCAGCCCGGAGCAACTCCCCTTCCTCGGTCAACCGCCCCGACTTCTCTTTCTCCAAGGTCAGCGCCTCCCTCTCGGCGTCAAGTACCACGGTCTGCTCTTGGAACATCCCCTCGGAGCGTTCCAGAGCGACCTTCAACTTCCTTGAGCTCGCCGTCAAGGCTGCCTTCTCCCGCTCGAGCTCTTCAACACGAGCAGCGTCCCCTGCGTCTTCAGACAATACCAGAGCCATTTCAGCCATCTTAACCAGCCCGTCCACACTGGCAACCAGCCGCGACCGCCTCTCCTCTTTGGTCATCCTCTTTATGGCCTCGGCTTCATGCGCGACCACGGTCGGAGGAAACCGCTCGAAGAAACCCTCCTCCTCGATGCAAGGGGGAAAGGCAAAGGATTGAACGGGACCGGTATCTTCCCCGACACTTGAACCGCCTTCCACGCGGGTCCTCTTCCTATGGGTCAGAACGGCATCGGCATCAATGACCTCGACATCTGGATCAGACGCCGCCCCTGAGCTCGACGTCGAATCCACCCTCACCGGCGGAGGAACGGCCGTGCTTGGCGGGGGTCCCATTCTCGTCATCTGAGGGCCCGGCACAACCTTCTTGTTTCGCCTGTGGCCGGTCGACAATTTCAGGAGCCTCTCGTGTCGGCTGGCCATCGTACCTGCACGAAGTAAAACAAGTCAGTATCGAGCAAAACGCGTAAATAAATGACAAGTAAATTGCAAACAAACAACCTAACAGGCGGGCTGCCTCCCTATAGGTCGAGCATTCCACCAACGCCTTGGTATCAATCGGGCGAGCCTCGAATATCGGGTAACCGTCCTTGTCGAGGATATCATTCCCCTCCCGTGTAACCCACTGGGCGGGATGAAAACCGTCGACGAAGTTACAGAGAGCCGCATACGCCCGTTGATCCTCCGTGCACATGTCCCCGACTGCAGTGTGGAAGTAGCCGGTTCCATTCTGGAAGTGTCGAGACATCCAGTACACCGGGAACTTAGCCCGACGTCCTAGTACGGGGCTCCCGTCATCGGTCACCATGACCTCCCCGTCATCATCACTGACCGGCCCTTCCTCCTCGAAGAGGGAATCCACAGCAGAGTCAGTGATAGGGTGTACCACATACCACTTATCCTTGAACCCCCTCACAGAGTCCATGTACATCCTAAACAGTCTCCTCGACTGCTTCAAGGACACCCAGCTGTGCTTCCCTCCTCGGGACTGGCGCTGTAGGTGGAAGACCCTAAAGAAGAGAGGGATGGTCGCCCCTATCCTTAAGTAGCGGCACGTCAGCTCAAACGCCCGGATGAAGGCGAGAGAGTTAGGGTGTAGCTGGGACGGGGCCAGCTCCAGATGCGTAAAAACCCCGGTCTCAAAATCTGTGAAGGGCAGCCGCAAACCCAAGTCCTTAAAGGCGATCTCGTACATCGCAAAACTGTAATCCGGGTACATCGAGCAGATTCTGGCAGTGGTCGCAGGCAGCATGACCTCGAAATTCGGTTGAAAGTCGGGCTGGTCCTGCCCCCCTTCAACGACGATGAACGGGTGTCGGTCATCCCGACTGTATATCGACGCCGTCCCCCGAGGCTCGGCGCCCACCCATTCCAGCGACGGGTCGGTCACAGTGTCGATAAGGTTGGCCGACTCGTCGGCACTTTGTTCTTCGCTGTCATGACGACCTGAGGAGCTCGGCTCATCCGCCATGGTTACCTGCAGAGCACGGGAAACCAATCAGATTGAGCATGAAGCCCTATACTCGACATAATCATGTCGTCCATACACTATCACGAGTCCATTTTCACAAGTGGATGCCTCCCCGACTCTCCCGAATCCAGTGTTCGTCCACAAACCAACTGCGCGGCCACTCTTCTAGCATGTCGATCCGAGGTATGAACATGGCGAGCCGCATTATGAAGCCCACGGCCACGACCATAAACATACCGGACACCGTCATGAATCGGGCGCCCAGGATCATGAAGACCCCGGGCAGCTCTGAAGTTTTTCATCTAAAACTAAGAATGTGACGGCCACAAGTACGCGTTTGCCGGCCCTAGACATGAATCTGTCGGGCAAAACACGAGTTTACCGGGCTAATCCCACATTAACGATCCTAAAACATCTACATTTTCCAAGAATCATGCATTCTAAAACAGGAAAATAAGGAAAGTGGATCACTTACTTGGATCAATAATAGGATTCGGCTAGGAAATGAAGAATCTGAGACGGGAAGTCACGGTTGGAGAAGAGTGTTGAGAGTTGCAATGAAGAGAGCACGAAGAACGGAAAACGTATTATGGGGCCCAAGGACCCTATTTATAGTGATGACATGGAATACCAAACGTCACCTCGTTTAGCCACGGACTCCGTCTCCTCGACGCACTGCACCCAACGCAATGATGGCCCTACCCCCCTAGGGTGGCGGCACAATTCCCAAAAGATGCCTCGCGTGCCCGACCAACGTGCCCGGTACGGATCCTCCACGCATCCACCTCCGAGGACGTTCCCGAGCACGACACGAGGAGGCTCCTCGAGGGGCCGCGCCTCCATTCTGGGCACGAGACCTCAGCGACTGAACAAGGTTTCAAGTCATGGCTCCTCGCAAAGGAACCACGACTTGGGGGGCTCCTGTTCTGGACTGGGCCCGACAGGCCCAAAAGCATTACTAAGGCCCAGTCCAATGGGACTCGCTAAGGACCACAACGTCTATGCCCGACACCCTGATGTCCACCTCGACATTCCAGTGTGCCAGCCCACGCGACGAAGTCACGTTCGACAGACTGCCGACCAGCTCTATGCCCTGGCTTCCAGCTCGACATTCGCTGTCCAGCTCGGGGTCTTGGCGCCGAGCTCGACATCATGCTGCACTGCTCGACATGGATTCAAGCTACCTCGCTAGGGCAGACTCAGTCACCATTGCCCCAACGATACTCCGTAAAGACCGCGTCTCTGTCCGCCCGCACTTCACGCACCACATCCAGGGAGGGGACCACGTGCTGATCCCCACTACCCACGTAGGACCTGGCAGTTCCTCCATTGGGCCAAATCCGCCCGGCCCAGTGAAGGAACCTTGGCCCAGCGCTGGGGGCTATAAATACCCTCTGCTTCCAGAGGGTCAGGTAATCTTCAATTCTAACCTCAACTCTATTATCTGCTAGTACTCTCGCTGACTTAAGCATCGGAGTGCCTTGCAGGTACCCCCCCCCTCCTCGTTCAAAAAGCCTTCAGCTCGGAGCAGCCGTGACGGTCCAAACCTCCTGATCAGGTCAGATCACCCCCGATCACATTCGAAAGGAAAACCTTGCTGCCAAAAACATAGATAATGAAACATTTGCATCACTTCAAGAATGTGTGACTAAATCCAGATTCTTACAAATTATGGCCATCATCACATTGAAGTGAAAATCGTTTAACATTCACACGTGGAAGCCTTGTTTGCATCGTCACATGAATGGACATGGTGTCTCTCGTATTTGAAAAGGTTTTGAATGGAAAATCCAAGAGGCAAAAGGTTTGGATGAGTTTGAATTGTTTTTTGAGTTTTATGAAAAGGTGAAATTAATCAAGTTTTAAGGGTCTTTAATGGAATCCAAGAACTCAACCAAAAGCTTAAATTGACCATCACCTAAATGCTATAAAGATAATTTTCACAAGTAAAAACCATCTATGATTCCTCCATTATAGACCAAGCCAGATTCAGTTATTTGTTGTGTTTTGTAGAGTTTTTATATTATGAAAAGTAATTTAAAAAGACACTTGGTGTTGACCACGATTTATTGTGAAATGATTGATGTAAGAAATGGGTTTGGGTATGAACTGATTTGGAAAACGACTTGATTCTTATCAAGCATTTGAACTTATCTTGAAAAAGATTGATTTTATCGTGCATTTGATTAGCAAGAAATATGGTCTAAAATGAATGGCATAAAAGAATGAAGATAAATCACAAGATTAAGGAACATACAAACACACACAAATAGATTGCAAACAATACAAACAATGTCAAGATTATTTCTAAAAGATTAAGAACTAAAAGAAAATCTTTTGTTATTTTTAAATATTTTGATAATATCCTAAGGATACATCTAGAGAAATGTTTCTTTTTCAGAAATTTGAAAAAATATTTACAAAATAAAATAAAAACAATATATATTTTTGTGATATAAAATTTTTTTTTATTAGAAAGGCTATTTATTTTGTTTTTTCTATTTATTGGTGAAAAGAAATATCAAAAATAAATAAAACAAACCTAAGAAAAAATAATTAGATTACATGGGAAGGGATCTGTGCCTTGGTCATAGGTGTTAGAAAGGCCCAAGAAGTGACAAAAAAATCAAATTCAAAACCAAAAAAAGTGGACATGTGCCGGACCAGGTCGACCCAAAATCCACTCCCCCTTTTAGGGTTCAGAACTGGGTTAGAAAACCCTAAGAAATTTCAGCACATTTACTTCATTTCACACACTCTCTCTTTCTAAGACATGGATTCTCTAACTTCCACTTCTCTATCTTTCCTTAACTTTCTCAATATCACCATCTCCTTTATATGATATAAATATTGCCTAAAGTCACTCTAACTTTCCCTCCATAATGTTAGAGGATCATTACCCCTCTTTCTCTTACGATTCCTGTGCTTCATCGTTCTCATAGAAAATTCTAGCAACCAACAACAAAATAATTATCATAACAAGTAAACAACTAACAAATAAAACCCTAACCCCATCAGAAACCCTAAACGAAACTTGATTTCAATATTGTGTTTGATGTTACATACACAAGGCTTTTGCAATGAAAACTAAATAAACAAGAACAAAACAGAAAGTCTGCATAAATACATGTACGTTGCTTCAGTCTCTTTCGTATCTATTTCTGCTTATTCAGTTTGTTTTGAGTTGTTGTGTTAAGTGAGGGGTGTGTGTAGTAGGATTTGAGTATGAGTTAATACTTGGTTGAAGAGATATGAAGGGGTGATGTGTGATGTTTGAGGGGTGAATCGAGAACTTGTTAGAGTTGGATTTGAGTGAACTAGAAGTTTTTGTCTGTAGTGATTATCTAGAAGAGGATGGTATGTTGTATTTGGATTTATATTTGGCAGCTCTACATGTAAGAAAACTTTGAATTTGTATTGATTGCATGTGTTATGTGTATATTTTACAAGGAATGTATGTAGATGAGTTTGGCATGTACATGGATGAGAAGCAAGGTGTGAATTAGTGGAAAGAAGTTATCTTTTTGTATTTTTTTGCTTTTTTGTATATACTGTAAAATGAATGTGTATCATGATGTATTTTTGTTTCTACTGATGCAACCATGGTACTAAACCTTTTGTATCATCCATACTCTCCTATTTTATCAATTAAACAAAAGCATGTTTTTTTTAATAAATGAAATGAAAATCTAATTATTATAGGAAACAAATATTTAAAGAAAACACAAATTATGCAAAATGGATATGGTTTAAAATAAAAAGTGTTTTTAAAAACTAAATGGACATTAAATGGATATAGATAATGAAATGGTTTATAAAGAAAAAATAAAGGATTTAAAAATGGATGGTAAGTGGATATTTGGATACAAAAGTGCGAATTTGGACATGAAAAAACATTTAAATGATATATATATATATATATATATATATATATATATATATATATATATATATATATATATATATATATATATATATATATATATATATATATATATGGGGATAAAAGATAAAGCAAATCATTGTATGACATTTGCTCCTATTCAATAATCATGAGCCATATAGCTTGACAAACTTAGGTCTTTGTGAAATCAACAGCGGAAGATAATTAAATACATAAGGACTCAAACTTTTCCCCTTTGATGTGAATGTAATGGATGCATGGTCTATTTTTTTGTTGTTTTTTGACTGGTGATATGATATGAGAGAGGGATTCATTGGGGATTATGGAAAATTAATGGCAATGGAGACTTTATGGTGGATTGAATGAGATGAAATAAAAGTACTCACTTGGGAAACACAAGATACTTTTGTAGATCTATCAGGGTGAGAGGAAATATCCAAGAATATTCGAAATGAAAGGGCTAAACCCTGTAAAGATAGTAGAGACATCCAAGAATGACATTGGAGGGAAACAAACTACAACTAAGTAAGGTCAGAAGGTACATCAAAGACATCCAATAATGGAATTGGATGGGATGGAGCTACAACTTTGGAAAATTCATCAAACACAAGTTTGAAGATACATCAAAGACATCCAAGAAAAAAATTTGATGGAAACAAACTACAATTTTGGAAAATACGTCAGCAACATCAAAGAATAGCATTGGATGGAACGAAGAAAGGGAATCAAAGACATACAAGAATAGCATTGGATCGAAACAAACTGAAACTTTGGTAAATACATCAGCGACATCCAAGAATAACATTGGATGAAGGGTAATACATAAACTACATCCAATAATAACATTAGATAGAGGGGAATATATCAGTAACATTCAAGAGTAGCATTGGATGAAGGTGATAAATACTATGGAAAATACATCAAAAACATCCAAGAACGACATTGGATGAAAATGAGAATTTATGACATCCAAGAATGGACATGGATGAAAAAAACAAACAAGACATCTAATAACGGCGTTGGATAAAAAGGGGAAACAATCAGGGACATCCAAGAATGGAATTGTATGGAAGGGAGAAACACTCTAGAAAATACATAATAAACATCCAAGAATAGAATTGGGTTTTCAAAACTTTTCCGTTTTGAAAAAATATTTGATAAAACTATGAAAGAATATATAATGCTAGAAATATAAAGAGACACATTCAGATTATCCAAGTTCACCTTCAACAAGGCTACATCTTGTCCACCCTCCTCATATGATTTTTCCTTCAACAAGGACTTAATCAAACAATCTCAACAGATTACGTATGCACGGGCTATCCGCCAGTGACTAACAACACAATGATCATACAGTTAGTGATCCTTTAAGAATTTTGACCTACTCGGTCCTCTAAGAGATATAACAATCATTGACCCGCCAAGGATTCTAACCTACACGGTCCCTTAGAAAGGATTTTATCTACATATCTTCAATCGATCACTTGAGGTAACACCAATTCTAGAACAAATTGTTTCTGGAGATTACAAGAATGCTTCTTAACAAGAAGATTACTCCTAGTTTAAGTACACGATAAAACACAAAAGTGTTTATCAAGATATGAGCAACAAATCATTACTTTTACATAATTCTACAAAGATAAATATAGTCTAAGTTGGAGTGCAACATCTTGCAGTCTTCTTTATCTTCATCTTCGTCTTCTTCTTCTTCTTCTTCCTTTTCATATCTTCTTTTTATCTCTCATTCTTTGTGTTTGTGGACTTCATTGTCGTCAATATCGTCAACTTTGTGAAGTTGCAATTACTCCACTGATCTTCTTATATATCCTTCATAAAAAGAGCCGTTGTAAGGATAAAAAAAGTCATTTCTCCTTCCAACCGTTGATTCCCAATTGATAGATTTAAGATAGGTTTGGAATAGTCCGGCACATCACTTTCCTTAGCGTCTGCTTGCAGTTGTGAGCATAAGATCGTGGGAGACAACTTTTGTGAATAGTACAACCAATATTATAATAATGGAATTTGGGGTATAATTTTTGTATTGTATTCTTCTTGACTAAGTTTCTGATGATGTACTTCTGATTATGAATTATTAAGCATGGAAGAGATTGTTAGAACAAGATTTAGTTCTGCAATATTATCTTCGAGTTTTGATGATAACAAATGAGTATGTTTGTATGAACAATTTTGATACTGTAATATTTGTTATAGTTGAGTACTTAACAAACAAGTTCTGCTTCTGATGGATGGTGTGGCCAAGACATTAGAAGAGAATTAGTTTCGCTTATGCATTACACAAGTTCTGTTGAATAGTAGCAAGACACTCTAAAAGGATCTGAAGTGTAAGATCTGATGTTTGTCTAAAGAAACCAGTAAGAAGATCTGAAGACAGAAGTTGCTACTTAAGTCCAGGTGCTGAAGACTCATGTTTCTGAAGACAACAAGTTCTAAAGAAACTGTCAGAAGATCTGAAGACATAAGTTTCTACTAAACTCCAGATGCTGAAGACTGAAGTTTCTAAAGACCCAAAGTTCTAAAGGTAAGGGTTCTAAAGACCAAGTGCTAAAGAATCTAAAGACAGAAGTTCTAAATATTCTAAAGACTTGAAGTTCTAAAGACCCAAGATTTCAAGAAAAGTTTCTCACAACCAAGTGTTGGAGACTCTGAAGACGCAGTTCTGAAGACTTGAAGTTCTGATGACCTTGTGTTATGTTATCACTTCTAAACTCATGCTCGTAGAAGCCTCTGAAGTGCAGAAGGAAAAAAGATAACATTAACGTGTTACAAATAGTACATGGTATAACCAACATTTCATTCCACTACCATGAAAGGACTGACGTGTTATACGATTTTATCCCCCACGTTATTGTTCATGCTTCCAATGTTTCTGGAAATCCCAAGAGTACCCCTCAACGAATATTTTCTTTTATTGGCTATATAAAGGCTTGAAGACTAAGAGAGAAAGCTGCAAATCAATGAAATATTCACGCGCAAACGCTTGTCATAGCTTTCATATTCTCAAGTCAATGTTCCTAAAGTAGTTTACATATTCATCTTGTGTAGAAGCAATATTCTTTTAAACAAAACTTGTATTCAAACGGTTGTTTGATTTTCCTTAAGGGATTGGGTACGCATGTATTCTTAAGAAGTCTAGGATTTGCGAGTTTTAGAGGTTTTTAGTCACTTGCGGGTAGCTTGTGCATTGTAATAATTAGATTAATTATTGTTTGATATTCCTTAAGGGATAGGGTTGGTTTGTATCCTTAAGAAGTCTTTGACATGCGAGTCTTAGAGGTTGTTAGTCACTTGCGAGTGGCTTGTGAAAATTGTAATTAGTTTGGTTATAGTGAATTAAGTCCTCGATTAAGTGAGACAAAATCGCCTTGGCGTTTGGAATAGACTAGCTTGATATTTTTCAAGTGAACAAGTATAAACATACATTATTCTTTACTTACTGTTCTTACTTATTGTCATTATTAAGAGTTAAGGAAAAAGGATTTTACCTTTAAGGGGAATATTCTTAAAGAAAAGTTTTTGTTTTAAAAACTAAATTTACCCCCCCCCCCCTTTCTCGTGTTTTCACACCTTCAATTGGCATCATAGCTCCGATTCTGAGGAGATAAAAAGTTTGAATTTGTATAAACACTTAACAATGTCCAGTACCGATCCATTGTGTGTGAAAAACCAATGGCTACATCTACTTCCATTGTTGATAATAGGGATAATGATAGAGATCACCATTGTTCAAAACCTCTTATGTTTAATGGGGAGAAACTTTACTATTTGAAGGATAGAATAGAAAGTTATTTTCTGGCATATGACTTAGATCTATGGGACTTGATATTTGATGGCTACACTAACCCAGTAGACGATAAAGGTCATAAGATTGCAAGAAGTGAAATGAAAGAAGCACATAAGAAAGTATGTAGAAATCACTACAAAGCAGGAACCATTCTTCTAAGTTCTATTACATATAATGAATATGAGAAAACCATATATAGAGAGACTGCAAAGTCTATCTTTCATTCTCTTCAGATGACACATAAAGGAAACACACAAGTAAAAGAAACAAAGGCTCTAGACTTAATTCAAAAATATGAAGCCTTCAAGATGGAAGACAACGAATCGATGGAAACGATGTTTTCAAGATTTCAGACTCTTGTGGTAGGACTTAAGGTTATGAATAAAGGTTACTCCACCACAGATCATGTTAAAAATATTATTACAAGTCTACCTATAAACTGGAGAAACTGATAACTTCTTTAAAATTGGCAAAGGATCTGAACAACACCTTTCTTGAGGAGCTGATTAGCTCTTTAAGAATTTATGAAATAGATATGGAACATGATGGACCTCAAAAAAGGGTAAAATTAGTTGCTCTAACGTCTACTTCTGGAAAAACCAAGGCTTTTCAAGCTAAGGAAGGATCAGGAGAATTTGAAGAAGATTCAAATGATGATTAACTCTCTCTGATATCCAGAAGAATAAGTCAAATCTGGATGCATAGATAAAGCAAGTTCAAAGGTCAACGAAGGACATATGGAAGATATGAATCTAGTTCCGGTTAGAGGAATGCTTTTGGAAAAAAAGTTATTTACTTTTAATGTAACGAGCCTGGACATTACAAAAATGATTTTCTAAAGCTTAATAAAGACAAGAAGCCTAAGAAGGCTCACAAAACTAAATAGGGTCTCATGGCAACATGGGATGATTTAGAATCAAAATATGAAGATTCTGATGAAGAGCGTGCAAACATGGCATTCATGGGCAGGACCAGCAAGGGAGAGAACATTAGAAGACGAACTAACAATTAACTATGAGTCAGACTCAGAAGATGACAAATAAGTACTTTCTTACTTATCTTGTTCTGAACTGAAAATTAGTTTATCTCAATTAATGTAATGCTATCAATTTCTTCTAAGTAAACACAAAATCTTGAAAAAGTGTTTTGTAGCTACTTATGAGAACACTACTATAGATGAGCAAAATATTTATGACTTAAACGAAAAACTATTTGTTTTAGAAAAATCAAACTTCGCTTCAAAAGTATAGTGTCTAGATTAGAAGAAGAGATTTTCTCTAATACATCTATTGCTGATGAAGTAATTAGATATGATAGAGCTTTTCAACACTTCCTTACTAAAAGCATAGATAGAAGAAAAATGGCTTCAATGATCTATGGTGTTAGTAGAAATTGAAGCAGAGGCTTGGGATATTCATGACCATCAAAGAAAATTGATGAGACTCTAAATGTCAAACCAAAACCTCTTTCTGAACATTTTGTGCTTGCTGGCACATATTTGAAATATCCAAAACAAGAAGGTTCTGATACTACTATAGCATAAACACAGACACAAAAGGAAACTTCTAAACCAAAGTATCATGCACAAATTTCACATGATTATCCTGTTGCACAAAAGTTCAAAGGTGTCAGAACCTTTGTAACTTCTAACAAGAGAGGACCCAGAAAATGGGTACCCAAAGCTAAGATAATCTATGTTGCAGATGTTCTTGATGGCGCAACAGAAACACCAATTATGACACCTGGACAATGGATGCTTGCAACACATGATGAGTGAAAGGAATATGTTCCAAGATTTGGAACTTAAGTCTGGAGGCCTGGATAGTGTCAGAAGAAACCAAAAAAGAAAGATTATTCACTCTGAAATTCTTGTAATCCAAGATGGTATTGTCAAAACAAGACCATACTTTAAATCTTCTGGAGAAATTCTTCCGAGCCTTAACGATCTTGCTTGTGCCAGCTCATCTTTGGAATAAATTATGGATTATGAATATTATCTAAAGAATAAGCTGATAGACTATTAGACTTCTATGAGTAATGTTTTTATTCTATTTAAACCTTATTACTACTATTTCTTTCATAACCTCAGTAATCAGAAGATGTTTCGGTCAAAAATGTCTTTAATTTGATGGAAACTTTTTGGTTCTCCAGACTCTGAGGATATCAAACGTGTCACTTAGTTAGATTTATTGATTAACGTGTGTAACCATTGGTTATGCTTAATCATCACATGCTATCCAATCTATGCAATGAGTAGTGTGCGTATTTCATAGAATTTGATTGATATCATAATTATTACTTTCATTTAGTGCTCCTAATTAATATGTTTAACTAGATTCATTTTTATTTTATTTTCTCTCACGTCTCAAACACTATAAATCACACATGTCAATTCACTTCCACACTTTAGAAACCATAAACCCTCTTTTTCTCTCAAACTATTAAATAAGTTATCTGTGTTCATCAACTTCATCAACGCTCTTCATAAAAAATCATCAACGTTGTCAACAACCTTCATCATCTTCAACATGACAAATGCTCAACAAAAAGAAGTTGTTGAGTTTGCCAAAGAAATAAAATAAGCCCTAAATCATTATGGGCCGTCTTCTTTAACTATTCCAACCATTTCTTATTCTCCTATGTTAACTGGCTCATCTTCTCTATCAGTTATTGATAAACACCACATAACACATAAATTTGTTCAAGATCACTGTAATCTAAGACCACATGAGTTAAATATAATTCATGAATATATGGTGGACTTCAATAACCTTTCCACAAATAGTACAAACTAATTGCTGACTTAAATGCTCAAGGATGATAGCACTATTTCATGCGTCTTCATGATCCTATTTATGATTCTTTGGTTAAGGATTTCTAGATTCCAGCAGATTGTGACAATCTTAATGTAGTTGCTCATGTGCTGGTTCTGAAAACTGTCATTATTGAAAAGTCTATTACTAATATTCTGGGCATGCAACACCTTGAAGGAAAACGAATTTATAAGATGAATATAAAATCTACATTTGTGAAGGAGACGATTAACAATGCCCTCTTCAAGAAATACTCTCTTGAGAAAACTGAGTATTAAAGTAAAGATCTCCATGATGAACTTAGAATCTAGAACAAAATCATTCTAAATTTTATCAACCCCAAACCTTCATCCAGTTCTTTTGACTATTTCAATGTTAATCAAATCTTCTATTTTATTATTTGAGAGTCTCTATTTTAAAAACCAGAACATTTGATGATCCCAAAAAGAAGGTTTCCAACTATATTCCTTTTGGACGTGTCATCACTAACATCGAGGTAGAAATTAGCTTGATGAAAACTCTGGTAGAAGAAGCTAAGCTTACAGAGGATCTGGCCTCTAGTCTTGGAGATTCCTCCAATGAATAAACTTTGAATAATATGAGGCTAATACAGGAAGTCACTGCTAAATCTCTAATTGTTCCACCTCAAAGCATCAGAATCACAAGAATTCTTGTGAATAAATACCCTTTGATTTCCAAGGGAGATAAGATATCTAGCATTGCTATCTACTTCAAAATGATGGAAGTAGAAGAATATGACATGTCCAGTTTCAACTATTCTGATTTACCTCCTGCTCAAGAGTATGATGACTCTTCTAGAGGTAAAAGGAAGAAGAATTCAGAAGCTTTTGAACCTGAAAAGAAGAAGAAGAAGAAGTCTAGAACTTCTAAGACTGCGACTCTAGTTGTTTATCCAAAAATAACTACTAAGTATGTTATTTCTACATTTGTACCTACTTCATTGACTACTTCTAATTTTGTTAATGAATTTTCATTCACAATCTCCACTTCACAAATTAATCATCTTCCACCATTTACCAAAATTATTCCCGTTTCTGATCTTGTTTCCTTTAACTACGGAAACTTTTGTTTCTGAATCTGTATCTACAATGTTACCTGAAATAACAAATTCTTCTACCCGAAACATCATAACCACTTTTGACCTTGCAACCACACTTGTTTCCAACTTACTTTCATTCATCTCTACACCCATACCATCTCAACCCATCTCTATCTTCTCTTCCCCATTTGTCATATCGTTATCACAAATCATCATATCTCAACCTTTATTAGAAACTCTTATTATTTATGATCCTTGTCAAAATATTTATGTTGCCTTTCATCACCATCAATCACTCAAAACTCTCAAAATCATGACCTTCAAACATCTTTTGTTCCTGAAATGTCTTAGAGAACAATCTCTAATGATCTTGAGGCCCTTGCAATCCCAACAACTAAATCATTCTCTATATATAATCTTTTCGATCTAACTGAACAACTTAATCAAACTGAACCTGTAACTTCTGAAGTCATTCCTTCGGAAAAGGACCTAGCCATGGTTGTCTATGAAAAATTTGTTCCAAAAACCTTCGATGAATGCATTGACATTTTTAGAACTAAGGCTATGAAAAGAGTTGTGAAGTTAAGGACACAAGCAAGTACAAGTACTGAACCTCAGGACATGGATGGTGCTTGGAAAAAGTTTCAGAAGTGGATGACTTCTGAGGTTGAACGAATGAATTATTTTGCTGAAGCATCCATAATTAGGGATGTTGAAATAGTAACTGAAAGAAAAGACACAAAATGAAGAGTCAAATATGTTGAACTACTTAATGCAAAACAAAAAGAAGCTGAAGAAGCCAGATTGGCTAAACAAGAAGAAGAAGCTGCTAAGGCCAAAGAAGATGCTCTTGTTGTTTCGTCTTTTGATCCTGACATTGCGCATTCGGAAAACACAATTGTCGAGATTAGAGGAGAACAACAGGTGTTCAGGGAAAGTATTATTGAATAGAAGGTTGTCAATGAGAATGTTTATAACATGCTACAGTTGATTCCATAAAAGATTTCTGCTCCTACTCCTGCTCCTGAACCCCAGGCTCTAGGACTTTCTTTTTCCTTTTGCTTATGAATCATAGGACTATGTTTTACTTCTTATGTTTTCTTTTCTGACTTATGATATTCTAAATGAAGTTTGTTTTACTTCTTTATCTTGTTATTTCTTCTAGTTTTAATGTTTTCCACACATAATTACCTTTTTGATAATGACAAAAAGGGGGAGTAATTTAATGAACGTGATTTTGATTTCAATAATCAAGTTTTGGAAAATATTCTCTGAAAAGATCTGCTTAAATTCTAACTCAGCTAAACTCTTGTTTATGTTAGAATTGTTTTTTTTATTCAAGAAATGAGAACACTAATTAATGACTAAGATCTGAAAGCATTGTTCAAGGCTTATGTCTAACCTATTGGCTTCAGACTCTGAAGATGTTTTTCAATTCATAATCAGACTCTAAGAAGTGAAATCTGAAATCAGAATCCAAAAAATTGAGAATCTGAAAGCTGTCTTAGTGACATTAAAGTTTCAAAGATTTCAATTTGATTTCATTCTCATTGGCATCTAAAGTCAAGATTCAATAAAAAGAAGTTCTATGAAATAAAGATCTCAAATTTTCCATTGTCATCAAGATCTCAATTTTTTCATTGGCATCCAAAGTCAAAACCCTCAAGATCTTGATATCTGATCTATTGGAACCAGGGGTGTTTTATTTAAATGGTTCAGAGTCAGGATACTAGATCTTGATCAAGTCATTGACTCAGGACGAGCATGATAAAAAGGATAAGATTTGGTTCTGCAATATTATCTCTGAGTTTTGATGATAATAAATGAGTATGTTTGTATGAACAATTTTGATACTCTAATGTTTGTTATTATGGAGTACTTAACAAATAGATTCTGCTTCTGATGGATGGCGTGGCCAAGACATTAGAAGAAAATTAGTTCCGCTTCTTTGCTACACAAGTTTTGTTGAATAGTAGGAAGACAAGATAGAAGTCTCTGAAGTGTAAGCTCTAATGTTTGTTTAAAGAAACTAGTAAGAAGATCTGAAGACAGAAGTTGCTACTTAAGTCCAGATGTTGAAGAATCATGTTTCTGAAGACAACGGGATCTAAAGAAACAGTCAAAAGATCTGAAGATAGAAGTTTCTACTGAAGTTCAGATGCTGAAGACTCAAGTTTCTAAAGACACAAGGTTTAAAGAAAATGTTCTCACAACCAAGTGCTGATGATTATGAAGACACAGTTCTGAAGACTATGAAGACTTAAAGTTCTGATGACCTTGTGTTATGTTCTCGATTCTAAACTCATGCTCGCAAAAGCCTCTAAAGTGCAAATAGAAAGAAGATAACATTAACATGGTACAACCAACATTTCATTCCAATACCATGAAAGGAAAGACACGTTACACGATATTGTCCCCCATGTTACAGTTTAAGTTACCAATGTTTCTAGAAATCCCATTTGTCAAACCTTCTCCATAAGGCTTTTACTTTAGACCAATTGTTGCTTGAACCATACTTTCCTTTAAGTCTGTTCACTTTTCTTTCAGCATTGATTTTAATCTGAGATAGGTTTCCATCAAAATCAAGATCAAGAACAGTGTCAATGGAGATCTGATGAATAGGAGAGGTTTGTCCATCAGGATAAATTTCGTTTTCAATAGAATCTAGTGGGTTGTTCATGATAGGAGCATTGTTTGGGTTGGATAATCCAAGAGTAGATCCTTTAATAGGAATTTCTTCAGATGTCACAAATGGAATGATGGTTTAGATTGAAGTGGTATAAGGATGAACAATTTCTAGAGAATTGGTGATGAGTGTAACACATAGAAGAACAACTGATGGAGAACCAGCTGATTTTGAGATGATAGTTGTTGTGGAAATGGAACTTTGAGAGAATTGTGGTAGTGATTTGGATTTTTTGGTAGGAGATGTCTTTTCAAATGGTGATGGAATGGCGGTATTTGTAACTGTGGTCGAAATTGATGGAGGAGGTGGAGGAATTGATGAGGAAGCTAGGTTTGTATTGGAGTTTGTAGTAGTGGTTTTTATTTCATTTGTGGTATCAGGATTTTGATTTGTGATATTCAAGGATTTTCTGGCTCTTATGTTATAACAGTTTTCAACTTCTCGACCCTGGATTTCTTTTAAGGTGAGCTGGTTTTTCTTTTGAGGTTTTCAGAAGATTTTTCTCGAGCTGCATCATACTCTTTTGCAGTGATGTCAGTTCGTTCAACTTCAATTCCACTAAGATATGCTTCAAGGTCACTAGATGCAAAATCTTTGTATAGTGAGGATATCCATCTACTGGTGTATTTTGAGCTTTAATGCTCTAAGGATATGTAGATATTCTTGAGGGAATAAATTCCTAACCTTTTTCTACTACACTCATATATCTCATATTTGTCCCATTAAAAGATTTTCCAGTTTTAGTGACTAAGTCTTTGACAAGACTCTATGAAATAAGATGTTCCACTACACTACTCTCAACAATAATATCTAAAATTAATCTTCCAAATGAAATGTAATCATTTTTAGATATTCCATTATCTCTGGTTTCTATAATAGTATCTTTCCGATAGTTGAAGAGAATAGATCGAAGATTTACACTAGTTCCCTTCAACAGAGAAAAAATAATTAACTTTTGTTCATCGTTCATATAGTCTACTGAACTGTTACTTGGTCTAGGATGAACGCAACCAAGGATAATCCTGATCCATACACCAAGATTATTAGGGAGAATCATGACTTTAGAGGGTATCTTTCATGTAGTAAGATTTACCGCTTGCTAAGTGAAGATAACAGGAATTACAAAATTTATTAGATAATTTAATTTTGAATTGATGCGATGAACCACTATTCCTTTTGCTTCCTCCACTCCAAGAAAAATAGAAATTGATTTCACAGTGATAACAACCTTCATACCCATAACATATGAAACAATGCATTTTCATTTTCTTCAGCAAATTTCTAAAATTCCCTTACAATGTTTGAATAGATAGGACCATAAAGACAGTTGAAGTGATTGCTCCATCCTTGAAGGTTCAGTTGTTCAGTGAGATCGATAGTGTTGTTTTACGGATTCTTAAAGTCTACTAGTAGTTGTTGTAGAACTTAAATTTTATCTACCAGAGAAGAAAAATGAACCCCCTGTAGATGATTAAGAATATGATCTTCGTGTTATCGAGTTGAAGATAAGGACTGTTGCATTGTTGTAAGTGATTTTATGTAGAACTTGAAAACACTCGATGATGAGATTTTTATTTAGAAACTAAATTATAAGCAAGGTTGCACGCTTGTTCTTTATGAGCATCCATGAGTGAAAAGTTTCAGAGAAAAACATTTCTCTAGGGTTTTGAAAATGGTAAATATGAAAAGTGAAAAATTGCAGTGTGTGATGGTGAATAACTTTAAGAAAATGAAATAAGTTAAATGATTTCTAAATTTAAGAAAAAAGAATCGAGTGGGAGTGTAATGCTGATTTTTAACCTAATCTCAATAAAATCCCATTGTTAAAGATGTCAATCAATCGGCGCATTTATTACTACCTTAACAAGTGTCACAATAAATCACGGGGACACATTTGAAAAATATGTAAGGAAAATATATTAATTAAGAATAAAGATATTTCTAACTAAATATAATAAAAAAATATGTAAGTAATAAGAGTTAGAAAGATCTGTCTAATTAAGAAGATAATTTTGTATTCTTATTTCCTTGGATTCTGATGGTTCTTCTACGCAATTGTACTTGTTTCTGATCCTTTTGATGAGATCATCAATTTCTTCTTGATGAATTTTATCATAACCTTTCATACATACCACTTGACTTGCCCCTTGATGAGTGATTAGAGATAGTTGTCATAATATTATTTATACATTTTCATGGAAAATTATTCTTGTTATGACAATAGGCTTTTTCTTCTGAAGTGACTCCATCGAAAACACGGTTTGATTATCTTTTCCTAAACTGATGAGTTTATATCATGTTTCAGTGTAATCTTATCTCTTCCTTGGTTTCATTAGTTTCCTTGTATGAGTCCAAAGTGATAGTCTGATAACTATCAAAACCTTTTTGAAACCAATTTGAAGGTTTAAGAAGAGTATCCTTATGCTGAGGTTATCTAGATTAACTAAATCACAATTTTTGTATTGAAGATTTCACACACGAATTTTAGCCTTTGTCTTCATGACTAGAGTTTGCTTTTATCAGATTATGATTTGGACAACAATGGATCTGATTTTGATACACACTTTTACGCTTCTGAGAGCTGATGACTCCTTCTTCTAGAGTTGATCCGTCTAAAGTTTATTTTACATGCATAGTCCTCATTTCTTCTATAAGCCTCTAATACCTTCTTCTTTGATTTGTTCAGCTAGTTGCTGAAAGAATATCTTTTGATGCATCTTGTTCTTGATATTTATGAGTCACTTTAAGAACCATGATTCGTTTTCTGATAAAACTGAATGTTTGAAATTTGTCCTTATTTCTAATATTTAAATCTATAACATTCATAATTTTTCTATTACTGAATCTCTCTACACGGTTAAGTGTTTGATTCAAAAAATAAATAACAAAGCCGAGCTCCAATACTAATTAAAGGTAGAGAAAAACACAAGAAAGGGGGGGGGGGTTTAAATTGGGTTTCTAAAACTTTTCCCTTTTGAAAAACTATTTTATAAAACTATTTTATAAAACTATGAAAGAATATAGAATGCTAGAAATATAAAGAGACACATTCAGTTTATCCAAGTTCACCTTCAACAAAACAACATCTTGTCCACCCTCCTCAGATGATTTTGCATTCAACAAGGACTTAATCCACTAATCTCAACACATTACAGATGCGCGGGCTACCCGCTAGTGACTAAAAACTTAATGACCATACAATTAATGATCCGTTAAGAATTCTGACCTAACCAGTCCCTTAAGAGATATAATGAACACTGACCCCTCAAGGATTCTGACCTACCCATTCCCTTAAAAAGGATTTTATCTACAATGACCAGCTGTAAAATTCTTCTTAAGTATATAGATCTTCACTCGATCACTTGTGGCAACACCAATTCTAAAAAGTATTGTTTTTGGAGATTACAAGAATGCTTCTTAACAACCAGATTACTCTTAGTTTAAGTGCATGATAAAAGACAATAATGTTTAGCCAATATGAGAAACAACTCCTTACTTTTACATAATTAAACAAAGATGAATATAATCTAAGTTTGAGTGCAACATCTTGTAATCTTCTTCATATTCTTTTTCTTTTTCTTCTTTATTTTCATATCTTCTTTTTATCTCTCGTTCTCTGTGTTGGTGGAATTCATCGTTGCCAATATCGTTGACTTCGTCAAGTTGTAATTACTCCATTGATCTTCTTATATACCCTTCAACAAAAGAGTCTTTGTAAGGATAGAAAAGTCCTTTTTCCTTCCATCAGTTGATTCCCAACTTATAGATTTAAGAGAGGTTTGGAATAGTATAAAACATCACTTTCCTTAGCATGCTACCTGCATTTGTTAGCATAAGATCGTGGGAGATAACTTATGTGAATAGTACAACCAATATTATCATATTGGAATTTGTGGTGTATAGTTTTTACTATATTCTTCTTGACTAAGTTTCTTGATCTTTTATATTCTGATGATGTACTTATGATTTTGAAATATTAACCTTGGAAGAGATCAATTACTTTGTCTTTGTAATTCTGATGAATAAAAAATGAGTAGTTCATAAACTACTTTGTTGTTGTAGCATAGGAACACCAGATATGTCAGAACCATGACTTGTCTTCAGAAATAATAGCAACATCTTTTCTAAAACACGAAGCTTGACTTCTGTTCTTAGAACTAGTCCTAAATTTGATCTTGAATTCAAATAATCAGCTTTCCTGAGCTGCATTTATGATTTGTGATTTCTTAAGCAACAACTTATATCATTACATATGATTTTAACATTGAATTCTTTCTTTCTGATCTCTTGAATTTTGATCTTTGAATTAAGATGAAAGCAACAACTTATGCCAACTACATCTTAGTTTTTGATCTTGAATTATTTCCTTTCAGATCTCTCGAATTATGATCTTTGGATTGAGCTGGAAGCAACAACTTATATCAGCTATATATTAGTTTCTGATCATGAATTATTTCTTTCTGATATCTGAGATCTTCATTTCTGATATCTTGAGATCATCAATTCTAAGATCTGATTTCTAATATCTTTGTTTCTGACAATCTTTATTTCTGATATCTTCATTCATGATATTGAGCTGTAAACAAAAGCTTTTATCAACTACTTAATTGATTTTAGATATCTTGACTTCATAGCTCTTGATTTAGATGCTGAGTTGATCTTTGAATCTTGAATTATTAGCTCTTTGATTTATGATATTTTGAATCTTGAGCTCTTCTTAGAAACTCATTGAGATTCTTTTCTTGTTGAACATTCAGCATTCAACAGAACTACTGGTATTTCATTAGAAACGAACTCAATGGTTCTTCTTTTAAGTGATAAAGTGATTTTGATGATATCTTGATTAAGACTATTCTAAATTCTAATATGTGCACACTTAATGAAACCGTTAGAACTAAAGTTGTTCTTCATAAAATATATGCATTGTTATCATCAACATATATATTATTAAACACAGACCCAAATCTTTTTCTAACAATGTCTTCTTAGGATGATAATGATTTTTTTTTTTTGCTTTATTCTCTTTTTCCTTGTTGGATTAGTCACTTGCCTGAACAAAGATAGTTTTACTAGTGTACTTGGTTTGTTAAAAATAGAATAACCAAGTCCACTTTTATAATTGAAATATCTTTGTTGACTAAGGACACCATCCAAACCAATTTGTCCTTTTTTATATCTTTCAAGAACTCTTTTTAATTGGAAAATTTGAAAATAAAATGAATCACACTCTTTCCATGTATGATTTTGTTTTTCCTATTCAAGAAAACTTTGTTTTTCAACTTCAAAATTCTTTTCAATTGTGTCAATATTTTCTTCAAGAGATAAAATATGTTTCTTTATGATTGAAATAGTTTCATACAAAATCTTACATTCATTAAATATTTCATCAATAGCATTTAGAGCGTCATTATCATAAGAAGAAATTTCATTACTAACCTCTTATTCTTCATCATAAGAATGATATGTTGCTATCAATGCAAGATTTACATGTTCTTCATCTGAAGATTAAATAATGTCATTGTCATCCCATACTACATATACATTCTTTGGCCTTTTATCCTTCTTCATTTTAAGTATTTATTCTTCTTTTCAAGTATACGACATTCAGTTTTAACATGTATTTTTCTTCACATTCAAAGCATGTAATTCCTTGATGGTTCTTCCCCTTTAATGATCTCCATTTTTTCTTTCTTTTCTTAGAAACTTTTCAAACTTCTTGATAAGATCATCATCTTCTTCACCAGTGGACTCATCCTCTTGATTTCTATCATGTTGTTTGACTCTTTTCTTTAAGGAAATGACTTTTGAATCTTTTACTTGAATCATACACTTTTCAAGTCTTCCAAGTTTCGTCTCATATTCTTAAAGTTTTCCAAAAAATGTTGTAGAAGTAATTTTAGATAGATTTCTCTTCTCGAATATTGCCGTCACTTTTTGTTGCCATTCCTTGGTTAAAGATCTAAGAACTTTAAGATTTAATCCACTGGTAGTAAGAGTCTGACCAAGTGTTTTCAAGTGAAATGTAAAATTCACAAATCTTTTCTGCAAGTCGAGGATATACTCTCAAGGCTACATTAAGAATAACTCATACTCTTGACTCAAAGAGTTTAATCTTAACCTTTTAACTTCAGGGGTTCATTCATGAGTTTCCACCAATGTATCCCATTTTTCCTTTTTTCTTGTGCATGCCAAAATATGAATAAGTTCATTCATGCTATGTGCACCTTGAAGAAGATTTATTGTTTTCTTGTCGTAGAGAAAATTTTCTCATCATCTTCATTCCATGAGCTTTCGGGCCTTGCGGTGCCAATTCCATTAACAACACTAGTAGGAACGAAAGGACCATATACAACTACTTTCCAAACTTACTTTCCTTGATATTCTAGATGTCCCTTCATACAGATTTTCAAAATTTCAAAGTATTCACCAAAAAACAAAGGAGGCTTGTTATTGCTACCACGTCTTTTAAAACCAAATTTGAATTTGCAGAAGCCATGCTGAATCTTTAGGAACAAGTTTCCTATAACATGCTCGGATGCCAATTGTAAGTATTAAGTGCGCCTAAGAGAGGGGTGAATTATGTACTTTAAAATAATGGTTTTATGGACATGAGTTGTTCTTATTTTCTAGTTTGGTGCAAGATTTAGAGAGCAATAATGTACATAAAAATTAAAGATCGCAAGGATGTATCCTAGTTCCCTTCATAATCTGAAGGTACTTCTAGCCCCCTTTCAACACGAAAGAGATTATATTATTCTTAGATCTCTACACAAGACAATATATCCTTTCTATCCAAGACTCTAACCAATAACCAAGGCAACAACACCTTAAACCAACCAAGTTTAAATGAGAACAATCCTCTCAAAATCAACTCTCATTCTTCCAAAAATCCTATATAGAAAGGAAACAAACAAACCAAGTACAATAACAAAACAATCCTTTCTTTTCTACTCTCTTGTTTCCAAAAATCCTAGACAACAAGTAAACACACCTAATATCAAACAATCATTTATACTTAGGAATTTATTAGAATAAATGATGAATAAAGATGTAGAGAAATTATCACTTTTATAATCTTAAGAGATATATCCATGTAATTGATCTTCCCTTCCAATGACAATAACTCATAAACACTAGACGGTTAGAATGCTTAAGAATTTTCTGGTTTAGATGATGTAAATGTGTGCAGAAAAATTCTTGAATAAAAGTTGATATACTTGAAATATGAATTTTGACAGTTTAATAGTTTTATTGGAATATGTGATTTTGAATTATGAATTTCATGTATTTATAAGTGCATAACAACTCTATGAATCATGGTAAAGTTTGAGACATTTTCAAGAATGTTTGAAAAAGTTTAGAATAACACAGGTTCATGAAAAGACATAATTTTGAATTATGTATACTACTTATTAAGTCAAGTTTAACATCCCTGACTTAACAAATGTTGAACGTTTTTTGAATTTCAAATAATTTTTCAAAATCTGACAGTATGTAATTGATTTACACAATAATGCAAATAAATTTGCACAATTAAAAACTTGAAAAATATGCCTAAGACTTTATGTTATGACAAATAATAAGTTAAGCAATGAGTGTTTGATTACTTGAGCATCTAAGACTTTAGTGAAGATGATATTGTCATTATACCTTCTTGAAATGTAAAAGCTTGAATCCAAAGTCTTGAATCATGATT
This sequence comes from Vicia faba, assembly GCA_948472305.1. Classification (NCBI taxonomy): domain Eukaryota; kingdom Viridiplantae; phylum Streptophyta; class Magnoliopsida; order Fabales; family Fabaceae; genus Vicia; species Vicia faba. The sequence continues at coordinate 1,409,497,584 of OX451736.1, forward strand.
CTTTATCTTTGAAATGTAATTGCTTTAATCCAAAGTCTTGAATCATGATGCTTTATCTTTGAAGATCATCTTTTTCTTCTTGTCACTAATAGATTTGTCTTCATCAAAACATATTCATCAAAGAGAAGCTTGACTTGACATAAACAACCAGCACTACGACTTACAATAAGATACTCTACTTACAAATGAAACTTCACTCCAAAACACTAAGGAATCCAAGAGTGAAGAAAGAAAGAAAAATCTCTATAGAGAGTATAGAGAGATAAATTCCAAAAAAATATGAAACTATTGCAAAAAGGCATGATTTCTAGGGAGGAATTCACCCCATTATATTGTAAACAAAATCACTCAAAAAGGAAATAATACATGGGACTCATTGAGGATTTAATCAATTGATTTAAACGATTACATTGAATGAAAACAACCATTATGCTTCTCAAAACGGAATATTCTGTTTCAAATTCACTATCAATCATTTAGGTGTTTTTGAAAAGTCTTGAGGCAAACATTTGATCTATTTTAATCGATTAAACTAATGGGTTAATTGATTACTTTAGATAAATTTTTCCTCTGGCCATTTTTAGGGTTCCCAAGCTATTTGGCATATTTACCAAGAGATTTTCAGTGTGTGTGTGGGTTGCCTTAGTATTTCTAAGCTATTGTTTCACTTTTATAATACTTGGTTAGCTCAGACAGACTATCACGACTTGGAGAGCTTTCATATCATTCCCATAAAGGGGCTTCAATACTTTTTTCTAGATAATATCTCATTGTATAGGAACTTTTACACTGAGTCCTCTTTTGTAAGCTGTTAACACACACTTTGTGAGTTAATACATGGCTTTATGTTTTATGTTTTTAGTACTTTTAATTGCTTTTTAGTTTGATTTTTGTATTTTGTAGTTAAATTAATGTTTAGTGTGGAGAACAATAGGTGCTCCATTTTTCATCATTTATTTGTGTTTTTGTGTGATCAAAGGTTAGTAGGGGCGAGCATAGGAAAGACTGCAGTGGACTACTGCATGTAGTGAAATTTGGCATCATGAAAAGAAATGTTGAGCAAACGAAATGTAATAAAGGAAGATGTTGGATCTTGAGGGAAGCATGTAAGGAAATAATAAACGGAAGGAAAGCTGGCTGGTATAGAAAAAGAGGATAACAGTTATTCAAACCCCAAAGTTTGTAGTGGAGAAGCTAGAAGACAAAAAACCAGTACATTTGTAGCCTGCTGTGATCATACCGCACCGTCTGTGCAAGCTGTGGGATCTTGCCACATGCTACCTTGTCTCCTATTTTTGTATCCTTTGTATGATTTCCTTTCTTGCTAAGAAGTTGTTGGTGTATTTTGGTGCCATTCCATGTGGGCTAGATGTGATTCCACTTGCCAAGCCTTTAGGATGCCTCTAGGGTTGATTTCAAAGTCACACTTTTTTCTGGTTTTTTGCAAAATTGGTTATGCCTCTAGAATTGCTCTCTAACCCTGATTCTTGTGTGTTTCGCTTCCTTATGTATTGTACAATACATTAGGATTTTTTTCCTTGTCCAAATCTTGCTCTATCAATGCTCTTGATGTGGATTTGATTTGCTTTTACAAACTTTCCAAATTGGCTTGATTTCAATCTTTTTGTACCCTTATGCCTTGATACGAATTTGGAAGGATGCAAGCTGTCTATTGAAACCTGAAATGATCACAAGATCTTTAGTTTTCAATGTTTTTTATTTTATATGATTTTATTTGATTTAAAATGAATTAATTCAATTAAAAATCCAATTAAATAATAAAAATAAGATATGGACACATGGCCACAGCTGGAGCACGTGGGCAATAAGGCAAACTCAAAACAAGTGAAAAAGAATGGGCCCAACTTCAACAATGCATAACTTCCTCAATTTTGAACTTTTGGAGGTGTTCTTGGACTTTTTAGAAAGCTTGCGATGTCCTCTAATCAACCCGTTTGGTCTCATCTCATTTTGATATTCCATGCTCATGTTAAAAGCTTTGACAAACAAAGTGTTTTTGTTGACTTTTCAAAATGACCTATAATGTCCAAATTCATAACTTCTTGTTAGTGCATTTTGTTATCTTGGGATATGAATATGGATTGTAGGGAATTGCATCCTCTTCCAAATGAGATTTGGATGGGTCATTTCTCATAAAGTATGAGAAAGTTATGATTGGTCAAAGTTGTGTTGACTTTTCCTACAAAACCCTAATTTAGCAACTTTTGAATCTTGATGAATTGTGGACAATCCTTATTGAATCATGATCAACCCTTGATCAAATCATGAAATATAATTCAAAATGAGGATGTTGACCAAAAATCTTGAAGTTTGACTGTATGTAGGTCACAGTTGACTTTTGCACTAGCACAGTCGATTTTTGGACCTTTGAGCAATTGACTGAGCAAAATTCCTCTGCAAGACTTGAAACTTGGCATGGATGATCTTGAGAACATATTAGGACATTGGTGAGCACTTGGGGTCACTTGGACTCAAGGATCTTGATGCAACATGAAACTCTAATTTGGGGTAGACTGCCTTAGGAGAGAGCTTGTCTGACCAAATCTTGGACTACTTTGAGTAACTTGGAGATCTTTCTTGCAATGTTTTGAGAAATATGGGAGGGAAAATTTTGGGGTACAACAACCTTTCCTTTGATTAACCAACCCCCGTACCTAGTTTCTTCCCTCATCTTTTTTTTGGTTTATTCGCTCTTTTCCCATTTCCTTTGGAAACAATAAAGCGTAGTGGAGATTTTTATTTGTTCTGTACGAGTTAAGTCAATCCAATGGATTAGTCTCAATATTTCTACCGCTACAGAAAACTAGCAACTTCACAGGGGAAAAATTAAGTTCTCTAAGTGGGTTGAGCTTAATTTTTTTATTTGTGTATGAGCTATTATTTGTTGTATATTTTTTGTTGTATATATTTTTGAATTTTTCTATTTTTCAGGGTGCTTGGTGATTTCTTATTAGTCCTCTACTTGTACTTGGGAAAACTTAAGATAGGACTGATGGTATAATCATGTTAAATTTGAGGGAGGAATCCCAAAAAAGGAGACATGAGATATCCCAATCAATGGAGGCCCCTTTGACTGTAGTATTCGTTTACCGAGCAATCGAGAAGACGTGCTTCTTTCAACCTGGGAGCCTGAGAAGCTGAGGACTTTAGAACCCTTAACCCATCTTGCCTTTTTAGGTGTAATGTGGAGACTATGTCGGAGCAATCCGGAGGTGGTTGTCATGCGATGCTCCACTCAGGCCAGTTTTTCCTGAGAATATTGCTAATTACCGAGCTAATCGGGATGTTGGTAATTTCCGAAGGAAGAATGTAGACTCTGGTAACTTTTTAGAACCTTATTCAGAAGTAGATAAACCATTAATCCTTTGCTTGCTCGTGGATTGTTCTTGTTTCCAAACATTGACAAATTTATGGATATCAACGCCATCATGATCTGTCTTATTTGGAATATAGTCCCTACCCTTCTAGGAGATACTTATTATTCCATCCATATTATAAATTTCTATCAAGCAGGGGTGATCATTTGTTGCACACTGTTGTTATATCACTGGTTTATTTCTCACTTACATCGGTCGGTTGCTTTTTGCGATATCAAGAAGGAACCTGGTTGGGCCCCTAAGTTTTTGGATCTCACTCATTCATAAATTGATTTGTATTATCAAGTTTATTATGATGTGGATATTATTAATAACTATGGTAGTTTCCCCAATGTGCCTCTTCTTGGTACAAAGGGAGGAATTAACTACAATCCCGTTCTTGTGCATCGTCAACTTGGATATCCAATGAGAGACAAGCCAAACATAATTCATCTGAGTGGTTTCTTTCTCAAATAAGTAGAAGATCACAAGGAAGCTAGGGAATAGATTGAAAAGGCTTGGAGCCATATTCATAGGAAGAGTAGAAAAGATTTGGGACCAAGATGAGTTGTTTCCTTAGAGCCTCATCTTCGTTGGGTACAAGCAAGGGTAATTCAGTTTAAAATGCTTTATTCTCATGAAGAACCTTTATCTGACATGTTTATGAGGACTAATCTTCTTCTCTTAGATGATGTGGAAGAACTTCAGCTTGCCTTGGTTAGGATGCAACAAGAGCTGGAATCATGGAAGAACAAGTACCAGACATTGGAGGTGTCTCACTCAACAGTATTGAAAGAGAAAGATTATTTGATCGAGATTTTTGAGAGTCATGCTATGGAGATGATGGATAATCAAGAGGAATTATTTTCCTCTAGAGTTCATCCAAGTCACGGTCACCCAATTTCTGATTCTGGTGGATGGAAAGAAGTCGCTGATAAATATGCAGAAAATAATAAGTTGTTGAAGGCTCAGATTGCAAGACTCAAGGGAAGGCGTCAGCGTGTGGAGAGATCTTCATCAACTTTGGCTCCTTAGGATTTTTAAATTCTATCTTTATTCTCTTGTACATAGGATTATTGAAACTTGTACTAAACATTGTAATCCATTCCAAAGATATTATTAAAAAAATGAAATTTTTCAATAATTCGAAATATATTAGTACTTTAATATTTGCAACTGCTTAATATTCTTTGAGTTCCTTAAATAAATAAAATAAATCATATGCACTGCATATCATGCATTTGCACATATTTTTTGCATTCCTATCTATCACATGTGTCTTACTTGTTTCTTTGCTTCGTTCAGTAAGTAAGTTGTGTCATCGCTAAAATACTCGTGCTAATTCTAGAAATAAGATGAAAAACCTTGAACAAGAGAATCGTGAGCTGCGCAAAGAGGTTACTTCTTTGAGAGTTGGTATGGAAAACTTGACTTCTTTGGTAGAATCGTTGGCGGCTGTTCATAATAAGCCACCAACATCTCCTCCTCCTCTGTCTCCTCATGCTACTCAAATACAATCCCGTTGAAGGTTACAATCAGTTCCTAGAAGGTTACAATCCCGTTGATTAAGTTATTCCATTTGTTCAAACTACTGTTGTTTCTGCACCTCGTGTGGCGCATGCTACTCCCATTGCTAATAATGAGATTCATCATGCTTCACCTCCTACAGTGAATGTTATTCTTGTTATTAATGATGAGGTTTATCATCCTGCTCCTCCACCAAGTTAAAGTTTGGGCTTTTATGACCAAATGGATGATTTTTAGGATCAATTCAATGAAATGTAAAAAGAAGTGAAGGCTATCCAAGGGAAAGATTTATTCAGAAAGAATGTTAGTGACCTCTCCATAGTTTCTAATATGAAAGTTCCACCAATGTTTAAGGTTCCAGAATTTGAGAAGTATGAGGGAAATTCTAGTCCCCGGAAGTGGTTGTCACACGATGCTACACTCAGACGAGTTTTTCCTGAAAATATTGCTAATTAACGAGCTAATCAGGATGTTGGTAATTTCCGAAGGAAGAATGTAGAATCTGGGTACTTTTTAGAACCATGCTCGGCAGGTGATAAACCATTAATCCTTATCTTGTGGGTAGTAACTTTGACTTCATGCTCGTGACGTCGAACCTATGAATCCCATGTTGGTGATCTTGTGTGTGATTGTTGAATCATGCATTCATGCATCTATGAGCATTCTTTAAACAGTTGATTCAAGGAACTTAAGGTTGACTTTAGCAAATATCTCAGGTTCTTTTTTTTACCATGGATTTTGGAAAGAGAAATACTCAAAAGTACAGTTTCAAGGATCCTAAGATAGAGGAACTAGTGAGTTTTATTCCTGAGATTGAGAGTTCTACATATTTCTAGAACAAGTATGGAGCAATCGTGCCTCTTATGAATATCAAGATGAAGGAGGGTATTATTTCTACATTAGTCCATTTATATGATCCATTGTGATAATGTTTTACTTTTCCCGATTATGAACTGATGCACATATTTGAGGAGTATTGTTACTTACTTGGTTTACCTGATACTAGTTGTGTTCCTTTCACCGGCTTAGAGGGAGAGCTTAAGTATCATGAGATTGCCATTTTAGCTCACTTGAGGAAGTCTGAGATTGAGGCTAACATGACTACCAAAGGAGGAATCAAGGATTTACCTTCTAAGAGTGTCATTGCTTTTGAGGCTCTCTTAGCTTTGCTTACCTATGGGTTGTTCTTGTTTCCAAACATGGACAAATTTATGGATGTCAATGCCTTCATGATTTTTCTGATTGGGAATCCAGTACCTACCGTGCTAGGAAATACTTATTATTCCATCCACCTTCAGTATTTCTATCAGGGACGGAAGATCATTTGTTGCACACTGTTGTTATATCACTCGTTTATTTCTCACTTACGTCAGTCTGTGGCTTTTTGGGATATCAAGAAGGAACCTGGTTGGGCCCCAAAGATTTTGGCTCTCACTCATTCAGACATTGATTGGTATTATCAATCTTATTATGATGTGGCTATTATTTATATTTATGGTAGTTTCCCCAATGTTCCTCTTCTTGGTACAAAGGGAGGAATTAACTACAATCCTATTCTTGCGCATCGTCAACTTGGAAATCCAGTGAGAGACAAGCCAAACATCATTCATCTGAGTTGTTTCATTATCAAAGAAGTAAAAGATCACAAGGAATCTAGGGAAGGTATTAAAAAGGCTTGGCGCAATATTCATAGGAAGAGTAGAAAAGATTTGGGACCAAGAAGAGTTGTTTTCTTAGAGCCTCATCTCCGTTGGGTACAATCAAGGGTAATTCAGTTTAAGATGCTTTATATTCATGAAGAACCTTTATCTGACATGTTTATGAGGACTACTCCTCTTCTCTTAGAAGATATGGAAGAACTACAACTTGCCTTGGTTAGGATGCAACAAGTGAAGGAAGCATGGAAGAGCAAGTACCAGACTTTGGAGGTGTCTCACTCAATAGAATTGAAAGAGAAAGATTATTTGATCGAGATTCTTGAGTGTCATGTTGTGGAGATGATGGAGAAGAAAGAGGAATTATTTTCCTATAGAGTTCAGCCAAGTCCCAATAACCCATTTTCTGATTCTGGTGGATGGAAAAAGGTCACTGACAAGTATGCAGAAGAGAACAAGCAGTTGAAGGCTCAGATTATAAGACTCAAGGGAAGCCGTCAGCGTGTGGAGAGATCTTCATCAGCTTTAGCTCCTTAGGATTTTTAAATTCTATCTTTATTCTCTTGTACTTAGAATTATTGAAACATGTACTAAACATTGTAATCCATTCCAAAGTTATTATTAATAAAATGTCATTTTTCAATAATTCAAAATATATTAGTACTTTAATATTTGCAACTGTTTATGATTCTTTAAGATTCTTGAATAAACAAAATAAATCATATGCACTGCATATTATGCATTTGCACATATTTTTTGCATTCCTATCTATCACAAGTGTCTTACTTGTTTCTCTGCTTTGTTCTATCAGCAAGTTGTCTCATCGCTACAATACTCAGGCTAGATAAAGGTGTTCAATTATAAGAAGAGGTAATATCAGGGTCACAACCAACAAAGATGATTATAATGGAGTTAATGTGATTGAAGACTACTCTATTGGGGTCATGTCTGATGATGAGTATGTTTCTGCTGATGAGTTCTTTTCTTCTGATGAATGTATATTTTCTGATAATGATTATGCGATTCCTGAGTATTTTGAAGAAACAAGGTTGAATGTCATTGGGCCATGTTTTGGTGTTCCCGCTACTGTAGATATTGCATACCACAATAAGCCTACTATTGCTCCCAGTAGTTATTTTTCTGCCTGGTCCTATCCCGTATGAATTAGATAAAGTTGTTCCTTATAAGTACAATGCAACTATCCTAGAAAATGATGTTGAAGTTCCTATCCAACCTTTGTCCCATGTTGAGAATATTGCTGACACTAGTCGGGTAACTCGCAATAGTTGTGTCTTTGCCCCTATTTTTCAAGGAGATGTTAATTCTGGTAAGAAGGTTGTTGAGATTGTAATAACACAAAATTACATTGTATATTTGACTTGACTCGCATGAATTATTTTACCATTTTTAGTTATTTATGTCATATTATGCTACTAGTGCTATTGTATTTCAGGTATTTTCATCCACAAAGCCTGCATGAGAAAATAAGAGAAATTTGCAAAGAAAAATTGCACACAAAAGGACGTGGCCTTCGTCACACCCTCTGTGGCCCTCGCCACGTAGTTTAAAGTGGTGACCCCCACCAAAACTTTTGTCTCCACTGACACAAGATTCTAAAGACAAGCCACGTGATTCTGTTAATCCCCACGTCAAGGCCACAAAAACTTGTCCCTATTTTTTCTCTGTAAGACTTGCCGCCCTGAAGACTCTGCATGAAACAAGGACTCCTGGTACTTCTCGAGGGAAGTTACGGGATCTTAGCAGGGAGTCTATCAAATCAGTTCTACATAGTGGAGAGGAGGTGCCCAATTTTGATAGTTTAGAGCACTTTTGTTTTAGATTTTATGCATTAAACTCACCATTAAAGTGATAGTTTTCCACATTGGGTGGCTATTGCAATATTATTCTTAGATTTATATTTCGTATTCATTATGTAATTTTTAAGAAGTAAATCCTGCCGACATTTGTGGAGGATTGCATACTTAAAGTTTCAGTATTAATTACAGTTTTCTATATTAATTTCAAGTTTCAATTTAGTTTATTTTTATTGTCTCTATTTTCATTAATCATGCTTAGGTTTATAATTTACTACTTGTATTGCTTGTTTATGTTTAAAAGCATGTTTGGCTAATTTCTTTCGATACTGGTATGGATGAGTAATCTAACCGAAGGGATTTAGAAATCTATTAGCACAAATATTTACAAATTACTCTTTTGATTTTGGTTTCTAATTAGAATATTAAAACAATTTTGTTACAAGAGTAAAAGAAGAACAAAAGTTAAAATCAATGAAATGGAAGTTTGAGATTTTTAATCGGATAGTTGTAACTAGACATTAATTTTAAATACAGTGAGAGCGCTTTAGGATTAATTAGATATTATTAGTGAGAGAAAGCATTTTGATTTAAGAATATAGTCCAAGTCAATAAACAAGAGAATGCGAGATAAAGGCTTTCAAATCAATATTTTCTACTGAAGAGTGTTTTTAAAACTACGCCAATGGTTTATCGAATCTCTGATGTCTAAAGAATTGCATACTGGTGTCCTGTATTCGAATATTTTTATTAAACCTAAATTTATTCCTCGTTTCACTCAAAAACCTAAGATTTATCATTAGCCTTAGATTTACATAGTAACATTAGATATAATTAGTTTGAGTATCAAACCCTTTTGGTTCAATATCTTTTAAAACTACACGATTAGACTGTGCACTTGTAGACAGTAAATCAAACAGACACTTAAAATAGCGATCAAGTTTTTGGCGCCGTTGTCGGGGACTGATTTAGTCAATATTGTGATTTCTCTGTTACGTAGTATAAACTAAGGCAACAATATTTTAATACCTTTAGTTTGTTGATTGTATGCCAAGCACTCACTCTCAAGGCGAATGATTAAAGCAACCAATCAATGAGGTAAAGCGTCTTTAGTATAAGATTCCGAATTAGAGAATACCAAATTAAGTACAATCTTCCCGAATTCAATCTTCCCAACTTTTCTTTTCTTGAACCTGAGCCAAGAATGGTTGAAGGACCCCAAAACAGTCCTTTGAAGGATTATGCAACCCCATCACATGAGGAAACCCATAACAACATTGCTTCCCCCTCTATCGTTTGAAATGATTTCGAGTTGAAACCTTCATTGTTACAAGCTTTCCAACAAAATCAGTTTTTGGTATGTACTACAGATGACCTGAAATTACATTTTTTCGTGTTTATGCATTACGCAGACACAGTAAAAGCAAATGGTGTCAGCCGAGAAGCAATAAGACCACGCCTTTTCCATTTCTCATTATAAGATAGAGCTAGAGTTGGCTCCAGTCTCTACCCTCCAACTTTATTACCACATGGAACGAGTTGAAGGAAGTTTTCCTAGAATGATACTTTATACCAAGTAAGACGACTATGCTAAGAGAAAATATCAATGGTTTTAAACAGAAGGAAAGCGAATCTCTTTTTAAATCATGGGAATGATACAAAAACATGTTGTGACTTTGTCCATATCACAGTCTAGAAGAATGGCTGATCATCCATACCTTTTACAATGGTATATTGTATAGCACACGGTTAATGGTAGACGCTGCAACTGGTGGCACACTGATGGATAAACCTTACCGTGACACTTATCAACTTATTGAAAGTATGGATCAAAGTCATTACCAGTGGGGAATTGATAGAACCATTATGGAGAAACCTTAAACGAAAGGCAGTATGTACGAGGTTAGTAGTTTAGACCAAGTTAACTCCAAGGTAGAAGCCCTTACCCAAAAGACAAAAAGCTCTACCACAACTCTCACATCTACCGTGGCTACAGTAGCTCCAACCTGCGATTTATGCGGACTTCACGCACATGCTGCACCCAAATATCCGCTTTTAATAGGAGTACCGGTTGGTCAAGTGAATTATGCTCAAGGGAACCTATACGGTAATACTTATAACCTTGCTTGGAAGAACCATCCAAAATTTTCTTACAAGAACAACAATGTATTATATACATCTGGCCAGCCTCCTGCTACACCGCCAGGATATTAGAAAATTGCCCAAATTGCTCCAGTTGTTCGTAGGAAATCCAATATAAAAATCACGATAGAAAATTTCGTAGCCAATTAAGCTCAACAAAATAAATATTTTCTAAATCAGAACATACACACTTGTGAATAACTCAAGAAACTATCAAACAAAGTTAATGCCCTAGCCACTTATAACAAAATGCTAGAAACATAAATCTCTCAAGTGGCTCAACAGCAAGCGGCTACCGCTGCTCAAGCTGGCACTTTTCCTGGAAAACCACAACCAAATTTGAAACGTCATTCTAATGCTATAATACTTCAGAGTGGGACGAAATTAGATGGACCAACTGACCCAAGAACCAAAAACCCAGCCATGTATTAAAATACTGGTAAACCAACTGTAAAGGTAGATGAACCAAAAGAAGATGAGAAGGAAGATGAAAGCAAAAAGGAAGAAGAGAAAGAAAAACCCTATGTTCCTCTACCAACGTACAAGCCACTAATATCGTACCCTCAACGATTAGCTTAGTCTAAAGATGTAGGGCAGTTTAAGAAACCATTATGCTTACGGTAGAGTGTAGCGCCATAATCCAAAATAACATGCCTCTTAAGCTAAAAGACCCTGATAGTTTTTCCATACCATATGTAATCAGAATGTTTGCCATAGACAAAGCTCTATGCGACTTTGGAGCCAATATTAGCTTCATGCCCTTATCAAATTGCAAAATTCTCTACATGGGAGAATTGAGCCCAAAAAGAATGTATGTGCAACTAGCTGATTGTTCAATGAAATTTCCTTTAGGAATGCTAGAAAATGATCTAGTACGTATCAAACAATTCTATATTCCCACTGGTTTCTTTACTATGGAAATCAAGCAGGACTCCATTATCCCTATTATATTAGGAAGACCATCCCTCTCCACCACTGGAACCATTATAAATGTAAAAAGAGGTAAACTTACTTTTGAGGTTGCCGAAGAAAAGGTCGAATTTATTCTCTCGCAATTCTTCAAGGCACTAGCTATAGATGATTAATGTTGTTTCTTAGATGTCATTGATGAATGCATTATAGAAATAGAGAAACAACCGACTACATATTGGGAAGTTTTGAAAATTCCAATACCTCATATCCTTAAAGACAATAATTGGTGTGATGAATACAAAGATGACAATCGAAGTGAATGTCTGGCGCTAACTCCTGACCCTATGCCTTTCCCAATGAAACCAGTTGTCGAACATAAAACACTACCCAATGATCTAAGGTATGATTCCTAGACACAGAACTTAAACAAGCCGTTATTGTCAATGCAGATTTAGGACAGATAGAAACAGAAAATTATTATATGTCCTAAGAAAATACACAACTGATTTAGGCTATAACATCTCAGATCTAAAAGGAATAAGTCCCTTTGTCTGCATGGATCACATTATGCTTGAGGAAGACTGTAAGACCTCAAGAGAACTTAAAAGAAGAATAAATCCCATTCTTAGTGATGTATTCAAGAAAGAAGTACAAAAGTTATTAGAAGGGAGGTGTTACAATTGTCAGCAATGCAAGAGGCGAATCTATAGCACAACATACTCAAACCAGATGGAGAATGTGCATTGACTATAGGAAATTAAACAAATCCACTTGAAAAGATTACTTTCCTTTACCTTTTATAGATCAAAGAATCAAACATTGGCTAAGCATTCTCATTTCTGCTCTTTAGATGGTTATTAAGGGTTCTTTCAAATTCCTATTCATCCTGAAGACCAAGAAAAGACCACCTTCATTTGTCCCTATGGTAAATTTTCCTATCGACGAATGTCGTTTGGATAATGTAACACTCCCGCAACATTCCAAAGATGCATGATGTTAATTTTTGTTGATTTTATAGAAGACAACATGGAAGTATTTATGAAATATTTCTTTGTTTGTGGGAAATGTTTTGCAGGATGCTTATTGAACTCATACATGGTACTTGAACGATGCGTAAAAGTAAATCTCGTGTTAAATTTTGAAAAATGCCATTTCATGGTCCGACAAGGAATCTTGGTTGACCCATATCATCTGATAAGGGGATTGAAGTTAACATAGCTAAACTAAAAGTTATAGAAAACCTTCAACCTCCGAAAACCTTAAGAGAAATACAAAGTTTCTTAGGACACGCCCGTTTCTACCGATAATTCATTAAAGATTTCTCTAAAATCACCAAACCATTAACTGGCCTATTAATGAAAGATGCCGAATTCAATTTTTGTCACTAATGCTTAAAAGGATTCGAACAATTAAAAAAGGCTCTCATTAACGCACCTATTATGCAGCCACCTGATTTGAGATTACCGTTTAAAATCATGTTTGACGCTACTGATTATGTCGTAGGCGTTGTCTTAGAAAAAAGAAAGGATAAAATGCTTCATTAAATTTGTTACACTAGTAAAACTCTAGATCATGCGCAGATGAACTACGCCACCTCAGAAAAGGAACTCTTATTTGACGTGTTCGCTTGGGATAAATTTCATTCTTAGTTAGTAGGTGAAAAGATAATTATTTATACCGATCATGTTGTAATTAAGTACCTATTGAGCAAAAAGGACGCCAAACCAAGATTACTCAGGTGGATCTTAATCCTACAAGAGTATGATTTAGAAATCAAAGACAAGAAAGGCACTGAAAATGTTGTAGCTGATCTTATATCAAGAATGGGTGGCATTAAGCCTGAACAGGTGCCTATCAACAATGAGTTCCCTTACGAACAACTCATAGTCCAGTTGGAAAAGAATACAATTGAATGCTACGTAACTTATAATGATACCGAAATAAATAAAGTTGTGGAGGAAATCTACAATAAAACGACACTGCCATGGTATGCTGACTTTGTCAACTACTTAGCAGCTGGAGTGCTTCCACAAGATTTAATTTACCAACAAAAGAAGAAGTTCTTTCATGATCTTAAAGAATATTACTGGGATGAACCTCTACTTTTCAATAGAGGCACATGGTATTTTTCATCGGTGTGTCCCTGAAGATGAAGTAAAAAGTTTCATTTCCCACTGTCATTCTGTCCCCTATGGTGGACACACAAGCAGTATAAAGACTTGCGCTAAGATCTTACAAGATGGCCTCTTTTGGCCTAATATATGGAAATATTTCCATATTGCGGTCATAAATTGCGACGGTGCCAACGCACTGGCAACCTCTCTAGACGCGACGAGATGCCACAAAAGGGCATCTTAGAAGTAGAAGTCTTTAACGTGTGGGGAATAGATTTCAAGGGACCATTCCCATCTTCTGTTATTAATAAGTACATACTCGTTGTTGTTGATTATATATTGAAATGGATCAAAGTTATTGCTTCTCCAACAAATGACGCGCGTGTAGTAATTAAGTTTTTCAAGAATATATTTTTTCCTAGATTCGGTGTGCTGAGACTTGTCATCAGTGATGGTGGTTCCCATTTAATTTAAAATATATTTGAAAAACTATTACTAAAACATGGAGTCCTACATCGTGTAGAAACACCATATCACCCACAGAAAAGTGGGCAAGTAGTTGTCTCATATAGAAAAATTAAGAAAATCTGAGAAAAAACTTCTGCCACCTCTAGGAAAGATTGGTCTTCAAAGTTACATGAAGCTTTGTGGGCATATAGGACAGCCTATAAGACCCCAATAGAAACCACACAATTTAAGTTAGTTTATGGTAAATCGTGTTATCTTCCGATAGAATTAGAGCATAAAGCTTATTGGGCTATTAAGACCCTTAATTTGAATTATTCTGCCATAGGCAAGAAGAAAATTTTAGACATTCATGAACTAGAAGTACGTAGATTAGACGCATACAAGAATGCCCGGATCTATAAAGAAAGAAGTAAAAAATGGAACTACAAGCGCATATCGAGGAAAGAGTTTAATGAGGGTGACGTAGTACTTCTGTTTAATTATCGACTTAAACTTTTATTGGGTAAACTTCATTCTAGGTGGTCTGGTCCTTTTGAAATTACCAATGTTTTTCTAAATGGTGCAATAGAAATAAAAGGTAAATCTAGTGAACCATTTACAGTACACGAGCAACGCTTGAAACATTATCATTGTATTGACAACAAAGACTAATGTTGTAGTTTAAAGCTTACAGAGTTGTCCGGTAACTCCCAGAACTAATCTTTTGATTCAATCGAGCTTACAACATAAAACAAAGCGCTTGGTTGGAGACAATCCACATTTTAACTTTAATTTGTTTTTAACATTTCTACTTATTTTCAGGCTAACTTAACTTTAGCTAACTACTAAATCGCACGATGCAACAAGTAGACTATATAAATATCATTTTCAGAGGCAGGGCTCAAAGGAGGCGATTTGAAGTTTTGGTTGAGAGAGATGACATTAACTATCTATCCTAATAGACGCACCATGACCTCACTTAGCATTAGAGATAATGTCACATTTTTGCTTGACCAAATAGGTTGGAAACTTTTTACTGTAGAGAGAAGATTTAGTTCTTACCGTAGGCTAACCCTTGAATTCCTAAGTTCCCTTACTTTCATGTCTGACCATGGATTAGGAATTATCTGAGGCCTAATCACTTTTAGAATGTTGGGTATTGATTTTCGATATAATAGCCGATAGTTTTCTAACCTTTTAGGAGTTCCTGGTGGCCCACATGTCTTTGCTAGTACCTAAGAAGTCTGTCTTTTGGACCTTGAGCATTGTTATTTTTAGGGTAGCATAGCTGGAGATAATAATCCTTATCCTAATAACATGTTTTTTGAAAGTATCCATAACCCTGCTATTCGTTACTTTCATAAGATCCTTGCTCACTCCCTATTCGGAAAATAAGTAAACATATACCTCTATGTCCAGAGATGAACTTTTCATCATGTATAGTGCTTTCCAAAACTTCCCCGTTAATGCGGCTACCTTTATGTTAGCAAATTTTACTCTTCATGCACAAGTTGACCATGAACCAATCTTAATAGTAGGCTTAGTAACCATGATTTCAAATGCTATTGGGTTGAGACAACAACTTGTCAGACTTATCACTCTAGGAGAAATCCATCCCACGAACATTCATTTTTGTTTCAATACTGGCTTCATTAGTAACCTAGGCCCGAATGAGTTTTAACCTCTTATTAACAATCAAGTTCTGCACCTTTTTACCTTTCCAAATCCTAAGACTAGTTTGCATGAAATAAATAATTGGATTTTGAATTGGAGGTACCCAAAAATGAACCACCAACTCCACCTGAGACACCTCGAGTTTATGACGACTTTGATATCTATATATTTGTTGATGAAACCGACCCTAAGACTACTCTATTCTTCCATAATTTTCCTTCCCCTAACCATACCAACCCTCAGGTTACCTCTACAATAATTGCACCACCCCCAAATGAAGACCATCTCCCTCACATAGCTTATTGTACCTCTGTTGCTCCATTTGCTCCACCTCTTGATCACACTGTTGCCATCAATGTCCTCTGAACTGACATATCTAACATTAGAGACGACCTGACATCTTTGCGTGTCAATTTTTACGGGCTTGTGGACATAGTGACAAATCAATTCATTAACATTTATCAACATATATATCATGTTGCTCCACATTTTGGACGTAGTGGCTAATACTTATGATAATACTGCATTTTTAAGTTACGATTTACATTGTTTTCCTGCATTTTTATTGATACAATATAAATTTTCAATATTAAATTTGATTATGGAATTTTATTCAATCTCATGTATTTCCATTTTTTGTAATTTATCTGCTTTGCGTGAAGAATGGTTTAAATTAGAAGTATGTTTAAAATTTCAAACTTTTCTGAGTTTTAAACTTGTGGCCCTCGCCACAAGTCCGTGGCCATCGCCACGATATCCATCTCGCGTGGCCCACGCCACACTCCTAACGAATTGAAACATGAGTGTTTTTGGAGACACTCCTCATTTTTCTCTTTTTCTTCCATTCGATCCAATCTTTTCTTCTTCCAATCCCTTCCAATTTCCCGTTAACACCCAATAACACTCGCTCACATTTCAACTTCCAACCTAAAATTCCTCTATAAGTTTCATAAATTGTTAAACCCTCAATATCACAATCCACCTCTCTACTCACTGTGACTTAAGTGAAACCTCTTTTTCCTTTCAAAGTAGTGTGTTTCATCATGTCTCAACGAACTAAACAACCAAAAAGAAGGGCACAACCATCACAAGATTTGTCAACAATTATTTTCCGCACTAAGGATTTCGGCTTACAGAGAGAGAAGTACCTTATGTTTTACAAACATTCTTTCATCCCTACAAGGAACGCCGATGAATCCTGTCTGCCTAAATTAGGACTATTAGATAATGTTCAGTGGATGCTTAATAATTAGAGTCTAACAAACCTCTATGCGTTGAACCACCCAACCTATGAACCTTTAACCTTGGAATTTTTGAGTTGGTTTATCTATGACACCCCTATGGGGGAACCATACCTCACGAGAACTGCCAGGTTTAGATTGTTCAACAAAGAATATTCCTTGAGCCAAGATAACCTAGGTGATATGTTACATTTCTCGCGCTTATAAGATGTCACCTTTAGAGTTCCTCTAGAAGCAGAATGGCACACAATAGCATTTAGCCTTTGCGAAAACTTAATAGTTGAGAAGACTCTAAATTGGGATGGACTTAATGCCTCACTAATCCATAATCCTGCAATTCACTATTTTCACCGAGTTCTGGCAAGCATAATTTTTGGTAGGATAAACAACCATAAGGTGAATTCTAAATAGTTGTTGTTTATGCACTGTATCTTTGCACTGACTAGAATCAACGTAACTCCTTTTTTGTTGGAACACGTCCGATCCATTTGTGCAAGAGGAACCAACCTTTTTTGTATATGGGGGATAGTCACATCCATAACACTTGCTTTGGGCCTGAATGACAAACTTACTGATTTGCCATCAATACCAACCTAGTTCCTTGACATTGACTATTGCGGATCAGCACACTTGATTAAGACTAAGGAAGGTGGAAAGTATAATTTGATGGTCTGAAATAGAGCTGTCAAGAGTTTCATTTTTCCTTGTTGTAATCGTATGGAAAGTATAATTGGATTTATGATCTTGCTACCCCTGAGCCCAATGCGTATACAAAGGGTGAACAAGGTGGGCAATCTGATGATGAGTTAGATGAGATGAAGCAAGGTGCACCTGGAACTGATCCACACCCCCACACCACACAAGTTCCTTCTGAAAGAATTACATCTACATCATCCAGACGCCGAAGAAGAAATGAAGGAACATCAGCCCCATTTGATGACATTCTTGTTGAAATAAGGCGACATAATAAATTGGATGCTCAGTGCGACCAAAGGCTTCATGATATTGTTTACCGTGGAAATTGGTAAACAACCGCTGATCTTCCAAAAGGTTACTTATTTGGTGACTCGCAGGATCGATCAGATTGATCCTAAGACATGGTTGATTTTGGGGGTTTTGACTAAGTTTAATGATGGTTAATGACAAGAAAATAAAGATACTTTATGTAAATTGCATGAAGAAGAAAACTTGGTAGAATAAAAGAAAGCTTTGAATAAAGGCTTCGACTGGAAAAGTAAATGAAGAGGCAGTAAAGTTCTGGAAAATAAATGACTTTGATTAATTAAAGTGGTGTTTCACACATACATTCTCAACAATTCTTTCGCTCACACTGGGTACTTGAATCTAAATGAGTGACTTGTATATAATTGTGAACACACGCGAAAAACTATGTGAACTACTAATATTTATACTAAACACATCTCAAGTAACCGTCGGGCAGTTACGCTGCTTCGAGATGACTCCACTTGGCACGCTCACAGCATTCGACGCTCCAGATCTTGGCACGTTGCACTTGGTAACCGCTGGGAACCGTTTTCCCTCCAAACATTTGAATCTCAAACTGTTCCACTCTGAGCGTCGAATACCTCTGTCGAGAAGCACCTTCGACGTCGAAGGCAACATGATTCTTACTTAGAAGAAATTCTCCAAGTACCTTGCCATCTTCTGATGAGCATTTCGACAGAATCAGCTGATCGAAACCGTCCTTCATGATTAATGGTTTATATTAATAAAAACAAAGGTGTCGAGTTTAGGAGCCAACAGATATACAAACTCAAAAAACTGAGGTGATGTGCATCCTTTAGCAGATTCAACAAGACCAACATGACTATGATGACAAAAATGAACAAAGAATGTCAGGCATGATCAACCAAATGACGTCTTTGACAATACGTGTGGATGGCTTGCAGGAGTACATTCATCATGTGGGTATGCCACCTCACCATGCCTGGTAATGGTGGGTGTGGACGAGCACGTGACAGAGGCCACCCGTAGCAGAGATTCCAGATTCTACCTTTCTTTTTTCACCTTATTTCGAAACATTGGGGACAATGTTCAATATAAGTGTGGGGGAGAAAGCTTTACTGTTTTTGTTTATCGTTTTCTAGGTAGTTTTAAATTAATTTTCATTATCCTTTGCTCATTCTTTTGTTAGTGTTAGTTGAGTTGAATTCTTATGTTGTCGAGTCTCTATGCGTGTTTTACCGCTATTAACTGATTGCCCAATTTTCTTGAGCCATAACAAATATTTTGTTGGATTGATTCATCACACGACACTTTAAGAGTATATAGGTTGCTTTGCACTTAGGCTATGTTGGAATGATTTGAGAAAGATTCAACAAAATCGATATTTTTTTGACACCCTAAACTCCTTAATCGTGCATGATAAATTCGAGTACCTATTATGCTGAGACCTTAAGTTTGAGTTTTAAAGTAGCCCCAGTAGTTTATATTAGCAATCAACACCATCTTAAGCACAAACAACGTAGTGAGTCAATGAATATAAGTGAATGATCCCAAAATTCTAAAAATACATGCCTTAACATAATAAAAATTGGGAATACACCTATTAAGTTAGCTGACCTTCACCCGGTTACTTAACCCAATGGTTGTGGAACCTATAAAAAATATAAAAACAATTAGTTGTTACTTGGTTCAGAGGTGTCTTGTGCTGAACTTGGTAGGGCAAACTACTGTCTGATCCCCCGCAACTTGCAATTATGTAAATAAAAGGAGTTACAAAACTCATGTACCAGAACCCCATGTTTAAGGATTAGAATCACATACCGATTACCCTACTATGTGCATGCAAAAATAAAGGGCTTAATGTGTTTGCGCTTGAATGAAGGTGGGTGAAATAAAATAAAAGAAATAGGTTGAGCTATAATAGAATGATTCATAATGGTTTTGCATAGGGTGGGAGTTTTTGATCGTGTTTTGCGATTTCCTGTCATTACGGTATCCGTAGTGTTGAAATTGAATATCTATCATTCTAACAAAATGCCTCGAAACCCCGTAACATTTGAGTTGTGTCATGTATTTGTGTCTAACTTGTGTTTAAATTGATTTTCATGCTGATTATTTACTTTAGGACAAGCAAAGGTTCAAGTGTAAGGGAGTTTGATAACGCGAAATTACATTGTATATTTGACTCGACTCGCATGAATAATTTTACCATTTTTAGTTATTTACATCATATTATGCTGGTAGTGCTATTGTATTTCAGGTATTTTCACCCATAAAGCCTGCATGAGAAAAGAAGAGAAATTGGCAACGAAAACGCAAGGAAACAGGAAGTAGAAGAAAAGATGAAGAAAAATTGCACACAGAAGGTTGTGGCCCTCGCCACAGCTTATGTGGCCCTTGCCACATAGCTTATGTAGGTTAGACCATTATTTTCCTTAGCTTTTACCTTATGTTATAGGATAGTCCCTTCATCTCCTCCCATCTTTGTTAGTTTCAAAAATCTTCTCCCTCCTTTTGAAAACTCTTCTTGTTGTTTAACTTGAATTGCTTTCATAATAAACTTGGACTTAAGTCCATGATTTTTGAAAATCTTTTATTAATCAAACATTAATTAATTTAACCATACTTTGACATATTTTTACAAGACTAAATGTCAATTAACCTCATTCAAACCATATTTGGCGACTATTGCTTTTTGCTTTAAATTTTTTCTCAAAAGATTATACTCTTGTTGATTCATGGAGTGATGCGAGCTACTATATTTCTATGATATGTCATGAAGTGACATATTTTCCACTTGGGTTTTGAGTGAGGGTTTGATGACTTTAAAATCCAAGCTATATCCTCCACTTTGAGATGATGCAAATTCTCCTTTCTCATAATCGTGGGTAGTAAGTATGTTATCCACTCAGATATGACGATGATGTCTCTTCTCTTAAAATAAGCCAACACACATGTGTTTGAGAATTTTTTAGTTGAAGTACGAGTACCCTGATACCCTTTTGCACGAAAGGTGGTACATAGGGACTAATGATTTGCAACTGCGGAGGGTGCAAAATTGTTAAAAATACATCATTTCTCATCTCCACCGTCTATTTTTGTATACACCTTTTATATCCAAAATACACAGATTTTCAAAGATGTTCATGTGGAGTACCGTAGATGTTTAGGGTGTTAATACCTTTATTTTGTATAACCAACCCCCTACCTAGATTCTCCTCGCCTCTCTTTTTGGGTTTATTCGCTCTTTTCCCATTTCCTTTGGAATCAATAAAGCGCGATGGCGATTTTTATTTGATATGTATGAGTTAAGTCAATCCAATGGCTTAGTCTTAACATTTCTACCACTACATTACCCATGGGGAATGCCTAAGAATTTCTTGCTAGAAGGTTATAATTTTGTTGCTCAAGTTTCTCCATTTTCTCAAACTACTGATGTTTCTGCACCGCCTGTGGTACATGCTGCTCCTGTTACTAATAATAAGATTTATATCGCTACACCTCTTGCGGTAAATGCAGTCCCTATTATTAATGATGAATTTTATCATCCTGCTCCTCCACCGAGTGAAAGTTTGGGATTTTATGACCGAATGGATGACTTTCAAGATCAATTAAATGAAATTCATAAAGAAGTGAAGGCTCTCTAAGGAAAAGAGTTATGCAGACAGAATGCCAGTGTCCTCTTTTTAGTTCCTATTGTGAAAGTTCCAGCAAAGTTTAAGGTGCCTGAATTTGAGAAATACAAGGGCAAATCTTGTCCATGTGACCAACTGGTGATATATATCAGAAGGATGTCCATTCACACTAATGACCAACACTTGCTTATTCATTTCTCCCAGGATAGTTTAACTGGTGTTGCCTTGAAATGGTATATGGGATTGGACACTAGCAGCATCTGCCCATTCAATGACTTAGGAGAAGCTTTCCTGAAGCAGTATAAGTACAACATGTTTATGGATCTTGATTGTGACCAACTGAGAGCAATGGCTCAGAAAGATAAAGAATCATTTAAAGAGTATGTGTAGTGTTGGTTCCAGGTTGAGGTACCCCCAATGGGAGAGCAAGAAATGACTAAGGTCTTCCTAAAAACCCTTGGTTAATTTTACTATGGAAGAATGGTTGTAAGTGCACCGAGTGAGTTCACTGAGATGGTAAGTATGAGTGTTCGTCTTGAATAAGCTGTCAAGGAAGGAAGACTCTTAAAAGGTGAAGGTTCTAATGGAACAAAGAAATCATCATATGGGTTTCCTAAGAAGAAATAAAGTGAAACCAATGTTGTTGCTGAAGAACGAAGGGTTAGACTTACAAGAAGACATCATCAACATCAATAATAGGTAGCCTATGTAACTTTGGATATCAATGTGGCTCTGACTGTTGTTGCCTACCAGAGAGCACCACAACAAAGTAATCAAGGTAAAGGTCAGAAGAGAGAAGCTTTTGATCCTATTCAGATGAGTTATGCAGAATTGTTTTTGGCTTGGATTCAAATAAATTTAGTGCCGACTAGGCCTCCCCTGCTATACCTTCAACTTTGCAATGGTTATATAAGGCAGATTAAACTTGTGCTTTTAAACAAGGGCCCCATAGTCACAACATTGAAAAAAATTACCCATTGAAGTCTGAAGTGGAGAAGATGGTAAGAGTTGGTCTCTTGTCTTTTAAAGATGTTGGTCCCAATGTGAAGGATAATCCACTACCCAATCATGGAGGTGGAAAAATAGTAAATATGCTTTATGGTTGTCTTGGAAAATTCCATATTTTTTTTTGTAAACTATATGGATGATGATCTGGTACAATTGCAAGCCACATGGATGGCCAGGAGGTACATCATTATGGGTTCTTCAGACCTGCTGCAGGAATTCCTGTGGTTGTTCTGTTGTAAGAAGAGGTGTTCAATTCAAGTTAGATAATGGTACTACCGAGTCACAGGAAACAAAGATGATTATAATAGAGTTAATATGATTGAAGACCACTAAGTTGAGGCCATGTGTGATGATGAGTATATTTCTACTGATGAGGTCTTTTCTTCTGATAAATGTATGTTTTCTGATAATGATTTTTTGGTTCCTGAGTATTCTGAAGAAGCATGGGTGAATGTCATTGTGCTACACTTTTGAGTTCCCTCTCCTATAGAGATTACATACCCCAGAAAGCCTATTGTTGCTCCCATAGTAAGTTGTCTGCCTGGTCCTGTCCCATATGAATCAGACAAAGTTGTGCCTTATAAGTATAATGCAACCATCCTGGAAGATGGTGAGGAAATTAATATCTAACCTTTGGTCTAGGTTGAGAATATTTGTGAAGCTAATCGGGTAGCTCGTAGTAGTCGTGTATTTGGCTCTACCTCTCATGGAGATGTTAATTTTGGTAAGAATGTTGTTGAGAATGATGAACCTAAGAAAGTGGTAGGAGAATCTAGTGGCACTACCTTTGAAAAGGATGTTGATGATTTTTTTAAAATCATCAAGATGAGTGATTACAAGATTGTGGATCATTTTTTGCAAACCCCATCTAAGATTTCCATTTTATCCTTATTGATGAACTCCTCTCTTCATCGGGAATCTCTGATGAGGGTGTTGGATCAGGAATTTGTTAAAAGGGATGTGTCTCTAGATGAGTTCAACAGTGTTGTGGGGAATATTACGTCTTGTAACAATCTGAGCTTTTGTGATGAGGAATTGCCTGATGAAGGGAGAAACCATAACCTAGCTCTGCATATATCTATGAATTTTAAGAATGAATCTTTTTCCAATGTGTTGATATATAATGGATTTGCTTTGAATTTCATACAGAGAAGCACTCTCATGAAGCTTAAGTACCGAGAATCATTGTCATAGTAAAAGCTTTTGATGGTTCGAGAAAATCTGTCACTGAACAGGTGGATCTATCTATTAACATAGGTCCCCACTTATTCCAAATCACCTTTCAGGTTTTCGATATTGTCCCAGCCTATATCTCTTCATTCGGAAGACCATGGATCCATGAAACAAGAGCTCTTACTTCAACCTTGCATCAGAAACTGAAATTTGTCTGTGAAGGAAAGGTAGTCATTGGGAACAGTGAGCAAGCTCTATTGATATCTCATTTGTCTTCGTTTAGCATTGTAGAAGTTGATGAAGCCATTGTGGGAACTAAGTTCCAAGCTTTTTCTATTGATAATATAAGGAATAATGAAGATTATATCCTTTCATTTAAGGATGCGCAATAGGTAGTGAAGAAGGGCCCTAATAAGGTGTGAAGGGAAGTTATTAATCCACCTATAAACAGGAATGGGACTGGTTTGGGTTTCTCTATGAAGAAGGAAGTCGTGAAGCTGAAGTATCCTTTGATTAAATATCAAGACATATTTCATAGTGCAGGATATCTCCATCCGACTACTCTAAAGGTCAACGTTGTTCTTGAAGATGAGCCAAAGATAGAGATGCCGAACTTTGTAACACATGGAGTCAGAATCCAGAATTGGATCACTGTTGATGTTCCTTCTTGCATTCACATTTCAATGTAATTTGTTTTTTGTCTTTTCAAAACTCTTTCACTCTGCCCAAGGTAAAAGTGATGTTGTATTGGCGTGTCTTTTGTTTTGATTTTTAAAATTATTAATAAAAGTTGTTTTTGATTTCTAAATTGTGTCTTTATTTTCTATTTTTTCTTGGAAAATGATAATCATAAAAATACTTTCGAAATAAATAATAACTGTAAATAAATCTGCACAAGTACTTGTTACATGTGTCAAGTTCTAAAATCCATCATAAATCATATGTGCAGATTAATTAAAATACCCGTTGAGTGCAATGAACCTACACCCTCTCCCAACATTGAATATCCTATGTATATGGCTGAAGAAGAAGAAGAATATGACGAAATCCTAGAAGAGGTTTCATAGTTGCTTGCGCACGATAAAAATACCATTCAGCCGTATAAAGAGCCGTTGGAAACGATTAACTTGAGTTTAGATGAAGATCCGAAAGAAGTCAAGATTGGGGCACTACTACATCTCGATGTGAGGAGCTGGTTGATTGAGTTGTTGAAACAGTATGTGGATATCTTTGCTTGGTCCTACCATGACATGCCTAGTTTGGACACTGATATTGTGGAACATTACTTGCCAGTAAAGCCAAAATGTTCACCAATGAAGTAGAAGCTGCGAAGAACTGATCTTGACATGGTAGTGAAGATTAAAGAAGAGGTTTTCAAGCAGATTGGTGCTGGTTGTCATGTGACATCAGTGTACCCTTAGTGATTTGCCAATATTGTTCCAGTACCAAAGAAAGACGAAAAAGTCTGCATGTGCATTGATTATAGAGATTTAAATAAAGCAAGTTAGAAAGATGATTTCCCATTGCTACATATTAATATGTTGGTTGATAGAACAAAAAAATTCAAAGTGTTGTCTTTCATGGTTGGATTTTCTGAATACAATCAAATTAGGATGGATCCTGAGGACATGGAAAAAACAATGTTTATCACACCATGGGGAACATTCTGCTACATAGTGATGCCCCTTGGGTTGAAGAACACTGGTGCAATGTACCAGAGGGCTATGATAACTCTATTATATGATTTGATACATAAGAAAATCTAGGTATATGTTTATGATATGATCGCCAAATATCAAACTGAGGAAAGGCACATAGAAGACTTGCTGAAATTATTTAAGTGTTTGAGGCAGTATCATCTCTGCTTGAATCCAAATAAGTGTACTTTTGATGTTTGTTCAGGAAAGTTTATAGGATTCATTATCAGCCAAAAAGGAATTGAAGTTGATCCTGATAAAGTTAAGGAAATTCAAGAAATGCCTGCACCAAGAACTGAAAAGCAAGTTAGAGGCTTCCTTGGACGTTTAAATTGCATTTCCAGATTTATTTCCCATATGATTGCAACATGTGAACCAATATTAAAGTTGCTGAGGAAATATCAAGGTTTTGTATGGATGGACGATTTCCAAAGGGAATTTGAAAGCATTAAAGAGTATCTGCTTGAGCCTCATATCTTGCTCCCTCCTGTTGAAGGAATACCATTGATTATGTATCTGACCGTGTTGGATAACTCCATGGGCTGTATTTTGGTACTGTAAGATGAAACAAGAAGAAAGGAATATGCCATTTGTTATCTGAGCAAGAAGTTCATTGACTCTGAGTCACTGTATTCTATGCTAGAAAAAATGTGATGCACTTTGGCATGGGAAGAAAAGCGATTGCGGTAATATATGTTGAATCACAATACTTGGTTGATTTCCAAAATGGATCCAATTAAGTATATTTTTGAAAAGCCTTCTCTTACTGGAAGAATTTACCGTTAGTAAATGTTGTTGTCTGAATATGATATTAAATACCGTACTCAGAAGGCTATTAAAGGAAGTGTGTTAACGAAGTATTTTTCTCACCAACGAATTGATGATTAACAGTCTATTAAATATGATTTCCCTAATGAGGATGTGATGTATTTGAAAGTGAAATATTGTGATGAACCTTTTCTTGAGGAAGGTCTTGATCCTGAATCCCGATGGAGTATGGTGTTTGATGGAGCTGTAAATGCTAATGGAAAAGGCATTGGTTTCGTGATTATCGCTCCCCATGGGTCACATATCCGTTTTACTGCAAGATTGACATTTGATTGTACCAATAACATGGTGGAGTATGAAGCTTGTATCATGGGTCTCGAAGAGGCTATAGATCTCAGAATCAAAAATCTTGATGTACATGGTGATTCAGCTTTGGTAATAAATCAGATCCAAGGATAACTGGTGACTCGTGACATTTTCTTGATTCCCTACAAAGATTATGTAAGGAGATTATTACTTTTCTTAAATAAAGTTGAATTCCATCATATTCCAAGAGATGAGAATCATATGGCAGATGCTTTAGTCACTTTGGCTTCCATGTATCAAGTGAATGCTAGGAACAATGTACCTAAGATTACAGTTCAAAGTCTTGATAGACCAACTAATGTGTTTGCTACAGAGGGGACGTAAGATGAAAAACCATGGTATTATGATATCAAGCACTTCCTTCAGACTCAAGAATACCCGCTTGGTGCATCCAACAAAGATAGAAAGATGTTGAGAAGGTTTATAGGTAGCTTTTTCTTCAATAAAGATGTTTTATACAAGAGAAATTATGACATGGTATTGCTCAGATACGTGGAAAGACACGAAGCATACATGTTAATGCATGAGATCCATGAAGGTACCTTTAGCACCCATGCCAATGAACATTCAATGTCGAAGAAGATTCTTAGGGCAGATTACTATTGGTTGACAATGGAATCTGATTGTTACAAATTTGTGAAGAAGTACCATAAATGTCATATTTATGCTGAAAAGATTAATGTGCTTCCAACGCTTCTCAAAGTTATTTCTTCCATATGGTCTTTTTCTATATGGGGTATTGATATGATTGGAATGATTTCACCCAAGGCGTCGAATGTACATCGTTTCATCGTAGTGGAAATTGACTACTTCACCAAGTGGGTGGAAGCAACCTCTTATGCTAACGTCACCAAGCAGGTGGTAGTACACTTTATCACGAATAATCTTATACTTTGGTATGGTGTACCAAGTAGGATTATCGCTGATAACAGTTCAAATTTGAATAATAAGATGATTATAGAACTTTGTGAAGAATTCAAGATTGTCCATAATAACTTGGATCCTTACCAGCCTAAGATTAATGGGACTGACAAAGATGCTAATAATAACATTAATAAGATCATCTAGAAGATGGTTGTTTCCTATAAGGATTGGCATGAGATGCTCCCTTTTACTTTACATGGGTATCATACGTCCATGTGCACTTCAATAGGGGGAACCATGTTCTAACTTTTGTATGGTATGGAAGCAGTGTTACTCGTTAAGTTTGAGATTCCCTCTATGTGTGTAATAATGGAAACCAAGTTATCACAAGCTGAATGGGTGCATAATAGGTTTGATCAGTTGAATTTAATTGAAGAAAATAGAATGATGCCCTTGTGTCATGGTCAGTTATATCAGAAAAGAATGAAGAAAGCTTTTGATAAGGAGGTCAAGCCTTGTGAATTCAGAGAAGGCGACCTCGTCTCAGAAAGATCATGCCTTTTAACGCTGATTCTAGGGTCAAGTGGACTCCCAATTATGAAGGCCCATATGTTATCAAGAAATACTACTCTGGAGGTGCATTGATTCTTAAAATTATGGATGGTGAGGAGTTCCCACGTCCCATTAATGTTGACGCAGTGAAGAAAAACTCCGCCTAAAGAAATAAAAGAAAGCTTGCTAAGTTAAAAACCCGAAAGGGCGGCTTACACAAAAAAAAGAGTGTCTCGCTAGGCTTAAAACCTGAAATGGCAGTCTAGGAAAAAGTGAGAGACATAAAAAGAATAAATTTTCTCGGTAGGCTGAAAACCCGCAAGGGCAACCTAGGAAAAAGTTAGGGATTTCCTGGCAAGTAACTATGTCGTACAAGACTTGATCATTGAAGCAACAATCTTCTCGGATTCTCATCAAACTTCAACTAAAGCCTCTGCCTAGGAGTTGAAAGTTGTTAGGGAGAATAGTGGTCATTGTGTTTCGATGTATCTTTTACATGTATTTACCATTTTCCAAAACTTTGTAGTCATCCACGGAGTCTCGCCATTTGCAGACTATCATTCTATTAATAAAGTTTGAGCCTTTATCTAATTCTTTGTAGTTATTATTTTATTCTGTTTACAAAATTTCCTTTATTATTGATAGTAATTTTAAAAACAAAAAGACTTAATATTAAAAACATGTTTTTGAAAAGAATTTACAAATTACTTTTTTTACCTCAATTCTGAGATTCAAGTGGGACAAAAGTAGTGATTCCAAGGATGGATGAACTCTGAAGTTTTGAAAAGATTCCCCACGAGGTATCCCGTGTGTTGGGTTTGTGATCCCATTTTTCCCTAGTTAAGTATTGGTTTAGATTTTCTCCATGTTGTTATATGATGGTTGTTTGGGTGGTTTGATACCTCTATCCCATGTTCTCCAGTTAGGTTTTGATGTGAATTTCTCTAGGTGAGTGTGATTCTTTCCTCAGGTGGGTTATGATCAAGTAGAGATTATAAAGTTATGAAGCCTTCACTCATTTGATGGAAGTTCTTTCTCCCTATGTGCAATGGGAATAGATGTAGAAATTCTTGCAAAGAATTGCTCTCTCCAGTTATGACATTGTGTTTGTTGTGTGCTCCCCAAGTGGCCAGACAAGGGCAATATGTTTTATAAGAAATGTTGAGACAACTATCAACTTATTGGGGTTTTTCTCCCCAAGTGTTGAGTTTGATTTAAAATCCCCATAATTTTGACTTTTTGATGTGATGTTAAATTCTTAATTCCCCAGAAGAAGTGAAGATGATGCTTCTCTCTAAAGTTGTTATCCTCGCGAAATTTTATAGATTTCCCTATAGATGTTTGCACAACCACTACTTTTGAGATAAGAATGTATTTGGGCTCCCCTCGACAATGTGAAATTGTTTTCCCTAGTGAAGTCAGTGTGGTATCCCAAGTTGAAGTTTAGAGGATGTCACACTGTCTTCCCAGGTTAAGACTATATTATATTCCCCGATGAAGCCTAGAGGAGTGTATTATATTCCTGAAACTGTATTTGTTTATTGCTATCAGATCTTGCTTTAATTATTTTTAAGCCATGTTTCTTCCCAGTGAAATTAAGCCTTGAATTAGGACTTTGATTTTGTATTTGGTGCTTACTCTCTTATGGAATCATCATCTTGGATGTGATTTAGACGAGTATTGTCCTTACCCAAGTTTGTTTTGTCTGGTTATCCCAAGTGTAGTATGTCTAATTTATCAACATGCATAGCTGAATTAAAATTCATTGCTTATTTGCATTCATTAATGTTTTTGTTGGCATATTATTCTCTTTGCAGAGTTATGTTATCCTCTCTCCAATAGAGTGTCAACCTTAAGCAGAAAGTGTATATCCTTTAAATTTCCCCACTGAGTTATCCCTTGTGGAAGCGTTTTTCTTTAGCCTTCCTACCCGACTCATTATCTGGATGAAATTTGATCCCCATTTGAGTTTATTCCTCATTGGATGATTACTTGATTGACTATTTCACTCCGGTTAGTTTTTGGATTGAATTTGTGGTCCCTGGAAGCAATGTTATTTCGACCTCTCTAGGTTGTGAGCCCTGGATTGAGAATGTGCATTTATGTTGCACGTGAAGACTTGATCCCCTCAACAGGGATTTATTGGTATTTCCCCATGAAATCAAGGTTCATTTCCCAGTAGTGTTATAACAATCCTTTTTGTAACAGCAAGTGGAAGACTCTTTATTTGAGCAACATGTACTTCCCCAGTAAGTTTGTTAATGCCAGAGAAGATGTATTTACTCTGACAGATGCTAGTCTTATTGTTATGGGAGATAGTTTGTTATTGAGGTTTTACTCTGATGGATGGTAGTCTGTTCGTTATGGGAGATAGTTCGTTTTTGAGGTTTTCCTCCGATGGATGGTAGTCTCATAGTTATGCGAGATAGTTTGTTATTACGACTTTACTCCAAAGGAAGGTAGTCTCTTTGTTATGGGGGATAGTTCGTTGTGTAGGTTTGATTTGTACTCAAATGGATGGTAGTCTCTTTGTTATAGGAGATAGTTTGTTGTTGAGGTTTTAATCTGATGGATGGTAGTCTCTTTGTTATGGGAGATAGTTTGTTGTTGAGGCTTTACTCTGATGGACGGTAGTCTCTTTGTTATAGGAGATAGTTTGTTGTTAAGTTTTGATCTATACTCTGATGGATGCTAGTCTCTTTGTTATGGGAGATAGTTTGTTGTTGAGGTTTTACTATGATGGATGGTAGTCTCTTCGTTATGGGAGATAGTTCATTTTTGAGGTTTTAATCCAATGGTTGGTAGTCTCTTAGTTATGGGAGAGAGTTTTTTATTAAGGCTTTACTCCAATGGATGGTAGTCTCTTTGTTATGTGAGATAGTTTGTTATTAAGGATTTACTCCAATGGATGGTAGTCTCTTTGTTATAGGAGATAGTTTGTTGTTGTGGTTCTAATCTGATGGATGATAGTCTCTTTGTTATGGGAGATAGTTCGTTGTTGAGGCTTTACTCTGATGGATTGTAGTCTCTTTGTTATAGGAGATAGTTTGTTGTTTAGGTTTGTATGTACTCCGATGGATGGTAGTCTCTTTGTTATGGAAGATAGTTTGTTGTTGAGGTATTACTCTGATGGATGGTAGTCTCTTTGTTATGGGAGATAGTTTATTGTTGAGGTTTTAATCTGATGGATGGTAGTCTCTTTTCTATGGGAGATAGTTCGTTGTTGAAGATTTACTATGATGGATGGTAGTCTCTTCATTATGGGAGATAGTTTGTTGTTGAGGTATGATCTGTACTATGATTGATGGTTTGTTATGGGAGATAGTTCGTTGTTGAGGTTGTACTCCAATAGATGGTTGTTCTTTTCAATATGATAAAGACAGTTTGTTGAAGGATTCTTACAATAGTTCATCACCCATTCCAAGTTATATCTTGGTTAAAGAAGAACTCTTACCTTTCTTAATGAAATCCAGAAGTTGGTAAAGTTTGTTACCCTTTCCAGGTTGAAGGCCTCAGTTAAAGAAGAAGTTAAGACCCGTTCTAGGTGGAATGCCTGAATTATGGTAAACTTGTTTTTGGTCTATGCTGTTTTTTCAACCATCATCCCTGAGTTGGTAATTCATTGTCACTCATTAGTCAGCATTTTTATCTTTCTCCTCATAGGACATTACCCTAATAGAGTTGAGTTGTTCCCATCCATACGTGCTTATGTCAACATTTTTTCTCAACCATAAGTATTGATGTCAATCTTTGTTCCTGACCATAGGTGTTTATGTCAACCATTTGTTCCACGCCATAAGTCCTGATGTCAACACTTTGTTCCTAACCATATTTGTTGATGTCAACTTTTGTTTCCCGTCATAAATAGTGATATCAACCATTCGTATACAAGTCTCAAGATTGATGTTTTACGTCATCCCTGAGCCTGTATTATCTTACAATTTCTATTAGCGTCCTTTGGGTTGGTAGTTTTTTATCCCCTGTGAGTCGATGTTACTCTCATTTTTTATTTCTCCTCTATGACTGGATAGTCCATAGTTATCTAACGGTTGATGTTACTCATTGCTTTTTCGTTATTTGTTAAGTTGATGATAGTTTGTCTCGTCTTTGGGTTTTACCCAGTAAAGTTGAGTCTTCTTTTCCCAATGGAGTTGTTTTTTCCTCCCACGGAGTTGAGTTCCTTTCCTGTAGTTGAGTTCGTAATCCTTTCTTAATGGTTACCTCCTTGATAGTTTGTTGCTTTCACTGTTAAGAGTTTTCGTCAATGAAATCCTACTATGCATTTGGTTTCATTAATAATGTTTTTGGCTTTACTTGTTTATAGCCATCCCCAAAGTTGTGTTATTCCCCAACAATTTATTTTCCTGGTCGAACTCTTTTTTTGGTTTGTAGGTTCTATTTTCTACTTCCCTAAGTGGTGTTCTGGGTCACCTTTTGAGTTGGTCATTTGAATTCATAATTATAAGCATTTCATGGTATCTTATGGCCAAAAATAGGGTTTGTTTTGTATTTAAGTATATTTAATCGCGTCGAGACGAAGATTTTAACCTTCGTATCTCTAGATAGGAGGCACTTAAATAAGGCAGCTGTTATACCCCGATTTTTGCCCCTAAGACCCTCTCATCATCTCATAACATCAATACTTCAAGATCACACTTTCAAGTTGGTTATCTCTTTGGGATCGTTCCCCTATCTTTAAGTTTTCTCTCAAGGGATCGCTAAGCATCTTAGTTGTGTATTTTTTATATGGGTTGTTGAATAACTTTTAATCCAAATACCAAAAATATTTTCTTTGTTTTTGTATAGTTGTGTTTTGTAGGTATCAAGCCAAAGAATCCAACAAGCAATGTTTTCTAGTGATTTTTCTCTAAGAAAATCGATTTCCCTAATTTTTTCTGCACTAATATTTCATTTTTTTAGCTGTGTAAATCGATTTGTACATACATGCAATTTGATTTACATACGCGAAATTTTGAAGAAAAAAAAACAATCTTTAAGTTTGTTAATTTTTGGCTCCAAATTTGTTTTATTTAAAAAATATTATTGATTATAAAAAAAAATTCCCACTTTATAAAAATTAAGTTCCATCATACATCTTCATTTGATCACATGTGCACCACTTGATTCAATTTTTGGCTCCAAAAATCAATTACCAAGCCTAATTTTTGTTCCAAACAAAACTCCAAACCACCAGTTAACCCAAGCCTAAACTCTATAAGGATAGCCCTCATTTCAATCAATTCTCATGTTTTGATAGCCAAATTCACCTTGAAAAAAATTCTTCAATTCTCTCCATCTACCAAATTCACTCAAAACTCCATTTTCATAAAGTTAGTAAGCTTTTCATTGAAGCTTACTAATCTTTGAGCTAAACCATCATCCAAACACTTTTTCTTCATCAATTATCTATATCCAAGCTTAGGAGATTGATCCTTGGGGCTAAATTGAAGCAAGTTCTTGAAGTTGTTTTGTTAAATTTCTAGATCTACCTTTGGTAAGTTGGATCATAATTTTTCACAATGTGATCTCTTGTTGATCTTTGTGATTTAATTATTTGAGCTACTTTTTTGATTCCATTTGTCCTAATTTATCATAATTTGATGGAATTTCCGTGCTCAATTAAATTCAAGATCATAAGGTGTTTGATGAAAAGTTTCAGCAAAATTTTTTCCTTTTAAAATGCTTATTTTTTGTTTGTTGCAGTGAGCAATAGAGTGCTCCCAGTGTGCATTTGATTTGCATAGACATGCAAATTGACTTGCACTGGGACAAAATATGTTTTTTCCTTGTTTTGGGGCTATTTTGATTCCATTCTCTTGTTCATATCACATCTTTTGATTAATGTTTTGGATTGCATTTTTAAATGTCCAATTTCTCTTTAAATTCAATGTACTTTGGGTGTAGATGAATTAGGATAAATGTTCATTAATTCAAATCTACCTATGAGTGAATTATTTAATTAATTTTCCATGCTTTGAATTAGTGGTATGTTTAGTACTTTAATCCACCAAGATTAGTGATTCAATTTAAAGATGAAAGAATTTTGAGATTGTGATCGAAATTATCTTATCATATTTTGATCTACATATCATTTCTCTAACATGTTGGTACATAAATTGCTATTGACCGACCTCAAAATAGGTGCGACTTCTAGATAAGTCCACTCAGGATTGCTTAAAATAGCGCTAAATTTGTCTTGATTCAAAAAATGATCATTCGTGGCCAAAACCTATGTTTGCAAGCCCAAGTATGTTTAATTTGAAACCATAGACCAATAACTTTGAGGTTCATTGTTAGGAGGCTTTGTCCTATAAACCCTCTAATAAAATTCACGAATTTTGGTCTAAGTGAATCATTTGTACATCGTTGATCATATGTATTTGCTTTGAGCACTTGAAATGAATTATATACTTTATTAAAAGCAAATGAAACTTGTTATTGAGAAGCTTTGATTTTATCAATCTTCTAATGAGTTTTCAAAAGCATGTTTCCAGATGGTCATTAAACTAACCCTATAACTTCTAATTCACTAACAATTAACTTTACTTTATGCCTTTATTTTGTGCCTTTATTTTTATATACCATTTACATTCCATGCCATTTTTTCTTTTGCTCACTTGAGCATTTATCTTGATGATATTTTTTCGTTGCTTACTTGGGAGTCCACTTACCCATAGAATCAGTATTAAAAGTCATGATCTTCCTGAGCACGAGGTCGCTTTCTCTGAATTCACGAGGCTTGACCTTCTTATAAAAAACTTTCTTCATTCTCTTCTCGTATAACTAGCCATGACACAAAGTCGTCATTCTCTTTTCTTCAATCATATTCAATTGGTCAAACCTTTTCTAGACCTATTCAACCTCTGACAACTTGGTTTCCATTATCCAACATGAAGAGGGAATCTCAACCTCAACGGGGAGCACAGCTTCCATAACATACATAAGAGAGAACGGGGTTTCCCCGGTTGAAGTATGGACAGATTTACGATACCGGTGCAAAGCAAAAGGGAGCATATCATGCCAATATTTATAAGTAACAACCATTTTCTTGATGATCCTCTTGATGTTTTGATTAGCAGCTTCAACAGCCTCATTCATATTTTTCCTGTAGGGAGATGAATTATGATGGACAATCTTGAATTAGTCACAGAGTTTTATCATCATTTTTTTATTCATATTAGAGACATGGTCGGTGATAATCCTGCTTGGCACACCATACCGACATATAAGATTGTTCTTGATAAAGCGTACTACCACCTTCTTAGTGGCATTAGCATAGGAAATTGCTTCCACCCATTTGGTGAAGTAGTCAATTTCCACCAAGATAAAACGATGTTCATTCGATGCTTTAGGTTCAATCATTCAAATCATATCAATCCCCCACATAGAAAAATGACACGGGAAAGAAATAACATTGAGAAGTGTCACAGGCACATGAATTTTGTCAGCATAAATCTAGCCTTTATGGCACTACTTTGCAAAATTTTAACAGTCATATTCCATTATTATCCAATAATAACCTGCCCTAAGCATCTTCTATGCCATCGTGGGAAATAAGTCTAGAAATGTAATTCAAACGCCCAAGGAAGCCTCTAACTTGCTTTTCAGTTCTTTGCGCTGGCATTTCTTAAATTTCCTTTTTGGCTGACAATGAAACCTAACAATTTTCTTGATCGAACACCAAAGGTGCATTTATTTTGATTTAAGCAGAGACGATACTTCCTCAAATGCTGAAACAATGTCAACAAATCTTCTATATGCCCTTCCTCAATCTAGGATTTGACAATCATATCATCAACATATACCTCAATTTCCTTGTGCTTTAGATCCAGGAATAAGGTTCTCATAGCCCACTGGTACGTTGCACCAGCATTCTTCAACCCGAAGGGCATCACTCTGTAACAGAATGTTCCCTAGGGTGTGATAAACGTTGTTTTTTTTCATGTCCTCAAGAACCATTTTGATTTTATTATATCTGGAATATTTGTCCATGAACGAGAATACTTTGAATTTTGCTGTATTATCAACCAACATATCAATATGTGGCAATGGAAAGTCATCTTTTGGACTAACTTTGTTTAAATATCTATAATCTATGCACATGCAAACTTTTCTGTCTTTCTTTGGTACTAGGACAATATTGGAAATCCATTGAGGGTACACCAATGTCACAAGAAAATCGACATTAATCTTCTTCAAAACCTCTTCTTTAATTTTCGCTGCCATATCAGGGTGAGTTCTTCATAATTTCTGCTTGATTGGCAGGCATTCAGGCTTTAGCCGCAAATGATGTTACACAATATAAGTATCCAACCCCTACATGTCTTGGTAAGACCAAGCAAAGATGTCCACATAATCTTTCAACAATTCAATTAACTTGCTCTTCACATTGAGATGAAGCAATGATCCAATCTTGACTTCTTTTGGATCTTCCTCTGAACCCAATTTAATCGTCTCCAACGACTCTTTATATGACTAAATGGTACTTTCCTCGTGCTCAAGCAACCATGAAACCTCTTCTAGGATTTCATCATATTCTTCTTCTTTGGCCATATACGCAGGATATTCAAAGTTGGGAGAGGGTGCAGGGTCATTGTACTCAATGGTTTTTTTAATTAATATGCACATATGATTTATGATTGCTTTTAGAAACTGATACAGATAGCAAGTGATTATGCAAATTTATTTACAATTATTATTTATTTTGAAAGCATTTTTCTGATTACCATTTTCCAAGAAAAAGCAGAAAATAAAAACATAATTTGGGAATCAAAAACAAGTTTTATTTATGATCTTAAAGATCAAAACAACAAATATGCCCATACAATATAAATGATTTCACCTTGGGCAGAGTGAATGATTTTTGAAAAGATCAAAAAACAAAAACAAATTACTTTGAAATATGAATGAAAGATGGAACATCATTAGTGATCCAATTTTGGACTCTGACTCCATGCATCACATAATTCGACATCTCTTGCTCTGATTCACTTTCTAGAATAACATTGATCCTAGGAACAGTTGGATGAAGATAACCTCCACTATGAAAGATGTCTTGATACTCTTCACGGAGAAACCGAAACTTGCTTTATTCTTATTCACGGGTCGATCGACAATTTTCCCCCACACCTTGCTAGGGCCATTATGCACTACCTGTTGAGCATCCTTAAATGAGGCTATAGAATCCTCATCTTTCCTTAGATTATCAATAGATAAAGCTCGAAAATTAGTTTCAACAGTAGCTTCATCTACTTCCACAACACCGAAAGAGGATAAATGAAATATGAACAATGCTTACTCTCCATTTATGATGACCACTTTTCCTTCACGAACAAACTTCAGCTTCTGGTGCAAAGTTAAAGTAACATCCCATGCCTCGTGTATCCAAGGTCATCCATATAAACAATTTTAAGCAGGAATGATATCCATAACCTAGAAAGTAATCTGAAACAAGTATGGGCCTATGTAAATAGGCAAATCTACTTTTCTGATGACAGATTTCCTCAAACCATCAAAAGCTTTCACAATTATGCCACTCGAGTGCATGGGAGTTCCCTGGTATTTCAACTTCATGAGTGTGATCCTCGGTATTACATTCAAAGCATACCCATTATCAATTAACACGTTAGATAACAAGTCATTCTTACAATTCATGGAGATATGGAGAGCCAGGTTGTGGTTCCTTCCTTCATCGGGCAATTTGTCATCACAGAAACTCAGTTTATTACAGGATGTAATATTCCCTACTACACTACTGAATTTTTCCAAAGACACGTCAGTTTCCAAAAAACCCTGATCCAATACTATCATCAAAGATTACCTATGGGTAGAAGAATTCATTATCAATGCTATAATGGATATCTTAGGTGGAGTTTGCAACAATTGATTTACGATCTTGTAGTCACTCATCTTGATAATCTTCAACAGGTCGTCCACATCTTTTTCCAGAGTACTACGATTGGATTCCCCCACTTCTTTCTTATGTTCAGTACCTTCAACAACCTTTTTATCAACATTAATATTCTCTCGAATGACAAGTGCGAAAACACAGCCACTACGGGTCACTCGACTGGCTTCTGCAATATTCATGACATCAAACAAAGATTGGATGGGAATCTCCTACCATCCTCTAGGATTGTCGCGTTGTATTTATATGGCACATCCTTGTCTGACTCATATGAAATAGGGCCCAACAAAAAAATCACCACTGGAGCAAGAACTGGCTTGCTATGGTACTCGATCTATATAGGGGCGGGAACACCGAAAAAAGGCACAATAAAGTTCACCCCTTCTTCAAAATACTTAGACATCACATAATCATTGTTGGAGGATATATCTTTACCAGAAGAAAAAAACTCATCTACAGAAGCATACTCATTGTCTGACACAGTCACAGCCGAGCAATCTTCAATCATGTTAATCCCATTGTAGTCATCTCTATAGCCTAAAACTTTGATAGTACCATTGTCTAACAAAAACTGAACACCCCTTCTCACAATGGAACAACTACAAAAATCTCTCCAGCAAACCTGGAAAGACCCATAATGGTCTTCTTCTTGGCCATCCATGTGACAGAATGTAGCGTGCAACTGCACCAAATCATCATTCATATGATTCACGTCAAAAATCCAGAATTCACCGGGGCATCCATAAACCATATTCACATATTCTTAGTACTATACCCTAGGCCTAATTATATGAATGAGGCCTTCGTCCATTATTTCCTAAAGATCAACTTTTATCTTATCATATTCCTAAATATATGTATTACAAATTCTACAACAAGCATGGTCGTGCGTATAATAGCAATATTCGCATAAGTCAGCATGCATCTTCACCAGATCCCGTCTAACCAAGTATATATAAAAAATCCAGAAGTCCCCAGGACAACCAGCAACCATGTTTACAACATTTGCTCCTCCATGTTTATACAAAGGATTATCTTTCACATTAGAACCAATATCTTTGAAGGATAGGAGGCCAGATATCACCATATTTTGTACTTTAGATTTCAAAGGATAACAGTTCTCGATGTTGTGCCCTGGTGCTCCTTGATGGGAAACACACGTCTGATCTGCCTTATAATACTAGGGTAAAGACGAATGTATAGCAGGGGGGGCCTGGTCTGAACCAACTTCTTCTGAATCAATGTCGGGAATAACTCTGCATAGCTCATTGGAATAGAGTCAAATGCCTCTCTTTTCTAAATTTTCCCTTGATTTCCCTGAGGAGAAGGTCTCTGATAGGCAACAGTGGTTGGAGCTACATTGACAATTGGAGTCATAGAAGTAACCTGTTATTGGTACCGATGATGTATTCAGGGTGGTCTAACCTTCCTTTCCCCAATAACAACATTTGTTTCACTTAATTTCTTTCGATAGAACCCGTATGATGACTTCTTTATTCATTCTTCATTCGAGAGCGCCCTTCTCTGACAGCTTCTTCTAGTCTAACACCAATGCTTACCATTTCGGGTAAATCGTTCGGTGCATTAGCATCCATCCTTTCATAATAAAATGACCAAGGGTTTTCAGGAAGACCTTGGTCATTTCTTGTTCTCCCATATATGGTACCACCTGGGTAGCTATCTCGCGCCAATGCTGCGCATATTCTTTGAATGACTCCTTGTCTCTCTGAGCCATTGTCCTGAACTGGTCGCAGTTAGTTGCCAACAACATATTATACTTATACTACTTGATGAAGGCTTCCCCTAGATCATTGAAGGTGGGGATACTGCTATTGTTCAAACTCATATAGCACTTCCGAGCGGAACCAGTCAAATTATCTTGGAAGAAATGAATAAGCAAATGCTTATCATCAGTATGGGTTGACATTTTCCTGATATACATCACCAGGTGGTCACCATGGCAAGATTTTCCCTTGTACCTCTCAAATTCAGGCACTTTAAACTTTGCTGGAACCTTTACATTAAGAACTAGGCAGAGTTCACTAACATTTTTTCCAACTAATCCGTTTCCTCAAAGGGCCTTCATTTCCTTCTACATCTCATTGAATTGGTCTTGAAAATCATCCAATCAGTCATAAAAACCCATACTTTCACTCGGTGGATGAACACGGCGATAAACTTCATCATTAACAAATGACATAACATTCACCGAAGGAGGTACAGTATAATGAATCTCATTTTTAGCCATAGGAGTATCATACACCACGGGAGGTGCGGGAGTAGAAGCAACATGAAGTACCAGATCCACTTGAGCATCAAGATTCTATCTTTCTAGAATGAAATTTTTTGGCATTCCCCACGGGTAACCCTGAGGTATACGGTTCTGTGCAATAGTAACGGGAGTAACATAAACGAGAACTGTCAGAGCTTCGAAAATGACATTTGTCTGTTGAGGCTGAGCAACTGTTGGATGATTTTGAGCAGCCCCCAATGATTCTATCAAAGCACTCAAATTGTCCAAATCAGCCTTCAAACCAGTAACCTAGTCGCGCAACTTGCAATTCTCTTGTTCAAGATTATCCATTTTCTTCCTGGAATTAGCCCTAGTATTATACTGGTGAGATAACTTGCTTCTGAACGAGGTAGACAAACATAATAAGACTCCTGGGTATGAACATAAATGCAAGAAATATGTACAAAATGATGCATGATATGTATTGAACATGATTTATTTGATTATTATTAATATTTCAAGGGACTCAAAGAATTATAGACAGTTTGCAAATATTAAAGTACTAACACATTTTGAAATACTGAAAATCTCATTATAAAAACTTCACAATAGATTATAACTTTTTAGTACAAGTTTCAACAAACCCAAGTACAAGAGAAGATAAAATCTAAAATCATAAGAAGGCAAAGCTGATGAAGATCATTCCACACACTGATGCTTTTCCCGTGAGTCTTGCAGTCTGAGCCTTCAACTGTTTATTCTCTTCTATATACCTGTCAGTGACCCCTTTCCAATCACCAGAGTCAGGAAGTGAGCAACTAGGTCCTGAATGAGATCTAGAGGAAAATAAATCCCCTTGCTTCTCCATTATCTCTACAACATGACTCTCAAGAATCTCAATCGAGTCATCCTTCTCTTTCAGGTCTGCTCAGTAAGACATCTCTAAATTCTGATACTTATTCTTTCAAGGCTCCTTCTCCTGCTGCATCCTGACTAGGGTCAACTGAAGCTCTTTCACATCATCTAGAAAGGAATGAGTGGTCTTCCCAAACATATCAGGCATAGGTTCTTCACGGGAATATGGCATCTTCAACTAAATTTCCCTTGCTTGTACCCACCGGAGATAAGGCTCCAAAGAAACAACTCCTCTAGGTCCTAAGTCCTTTCTACTTCTTGTGAATATGGTGCCAAGCATTTTCAATCTCCTCCTTAGCTTTCTTATTATTTTGTCCTTCTTTAAAAAATAAACCACTCAGATGAATACTATTTGGCTTATCTCTCATCGGATATCCAATCTGACGCCATGCAAGAACATGATTGTAGTTAATTCCTCCCTTTGTACCGAGAAGAGGTACATTGGGAAAATTACCACAACTACAGAAAATCTCCACATCATTGTAAGCCTGATGATATCAAACAACGTATAAATAAGTGAGGGCCATAATCTTTAGAGCCCAACGATGTTCATTCCTTACATCCCATAAAGCATCAGACTAAGGTAAGTGAGAAATAAACCACTGATACAACCAAGGCATGCAACAAATGATCATTCCTCCATGATAAGAATCCCAAATATGAATGGAGTAATATGCATATCCTAATAATGTAAGAATTGGATTCCAAATCAAAAAGATCTTAATGGGATTGACATCCATAAATTTGTCGACACTAGGAAATAAGTAGAGCAAAGATGGCCTCAAAAGAAACTGTACTCTTCATCCTAGAAAAGTAGCGAGCTTTCTCCAATAAAAACTGAGCAGGTAATCCTCTGATTCCTCCTTTGAAAGTCATTTGGGCCTCAATCTCAGACTTCCCCAAATGAGCCATATTAGCAATCTCATGAGACTTAGGCTCTCCCTCTAAACTGGTTGAAAGGAACACGAACTGTAACAGGTAAATCCAGTAGGTAAGAATACTCCTCCAATGTAGGAATCAAGTGATAATCAAGGAAAGTGAAACATCGATACATCAGAACATAGAACTAGACCAAAGTCGATAGAATAACCTCCTTAATCTTGAGCTTTATAAGAGATACGACGAATCTATACTTCTTCAGAAAATCAGCAAAACTCTCGATCTCGGGAATCAGACTCATCAATCATCTATCTTAGGATCCTTGAAACTATACTTTCGAGTATTTATTTTTCTAGAATCCATGGTCAAAAAGTACCTGAGATATTCACAAAAATGTTTTAAAGGATGCTCACGGGTGCATGAATGCATAATGCAACAATCACACACAAGATCAAAAACATGGGGGTGGGGGGTTCATAGGTTTGACTTCAAGAGCATGAGGTCAAAGGTAATACCCACAAGTTATGGTCTAATAGTTTATCACCTGCCGAACACGGTTCTAAAAGGTTCCCAAAGTCTACATTCTTCCTTCAGATATTACCAACGTCCCGATTGACTCAGTAATTAGTAATATTCTCAGGAAAAACTCGTATGAGTTTAGTATCGCGTGACAACCAATTATGGATTACTCTGTCATAATTTCCGCATTACACCTAAAAGGCCAAGATGGATTAAAGGTTCTACGGTCCTCGGTTTCAGCAGGCTCCTAGGTCGAAAGCAGTACGTCTTCCAGATTACTCGGTAAATAATACTACAGTTAAAGGAGCCTCCACTGAGTGGGGGATATCATGCCTCCTTTTTTGGGATTACTCCATCAAAGTTAAAATGACTATACCGCCCATCCTATCTTAAGTTTGCCCAAGTCCGGGTAGAGGAATTAGGAGAAATCACCAATCACCCTGAAAACCAGGAAAATCCAGACAAACATATATACTACACATAATATACAAAAATTAAGCAGAGTAACAACTATATATAGATGAGGTCCAAATCACAGACAAAGCACATAATCTAAGTAACCTGCACACAAAGAAAACAAACAACCCAATGTCTTGGGGTAAACCCCAAGAACTCGAGACAAAATTACAATAGAAGCCACAGGGTCCTAAGGTAGGCCAAGGTCTCTACTTCTAAGTACAAGAAGTCCATAACTCCAAAATGCCAAGGATAGTAACCATATAGTCCAAGTAACCTTAACGTTTTTTATTGTTCTAGTTATTATTAGGTATCTTAAAAAAGAAAATGAAAGCTCAAGTGATAAAAATAAAAATAACATAAAGATAAATGCTCATGTGAGCAATGGTGAAAATATCATGAAATGTAAATGGAAAAATAAATGGTGCGTAAAGGTAAAGGCATAAAGTAAAAGCATGCAAATAAAAGTCAATTGTTAATGGGTTAGAAATTTGAAGTTAGTTGAATGACCATCTTGAATCGTGCGTTTGAAAACTCATTAGAAGATTGATAAAATAAAAGCCTCTCAACAACAAGTTTCATTTGCTTTTTGTCAAGTATATCATTCATTTCAAATTTTCGAGTCAACAACAAATTATCATCGATGTTTAAATGATTCAATTAGTCTAAAATTTATGGAGATCCATTAGAGGATTGATAAGACCAAAGCCTGCTAACAATGAACCTCAAGGTAATTGGATCAAATGTTTCAAATTAAACATACTTGGGCTTGCAAATATAGGTTTGGGCCACAAATGATCATTTCTTGAATCAGGACAAAATTTAGTGTTATGTTAAGCAATTGTGAGTGGACTTATACATAAGTCACACCTATTTTGAGGCCGGTCAATAGAAATCTATGTGCCATATATTTGGAGAGATGATATGTAGATCATCATCCAGCAACATGTATCACAATGAGAAAGGGATAAGATGAAGAGGGAGTGGATGCCATGTACGAAATTAGGGTTTCAAATATCATCAACATCATTCATCCATTTTAGTGGATTTGGTTTCTCAACCTATCATCACGCAAGATCCATTGAGGTTGAGGAATTTGTCACCAAATGAGATCCAAGTCAGAACAAAATAAAAAAAATAAAAAAATATTTAATAAGACAATATTTAAATGATTAAGTAAAACAAAAAGAAATTGTAAAATTCACAAAGTATG
Source organism: Vicia faba (assembly GCA_948472305.1). Lineage (NCBI taxonomy): Eukaryota > Viridiplantae > Streptophyta > Magnoliopsida > Fabales > Fabaceae > Vicia > Vicia faba. Next base: position 1,409,541,638 of record OX451736.1, read on the forward strand.
TTAAAACACCAAATAAAAATCCTAAAAAATAGTTAGAAATCAAACATGATTTAATAAATGTTGACAATAAACTTTAGAATTTTTTAAAGTCAGAAACTATTTTTATAAATTGAAGAAAATAAGTGAAATAAACCAAAATTTGTGAAAATTAGTAAAATCAGAAAGAAAAATAAAACAAGGTTATCAAAATTTACTAAGCAGGGCAAAGGACCTTTCCATATTTTTTTAGACTTTTTTTAACAATCAGAAAATATTTTAAAATAATTAAAACAATCAAAAGAAAGTGAAAAATTATAAAAAAATAAAAAATATGAAAAATCAAAATCAGAAAGATAATATTCCAAAATATTTTTGTGAATTCTTTAACAATTTTTGGACTTGAAATGAATTTTTTAAGTTTAAATCAATTAAAATATAAAATCAGAAATTAAAAATAAAACCAAAAAGATGTAGACCATTGGATCAATGTAAAAGTGTGTTAGTAATCAAATCCAATGGATCTGGCGCGCTGTGGATATCATGGTCATTAGTGAATAAACCACTTGATCAAATATTAAATCAGACTTTGAAAAAAACAAATGGTGCCTTATCAATGGTTGAGAGATGACACGTTAGTCATCTTCAACCTCCATCCAAGCAAATTTTAAAGGTCTCTCATACTGTAAAATCAGGAGCCTAGACCTATGCCATTCGCTTGGTCTCATGAAGACGAAGACAATTGTACCCTTGCAAAAAATTAATTTAAAGTGTAGGTCAATCGATTTTCAAAAAATCAGAAGGAAAATTTTGAATACGGATTTGAAAATTCATGGCCAAAACTCACTTCTAGTTGAAAAAAAATGATGCGACGATATATGACGATTTTCAAAATGATGTGAAATGATGTGACGATACGGATCTTCAAAATGATGTGAGCTTCATTGTGGTAACAAATTTTGAGAGAATTGATGAAGGAATCTACCTATTGAAGTTCAAATTAAGAGCTTTGAAACTTGACTTGGCTAGCACGATATATGATGATTTAAGGCTTGGTTCTTCTTCTGTTTGCTTCAGTGAAGTTCAGGGATGAGAAATTAGCAAAGAAAATTGATTGAAAAAGGCTTTAAAACCAATTTCGAAGTTATAGAAATGTGGGTTAAGGAGAGAGTTTTGCAGGGTGATTCTGGTTGTTCAAGCTTGAGAAAATGAAATTAATACGGCCCTCTATTTATAGAAGAGTGAATGGTAAAAAGAATTGGAAGCAATAGTGAAGTTTTGAGAGAAAACGAAGGAAGTCTGAAAGTGAGAAAAATGTGACTTGATTTTGCTCAAAACTCAGCTAACTATTGTGTTTTAATCCTTAATTTAACTTTTGGAAATTATTTAAGCATGTTTTAATTAAAAACGCTTTCTAATCTTGTTTTAGGAGTTGGATTATGGATTTCAAATTCTGACTTGAAGTGAAACTTCAGTTCCAAGGTACCCACTTTGAACCAATAGTACTCATAGCTCAAGGGGTCTTAAGGAATAATTCTTAAACCCTTTGAAAGATAAGGTCACAATATTTGAAATGTGCCAAGAATGAGATAAAATGGATGTTTGAGCTAGAAGTTGTGATGAGTCAAAGTTGAGAAAACGATGCTGACTTTTTGTACTTAGAAAAATTCTATGTTTTTCTCCAAAAATGACCTATAATGTTTTGAGTTCAAACAAGGTCTTCCTCTAAAATTTAGCTTTGATCATTAATTATAGCTTTAAGTAGACTTCCCAAAGATCATTGTGAAACTTGAATCACCCAAAAATACCAATTATTAAAAAAGTTATGGCCTTGTGAAATTGGTGAACATCCATGAGGTGACCTATAATCTTTTGAGTCTTTCAGGCATCTTCCAACCATTTTCAAGTATTTCACATAAAAGAAGAGTTAAAGTTTACATTATTAAGATCAATATGCAAAAATAATGGGCTCACGGAGATAAAAATTGACTAAGTTATGATCTTTTGAAGTCACATAAGGGAATTTGTTGGCCTATCTAGAGGACTTGTAATCTTTCTCAATCATTAGGAATCTTCCACACAAAATTTTCTTGAATATTTTAAAGTGATTTGTTGATAAACCTTCAGAGATAAGTATATCTTTGGAATCACACAAAAAAATCAAAAGATGAACAAGATATAGCCTTTCGAAGTTCGAAACCCTAGCTCCTAAAGCACCAAAATGACTTGGAAACCCCTCTCAATTTTGACAATTTTTATTGCACGATAACTTTTTCCATGTGAATAGAAGTTGTTGTGGATGATAGTAAGAAACCATAGCAACAATAACCACTTCCAAATATTAATAATTGAAATAATTATGCACTTGTGATCAAGGAATCACGAACTTTTCCAATTAGGTTAAACTTCTTCAATCAATCCTTGCATCTTTTGACTTTCTTCGACATATTGAGGCATCATAGTAGACCCTGTCATGATATTACTTTAAAGCATTCTCAGTGATGAAGCTTGAATCTCAATGAAGCTTTGATGAAGAAGGCATAGAAATAAACTCATGAACATATGCATCAACCTTATGAGATGTCTTGTGCCTTCACCTATAGGATCATCAATTAGAGCATACATTGATTGTATTTGTTAGCTTAAAGTTAATCAACACAAGTCAAATATGGCCACAATATACAAATCTAGCTGCTTGGTGATTCCTCATGGGAAAACTTAAAGATAGGGAGAAGTACCAAACCCAATTGTGATCTTTATAGGGTTGAATTTATAAGAGATGATAAGGGAATCTTAGGGGCAAAAATTTGGGTAAAACAGGATCAACAATTGGAAGACTGAAGACTTTCTACCAATCTCCTTTAGTCAAGAGTAAATTATATTTTCGACTTTCTTGCTTTCAAGTTTTTGGTTATGTTATTTAAACAATAACTTTAAACCTTGTGCCTTACCCGGGGCACAACGGTCCATTAGTCAGGGTTTCTATTTTTCATCGACATATTTTCATTTAATAAATCATTGGATATTTGCATTCAAATTTGGCGCTCTTTGTCTTTATTTTGCTTTATTTCTTTCAAAATAGATATGTGTTCTTACACAAACTCACACAACAAATTGCAGATCCATATCCACCCTGGATCTCATTGATAACAATTTTCTATTTCCAATTATGTCTTCAAAAATCCGATCTACCAATCTGAGGACGAAGGTGAGGAAGATTGTGAAATACCTGGAGATCTTGCTAGGTTGTTAATACAGGAAGAAAGAGACATACAACTTCATGAAGAGACAAACGAGGTTGGGAACTTCGGTACTGAATATGACAAGATAGGTGCTAACCTAGAAGACTGTGTCAAAAAGAGATTAATCAAGATGTTAGGTGACTATGTTGAGATCTTTTCTTGGTCCTACGAAGACATGCCAGGGCTTGATATTGACATTGTGGATCACCGATGAAGGAAGGTTTTCCTCCTATAAAAAAAGGTTCGTCGTATGCGTCCCGAGATGTCTGAAAAGATCAAAGCTTAGGTTATGAAGAAGTTCAATGCAGGTTCCTTAGTTGTTACGTCTTATCCTCAGTTGGTTGAAAATGTGGTGCCAGCACCTAAGAATGATGGAAAGGTGCATATGTGTATAAACTACAGGGATTTGTACAAGGCAATCCCCAAAGATGACTTTCTGCTTCTGCATATTGATGTTCGGGTTGACAACACTGCTCAACATAAAATATTTTCCTTCATGGATGGTTTCTCTGGTTATAATCAAATAAAGATGGAACCTGAAGACATGGAGAAGACTCCCTTTGTAACACAGTGGGGAAATTTGTGTTACAGAGTTATGCCTTTTGGTTTGAATAACACTGGCGCAACATATCAGCATGATATGGTACCTTTGTTCCATGATATGATCCATCACGAGATAGAGGTTCACGTTGATGACATGATAGTCAGGTCTCAGACCAAAGAAGAACATATTGATTACCTACATAAGGTGATTGAGAGGTTGAAAAAGTACAAGTTGAGGTTGAATCCAAACAAGTGCACCTTTGGGGTAAGATCCTGTAAACTTCTAGGTTTCTTCGTCAGTTGTAAAGGTATTGAACTTGATCCTTCCAAGGTTAAAGCCATTCAAGAAATGCCATCTCCCTATACTGAGAAGGAAGTCAAAGGTTTCCTGGGGCGATTGAACTACATTGCCAGATATATTTCCCATTTGACCGCTACTTGTGATCCAATTTTTAACTTAATAAAGAAAGATCAAGTAGTTAAGTGGAACAACGATTTTCAGATAGCCTTCGAAAAAATCAAGGAGTACCTCCAAGAACCTCCAATTATGATGCCACCGATTGAAGGAAAACCTCTGATCATGTACCTGACAGTTAGAGAACTCAATGGGGTGATTATTGGGACAACTTGGCGAGTGTGGTCGAAAATAGCGTGCAATATACTACCTTATAAAAATGTTTACCGACTATGAAACAAGATACTTACTGCTAGAGAAAACTTAATGCGCTTTGGCATGGGATGCTCGCCGACTAAGACAATATATGTTGAGTAATAATACTTTTTTGATCTCTAAGATGGATCCAATAAAATACATATTCGAGAAACACGCTTTCTCCGAAAGAATAGAAAGATAACAAATGGTCTTGACAGAATATGACATTCAGTATACTACTCATAAGGAAATCAAAGGAAGTGTACTGGCAAATCATTTGGGCTCATCAAGTTGTAGATGACTATCAGTCTATGAATTTTGAGTTCCTAGATGAGAATATTATTATAGTTACTGATTACGAAGAACATGGACATGTATGAAGGACCTGAAACAGGACCCCAATGGACTATGGGTTTTAATGGAGCTTCCAACGCACTTGGTAATGGAATCGATGATGTGATTAGCTTCCAACTTATCAAATAATCATAACTTGGTCAATTTTTATCATCTTGAGCACATTCTTTTCCAAAAATAATCTTTGAGATGTCTAATATAGCTTTGTTTTATGTGCAAGACCTGAAGATGCATGGAATGTTATTGAAGAATTGAAAATATTATTGGGATTTTGTGAATTTCCCAAAATTTATTCATCATCTTCCAAAGACCATAACTCCATCAATTTTTATGATTTTTTAGTGATCTCAATTCCATAAAGTCATTTAATTTAAAAAAAAATTATAGGTCATTTTGAAGTTCAACTGGAAGTGAGTTTTACTCATAAAATTTCAAATCCCTCTGATACTGATGGCATCATTAGTTTTTAACTGGAAGTGAATTTTACTAATAAATTTTCAAGTCCTTTTCCAACATTTTTCTTCTGTGTTTTCTCAAATCGACTGAGCTACCATTTGTATAAATTTTTTGCAAGGGTACCATTGAAATCATCTTGAAGAGACGAAGCGAATTGCATCGGTCTAAGCTTCTGATTTTATAGTTTGTGAGGCGTGCGATTCGCTAGTGGCTGGAGGTTGAAGATTACCAGTGTGTCATCTCTTAACCAATGACATGATGCAACACATTTTTTTAAAATATGTTTTTTAATCATACACAACATGCCAGATCCTTTAGATTTGATTACTAATGTGTTTTTACATTGATCCAATGGTTTACATCTTTATGGTTTTATTTTTATTTCCTGATTTAATATTTTAATTGTTTTAAACTTCAAAAATTCATAAAAAATTCATTTAAACTTCAAATATTCTGAAAAAATTCTCATACATTTTTGTTTTTCTCTTTTTGATTTCTATATTTTTCACAATTTGATTTTTTGATTTGATATTTTTTATGATTATTTACTTTATTTAATTGTTTAAAAAATATTTTCTTGATTTTTAAATTCTTGAAATATTATGAAAGGATCCAATGTCCTCTTGACAAATATTGGTGACCTCATTTTATTTTTATTTCTGATTTTACTATTTTTCATAAATTTTGCTTTATTTTTCCTATTTCTTTAAGTTTTAAAAATAGTATCTGACTTTAAAAAATAATGAAAAATTTTGTCAACATTTATTGAGTCATGGTTGACCTGTGACTTTTTTTTAGGATTTTTATTTGGTGTTTTAACATACTTTGTGTATTTTACCATTATTTCCCTTTTTATTAATCATTTTAAATATTGTTTCATTAAGTATTATTTTTATTTGGTTCTGATTTTGGTGTTATTTTGGGACTAGTTACTCAACCTCATTAGATCTTGGGTGTTGGTAGGTTGAAAAACCAAATTCACCAAAATGGATGAATGATGTTAATGATATTTGAAACCACTTTTGCTACATGTTTTTGAAGAATGATCTATTTATCATTTCTCAAGCATGTGGTACATAGATTTCTATTGATCAACCTCAAAATAGGTGTGACTTCTACATAAGTCCACATAAGATGGCTTACATAGCGCTAAATTTGTCCTGATTCGAAAAATGATCGTTTATGGCCCAAACCTATGTTTGCAAGCCAAAGTATATTTCATTTAAAACCATTGATCCAATAACCTTGAGGTTCATTGTTAGGAGGCTTTGATCTTCTCAATTCTCTAATGCAATTTCATGAATTTTGGTCTAAGTGAGTCATTTAAATATCTTTGATCATATATGCTTGCCTTGAGTACTTGAAATGAATGATATACTTGACAAGAAGAAAATGAAACTTGTTGTTGAGAAGCTTTGATTTTATCAATCTTCTAATGAGTTTTCAAATGTAAGTTTCAAGATGGTCATTCAACTAACCTCTAACTTCTAATTCATTAACAATTGACTTTATTTTGTGCTTTTACTTTGTGCTTTTACTTTATGCCCTTTATTTTATGCTTTTACTTTTATGCACCATTTACTTGAGCATTTACATTTCATGCTATTTTCATCTTTGATCACTTGTGTATTTATCTTTATGTCATTTTATCTTTTCTCATTTGAGCATTTATCGTTATGCATTTTTTTTATTTTGCTCACTTAAGCTTCCTTTTCTTTTTGAAGACACTTAATAACTAACTTGAATATTAAAAAACATTAAGGTTACTTGAACTATTTTGTTAGTATCCTTGGCATAATTGAGTTATGGACCTCTTGGAATTAGGATTAGAAACCTGTATTACCCTTGGGTCCTTGTGACTTTGTTGTTATTTTTGTGTGAATTTCATGGGGTTTACTCTAAGACATTGGGTTTATTTTCTTTGTGTCAGGTTATTCTGAGGATATGATTTGTCTGTGATTGAGTATTCCTCTATATACAGATGTTACTCTGCCCAATTTTTTTGTGAAGAACTAATTCATCCGAAGCTTGGTATTCCTAAGAGGTTTATGCATTTTCATAATATACTTGGACTTAGGTCCATGCATTTTCAAAATAAAAAATCTATTCTTAATCAAACTTTAACCAACTTAATCATACTTTGATATTTTTTGTGAGAAGACTAAAAGTCAATTAACGTCATTCAAACCATTTTGCCACTTTCGCTTTTTACTTTAAAAGTTTTTCTTAAAATATTAGACTCTTGTTGATTCTTGTAGTGATGCGGGCTATTATACTTCTACGATATGTAGTAAAGCGAGATATTTTCCACTTGGGTATTGAGTGAAGCTTTGTTGATTTGAAAATCCAAGCTATATCCTCCTCTATGAGATTATGCAAATTCTCCTTTCTCAAAATCATGGGTAGTAAGTATGTTATCCACTCGGATATGAAGAATATGTCTCTTCTCTTAAAATTAACAATAAAACTTGTGTTTTAAAAATTTTGAGTTGAACTATGAGTACCCTGATCCCCTATTGCACAGAAGGTACTACGTAGTCACTAAAGGTTCGCAACCGCGGAGGGTGCAAAATTGTAAAAAAATACTTCTTTTCTTATCTCCACCATCTATTTCTGTATACACCTTTTATAGCCAAATTACCAAAATTTCAAAGAGGTTCCTGCAGAGTACCGTAGATGTTAAGGGTGCTAATATCCTCCCTTTGCATAACAAACCCCCGTACCTAGACTCCCTCCCTCTCTCTTTTGGGTTTATTTTCTCTTTTCACATTCCTCTGGAAACAATAAAGCGCAGTGGCGCTTTTTATTTGATCTGTGCGAGTTAAGTTACTCAACGGCTTAGTCTAAACATTTCTATCACTATAATAGAGATCAAGTTAAGTTCACTTGAAAAGTTGCCAACTCATCAATATAACATAAAAAAAGAGAACCAGAGGAATTAACAGTAAGAAGAAATTTAAAACAAATAAAGGTAATTTGAAGTAGAACATCTGAAACTAACTTCTAAATTGCCAACTTCTTACTTCTAACTAACTGTCAAATTCACTAACCCCTAACTAACAGTAATCGAACAAACTTGCAACATTTAAAAAAACCAACAACATAACCAATTGTCAAAGCTAAACTAAATCTCTTACTAAATTCAAATCTTCATCAAACTATAAATAATAGAAACTCACCTTGAAGCCATTTGATTCTCCATTCTTCTAGAAGAAACACCATAAACACCTTCAATCTTCTCTTCACTCTCTCTGAAAAAAATCCCTTTGCACTCTGATCTCTCTGCTTTGTTCTCCCATCATCTTCATCAATTCTTCACATACACAAAATAGTCACTACTCCAAAAAACTTCAATCACTTCTCATCTTCATCAATTCTTCAACTTTCCAGAGGAAACTCACCAAGAAAAAATCACAAAGAAAAATAAAGAGTCGCCACCATTAATTTTTATCCTCAGGACAGGAATATAACGGGTAACCCTAATTGTTAGAGATTTTAAGTTCGCGAGTTGGTTAGACGAAGAGGCACCCTTCATCTCCCTTGTTCTCAAGGGCTCCTCTTTTAGGTCTAAGGGTAAATCACGACTTTTCTATTTACAAGGCATGTTATCATTAATTGTATAGGAAAAAGTTTAGTATTTTAGTTGAGGGACTAGCCTTGGTTTTAACCGTGTGCCTACGTATCTCCTTGTGAAAAACCAGAGTCCAATTTCATAATTCGAATGTGTTTGGTTAGTTTCTTTTATGGATTGTGGAAATGTTTGAAATTATCCTTGAACCCTGTCTTGGTTTGAAAGTAACATAGTTGTAGACGTAGTTCGTAGTTAATATAAAATGTTTCCATAATGCTTTTTGAAAATAAATTTACATTTGAAATTAAGTTAGTAAAAAAATGTTAGTATTTGATGGGTTAGTTGTATTATAATTTATGATGCAATATGGAAAAAAAGAGTTTGAATGCTTTAAAATATTTGATAAATAGAAAGAAAACATGGTTAGTATTTTATAAAAATAATTAATAAATAACTATTTTCTTAATATTAAAAATATATTAAATAATATTTAGTATTAATTAAACATTTATTTATTAATAATTTTAAGACAAAATGCACAAAAATATTTTAGTGCAATATGCTAAAAAAGTGACTTCAGGTATTATATAAGAAAAACCAAACAAAATATTAAATTAACTAAATTAATTAAGTTATTTAAATCAGGGAGTGCATAAATTAATCATGGAGGTTAAAATATGAAGAGAAAATTTGAGTCCAATAAGGGCATGAGGGTGTTGATCTTAACTGAATAGCAAGATGAGGGAGTGCAGATAGAAAGGGCCTGGCCCAAGACACTTTTATTGAGACTATTAGACAAAAAATGTGAGGGTGTAGCATGTTATGGTGTTGCAACCGAGTTTGAAGCATTCGTCTTAATCCGAAGGCCTGGAATAGTTAATCTAGGGCCATAGATTAAGAGTATTTAAAGCAGAAGGCGAGAATTTAAGATTGAATGAGGGAACATGATATGCAAAGCGCATGTGACTGGTCAATGGTCACCTCATCCATTCGTATGAATCTTCAAAAAAATCAGAAAACCTTCATATCTTCATTTGGGTTTGCAGGAACCCTATGAAGATAAACCCTAACCTTAAGAAATATTCAACCAAACCACAAGAACCCTAACCCCACTTCTACAACCCTAACTAAATCACAAAAACATAACCTGTTTGTATCCTAACCCTAACCCAATCACCAAACCCTAAGGTGTTTTACCATAACCATAACCCCAAATCAAAACAAAAAACCAGAAACACCAATCCAAACAGAAATGACAGAAGAATAACGCCAATCAATCATCAATAAGTCATACCCTAAGCTAAGTTTTAGAATTACCGTTTGTGCAGTGAATCTCGTAGTATTAGTCCTCTTTTGTTTTTCCTTCTTCTTTTACTAATCACTTTCTCTTTCTTTTGCAGGTATCTTGAATTTAGAGTTGGGGTGGAGCTCTGAAAAACCTAGGGTTTTAGTCGTGAAACCCATGTTTTCTACTAGAAGCGCTTTAATGAGGGTGGGGTTTACAGTGCAGAAGAATCACCAAGGGTTGTTCTCCAAACTTTTCATCCTCCTTTCGATATTAGTCCTTATATTTTTATAGGTATTAGTATATATTTGAATTAGAAAAATTGTTAGCTGATTAGCAGTTACCGGTTTAGAAACTGATTCTGATTGATTCAATCTTAGGATTTGATTATAAATCCGTTGATCCTATGATGTATATAGATTTAGGGTTTGTGATTATTGTAATGAACATGTTGTATTTGTAATTCATTTTTAGTAAATAAAAACAAATATTTTGATTTGATTTGATCCCAAAAGAATTAATTTCTTTAACTCTGAAATTCTAGGCTTGGTGTTATCTTGGAAATTAGGGTTTTACCCTATTGTTGACTTGGTCAACAAGATTTGGAATATTAATAATAAAATAAAAAGTGATAATAATATAAAATAATAAAGAGTATCATTAAAGGGAGTTGACTCTGGGTTAACCCCTCTTTAATACTTAATACTATTATTTTTTTTCTAATAACAAAAATATAAATTTTCCAACAATGATAATAATTATAATAATTTAAATTAAAAAAAAAACCCAAATGTTGACCATTATAAACTTCTCAACCCAATGGGCCTATAAATTATTGAATTAGAAAATTTGAGCCCCCCTAAAGAAAAACACACTCCTCTAAACTGTTATAACCCCCATTACCACAAATAATGTGAAAAATACAAATCAATAACAACTAGAAATATGATTGGACCAAAATTTTGAATAACAAAGAAACCGATAAAAATAGATTAATTAATGACACTAAAGATTAGTTAATAGATAATAGAAGACCCTAAAATTTGACTACAAACTCGAACAGAGAAGATAAACCCCAAAATATAATTAGGAAATGGAGACATAGTTAAGTCACCCATGCCCGAGCAAAGAGTATACATTACCCATATATAACAACTCGGATAACTCGTCAAGAACTAGAAAAGTAGTCTTAGATTTTATGTATTTATCGTAACCTAGTGAAATAAATAACACAAGTTTGAAAATGAACTTACTAACGTTTCGAGACTAACATAGTAAGCTATATTGTTGATTTTTCCTATTCATCACAACCTAGGGGATGAATAACACAAAGTTTCATAACTCATCGTTGCTTGGAGACTATCACAATGAACTATATTGCAGAAAAATAGATAACTCATTGCTACTTCGAGACTAACGCAATAAGTTATATCACAAATTCTCTATATTTACTACAACCTAGGGAGTAAATGATATGGGTTTGAAAATATATTACCTACGATTGAGACTAACATAGTAAGGTATAACGTAGATTTGTGTATTTATCACAACCTAGAGGATAAATAACACCCACTTTATAATCTAATGCTGCTTGGAGACTGATACAATGAATCGTGTCGCATAAAATAACTTATTGAAGCTTCAAGACTAACATAGTAAGAAATATGACATATTTGGATATCTATCACATCCTAGGGGATAAATATTGCAGATTTTGAGAAAGCGTTTGGTTAACTGAATCTTAGATAACATAAATCAATGATATAATGATTTACCAGTTGTGTATGTTCTCAACCAAGATATTTATTTGTCCTATGCTGACAAACTAATTCACAATAGGCCCCAAGATATGTCACACTACTCCTGGCCTAAACAGCTATGAAAATGCAATGCACACTGTGTAGCGGTAGAAATGTCCAAGACTAAGCCATTGAATTGACTAGACTTTATACAAATCAAAATAAAAATCGCCACCGTGCTATATTATTTCCAAAGGAATTCGAAAAGAGCGAATAACCCAAAAAAAAGGGAAATATTCAAGGTAAGGGGGTTGGTTATGCAAAGGGAAGGTATTAGCACCCTAAACATCTACGGTACTCCGCAGGAGCCTCTTTGTAAAATTTGTATATTTTGGCTATAAATATGTGTTGTATAGAAATAGATGGTGGAGGTAAGAAGAGAAGTATTTTTTATGATGTTTGCACCCGCCGCGGTTGCGAACCTTTAGTGCCTACATACCACCTTTCGTGCAATAGGGGATCAGGGTACACGTAGTTCCTCTTTTAAAAGATTTGAAACATAAGTGTGTTGGTTAATTTTAAGAGATAAGGCTTCATCTTCATTGTACATGTGGAAAACATACTTACTACCCACAATCATGAGAAAGGAGAATTTGCATCATCTCAAAGTGGAGGATATGTCAATGTGAGGCAATGGAAAATCATATTTTGGACTAGCTTTATTTAGATCTCTGTAATCTACGCACATGCAGACTTTTCCATCTTTTTTCGGTACATGGATAATATTGGCGATCCATTGAGGATACACTGATGTCACAAGAAAACCAGCATTAATCTGCTTTAGGACCTTCTCCTTGATCTTTACTGCCATATCTGGATGGGTTCTTCTCAACTTTTGTTTAACTGGCAGACACTCTGGCTTTAACGGCAAGCGATGCTCGACAATCTCTGTATCTAGACCAAGCATATCTTGAAAAGACCAAGCAATAATATCCACGTACTCTTTCAACAGCTCAATCAACCCGCTCTTCACATCAGGATGCAACAATGCTCCAATCTTAACCTCCTTCGGATCTTCTTCTGACCCAAATTTATCACTTCCAAAGGCTCCTTATATGGATGAATGGTATTCTCCTCGTGCTCAAGCAACCGTGATACCTCTTATGGAATCTCATCATAATCTTCTTCTTCGTCCCCAAACACAGGACAATCAATGTTGGGAGAGTGTGCAAGGTCATTGTATTCAACGAGTTTTTTAATTAATCTGCACATGTGATTTATGATTGCATTTAGAAACTGACACATATAACAAGTGATCGTGCAGATTAATTTTCAGTTAATATTTATTTTGAAAGGTTTTTTTTATTACCATTTTCTAAGAAAAAGGCAGAAAATAAAAGACATAAATTTGGAAGCAATGACAACTTTTATTAATGATCTTAACAATTACTGCAAACAGATAAGCCCTACAACATTAATACTTCCACCTTGGGCAGAGTGAAAGCTTTTCAAAAGAAAGAAGCAGATTAACAAAACAAATTACTTTGAAATATGTATGCAAGAAGGAACATGAATGGTGACCCAGTTCTGAACTCGGACTCCATGCGTCACATAATTCGGTACTTCCTACTCTACTTTATCCTTATCAACATCATTAATTCCAGAACCAATTGGATGGAGGTAGCCTCTGTTGCAGAAAAAATCATGATAATTGTTCACAGAAGACTTTGACTTCAAACCTTCGCCTTTATCATTCTTTGAAGAGAAACCTAAACCAGCTCTATTTTTGTTCACGGGTGGATCCAGAAGTCATCCCTAAACTGCATTATGACCATTGCACACCACCTGCTGCGCATCCTTCAGCGAAATCACAGAATTCTAATTCTTCCTTATGTTGTCAATGGATAAGGCTTGGAACTGGGTTCCAACAGCAGCCTCATCCGCTTCTACAATACTGAAAGAGGATAGATGGCATATCAACAATGCCTGCTCCCCATTTATGATCACTACCTTCCCTTCACGCACAAACTTTAGCTTCTGATGCAGAGTTGAAGTGACAACCCCTGCTTTGTGTATCCATGGCCGTCCAAGAAAACAACTATACGCGGGAATAATATCCATTACCTGGAAAGTTATCAAGAACAAATGTGGTCCTATGTGGATGGGTAAGTCCACTTCACTGATGAAAGATTTCCTCGACCCATCAAAAGCCTTCACAATGATGCCACTCGGGCACATAGGTGTTCCCTGATACTTTAACCTCATAAGGGTACTTCTTGGTATAACATTCAACGCATATCTGTTATCAATTAGTACATTAGATAGCAAGTCATTCTTATAGTTCATGGATATGTGGAGGGCCAGCTTGTGATTCCTCCCTTCATCTGGTAACTCATCATCGCAGAAACTCAAGTTATTATATGATGTAATGTTTCCAATTACGCTGCTGAATTGATCCAACGACATGTCATTCTCTACAAAAGCTTGGTCTAGTACTCTTATCGAGGATTCCCTATGAGTGCAGGAATTCATCAGTAATGTCAGGATGGATATCATTGAAGGAGTCTGCAATAACTGATCTACAATTTTGTAATCGCTCATCTTAATTACCTTCAATATATCATCCACTTCTTTCTTTAATGTGGCTCCACTAGTATCTCCTGCAGCCTTCTTAGGCTCATCATTCTCAACAATTTTCTTTCCAGCAACAACATCGTTTCGAATAACCGGCGCAAACACATGACCATTACGGGTCACCCTGCTATTATCATCTATATTCCCAACATTTGGAACTGGCTGGATGGGAACCTCCATCCCATCTTATAAGATTGTAGCGTTGTATTTGTAAGGCACAACCTTATCCGATTTATAGGGAACAAGACCTGGCAGGATAATTACCAATGGGGTAACAACTAGTTGCTATGGTACTCCACCTCAAGATGAGCGGGTGCACCAAAACAAGGTACAATGACGTTTACACCTTCCTCAACACAATCAACCCTCAAAAGGTCATTTCCGGCAAACAAATCATCGTCTGAATAAAAATACTCATCCAGAGTCATATTCTTCCTCTGACTCTTCTTTCACCAAACAAACTTCAACCATATAAATCTGGTGATAATCATCTCTCTGTCATGTGATCTTAATAGTCCCATTGTCTAACAGCAGCTGAACACCCCCTCTCACAATAAAACATCATCGGGGGTTCTGACAACAAAAGGTAGCATGCAACTGTACGAGATCTTCATTCAAATACTCCACATTGAAAATTATGAATTGACCAGGACATCCAGAAACCATATTCAATTCCTCTTCATAGTCTGCCCTGGGCCTGATTATATGGATTAAACCTTCATCCATCATCTCCTGCAAATCAACTTTTATCTTCTCGCAACCCTGGATGTTTGTACTACAAACAAAACAACTAGCATGGTCATGCGTATAATAACTGAATTCACATAGATTTGCGTGTATCTTTACCAAATCCTCTCTAACCAGATTAATGTCAAAAATCCGGAAATCACCGAGACAACCGGCCACCATATTCACAATGCTCACTCCTCTATGCTTGGGTAGAGTATTGTCTTTCACATTAGGTCCCATGTCCTTGAAAGATAGAATTCCAGACTTCACCAACCTTTGCACTTCAGTCTTCAAAGGATAACAATTTTCAACATTATGCCCTGGTGCTCCCTGATGAAAGGCACACGTCTGGTCTGCTTTGTAATTCCAAGGCAATGGAGATGGTATTGCTTGAGGTGGTCGTGTCTGGACCAACTTCTTATGGATCAATGTTGGTAGTAGCTCTGCATACTTCATGGGAATAAGGTCATAATTCTCCCTTCTCTGATTATTCCCCTGGTTCCCCTGCTGGGACAGTCTCTGATAAGCAACGGTAGTTGGAAAGACATTCATAACGGGAGTGACTGAAGCAATTTGTTGGTGACGCTGATAATTCTTTCTGGAATACCAAACACAGCTCATTCACATTCTGTCCAAATAACTCTTTTCCCATAAGAGCCTTCATCGCTCTTTGCATTCAATCAAACTGATCTTGGAAATAATCCATTCTGTCATAAAGACCCAAATCATCACTCGGCGGAGGGAAAGGACGACACACATCTTCAAACGGAACCAAATTCACCGAAGGAGATGAATCAGGAACAGTATGCACCACAGGAGGTGCTGGAGTAACAACATTTGGGACCACTAGAGCATCTTGGGGGCCCAAATTGAAACCTTCAGGTGGATCATTCTCCGGCATTCCCCTGTGATAACCCTGAGGCATACGGTTATGAACAACAGTAGGAGTAGCAGATACGGGAACAGCGGGAACTTCAGCGTTTTCCCTTGTTAGTTGAGGTTGAACACTCGGTGGCTGATTCAGAGCAGCCACCAGAGCTTCCATCAGAGTAGTCAAATTGGCCAAGCCAGCCTTCAAAGTAGAAACTTCTTCGCGCAGCTCGCGATTCTCCTATTCCAAATTGTCCATCTTCTTTTTGAAGTTAGCCCGAGTGTTGTAGTGATGCGTCAGTTTGTTGAACGAAGCAAAGAAGCTGGGTAAGGCACCTGGGCATGCATAATAAATGTAAGAAATATGTTCAATATGATGCATGTCATGCAATGCACATGATTATTTTTATTCCATCATTTTAATATTTCAAGGGATTTAAGATCTATAGACATATTGCAAACATCAAAACAATAACGCATTTGAAATACTGAAAATTCTTTATTATAATAATTTTAAAATGGATTACAAGCTTCAATGATCCCAAGTACAAGATGAAAATAAAATCTAAAAATTCTGAGAGAAAGAAACTGATAAAGATCAAACTGTACGCTGGTGCTTCCCTGTGAGTCTGGAAATCTGAGCCCTCAACCTCTGGTTTTCTTCCACCTGTCTGATGGCAACCTCCTTCCAATCATCTGAAGCAGGAAGTGAGTAATCAACACCTGTTTCAGGCTTAGGGGAAAATAAATCCCCTTGCCTCTTCATAGACTCCACCGCTCGACTCTTAAGGATCTTGATCAAATCATCTTTCTCCTTCAAGTATGCTCTATAGGAACTCTCTAAAGTCTGGTACTTGTTCTTCCAAGCATCCCATTCTTGCTGCATCATAACCAAAGCGAGCTGAAGTTCTTCTAGATCATCTAATAAAGAAGGAGCGGTCTTCACAAATAAATCAGGCATGGGTATCTCCCGAGTATACGGCATCTTCAACTGAATGGCTCTCGATCGGACCCACTGAAGATATGGCTCTAAAGAAACAACACCCCTAGGCCCCAAATCCTTCCTAATCTTCTTATGAATGTGACGCCAGGCCTTTGCAATCTGATCCCTAGCTTCCTTGTGGTCTTCTCCCTCCTTCAGAAAGAAACTACTCAAATGAATACTGTTCGGTTTATCTCTCTTCGGATATCCAAGCTGTCGTCGTGCAAGAACAGGGTTATAGTTAATTCCTCCCTTTGTACCAAGAAGAGGTACATTGGGGAAACTTCCACAACTGTCAACAATCTCTATATCATGATAAGCTCGATGATACCAATCAATATCCGAGTGAGTATGTGCCATGATCTTAGGAGCCCAACGAGGTTCCTTCTTGATATCCCAAAAAGCATCAGACTGAGGCATATGAGAGATGAACCATCGGTACAACAAAGGCGTGCAACAGATAATCATTCCTCCATGATAAGAACAACGAAGATGAACAAAGTAATAAGCATCACCCAAAAGTGTAGGAACCGGGTTTCCAATCATGAAAATCCTGATAGCTTTAATGTCGACAAACTTGTCCACATTAGGAAATAAGAACAAACCATAAGAAAGTAAAGCAAAGATGGCCTCAAAAGCAACCGTACTCTTCATTCTGGAAAAGTAATGAGCTTTCTCCAATAAGAACTGGGCTGGTAATCCTCTAATCCCTCCTTTAGTAGTCATATGGCCTTCCACCTCAGACTTCTCCAGATGAATCAAAGGAGCAATCTCATGTGGTTTTGGCTCACCCTCCAAACAAGTAAAAGGAACACGATCAGTAACGGGTAAATCCAATAGATAAGAATACTCCTCCAGTGTAGGCATCAGCTGATAATTGGGAAAAGTAAAGCAGTGATATACCGGATCATAGAACTGGACCAAAGTCGAGAGAATACCCTCCTTCATCTTCATCTTCATGAGAGGAATAAGGGATCCATATTTCTTCCGAAAGTATGCAGGACACTCAATCTCTGGAATCAGACTGATCAGCTCATCTATCTTGGGATCCTTGAAACTGTATTTCCCAGTCTTTCTCTTTCCTGAATCCATGGTTAAAAGTACCTGAGATATTCACAAAGAGTCAACCTTTAAATGCCTTGAAATATTATTTTCTTCAAAAGATGCTTATGAGTGCATGGATGCATGATGCAACAATCACACACAAGATCACACATATAGGGTTCATAGGTTCAACATCACGAGCATGAGGTCGGAGGTACTACCCATAATGTGTTGGTATAAGAGTTATCACCTACCGAACAAGGTTCTAGAGGTTCCCAGAGTCTACATCCTTCCTTCGGATATTACCAACTTCCTGATTAACTCGGTAATTAGTAATATTCTCAAGAATAACATGTCCGAGCGTAGTATCATGTGGCAACTATTTCTGGATTACTCCTTCATATCTTTAGCACTACACCTAAAAGGCCAAGATGTGTTTGGTATTCTACGGTGCTCAGTTTCGGCAGGCTCCCAGGTCGAAAGCAGTACGTCTTCCTGATTACTCGGTAAACGACACTACAGTCAAAGGGGCCTCCACTGAGTGGGGGATCTCATGCCTTCTTTTTTTTGGATTACTCCCTCAAAGTTAACATGACTATACCGCCCGTCCTATATTAAAGTTTGCCCAAGTCCAGGTATAGGACTTATGAGTAATCACCAAGCACCCTGAAAACCAGGAAAAATCCAGACAAACATATATACAAATTATAACACATAAACAACAATAGCACATATACAGATATAAACAAATATATGCTTAACCCACTTTAGGGATGGACCAGCAAAAGGTCAATCTTCCCCACTGCAGTAGAAATGTTCAAGACTAAGCCATTGAATTGATTAGACTTTATACAAATAAAAATAAAAATCGCCATCGCACTTTACTGTTTCCAAAGGAATGGGAAAAGAGCGAATAACCCAAAAAAGGGGGTAAGATTCAAGGTAAGGGGGTTGGTTATGCAAAGGGAAGGTATTATCACCCTAAACATCTACGGTACTCCGCAGGAGCCTCTTTGTAAAATCTGAATATTTTGGCTATAAAAATGTGTTGTATAGAAATAGATGGTGGAGGTAAGAAGAGAAGTATTTTTTATGATTTTTGCATCCGTCGCGGTTGCGAACCTTTAGTGCCTACAGACCACCTTTCATGCAATAGGGGATCAAGGTACACGTAGTTCCTCTTTTTAAAGATTTGAAACATAAGTGTGTTGGTTAATTTTAAGAGATAAGGCATCACCGTCATTGTCCGTGTGGAAAACATACTTACTACCCACAATCATGAGAAAGGAGAATTTGCCTCATCTCAAAGTGGAGGATATGGCTTGGATTTTAAAATCAACAATGCCTCACTCAACACCCAAGGGGGAAATGTCTCTCTTCACTACATATTGTAGAATTATAGTTGTTTTCATCACTACAAGGATTGACAAGAGTCTAATCTTTTAAGAAAAAGTTTAAGGGTAAAAGCCAAAGTGGAAAAAATGGTTTGAAATGAGATTGGTTGACTTTTAGTCTTCTCATCAAAAAAAAATGTCAAAGTATTATTAAATTGATTGGGGTTTATTTATGAAAATGTTTTGAAAATTCATGGACCTAAGTCCAAGTTTATTATGAACGTGTTTAAGTTTCAAAACAAGAGGATTTTTCAAAAGGAGGGAGAAGATTTTTGAAATTAAAGAAGATGGGAGGAGAAGAAGAGACTATCCTAAAGCATAAGGTAAAAGATAAGGATAAGGACCATCTAACCAACAAGAAGCCAAAAAATTGACATTATGAGTCAAGATAGAATTCCCATTCTTTGGATTGAAACCAAGCAATCAAAGATACTAGACCTCTTCAAATGTATTAAGTCTTCACAAAAATTGGGCAGAGTACCGGCTGTATACGGGTGAATTCCAGATTAAAAATCAAGGATGCAATCACAAAAACCTGCACATAAAAAACAAACAAGCAACCCAATGTCTTGAGGTAAACCTCAAGAGCTCCAGACAAAATAATCAGATAAGATCACAAGGTCTCTAAGATAGGCCAAGGTTTCTAATCCTAAGTCCAGAAAAGTCCACTGCTCCATAATGCCAAGGATAGTAACCAAATAGTCCAAGTACCATTAAGAGTTTTTTAGGGTTTATGTTGATTATTAAGAATATTAGGAAAAGAAGAGAAAAGAAAAGCTTAAGTGAGCAAAGTAAAAATGACAAGAATAAATATATGCTCAAATGAGCAAAGATAAAAAATGGCATGAAATGTAAAATGCTAAAAAATAAATAGTACATAAAGCATAAAATAAACAAGTCAATAATTAGTGGTTAGTTGGATGACCATCTTGAAACTTGTATTTGGAACTCATTAGAGGATTGGTAGAACCAAAGCCTCCACAAAACAAGTTGCATTTGCTTTTTGTCAAGTATATCATCCATTTGGAATTCTCACAAGTACTATTTAATGATCAACGATGTTTAAGTGATCCGCGTTGACCAAATGTGTTGTAGATCCATTAGAGGATTGGTAGAACCAAAGCCTCCACACAATGAATCTCAAGGTTATTGGATCAAAGAGATCAAATTAACATACTTTGGCTTGGAAACATAGGTTTGGGCCACGAATGATCATTTATTTGAATCGGGATAAAATTTAGCGCTATGTTAAGCAATCGTAAGTGGACTTATGTAGAAGTGGCACCTATTTTGTGGCCGGTCAATAGCAATCTATGCACCATTTGTTTTGAGACATGATATATAGATCATGCTCCAACAACACTTAGTGCAATAAGAAGGGGATGAGATGAAGGGGAATTAGGGTAACAAAGAAAACCACATTTGAATTAATATTTAATCAAACTATTATTAAAATCATTCATCCATTTTTTGTGGACTTAGACTCAACACCATGGATCCAATGATGTTATTAAAGCCATGATCAAAACATCAACCCAAGACAGCCAGAAAATATTCATAAAATAATAATATACTTAATATATGCATTAAAGTGTTTAAGAAATGTTTTTAAAAAAATGGGAAATAATGGGGAAAAAGTCAATTATATTCAAATTAATCAAGAAATGAAAGATAAGACCATAGAAAAATCAGAAAATAGGTCAAGTAATTATACAAATTTTTTGGGTATTTTTAAAAGTCAGAAACTATTTTTAAAAATTAAAATAAATGGGTAAAATAAACAAAAATAGTAAAAAATAGTAAAGTCAGAAACAAAAATAAAATAAAGTCACCAATATATGTCACAATATCATTGGATCATTCCATAATTTTTTCATAATTTAAAATTGTGTAAAAGTATTTTTAAACATTTTAAATAAATCAAATAAGTGCAAAATTCATAAAAAATTACCAAAACACAAAATTAAATTGTGAAAATATAAAAATCAGAAAGAGAATAATCAAAAATATTTTTCATAATTTTTTTGGAATTTTTGGACTATAAATGAATTTTCTATGATTTTTTGAAATTTAAAACAATTAAAATATAAAAATCAGAAAAAGAAAATAAAAGAAAAAGATGTGGACCATTGGATGAGAGTCAAAATGCGTTAGTAATCAAATCCAAGGGATCTGGCGCAATGTGCATATCATGGTCTTTACTGAATAAAGCACTGAATCAAATGTAAAATCAGAAATTCAAAAAATTCAAATGGCACGCTTTCATTGGTTAAAAGGTGACACGTTGGTCATCTTAAACCTCCAGCCTCACGAATTCCAGGTCTCTCAAATTGTAAAATCAGAAGCTCAGACCTATGCCATTTGTTTCTTCTCTTCAAGACGAAGATAACCATACCCTCACGCCATTTTTATATAAACTGAAACTCAAGAAATTTGGAAAGAAAGTTTTGAAAGGGGGTTTGAAAATTCATGGTCAAAACGTGTTTCCAGATAAAAGTAAGTGTTGCGACTAGAACCAGGGCAATGAGATAACACAATGGTACAAAAGTTTTGAAGAATTGATGAAGGAATCTACCTACTGAAGTTGAGTTGCAGAGCTCAGAAACTGGACTTCTATGGAGCAATATGGGGCACGATTCTTTAATGTAATGATATGGTTAGCTTCAGTGAAGATCAAGGAAGGTGAAATGATGGAGAAAATGGATTGAGAAAGGCTTGAGAATAGGATTCGAAGTAGTTGAATTCTGAGTTGTGAAGCAAGTTTGGCAGGGTGATTCTGGCTATCTAAGCTTGAGAAAATGAATGGGATAGTACATGTATTTATAGGAGAAGCAAATGGGATCAAAAGGAAGAGTGAATGATGCGTTTTGGAGGGAATTTGTGCAAACCTGATGCACGAGTGAAGTGTGATCCAAACTTCACCAAAACTCATCCAATTCCTGCGTTTTGATGCACTAATCCACTTGGGAAAGTTGGCTAATCATGTTTAGACCCAAAACGCTGCTAATTTGAGGTTTAGAAGTTGTAACATGAAATTCAAATTCTGACTTGCAGGGAAACTTCAATTCCAAGTTACCACCTTCGAAACAATGGAATTTCCATCTCAGGGAGTCTTAAGGCATGATTCTTGATGCTTTGGAAAGATGAGGTAACAAACTTTGCAATGGAAAAATAATGGAATCAATTGGAGAATTGAGATGAAAAATACATGGAGTCAAAGTTGGAGAAAAAGAGTTGACTTTCCATACTTAGAAATATTTCAAATTCTTCTTTAAAAATGACCTATAATCTCTTGCATCCAAACATGGCTTTCCACTTAGAATTTGCTCTTGACCCAAAAAGATGGAATGAAGTAGATCTCTTGAATGACATTTTTCAATTTGAAACACTCAAAATATCCAAAAATTGAGCAAGTTATGACTAGTTGAAGTTGGCCAAAAATCATGAAATGACCTATAATCTTTTGCATTGTTAAGGCAATTTCCATCCATTTTCTTACTTTGCACATAAAAGAAGGCATGAAGTATACATCCTTAAGATAATCATGGAAAATAAATGTGCTCAAGATGATACAAATTGACCAAGTTATGACAATTTGAAGTCACATATGGAAAATTAGGGATTCAACTGGATGACTTGTGATCTTTCTTTTTCACCAAGTTCCTTCCACATGAAAACTCTTCGGAACTTTTGAAGTGATTTGTTGGTAACTCCTTAAAGAGAAGAATGTTTTTGGAATCACTCAAAAGTGACAAAAGATGAGCAAGATATTCCTCTTTGAAGTCCAAAACCCTAGACTCTAGATCAAGAGAATGCTTGGTGGAACTTTGCCAAGTTTGAACAAACTTTTTGTGCCAATATTCTTCCTTTATGAATAGAAATTGTTGAGGATGATGATGGGACCTATGGCCACCAAAACCAATTTCATATCAACTTCAAAACAACTTCAATGGTGAGGTTTGAATCTCTCAAGCTTTTGACTAGGGCATGGAAATAAACTCATGAACCCATGAAGCAACTTGCTAAACCTCATTGCTTTTACCTACATTATAAACAAGTAAGACAGACCAATATTGCATTTTATTAATTATAGAGAAAAATCAAAGTACAATATCTATGATCACTAAAACAATCAAATCAAGGTGCTTGGTAACTTCTCAAAGAGCAAAGCTAAAGATAGGGAGAAGAACCAAAATCCCTAATGTGATTTTGTGGTGATTGAAACAATGTGGTATGATGAAGGGATCTTAGGGACAAAAATTGGGGTACAACATCTGCCCTTATTTAAGTTTCTTCTATCCGGAGATACGAAGGTTAAAAATCTTCATGTCGACGTGATCGAAGACACTTAAATATAAAACAAATCCTATTTTTGGCCCTAAGATGCCATGCAAATGTTTATGCATATTAATGCATATGAATAGAAGAGACACAAAGTAGCATTGGGGATGCAACACAAAATGCAGAAGCAAAAGAGCAATCCCACCAGGAAAATAAATCACTGGTACACCATACGAATAGAATCAGAGAGGAGGATAACAAGCATCGATGCTCACTACCGATATACTATCGTCGTTCTCTAAATATATAATACCACCGCCGTTCACTGACGATGAACTATCAACATTCACTGAGGATAGCAAAAAGATAAGAAACACCGACGTTCACTACCGATGTACTACCAACATTCATTGAAGGTAGAAATAGAAAATATCATACCACCGCCATTCACTGACGATGAACTATAAACTTTTATTGAAGATAGCAAAAAGATAACGAACACCGACGTTCACTACCAATGTACTACCAACGTTCACTGAAGGTAGAAAGAGAAGATATCACACCATCATCGTTAACTGACGATGAACTGTCAACATTCACTGAAGATAGCAAAAATATAATGAACACTGACGTTCACTGCTGATGTACTACCAACATTCACTGAAGGTAGAAAGAGATAAGAAACACCGACGTTCACTGCCGATGTACTACCAACATTCACTAAAGGTAGAAAGAGATAAGAAACACCGATGTTCACTGCTGATGTACTACCAACATTCACTGAAGGTAGAAAGAGAAAATATCATACCACCGCCGTTCACTGACGATGAACTATCAACATTCAATGAGGATAGCAAAAAGATAACAAACACCAACGTTCACTGCTGATGTACTACCAACGTTCACTGAAGGTAGAAAGAGAAGATATGAAGTTTTCCAGAATTCTGGTGTCATGCCAAGAACGGGTCTCGACTTCTTCTTTAACCAAGGAGATCTTCCTGGAAAGGGTACTATGTAACCTGTCTCAAATAAAGAGACTACCACTTATTACCAAAAGGGAGCTGCAAAGAAAAATGGCTTTCCATGCATAGAAATATGACTTCCCAGAGAAATGCCATGATATTCCCGCTGAGGAGATAAAGTATCCTTGTGCAAAATAAATGCACAAGCAAAAATTCAATGTTTTCATAAATCCATAATATACGACATCGTCATGTAACCACAAATCCAATTCAGAAAAATACCGGAACAAGTCGGCCAAAGAAGATTCATCCTTTGAGAAATAAACTTCAAGATGGAAGACCAAATTCAACCAAACAAAGAGTGTTGTAGTAAAGGTCAGAAACACAATGTCCATGAATGATGATTTTAGCAATGTATGATGCATGTATGAATGTACGAGTGCTATTGTGCACATGCTGATAAAAAAGATACATAATCAGTGTAGAGAAACGAAACCACCTCAGTTACTAAAAACATTGGGCTAAGCTTCAATCAGAAAGATCAATCCAGGAAAGCTGAAAGCGACTGCGGAAACCAAACCTATTGCATTAACTTCACTGAGGAGAACATAATCCGATTGTAGCTTAAATCAAACAGACACCGGGATAGAACACCCTGCTTCCGGGTTCATCGGAGAAACATGTTTCCAAAAGTAACATGCCTATTGGAGATTGCAAGATCAAACATAAAAACTGACGTCGAAACAACAAAGCCTCACTGGGGAATTCAAGCCTACCTCCCAAGAAAAAAGAAACTGCAGGTTGAAAATTTTCACCATGAACCCTCATTCCAACAAGAGATGCCCTGGGATAACCCTCCCGAGAGATCAAGAAGTCAACACTAGTGCAGATACTGTAAAAGGAACGTCACTTCAGCAAACCAAGGGAATAAAACCTTTCATCATATGAGGGAAGACTTTGCTGGGGAAGCTGGGACGAAGGCTTCTGACCATGCAAATCCAAAATCAAAAGCAAATCAAGACTTGACTGGGGAAAATGGGAACACCAACCCAATTGCCGTACTTTGTACCCACTAATATCGTCTTTAACTATCTGGGAAACACAAACAGACTGCAGACATATCAGCAAAATGACCGGAGAAAACCTTTATGAAGGAAGTAAATCCTCTTAAAGCAACCATAATTTGTTCATCCCTAGGATCACCATTTTTGTTGTCAGTGTTTCATCACAAATCACAAAGTAAATTGAATTGTAAAGATCTCTTTTACTTGAAAAGTCAATTTTGCTTTTTAATCTCTTTGCTTTAAAAGTTATTATCAGTAATAAATGAAGTCTTTGCAAGCTAAATAAAATTAAGAATACAAAGAATTGGGCAAAAGCTCGAATTTCATTAATAAAATGGTAGTCTGCGAATGGCGAGACTCCATGGATGATTACAAAATTTGGGAAATGGTAATACATAATGGAAAAGATACATTGAGATATAATGACCACTATCCCCCCTTAACAAATTTTGAAATCCTGAGTAGCAGCCTCCGTTGAAGTATCGTGAGGATCCGAGAAGATTGTTGCTTCAACGATCAAGTCTCGTCTGACGTAGTTACTTGCCAAGAAAATCCATAACTTTTGCCTAAGTTGCCCTTGCGGGTTTTCAACTTAGCGGGAAATTTATTCTGTTTATGTCTCTAATTTTTTCCTAGACCTCCCTTTCGGGTTTTCGGCCTACCGAGACGCTCCTTTTTGCCTAAGCCGCCTTTTCGGGTTTTCAACTTAGCAAGTTGTTCTTTTATTTATTTATGCGAAGTATTTCTTGACTGCGTTGTCATTCATGGGATGTGGGAACTCCTAGCCATCCATAGTTTCAAGAACTAATGCACCACCAGAGAAGGCTTTCTTGACAACATACGGGCCTTCAAAATTGGGAGTCCACTTGCCCCTAGAATCAGCTTTGAAAGACATGATATTTCTGAGCACGAGGTTGCCTTCTCTGAATTCACGAGGTTTGACCTTTTTATCAAATGATTTCTTCATTCTTTTCTGATATAACTTCCTATGACACAAAGCTGTCATTCTCTTCTCTTCAATCAAATTCAATTGGTCAAACCTGTTCTGAACCCATTCAGCCTCTATCAATTTGGCTTCCATTATCACATGCATCGAGGGAATCTTTACCTCGACAGGGAGTACAACTTCCATTCCATACACTAGGGAAAACAAGGTCGCTCATGTTGAATTGCGAACATATGTTCGATATCCATGCAGAGCAAAAGGGAGCATTTCATGCCAATCCTTATAGGTGACAACCATTTTCTGGATAATTCTCTTGATATTCTTATTAGCAGCTTCAACAGCCCCATTCATCTTTGGCCTGTATGGAGATGAATTATGATGGACAATCTTGAATTCTTCACACAGTTCTGTCATCATCTTGTTGTTCAAATTTGAGCCATTGTCACTGATGATTCTGCTTGGCACACCGTATCGGCATATAAGATTGTTTTTGATAAAACGCACCACCACCTATTTTGTAACATTGGCATATGAAACAACCTCTACCCATTTGGTAAAGTAGTCAATTTCTACCAAGATGAAACAGTGTCCATTCGAAGCCTTGGGTTCTATCATCCTGATCATGTCAATACCCCACATAGAGAAAGGCCATGGAGAGGAAATCACATTGAGAAGTGCCGGAGGCACATGGATCTTATCTGCATAAATCTGGCATTTATGGCACTTCTTTGCAAATTTGTAACAATCGGATTCCATTGTCAACCAATAATATCCTGCCCTTAGCATCTTTTTCGCCATTGAATGTCCATTAGCATGAGTGCCGAATGAACCTTCATGGATCTTGTGCATCAACATGTTTGCTTCGTGTCTATCCATGGTTCATCACAATATTTCAGGCATGGATCTTGTGCATCAACACATTTTCACTGAGGAAGAAACTGCCTGCCAATCTTCTCTGTGTCTTTCTATCTTTCTTTGATGCACCAAACGGGTATTCCTGAGTCTGAAGAAAATGCTTGATATCATAATACAAAGGCTTTTCATCTTCTACCTCCTCTGTCGCAAACACATGAGCGGGCCTATCTAGCCGTCGAACTGTAATTCAGGGTATATCATTCCAAGCATTTACTTGGTACATAGAAGCCAGAGTTTCCAGATCATCTGCCATTTGGTTTTCATCTCTAGGAATGTGATGGAATTCAACTTTATTTAAGAATGGTAGTAATCTTTTAGCATAATCTTTGTAAGGGATCAAGCCAGGGTGACGAGTGTCCCATTCTCCTTTAATCTGATTTATTACCAAGGCTGAATCACCATAAACATCTAGAATTTTTATTCTGAGATTAATAGCTTCTTCAAGACCCATGATGCAAGCCTCATATTCTGCCATATTATTAGTGCAATCAAATATTAACCTTGTAGTAAAAGGAATGTGCAATCCATGAGGAGTAACAATCACATCACCAATTCCTTTACCATAAGCATTCACAGCTCCACCAAATACCATACTCCAACGAGATTCAGGGTCGGGGCCCTCCTCAGACAATGGTTCATCACAATATTTCAATTTTAGGATCATCACATCTTCATCGGGGAATTCATATCCTGCAGACTGATGATCTTCCACCGGCTGGTGAGCAAGATAATCTGCCAACACACTACTTTTAATAGCTTTTTGAGTGCGGTATTCAATATCATATTCAGATAACAACATCTGCCAACGGAAAATTCTCCCAGTAAGAGCAGGTGTTGTACCCCAAAATTTGTCCTCCCATATTTCTCAAAACATTTCAAGAAAGATTCTCAAGTTGCTCAAGGAAGTCAAAGGGTTAACCAGACAAGCTCTCTCCTAAGGCAGTCTACCTCAAATTATGGTTTCATATTGCATCAAGATACTTGAGTCCAACAGAAACAAAGTGCTCACTAATGTCCTAGTATGTTCTCAAGATCATCCATGTCAAGTTTCAAGCCTTGCAGAGAAAGTTTGCTCAGTCAATTGCTCAAAGGCCTGAAAATCGACTGTGTTAGGGCAAAAGTTAATTGTGGCCTACATAAAGTCAAACTTCAAGATTTTTGGTCAACATCCTTATTTTGAATTATATTTCATCATTTGATCAAGGTTTAATCATGATTCATCAAGGATTGCTCATAATTCACAAGAATAAAAAGTTGCTAAATTAGGGTTTTGTAGGAAAAGTTAACTCAACTTTGACCAAGCATAACTTTCTCATACTTTATGAGAAATGACCCATCAAAAGCTCATTTTTAAGAGGATGCCATGATTTACAATCCATATTCATCTCCCAAGTTCAAAATATGCACTCACAAGAAGTCAACAAAAACACCTTTTTTGTCAAAGCTTCATACATGAGCATGGAATATCAAATTGAGAGGGCACCAAAAGGGTTGCTTAGAGGACATCTCAATCTTTCTAAAAAGTCCAGGAACACCTTCAAAGAGTCAAAATTGTAGAAGTTATGCATTGATGAAGTTGACCTTTTTTGCCAAATTACCAAAAGTCAACTATGCCTAAAACTTCATTTTGGCCAAATGGGCCCAATCTTTTTCACTTGTTTTGAGTTGGCAACATAGTGCACGAGCTCTAGCCCCTGCCACTTGTCATTATCATGTTTTTATTATTTATTTTGATTTTTATTTGATTTAAATCAATTTTAATCAAAATAAATCATGAGAAAATCTAAAGCATTGAAAACTCAAGATTTTATACTTGTTTGAGGTCTCAAATCCAGTTGGCAAGTATTCAAATTCGTGTAAAAGCATGAGGTGCACAAAAAGATTGAATTAGGCTATTTTTGGAAACATATTGAAGGTGTTTCAAATCAAAATCAAATCCATTGAAGGAGGATGATTGAGATCAGATTTGTAACCCTAATTCATTCCACAATACATATAGAAGAGGTGCATACCAAAAGAGGCTAGAGAAAGAGGCATATGAACCAGAAACAAAACTTGAAAAAACAAGAAAAAGTGGTGAATCAAATTCGTACTTAGAGGCCAATTCAAGACCCTTGGACCATCTCAATCGATTCCTGGGATCCTCATCAAGCAAAAGCAATCAAAAGCAAGCATTTCCAGGCCCTATATCGCGCTGTAAGTCCATCACGACATCCATGTATTCTTGAATTCGGTTTGCATGATTTAGACATTGATAGCATGAATGTACGATAAATTGTTGATCACCATCATGTTTGCAAGCTTACTGTAACATTTGATTGCATTTTCATGGCTTGTATTGGATTTCACCATAGCTAGGGTTTTATGGTTCGATTTAGGAGTTTTGTTTACACGCAAAATTGGGCCATGAAAGGGCCACCAATGAACTCAGCAGGTCAAGATGAAGATGTCCATGGACTTCGTTTTTATTTATCACGCTTGTGTTGAGTTTTGAGATTTGTAGGACTTGTAGCTACGGACAAATGTCTGTAGCTAAAAGTTTGGAACTTTTACCAACAGATCCAAGGAGGAAGATGATCGGCTCGCGAGCAACCATTGGCCTGTTTGAAAAAATGCGCGCTGATTTGATACATAGGGCCTTTATAATATTTGATTATTATTTTGTATTATTATAACAAATAGAACAATTGGCCCAGTGGTAGCTAGGCAAGCGTTAAGGCGTTAGGAAGCTTGAAGTCAGGGGTTCGACCCCTGCCTCCAACATTTGAATTTTTTTATATTTCTTTCAGGTGACCTCTTGCGTATACAAACCCAGGGTCCACCATACGTCCTCACAATCCAGCCAGCCAAGCGTCAGGAGACCATATCCATAGGCCATCAATGGAGGAACACCATGGAGCCTAGTCAACGCATGGCATGGAATCTCAAAAAAGTCAAGCGTGGACTTCATAGTCTTGGGCCCAGATTGCTGTCCACACACCCCCTCAATTTGCTTGCAGGCCCAAATCTCTTTCTCTATTATTTTTTATTTGTTTTATTTAATTTATTTATTTATTTTACTAACAATTAATTATTTTCTTTTATAAAAAAAATCATAAAAAATAATACTTTTCACTAATTAGGTTTAGATTTTATTTTTTATCAATAAATTTATTAATTTAATTAGATTTTAATTTTAGGTAAAACTTTAATTATTTTGTAAATAAATTTAAAATCAATTAGAACAATTAGGTTTTATCTCTATCTTAATTTTCTTTTCTTTTCTTAAAAATAACCAAAAACCAAAAAATAGGCCATGTAATTATTTTCATTAATTAATTTAATCACTAGCAATTTTTGTATTTAATTTAGAAAACCTAATTCTTTTCTTAAAAATAATTAAAAACAAAAAAAAACATTTTTTTTTAATTAGGTTAGAAGGGTCAAAACCCTAATTTCTTCCCGATCTAATTTTCATCGCGCGCTTTATTTTATTATTTTTATACTATTATTGTAATTTCTCACAAGTTGTAATAGTTAATTAGGTCTTTACTTTCATTTATCGCTTTATTTTCAAAGGGTTTGTTTTTGGATATGTAAATACCCGAAGCCTTGTAATAACATAGTTTAATTTCCGCACTTTAAATTCCACAAAATATTAAACTGTTAGATGTATGATATTAGGATGCATGACAAGAATGTATGTAAAACTTTAAAACAGTTAGATAACCCTAAAATGTGCAAAGATAATAAATCTGAAGCTGAATCACTCGCACATGCGCACTCCGAGGGTACACTCCCACTTGGTTGCCTTCGGTAAACGGTCATTCAGTATAGGATGCTTTAGTGGTCGTCCTTTTGTCCAAAGATCAAAGTTGCCTCGGAAAGGTTGCCTCAGATATTGTCGCCTCGGATAATTGATCTAAGACATTAGGGTTACTACTAAGACGTCCTAACATTGATTTAGTGACCGTACGTCCCTTTTCAAATTGACCCTAAAACTCCAACGACGGTGCTACCTACTCACTAATAGTGGCATAACGCTGTCTAAAGGAAACGAACATAGAACGATTCTTTTTTCGAGTAGGTAGATTAGTTCTTAATTACTTGCTGAATCCAAACAAATTTTTCACACTTACACTCCTTTACAAACAAAGTTTTCAAAAACACTTCATTACACTCTTGAAGACATAAGCAAGAGTTAAATTGAAGTCAAAACCAAAACTTTACAAAGCACACAAACACAAAGAAGCAATTTTGAAAATGATGAGCAAGTACCTAAGAGCCCATAGATAACTACGGATAGAAAGGGTGCTAATACCTTCCCTTTCTATAATCTACCCCCGTACTCAGAAATATCTCGAAAAAGGAATTTTTCTGTTCTTTTTTCTGTTCCTTGTTGGATAAAATAAAAATAGGTGGTGACTCTTGCTTACTGCGACATTTTGCGAACACAAACCAGAAATTCCTAAAAAAGGAAACACGTCCGGATTCTGGCCACCGTATCACAGAACTGGCGACTCTACTGGGGACTTAATAAGTGTGGTGTACCTTAAGATGAGTTCATCATATTGTTTTCAATTGTTTGATTTGTTTGGTTTATCTTTATGAGTTTTGTATCAGAGTTACTATAGATCCTAACCCAGATCTGGGGACACCTTTTAGGTAAGTAGCAATAGATTGTGAGGGAACTGTACAGTGTAGACCAATACGGTTAAAGCAGTAGCTACATTGATGTGGCACATTAGTTGGTACCGATATCCCTTGTGGAGGACCAAGGAGAGTATGGGGCTACTATTTTGGTCATTAAGCATCAACTGACCTTAGAACCTATAATTGACTAACTTGGCCATAGAAAGTAGCAAGATTCTACACTCATTGAAACCATACTCTCGAGATGGTTTCGGCTGCAAGAAAAGATTGCATGACTGGAATTATGACCGATGGAGGATGGTCAGTGATATTGAGAACCTCTAGAACCCGATTACTATTATTAGGACAGGTTGAACAAACTAAACTGCAAGAGGGTAGTACCTAAACTCCATGCCAGCATGAAATTTAAGGGCTATTGTGTGACTTGTTTGCCCTTACCATGTTTTCTATCTGTGATACCTGTGGTGTGCTTTTATCATGACATCATACATCATGACATCGCATGCATATTTCATTAGACTAACCATTTCAAAGACCAAGGGGATTCATCTTTGTTCTGTTTTGCAGATTATGCCTTTTATGCGCATAAATACCATTCGAGTCAACTTCGTGCAAATCCCTGCTCAGCTCAGAGAGTTGGTTTCAAAAGTTCCTGATACTTCCTCCTTTGTTAGAAGAAATGGTCATCTCCTTAGCCTGGTCACTTCAAAGTTGGATGGGCAAATGATGAGCGTGTTGTTCCAGTTCTTTGACCCGTTGCATCACTGTTTCACCTTCCCGGCCTATCAGTTAGTCCCTACTTTGGAGGAGTTTTCTGACTTACTGGGCATATCTATTCTAGAGCAGACACCCTTTACAGGTTTGGAGATAGCTCCTTGGCCAGAGGATATTGCTTCAGCCCTACATCTAAAAATGGTTGATGTAGTATCTAATTGGGAGACTC
This sequence comes from Vicia faba, assembly GCA_948472305.1. Classification (NCBI taxonomy): domain Eukaryota; kingdom Viridiplantae; phylum Streptophyta; class Magnoliopsida; order Fabales; family Fabaceae; genus Vicia; species Vicia faba. The sequence continues at coordinate 1,409,574,852 of OX451736.1, forward strand.
AGAGTGGGGTTAAAGGTTTCTTGGCTAAGTTTTTGATCGATCAAGCTCAACAGTTCTGGGATAGTTTGGACTTTCAAGAATTTGAAGACATATTGGCTCTCCTCATTTATGGCTTGGTTCTTTTCCCGAATCCGTATGCCTTCATAGATGTGAATGCGGTCAAGATTGTCATGTCTCGTAACCCAGTGCCTACTCTCTTAGGTGATATTCTGCATGCTCTTTATACCCGTACTATGAGAAGAAGGGGAACTCTCATGTGTTGTGCATCGCTGCTGGCGAGGTGGTTTATTTTTCACCTCCCCAAATCTGTATTGAAGAATGAGGAAGGCGTAGGTTGGGCTTACAGAATCATGTCCCTTGATCATACAGACATCCTTTGGAGTACTAAGGATATGGAAAGGGTAGCTGTCATTGATTGTTGTGGGGAATACCCCAATGTTCCATTGCTTGGAATTCGAGGGGGTATAAACTATAATCCTTGTTTGGATTTACGAAACTTCGGACGCGCTTGGAGGGACGGTCCTCATGAGTTGCTGCTTACAGGCATTGTCTTTGACTTCAAGGGGGATGTTGAGGGACATCGCCGCAGGTTTATACAAGCTTGGGACAGGGTGAACAGGTCTGACCCCCATGATTTAGGAATGGAGACTTCCCTCCCAATGCAACCATATCTCTAGTGGGTTCGAGCCCGTGCTCAAAAGCTGGGGATGCCATATGAATTTGTTTTGCTAGTGATTGTGGAGCATACTGGTGAAGAAGGTGTTCCTTATACGGTCATCCATCCATACATGCCTACTGATCTTGGGGCATTGAAGAGATCTTGGATCCAGCTAAAGGAAAAAAGCGATACCTACAGAGAGAGGTATCATGAGCAGGAGAGGAAGATCCTGAAGCTTACAAGGCAGCTTGAGAATGAGAGAACAATCAATGATCATGTCAGCACGAAAGGAAAACGACCATGGGATTTCTGATGTCTTTTATTATTTCTAGTTTAGATTTGCTTTTCAGTATTTCTTTTGTAATGCCTTAAAGGCATTTGCTAAACATTGTTACCAGTTTAATCTAATAAAGTGTGTTTTATTTTGGTTTACAAATTTGAATCTCCCTAAGTCTTTGAAATCATTTCATACGCATTCCTTTCCCATGCACCTCATTACAGGTTTCTTATCTTCTTCGCTGTTTATTTCAGCACAACATGTCTTCTGAAACACCTACTGATCAAGCCATCAAGGCTCTGTAAGCTCAGAATGCTCAGTTCCAGGAGATGTTCTTGAACTTGGCCAAGAGTCAACAAGATTTGAATACTCTTATCTTGAAGAACAAGAAGAAGAAGAAGAAGAAGAAGAAGGTGGTCCTGCTGAATATGGGTCAAAGATTTTGGGAACAGGTTGCGAGAAGAAGTTGATATGTCCCATTCATCTGGAGGGGGAGAGATCAAGAGGAAAGGAAGGGTCCTAGCCTTGTGGTTTCTGACAATGACACAGATTTTGATGAAGACCAGTATCCTCCTGCCGAGGATAGGTATAAGCAACTCGAAGACCGACTGAGTTAAATGGAGAACTAGATGATACATGGGTTGGGCTTCGGATATTTGGGTTTGGCATCTGGGGTGGTGATCCCACACAAGTTTAAAGCATCTGTCTTTGCTAATTACGACGGGGTATCCTGCCCAAAGCTACACCTCCGCTCGTATGTCAGAAAGATTCAACCTTATACTGCTGATAGGAACCTTTGGGTTCATTTCTTTCAAGATAGTCTGTCAGGGACTCAGCTTGAATGGTTCTGTCAACTGGAAGGAGCTAATGTCTGCAACTGGGAGGACCTTGCTGCTGCTTTTTACAAGCAATACCAGTATAATGCCGACCTTGCTCCCATGCGTACTCAACTTCACAGTATGTTTATGGGTGCGAGCGAAGGTTTTAAGGACTACGCTCAGAAGTGGGGAGACCTTGCTGGAAGAGTACAACCCCCTCTGGCTGATAGGGAGTTGGTGGATATGTTTCTTGGGACTTTGTCTGGTCCATATTTCAATCATTTGATCGGTAGTTCATCGTTTGGGTTCACTGAATTGATTATGACTGGGGATAGTGTTGAAGCTGGTATTAAAAGTGGCAAGATACAAAAAGGTGCTTCTTCAAGTACAGAAAAGAAGCCTTTCAAGAAGGAATCCGGTGCACTTTACAGCTCGAGGAGCCAAAACCGTCCTCAACGCCGCCAAGCAGTGAATGTGGTTGTAATATCAAGACCAATTATTGCCCTACAACGCAACACTAAGCAAAGAGTAGAGAGACCGCAAAGGAAGTATAATCGGCTCAGTATGACCCTATCTCAAATTTTGCCGCAATTGTTGAAGACCAACTTGGTGACTCTGAAGGAAGCCCCGAAGAATCCCAGCACCACATCTCCACTGTATAATCCAAACGCCTGTTGTGCTTATCACTCTGATATCCCGAGGCATGATACGAACAACTATTGGGCCTTGAGGAATAAGGTGCAAGATTTGATTGAAGCTAAGGAAATTGAGTTTGACGCACCAGAAAAGCCTAATGTCATGACTACTCCTATGCCCAAACATGGAGTAAATGTTGTGGATGATAATTCAGTTGTGACAGCTGTGGAAGACATTTCTACTTCGTTGTTGGCCGTTAAGAAGAACTTATTGTTGGCCGGTTTATTTACGGGTTGTGGCGAAGGTTTCCACCTATGTTCCATCCTACCTACTGGTTTTCATCTATTGAAATCAGGTGTTCAACGCCTGATGGATAACAAAGAGATCTTGTTCGAGAAAACTTTGGTTCCGTTGATTCCTGTTGAAGATGTTTCCATAATAACCATTTCCGCCAATCCTTCCAAGGCTTCCTCGAGAAAGCCTATTAGGATTACATCCGTTACAAGAGTTGCTCCATTGATCATAACTATCCCTGGTCCTATCCTGTATACTTCGGATAAGGCTGTCCCGTGGCACTATGGGGCCGACGTGTATTATCATGGGATCAAACAAGACTTGAAGGTTAAAGAGGTTGATACTGATGTTAGCAATATTGTCGGGTCTAGTAAGCTCACCCGAAGCGGAAGACTTTTCTCTTCTGAGATTTCCCCACCAAATGTTTGAAAACCTGTTGCTATTCCACCTACCAGTACATCTGCTATTGTCCCTATTCATGTTCCAATCATTACCCCTGTCGCCGAGTCATCTGACACTCGGGGCAAGGAGATCACAAGTGAGCCTACCCGGATGGAGGCACCGAAGAAGATTATTGTTCAAACCTCTAGGCAGGAGATAGAGGAAATTTTGAAGATCATTAAGAAAAGCGACTACAACGTAGTTGAACAGCTAAGGAAAACCCCGTCGAAGATCTCCATGTTATCTTTATTGTTGTGCTCATAAGCCCATGCTAAGGCTTTAATTGCTCATAAGACCATGCTAAGGCTTTATTGTGCCGCAGGAGACATCTGCTGATCCATTCAAAGACTGTGTGGCTAGTTTGATAGCTGACAACGGGTTGGGTTTCTCTGACGCAGATCTGACTGCCAAAGGAAAGAATCACAATGACGCTCTGCATGTTTCAATCGAGTGCAGAGGCACTACTCTGGCTCACGTGCTGGTGGATACTGGGTCCTCGTTTAATGTTTTACCCAAGAAAGCATTAGATCGGCTGAATTGTGAAGGGTTGGTTCTGAAGCCATGTAATATTGTGGTTAGGGCCTTTGATGGTACATGGAGAGGTGGATGTTCCTGTTAAGGTTGGTTCCCAGACTTTCGTGTCTACATTCTATGTGATGGACATTCGACCATCTTATTCTTGTTTGCTGGGTCGCCCGTGGATTCATAAAGCTGGGGCAGTGACTTCCACGCTCCATCAGATGTTAAAATATCCAGTGAAGGGGAAAATTGTTACAGTATGAGGAGAATAGGAGTACATGGTGAGCCACCTTAACTCTTTTCGGTATGTGGAGATGGATGGTGAGTTCTTTGAAACCCCGTGTCAAAATTTTGAAGAAGTCCCCCAGACTCTGGCGTCGACTGAAACTGTTGCTGAAGATCCTCCAATGAAGATGGCTTCCCTCAAGGATGCCCGAGCTGTTATTGAAAAAGGTGGGTGTGCGAATTGGGGACAACTCACTGACTTTGCCCACAAGACTGACAAGTTTGGTTTGGGTTTTACTGCAGAAGCTCAAAGGGATGTTCAGCGTGCGCGAATTGGAAGACCCCCCCTGCGTATCAGTAATCCGAAGTGAATGCAATTGAAGATGATGATGAAGATTCTGAGTTTGACAGCTGGATTTACCCGACTACCAACGGTGGATTAAGCAATTGGACGGCGAAGGACTTCGTGCCCGTCTCTTTTATTACAGAGTAATAGACTTTTGTTTTGGGATTTGTAATAGACAATTTGAAACATTACGGCCCGGTGCCTTGCCCGAGACATCGTGGCTTTGTTTGTGAGGTTTTAATATTTGTCATTTCCATATATCATTAATAAAGCATTGGACGTTTTCTTGCATTACAAATTTTGTGCTCCCTGTTTTTCTATCTTGCACTTTATTAAAACAGCTATTTGTCTTACACACACTCACATATCATAATACAGGTCCACATCCACTATGGATCCCACTGATATCGACTCTGCTACTTCCAATTATGACTTCGAAAGTCCGATCAACCAATCCGAGGACGAAGGTGAGGATGATTGTGAAGTTCCTGGGGAACTTGCCAGAATGTTACTTCAGGAAGAGAGGGCCATACAGGCGCATGAAGAGCCAGTGGAATCAGTAAATCTGGGTACTGAGGAAGACAAGAAAGAGGTCAAGATCGGTGCAAATCTGGAGTCTAGTGTTAAGAAACAGTTGATACAAATGCTACGTGATTATGTTGAAATCTTTGCCTGGTCTTACGAAGATATGCCTGGGTTGGATACCGATATTGTGGTTCAACGCTTGCCAACAAAAGAAGACTGTCCTCCAATAAAACATAAGGTTTGCCGAATGCGCCCAGAGATGTCTGAGAAAATCAAGGATGAGTTTATGAAACAGTTTGATGCCGGTTTTCTAGCTGTCACTTCTTACCCGCAATGGGTGGCCAACGTGGTTCCGTTGCTGAAGAAGGATGCTAAAGTTCGTATGTGTGTAGACTATAGAGATCTGAACAGGGCAAGCACCAAGGATGATTTCCCTCTGCCTCACATCGATGTTTTGATCGACAACACCGCAAAGCATAAGGTCTTCTCCTTCATGGATGGGTTCTATGGTTACAATCAGATTAAGATGGCTCCCGAGGATATAGAAAAGACAACGTTTGTTACACAGTGGGGTACCTTTTTCTACAAGGTCATGCCGTTCAGATTGAAGAATGATGGGGCAACGTATCAGTGCGTCATGGTCACTTTGTTCCACGACATGATTCATCATGATTTAGGTATACGTTGACGACATGATTGCAAGGTCCCCGACTGAGGAAGAACATCTTGACCATCTTTAGAAGCTATTTGACAGGTTGAAGTTGTACAAGTTAAGGTTAAACCCAAACAAGTGCACCTTCGGGGTGAGGTCTGGTAAGCTGCTGGGTTTCGTCGTTAGTGATAAAGGTATTCAGGTGGATCCTGCAAAGGTGAAGGCTATACTGCAAATTCTAGCTCCCCGAACTGAAAAAGAGGTCAGAGGCTTTTTGGGACGTTTGAATTACATTGCCCGATTCATTTCACATTTGACTGCTACTTGTGAGTCAATCTTCAAGCTGTTGAAGAAAGATCAAGTTGTAAAATGGAACGATGTGTGTCAAGCCGCTTTCGAAAGGATTAAGGAATATCTCCAAGAGCCTCCTATTATGATGCCTCCAGTTGAAGGAAGACCTTTAATCTTATACTTGACAATACTCGACAATTTAATGGGGTGCGTGCTGGGGCAGCATGACGAGTCAGGCCGAAAAGAGCATGCTATTTATTACCTTAGCAAAAATTTTACCGACTGCGAGACCCGATACTCGTTGCTTGAGAAAACTTGATGCGCTTTGGCATGGGCTTCTCACCGGCTGAGACAGTATATGCTGACTCACACTACCCTATTGATATTAAAGATGGACCCAATCAAGTATATCTTCGAAAAGCCTACCTCTTTCGGAAGAATAGCAAGATGGCAGATGATCTTGACTGAGTATGATATCCAATACGCAACCCAAAAAGAAATCAAGGGAAGTGTGTTGGCAGATCATTTGGCGCATCAGGCAGTGGATGATTACCAGTCAATGAACTTTGAGTTTCCGGATGAGAACATCATGTTGGTAACCGACTGTGAGAAACCTGGACTGAATGAAGGACCTGAGGAGGGATCCCGATGGTCTATGTACTTTGATGGGGCTTCAAACGCTTTGGGTAATGGCATTGGCACCGTGATCATATCTCCTGAAGGCTGTCATACTCCATTCACCACCCGATTATGTTTTAACTGTACCAACAACATGGCGGACTGTGAAGCGTGCATCATGGGCCTTCGAGCAACTATTGACCTAAGGGTTAAGTTCTTGAGTGTATTTGGATGTTACGATCTCGTGATCAGTCAGATCAAAGGCGAGTGGGATACGCAACACCCAAATCTTATTCCTTACAAAGAGTATGTGGTGACGTTGCTTCCGCACATCGGGGAGATAACCTTTGAACACTTCCCCAGAGAGGAGAATCAGTTAGCGGACGCGCTAGCTACGATGTCTTCTATGTTTAAGGTCAGGTGGGACAATGAGGCTCCCCAGATTACCATTGAGAGGTTGAAAAAACCCGCACATTACTGTGATATTGAGACTGAAGAGGTGGCAGATAAACCCTGGTTTCATGAGGTAAAGAGGTATCTTGAGGCTCAGGAGTACCCCAAGGGTGCATCTGTTAATGATAAGTAATTTCTGAGGAGATTCGCGGTGAAGTTCTTCATCAGCAATGGCATTCTCTACAAGCGTAACAATGATTCAACCTTACTGCATTGTGTGGATTGGAGCGAGGTAGAAAGAATCATGGCGGAGTTACATGAGGGTATTTTAGGAACTCATTCCAGTGGACATACCATGGCAAAGAAAATCCTTCGGGCAGGGTATTATTGGTCCACCATGGAAGCCGACTGTTATCAGCATTCTCGGACCTGTCATAAGTGCCAAGTCTATGCTGATAAGATGCACATACCTCCAGTTCATCTGAATGTTTTGAAAAATCCTTGGCCTTTTGCAATGTGGGGCATCGATATGATAGGCGAGATCATACCTACTGCGTCCAACGGGCATCGTTTCATCCTGGTAGCAATTGATTACTTTACAAAGTGGGTTGAGGCAGCTTCCTTTGCTACAGTAACCAAGAACGTCGTGGCACGGTTTATTTGGCACAATCTAATATGTGATATGGTGTACCAGAGAGGATCATTATAGGAAATGGTACATACTCAATAATACGATGATCACTGAGCTCTGCAAGCAGTTCAAGATACAGCATCATAACTCTTCTCCTTACTGGCCAAAGATGAATGAGGTTGTCGAAGCGGGTAATAATAACATCAAGAAGATTGTGTAGAAGATGACGATGACATACAAAGATTGGCACGAGATGTTACCATTTGCTCTTCATGGGTACCGTACCTTAGCGTGGACGTCAACAGGCGCAACACCCTATTCCTTGGTATATGGCATGGAGGCAGTCTTTCCCATTGAAGTTCAGATACCCTCTCTTCGGATTATGAAGGATGCAGGTTTGAGTGAGGACGACTGGATCCAAGCCTGGCTTGATCAGCTAACCTTAATCGATGAAAAGAGACTCACTGCTATTTGTCATGGTCAGATATATCAAAAACGAATGATCAAGGCATTTACCAAGAAAGTCTGACGACAAGAGTATCAAGTAGGGGATCTGGTGATCAAGCGCATCGTACTGCCGCAAGGTGATCCCAGGGGCAAATGGACCCCTACGTACGAAAGGGCATTTGTGGTTAAGAACATTTTCTCAGGAGTAGCCATGATTTTAACCACCATGGATGATGACGACCTTCCTCATCCCGTTAATGTAGACATAGTGAAAAGATACTACGCATAATCAAAGACCCGCTAGGTCGACTGGCCTAGGCAAAAATAAGGGCTTCCTGGTGAACCAAAAGGGTTCGGGCAAAGATAAGGGATGAAAATGAAAAAATCTGTACACCCATCAAGTCGAAAACCTGAAAAGGCGGCTTGGCCAAAAAAGGGTATCCCGGTGGACTGAAAACCCGAAAGGGCGGTGCAGGAAAAAATTAGGGATTAAAGCATAACACTGTGTCTCATTGGATCACCTTGCAACCAGACTTCAGTATCGACTATCAGGCTCGAACGACGCCAAACAATCTGATCTACCTTCAACCAAGTAGCAAAGTGATGAGATGCTCGAGGATATAAAGGCACTAGCAGAGTTGGAACCCAGTGGGATTATTCACATAGCTGGTTTTCTTTGTTTTACACAAATTGTATAAATTCTATTGTTCGGCGGTGTACTCTTACTAGGACGTCAACCTCTTGTACAAAAACGCCTATTTTCCGGCTAACTTCAAAGTTAATACAATTCATTCTCACAAAGAAATTTCAAATTGTTTTCCTTTTTCTATTTTGTTTTGCAAGAACATCCAATGTTCATTTTTGATATATGCATTTGACATTAATTGCTCCTCATAATTATTTACGTGCGAAACAAAAGACGATTACTTGTAATATCAGAAACAGGGGCAAATAAGAAAAGTCCAAACCGTACAGTTGCTCTGTCCACCAGGTATAGGTATAGACCTAGTTGGAGGCAACGATTGAAAGTACATATTCTCCCCGCAGAGTAAGAGAAAGATAGTGGTGTTAATTCTCCCTAGCTGAGGCTCGCAACCATGAATGAGTTGGTGATATTCTCCCCAAGTAGAGTTTATCTATCATCAGCACTATAAAATTATCCCCAGTGGAGTTTGGAGAATTCCCCAGTAGAGTCTGGAAGATTGTCCCCAGTAAAGTCTAAAAGATTATTCCCAGTGAAGTCGCAACTGGAAAATCATCCCCAGCGGAGTTCATTCCTTTTACAAACAGAAACTCAATCCCCAACAGGGTTTATCATCGCCGGAAATGATGATTCATTCCCAACCGAGGTTTATTTTCCAAATCAACAGGTTCTATAGCAGAGTTTGTCCTCCCCACAAACACATTTCCTCGTCAGTTTATTCCCCAGCGGAATTAGTCTCTCCTACAGGATTATGCTCATAAACATCTTCATTCATTATCCCCAGCGGAAACGAAGAATTTAACTTCTTGCACTCTCCAGCAGCAACCCGGGATTTATTTTCCCCAGCTAGAGATTATCTTAAAAACATTACATGTCCATACATCATGACATATGCATACGCATCATACAACACAATCTCATTTAATTTGAGAACATCATTACTTGATACATATCATGCATTACATACAATTAACATTTACCTTTCAGGAAAGATACAATCAAATTCTCACAAAGTCCAAGTTATGAAGCCCGAGTATGATGGGATCGTATCTTGATCTTTACAGCGTATTGTGAAGCCCGGTTTACGACCGGATAACAGTATCAAACACCGCGAAGCCTAGACTCGACCAGATAGTGGCTTATCTTTAAACTATGAAGTCTGGAGTACGACTGGATAATAGTTTAATCCCAAGTAAGACACTGTAAAGGCAGGATTACTACCAGATAGCAGTCGGTCTTATTACTATGAAGCCTGGACCACGACCAGATAGTAGTTCAAATTCAACTTTCCTCTTCAATAAAGATGATGCCTCCGTAGAATAACGGACGACCGAAGTTCCTAAATTTCAACAGAGATGATTCCTCAGTAGAATAATGGACGACCGAAGATCCTAAATTTCAACAGAGATGACTCCTCAGTAGAATAACGGACGACCGAAGTTCCTAAATTTTAACAGAGATGATTCCTCAATAGAATAACGGACGACCGAAGTTCCTAAATTTCAACAGAGATGATTCCTCAGTAGAATAACGGACGACCGAAGTTCCTAAAATTCAACAGAGATGGTTCCTCAGTAGAATAACGGACGACCGAAGTTCCTAAAATTCAACAGAGATGGTTCCTCAGTAGAATAACGGACGACCTAAGTTCCTAAATTTCGAATAAGAGATGCTTCCTCAGTAGAATAACGGACGACCGCAGTTCCTAGAATTCAACAGAGACGATTCACCAGTGGAATAACGGACGATCGAAGCTCCTAAAATTCTATTTCTCTCAAGACAGAGATCAACATTCCCCAGCGGAATCTTCTTCAACAACAGGCATACAAGATATCGCTAAGGAATCTCTTATGCGATCGACACTCCTTCAGATGGCATCTTTAAGCCCATCCCCTCGTCAGCAATTTCCAAATGGCATCTGTAAGCCCATTCCAGACATCGCAAGACAGACACCACTTCATGCGAGTGCAAATTTCTGGGCACTCTAGTGTTCAATCATCTTCCACCTTCGGATCACGAAAGGCACGAAAGCCAATCTACATCCTCAGGTTTAAGAAGATTGAACAGGGGCATCTTTTGTACCCTAAAATTTTCCCTCCCATATTTTTTAAAACATTTCAAGAAAGATTCTCAAGTTGCTCAAGGAAGTCCAAGGGTTGACCAGACAAGCTCTCTCCTAAGGCAGTCTACCTCAAATTAGGGTTTCATATTGCATCAAAATACTTGAGTCCAAGGGATCCCAAATGCTCACCAATGTCCTAGTATGTTCTCAAGATCTTCCATGTCAAGTTTCAAGCCTTGCAGAGGAAGTTTTCTCAGTCAATTGCTCAAAGGCCTGAAAATCGACTATGCTAGGGCAAAAGTCAATGGTGGCCTACATACAGTCAAACTTCAAGATTTTCGGTCAACATCCTTATTTTGAAGTATATTTCATCATTTTATCAAGGTTTGATCAAGATTCATCAAGGATTGCTCATAATTCATCAAGAATCAAAAGTTGCTAAATTAGGGTTTTGTAGGAAAAGTCAACTCAACTTTGACCAAGCATAACTTTCTCATACTTTATGAGAAATGACCCATCCAAAGCTCATTTTGAATAGTATGCCATGATTTACAATCCATATTCATATCCCAAGTTCAAAATATGCACTCAAAAGAAGTTATGAATTTGGACATTATAGGTCATTTTGAAAAGTCAACAAAACACCATTTTTGTCAAAACTTCATACATGAGCATGGAATATCAAATTAAGAGGGGACCAAAAGGGTTGCTTAGAGGACATCTCAAGATTTCTAAAAAGTCAAATAACACCTTCGAAAACTCAAAATTGAGGAAGTTATGCATTGACGAAGTTGACATTTTTTGCAAAATTTCCAAAAGTCAACTATGTCTAAAACTTAAATTTTTGCCAAATGGGCCCAATCTTTTTCACTTGTTTTGAGTTGGTAACATAGTCCACGAGCTCTAGCCCTTACCACTTGTCATTATCATGTTTTTATTATTTATTTTGATTTTTATTTGATTTAAATCAATTTTAATCAAAATAAATCTTGAGAAAATCTAAAGCATTGAAAACTCAAAAATTTATACTTGTTTCAGGTCTCAAATCCAGTTGGCAAGTATTCAAATTCGTGTAAAAGCATGAGGTGCACAAAAATATTGAATTAGTCCATTTTTGGAAATATATTCAAGGTGTATCAAATCAAAATCAAATCCATTGAAGGAGGAAGATTGAGATCAGATTTGGAACCCTAATCCATTCCTCAATACATATAGAAGAGGTGCAGACCAAAAGAGGCTAGAGAAAGAGGCATATGAACCAGAAACAAAACTTGAAAAAACAAGAAAAAGTGGTGAATAAAATTCGTACTTATAGGCCAATTCAAGACCCTTGGACCATCTCAATCGATTCCTAGGATCCTCAGCAAGCAAAAGCAATCAAAAGCAAGCATTTCCAATCCCTATATCGCGTTGTAAGTCCATCACGACATCCATGTATTCTTGAATTAGGTTTGCATGATTTAGACATTGATAGCATGAATTAACAATATATTCTTGATCACCATAATGTTTGCAAGCTTCCTGTAACATTTGATTGCATTTTCATGGCTTGTATTGGATTTCACCATAGCTAGGGTTTTATGGTTCGATTTAGGAGTTTTGTTTACAGGCAAAATTGGGCCATGAAAGGGCCACCAATGAACTCAACAGGTCAAGACGAAGCTGTCCATGGCCTTCATTTTTATTTATCACGCTTGTGTTGAGTTTTGAGATTTGAAGGACTTGTAGCTACGGACAAACGTACGTAGGTAAAAGTTTGGAACGCGCGCTGATTTGATACATAGGGCCATTTTAATATTTGATTATTATTTTGTATTATTATAACAAATAGAAAAATTGGCCCAGTGGTAGCCAGGCAAGCATTAAGGCATTAGGAAGCTTGAGGTCAGGGGTTCGACCCCTGCCTCCAACATTTGTATTTTTCTTGATTTCTTTCATGTGATCTCATGCGTATACAAACCCAGGGTCCACCATACGTCCTCACAATCCAGCCAGCCAAGCGTCAGGAAACCAGATCCATAGGCAATCAATGGAGGAACACCATGAAGCCTAGTCAACGCATGGCATGGAATCTCAAAAAAGTCAAGCGTGGACTTCATAGTCTTGGGCCCAGATTGCTGTCCACACACCCCCTCAATTTGCTTGCAGGCCCAAATCTCTTTCTCTATTATTTTTTTATTTGTTTTATTTAATTTATTTATTTATTTTACTAATAATTAATTATTTTCTTTTATAAAAAAACAATCATAAAAAGTAATACGTTTCACAAATTAGGTTTAGATTTTATTTTTTATCAATAAATTTATTAATTTAATTAGATTTTAACTTTAGGTAAAAATTTAATTATTTTGTAAATAAATTTAAAATCAATTAGAACAATTAGGTTTTGTCTCTAACTTAATTTTCTTTTCTTTTCTTAAAAATAACCAAAAACCAAAAAATAGGCCATGTAATTATTTTCATTAATTAATTTAATCACTAGTTATTTTTGTATTTAATTTAGAAAACCTAATTCTTTTCTTAAAAATAATTAAAAACAACAAAATTATTATTTTTTTAATTAGGTTAGAAGGGTCAAAACCCGAATTTCTTCCCGATCTAATTTTCATTGCACGCTTTATTTTATTATTGTTATCATATTATTGTAATTGCTCACAAGTTGTAATAGTTAATTAGGTCTTTACTTTCATTTATCGCTTTATTTTCAAAGGGTTTGTTTTTGGCTATTTAAATACCCGAAGCCTTGTAATAGCGTAGTTTAATTTCCGCACTTTAAATTCCACAAAATATTAAACTGTTAGATGTATGATATTAGGATGCATGACAAAAATGTATGTAAACCTTTAAAGCAGTTAGATAACCCTAAAATGTGCAAAGATAATAAATCTGAAACTGAATCACTCGCACATGCGCACTCCTAGGGTACACTCCCACTTTGTTGCCTTCGGTAAATGGTCATTGAGTATAGGATGCTTTAGTGGTCGTCCTTTTGTCCGAAGATCAAAGTTGCCTCAGAAAGGTTGCCTCGGATAATGTCGCCTCGAATAATTGATCTAAGACATTAGGGTTACTACTAAGACGTCCTAACATTGCTTTAGTGATTGTACGTCCCTTTTCGAATTGACCCTCAATCTCTAACGACGGTGCTACCTACTCACTAATAATGGGATAGCGCTGTCTAAAGGAAACGAATATAGGACGATTCTTTTTTCGAGTAGGTAGATTAGTTATTAAGTACTTGCTCAATCCAAACAAATTTTTCACACTTACACTCCTTTACAAACAAAGTTTTCAAAAACACTTCATTACACTCTTGAAGACAGAAGCAAGAGTTAAATCGAAGTCAAAACAAAAACTTTTCAAAGCACACAAACACAAAGAAGCAATTTTGAAAATGATGAGAAAGTACCTAAGAGTGCTAATACCTTCCCTTTCTATAATCTACCCCCCCGTACTCAGAAATATCTCGAAAAAGGAATATTTCTGTGCTTTTTCCCTTTCCTGGTTGGATAAAATAAAAGTCGGTGGCGACTCTTGCTTACCGCAACATTTTGAAAACACAAACGCAAAATGCAAACCAACAATTCCTATAAAAGGAAACACGTCCCGGTTCTGGCCACCGTATCACAACAGGCTTTTCAAAAATATACTTGATTGGATCCATTTTGGAGATCAACCAAGTAGTATGAATTAACATATACTGCCGCAAACGCTTTACCGCTTAGGCCAATGCACAACATGTTTTTTCTAGCATAGAATACCGCGACTCACAATCAGTGAACTTTTTGCTGAGATAATAAATGGAGAACTCTTTCTTTCCCATTTCATCTTGTTTTCCTAGAATACAACCCATGGATTTATCTAACACTATCAGGTACAAAATCAAAGGTCTTCCTTCTACAGGAGGGAACAAGATAAGAGGTTCAAGCAGATACTCTTTAATACTTTAAAATTCCCTTTGGAATTCATCTGTCCACACATAACCTTGATCTTTCTTTAACAACTTAAAGATCGGTTCACATGTTGCAGTCATGAGGGAAATAAATCTCGAGATATAATTCAAACACCCAAGGAAACCTCTGACTTGCTTTTCAGTTCTTGGCGCTGGCATTTCTTGAATTGCATTGACTTTGTCAGGGTCAACTTCAATTCCTTTCTGGATAATAATGAAACCCAACAATTTCCCCGATCTAACTCCGAAGGTGCATTTATTGAATTCAGGCGGAGATGATACTTCCTCAAACGCCTAAACAACTTCAACAAATCTTTCATATGCCCTTCTTCAGTTTGGGATTTGGCAATCATATAATCAACATATACATCGATTTATTTGTGCATCAAATCATGGAATAGGGTCGTCATAGCCCTCTGGTACGTTGCACCAACGTTCTTCAACCCGAGGGGCATCACTTTGTAACAGAATATTCACTAAGGTGTGATAAATGTTGTTTTTTCCATGTCCTTTGGAGCCATTGTATTCAGCGGGTTTTTTAATTAATCTGTACATGTAATTTATGATTGCTTTTAGAAACTGACACATATAACAAGTGATCATGCAGATTAATTTTCAGTTAATATTTTTTTGAAAGGTTTTTTTTTATTACCATTTTCCAAGAAAAAGGCAGAAAATAAAAGACATAATTTTGGAAGCAAAGACAACTTTTATTAATGATCTTAACAATTACTGCAAACAAATAAGCCCTATAACATTAATACTTCCACCCTGGGCAGAGTGAAAGCTTTTCAAAAGAAAGAAGCAGATTAACAAAACAAATTACTTTGAAATATGTCACAAAAGAAAGAAGGAACATCAATGGTGACCCAGTTCTGAACTCGGACTCCATGTGTCACATAATTCGGTACTTCTTGCTCTGCTTTATCCTCTTCAACATCATTAATTCCAGAACCAATTGGATGGAGGTAGCCTCCACTGCAGAAAACATCATGATAACTGTTCAAAGAAGACTTTGACTTCAAACCTTCGCCTTTACCATTCCTCAAAGAGAAACCTAAACCAACTTTGTTTTTGTTCACGGGTGGATCCACAAGTCATCCCTAAACTGCATTATGACCATTGCGCAACACCTGTTGCGCATCCTTCAACGAAACCACATAATTCCCATTCTTCCTTATGTTGTCAATGGATAGGGCTTGGAACTGGGTTCCAACAGCAGCCTCATCCACTTCTACAATACTGAAAGAGGATAGATGGGATATCAACAACGCCTGCTCCCCATTTATGATCACTACCTTCCCTTCACGCACAAACTTTAGCTTCTGATGCAGAGTTGAAGTGACAGCCCCTGCTTCATGTATCCCTGGCCGTCCAAGCAAACAACTATACGCGGGAATAATCTCCATTACCTGTAAAGTTATCAAGAACAAATATGATCCTATGTGGATGGGTAAGTCCACTTCACTGATGACAGATTTCCTCGACCCATCAAAAGCCTTCACGATGATGCCACTCGGGCGCGTAGGTGTTCCCTGATACTTTAAATTCATGAGGGTACTTCTTGGTATAACATTCAACGCAGATCTGTTATCAATTAGTACATTAGATAGCGAGTCATTCTTGCAGTTCATGGATATGTGGAGGGCCAGGTTGTGATTCCTCCCTTCATCTGGTAACTCATAATCGCAGAAACTCAAGTTATTACATGACGTAATGTTTCCAATTACACTAATGAATTGATCCAACAACATGTCATTCTCTACAAAAGCTTGGTCTAGTAATCTCATCAATGATTCCCTATGAGCGGAGGAATTCATCAGTAATGCCATGATGGATATCTTTGAAGGAGTCTACAATAGCTGATCTACAATTTTGTAATCGCTCATCTTAATTACCTTCAGGATATCATCCACTTCTTTCTCTAATGTGGCTCCACTAGTCTCTTCTGCAGCCTTCTTAGGCTCATCGTTCTAAACAATTTTCTTTCCAGCAACAACATCTTTTCGAATAACTGGCGCAAACACACGACCACTACGGGTCACCCTGCAATTATCAGCTATATTCCTAACATCTGGAACTGGCTGGATGGGAACCTCCTCCCCATCTTCTAAGATTGTAGCGTTGTATTTGTAAGGCACAACCTTATCCGATTTATAGGGAACAGGACCTGGAAGACTAATTACCAATGGGGTAGCAGCTGGTTTGCTATGGTACTCCACCTCAAGATGAGCGGGTGCACCCAAACAAGGTACAATGACGTTTACACCTTCCTCAACACAATCAACCCTCAAAAGGTCATTTCCGGCAAACAAATCTTCGTCTAAAGAAAAATACTCATCCGCGGAGGCATATTCTTCCTCTGACTCTTCTTTCACCAAACAAACTTCACCCATATCAATCTCGTGATAATCATCTCTCTGTCCTGTGATCTTAATAGTCCCATTGTATAACAGCATCTGAACACCCTCTCTCACAATAGAACATCCTCGGGGGTTCTAACAACAAACAATACAAGATGCATATTGGTGTTCCACCTGACCAGCAGTATGGCAAAAGGTAGCATGCAACTGTACGAGATCTTCATTCAAATACTCCACATTGAAAATTCTGAATTCACCAGGACATCCAGAAACCATATTCACTTCCTCTTCATACTCTGCCCTGGGCCTGATTATATAGATTAAACCTCCATCCATCATCTCATGCAAATCAACTTGTATCTTCTCGCAACCCTGGATGTTTGTACTACAAACAGCACAACCAACATGGTCATGCGTATAATAACTGAATTTACATAGATCTGCGTGCATCTTTACCAAATCACCTCTAACCAGATTAATGTCAAAAATCCGGAAATCACCGGGAAAACCGGCCACCATATTCACAACGTTCACTCCCCCGTGCTTGGGTAGAGTATTATCTTTCACATTAGGTCCCATGTCCTTGAAAGATAGAATTCCAGACTTCACCAACCTTTGCACTTCAGTCTTCAAAGGATAACAATTTTCAACACTATGCCATGGTGCTCCCTGATGAAAGGCACACGTCTGGTATGCTTTGTAATACCAAGGCAATGGAGATGGTATTGCTGGAGGTGGTCGTGTCTTGACCAACTTCTTCTGGATCTATGCTGGTAGTAGCTTTGCATACTTCATGGGAATAGGGTCATAGTTCTCCCTTCTTTGATTATTCCCCTGGTTCCCCTACTGGAACTGTCTCTGATAAGCAACAGTAGTTGGAACGACATTCATAATGGGAGTGACTGAAGCAACTTATTGGTGATGCTGATAATTCCTTCTGGGAATGTTCACCCTCTTCTCTTGTATGACAACATTGGTATCCCCCTCTTTCTTCATTGTAAACCCATAAGCTGGCTTCTTCATACCTCAGGATCCTTCACCCTTTGTCAAACGACCTTCTCTTACTGCCTCTTCTAGGTGGACAACCATTCCTACCATCTCTATAAAATCACTTAGGGCACTTGCTACCATTCTTTCATAGTATAAGGCACTCAGCGTCTTCAAAAACATTTTAGTCATTTCTTTTTCTTCCATAGGAGTAATCACTTGTGCAGCCACTTCGCGCCATCTCTGTGCATACTCTTTGAACGATTCTCTGTCTTTCTGAACCATGGCCCTAAGCTGGCCACGATCGGGTGCCATTTCCACATTGTACTTGTATTGTTTAATGAATTCTTCTCCCAAATCATTAAAGGTATGGATGTTGGCGCTATCTAAACTCATGTACTATTTAAACTTAGTAGGCACTTTGACACTCGGGACCAAACACAGCTCATTCACATTCTGTCCAAATAACTCTTTTCCCCTAAGAGCCTTCATCTCTCTTTTCATTCTATCAAACTGCTCTTGGAAATCATCCATTCTGTCATAAAGACCCAAATCTTCACTCGGCGGAGGGAAAAGACGACACACATCTTCAAACGGAACCAAATTCACCGAAGGAGGTGCAACAGGAACAATATGCACCACTGGAGGTGCTGGAGTAACAACATTTGGGACCACTAGAGCATCTTGGGGGCCCAAATTGAAACCTTCAGGTGCATAATTCTCTGGAATTCCCCAGGGATAACCCTGAGGCATACGTTTCTGAATAACAGTCGGAGTAGCAGATACGGGAACAACGGGAACTTCAGCATTTGCCCTTGTTGGATGAGGTTGAACACTCGGTGGCTGATTCTGAGCAGCCACCAGAGCTTCCATCAGAGTAGTCAAATTGGCCAAGCCAGCCTTCAGAGTAGAAACTTCTTCTCGCAGCTCGCGATTCTCCTGTTCCAAATTGTCCATCTTCTTTTTGAAGTTAGCCCGAGTGTTGTAGTGATGAGTTAGTTTGTTGGACGAAGCAAAGAAGCTGGGTAAGGCACCTGGGTATGCATAATAAATTTAAGAAATATGTGCAATATGATGCATGTCATGCAATGCACATGATTATTTTTATTCCATCATTTTAATATTTCAAGGGATTTAATATCTATCGACATATTGCAAACATCAAAACAATAACACATTTGAAATACTGGAAATTATTTATTATAATAATTTCAAAATGGATTACAAGCTTCAATGATCCCAAGTACAAGATGAAAATACAATCTAAAAATCCTGAGAGAAAGAAACTGATAGAGATCAAATTGTACGCTGGCACTTCCCTCTGAGTCTTGCAATCTGAGCCCTCAATCTATGGTTTTCTTCCACCTATCTGATGGCAACCTCCTTCCAATCATCTGAAGCAGGAAGTGAGTAATCAGCACCTGCTTGAGGCTTAGGGGAAAAAAATCCCCTTGCCTCTCCATAGACTCTACCGCTCGACTGTTAACGATCTTGATCAAATAATTTTTCTCCTTCAAGTCTGCTCTATAGGAACTCTCTAAAGTCTGGAACTTGTTCTTCCAAGCATCCCTTTCTTGCTGCATCCTAACCAAAGCGAGTTGCACTTCTTCTAGATCATCTAATAAAGGAGGAGCGGTCTTTACAAATAAATAAAGCATGGGTGTCTCCCGAGTATACGGCATCTTCAACTGAATGGCTCTCGATCGGACCCACTAAAGATATGGCTCTAAAGAAATAGCACACCTAGGCCCCAAATCCTTCCTACTCTTCTTATGAATGTGACGCCAGGCCTTCGCAATCTGCTCCCTATCTTCATCGTGGTCTTCTCCCTCCTTCAGAAATAAACTACTAAAATGAATATTGTTCGGTTTATCTCTCATCGGATATCCAAGCTGTCTCCGTGCAAGAACAGGGTTATAGTTAATTCCTACCTTTGTACCAAGAAGAGGTACAATGGGGAAACTTCCACAGCTTTCAACAATCTTTATATCATGATAAGCTCGATGATACCAATCAATATCCGAGTGAGTATGTGCCATGATCTTAGGAGCCCAACGAGGTTCCTTCTTGATATCCCAAAAAGCATCAGACTGAGGCATATGAGAGATGAACCATCGGTACAACAAAGGCGTGCAACAGATAATCATTCCTCGATGATAAGAACTCCGAAGATGAATAGAGTAATAAGCATCACCAAACAGTGTAGGAACCGAGTTTCCAATCATGAAAATCCTGATAGCATTAATGTCGACAAACTTGTCCACATTAGGAAATAAGAACAAACCATAAGCAAGTAAAGCAAAGATGGCCTCAAAAGCAACCGTACTCTTCATTTTAGAAAAGTAATGAGCTTTCTCCTATAAGAACTGGGCTGGTAATCCTCTAATCCCTCCTTTAGTAGTCATATGGGCTTCCACCTCAGACTTCCCCAGATGAATCAAAGCAGCAATCTCATGTGGTTTTGGCTCACCCTCCAAACCAGTAAAAGGAACACGATCAGTAACGGGTAAATCCAATAGATAAGAATACTCCTCCAGTGTAGGCATCAACTGATAATTGGGAAAAGTAAAGCAGTGATATACTGGATCATAGAACTGGACCAAATTGGAGAGAATACCCTCCTTCATCTTCAGCTTCATGAGAGGAATAAGGGATCCATACTTCTTCCGAAAGTATGCAGGACACTCAATCTCTGGAATCAGACTGATCAGCTCATCTATCTTGGGATCTTTAAAACTATATTTCCCGGTCTTTCTCTTTCCAGAATCCATGGTTAAAAGTACCTGAGATATTCACAAATAGTCCACCTTTAAATCCCTTGAAATATTGTTTTCTTCAAAAGATGCTTATGAGTGCATGGATGCATGATACAACAATCATACACAAGATCACACATATAGGGTTTATAGGTTCAACGTCACGAGCATGAGGTCGGAGGTACTACCCATAAGGTGTTGGTCTAAGAGTTATCACCTTCTGAACAAGGTTCTAGAGGTTCCCAGAGTCTACATCCTTCCTTCGGATATTACCAACTTCCCGATTAACTCGGTAATTAGTAATATTCTCAAGAAAGACTCTTCCGAGCGTAGTATCGCGTGACAACTATTTCCGAATTACTCTGTCATAGCTTCTGCACTACACCTAAAAGGCCAAGATGGGTTTGGTATTCTACGTTCCTCAGTTTCAGCAGGCTCCTAGGTCAAAAGTAGTACGTCTTTCCGATTACTCGGTAAACGACACTACAGTCAAAGGGGCCTCCACTGAGTGGGGGATCTCATGCCTCCTTTTTTTGGGATTACTCCCTCAAAGTTAACATGAATATACCGCCCGTCCTATCTTAAAATTTGCCCAAGTTTGGGTATATGACTTATGAGTAATCACCAAGCACCCTGAAAACCAGGAAAAATCCTGACAAACATATATACAAATTATAACACATAAACAATAATAGCACATATATAGATATAAACAAACATAGGCTTAACCCACTTTAGGGATGAACCAGAAAAAGGTCAATCTTTCCCCAGTGAAGTAGCCATTTTTCTGTAGCGGTAGAAATGTTCAAGACTAAGCCATTGAATTGACTAGACTTTATACAAATCAAAATAAAAATCGCCACTGCGCTTTATTGTTTCAAAAGGTATGGGAAAAGAGTGAATAACCCAAAAAATGGGGAAAGATTCAAGGTAAGGGGGTTGTTTAAGAAAAGGGAAGGTATTAGCACCCTAAACATCTATGGTACTCCGCAGGAGCCTCTTTGTAAAATTAGTATATTTTGGATATAAAAATGTGTTGTATAGAAATAGATGGTGGAGGTAAGAAGAGAAGTATTTTTTATGATTTTTGCACCCGCCGCAGTTGCGAACCTTTAGTGCCTCCGTACCACCTTTCGTGCAATAGGGGATCAGGGTACACGTAGTTCCTCTTTTAAAAGATTTGAAATATAAGTGTGTTGGTTAATTTTAAGAGATAAGGCATCATCGTCATTGTCCGTGTGGAAAACATACTTACTACCAACAATCATGAGAAAGGAGAATTTGCATCATCTCAAAGTGGAGGATATGGCTTGGATTTTATAATCAACAATGCCTCACTAAACACCCAAGTGGAAAATGTCTCTCTTCACTACATATTGTAGAAGTATAGTTGTTTGCATCACTACAAGGATTGACAAGAGTCTAATCTTTTAAGAAAAAGTTTAAGGGTAAAAGCCAAAGTGGAAAAAATGGTTTGAAATGTGATTGGTTGACTTTTAGTCTTCTCATAAAAAAAATGTCAAAGTATTATTAAATTGATTGGGGTTTATTTATGAAAATGTTTTGAAAATGCATGGACCTAAGTCCAAGTTTATTATTAAAGTGTTTAAGTTTCAAAACAAGAAGATTTTTCAAAAGGAGGGATAAGATTTTTGAAATTAAATAAGATGGGAGGAGAAGAAGAGACTATCCTAAAGCATAAGGTAAAAGCTAAGGATAAGGAACTTCTAACCAACAAGAAGCCAAAAACTTGACATTATGAGTCAAGATAGAATTCTAATTCTTTGGATTGAAACCAAGCAAGCAAAGATACTAGACCTCTTCAAATGTATTAAGTCTTCACAAAAATTGGGAAGAGTACCGGATGTATACGGGTGAATTCCAGATTACAAATCAAGGATGCAATCACAAAAACCTACACACAAAAAACAAACAAGCAACCCAATGTCTTGAGGTAAACCTCAAGATCTCTAGACAAAATAATCAGATAAGATCACAAGGTATCCAAGATAGGCCAAGGTTTCTAATCCTAAGTCCAGAAAAGTCCACTGCTCCATAATGCCAAGGATAGTAACCAAATAGTCTAAGTACCATTAAAATTTTTTTAGGGATTATGTTGATTATTAAATATCTTAGGAAAAGAAGAGAAAAGAAAGTCTCAAGTGAGTAAAGTAAAAATGACAAGAATAAATAAATGCTCAAATGAGCAAAGATAAAAAATGGCATGAAATGTAAAATGGTAAAAAATAAATAGTACATAAAGCATAAAAAGAATAAAGCATAAAATAAACAAGTCAATAATTAGTGGTTAGTTGGATGACCATCTTGAAACTTGCATTTGGAACTCATTAGAGGATTGGTAGAACCAAAGCCTCCACACAACAAGTTGCATTTGATTTCTGTCAAGTATATCATCCATTTGTAATTCTCACAAGTACTATTTAATGATCAACGATGTTTAAGTGATCCGCGTTGACCAAAGGTGTTGTAGATCCACTAGAGGATTGGTAGAACCAAAGCCTCCACACAATGAATCTGAAGGTTATTGGATCAAAGAGATCAAATTAACATAATTGGGCTTGCAATCATAAGTTTGGGCCACGAATGATCATTTATTCGAATTGGGACAAAATTTAGCACTATGTTAAGCAATCGTAAGTGGACTTATATAGAAGTCGCACATATTTTGAGGCCGGTCAATAGTAATCTATGCACCATTTGTTTTGAGACATGATATAGAGATCATGCTCCAACAACACTTAGTGCAATAAGAAGGGGATGAGATGAAGGGGAATTAGGGTAAAAAAGAAAACCACATTTGAATTAATATTTAATCAAACTATTATTAAAATCATTCAATCATTTTTTGTGGAGTTAGACTCAACACCATGGATCCAATGATGTTAATAAAGCCATGATCAAAAAATCAACCCAAGACATCCAGAAAATATACACAAAATAATAATATATTTAATATATGCATTAAAGGGTTTAAGAAATGTTTTTAAAAAAATGGAAAGTAATGGGGAAAAATTCAATTATATTGAAATTAATCAAGAAATGAAAGATAAGACCATAGAAAAATCAGAAAATAGGTCAAGTAATTATACAAATTTTTTGGGAATTTTTAAAAGTCAGAAACTATTTTTAAAAATTAAAATAAATGGGTAAAATAAACAAAAATAGTAAAAAATAGTAAAGTCAGAAACAAAAATAAAATAAAGTCACCAATATTTTTCATAATGTCATTGGATCATTCCATAATTTTTTCAGAATTTAAAACTGTGTAAAAGTATTTTTAAACATTTTAAATCAATCAAATAAGTGCAAAACTCATAAAAAATACCAAAACACAAAATTGAATTGTGAAAAAATAAAAATCAGAAAGAGAATAAACAAAAATATTTTTCATAATTTTTTTGGATTTTTTGGACTAAAAATGAATTTTCTATGATTTTTTGAAATTTAAAACAATTAAAATATAAAAATCAGAAAAAGAAAATAAAAGAAAAAGATGTTGACCATTGGATGAGAGTCAAAACGCGTTAGTAATAAAATCCAAGGGATCTAGCGCGTGTGCATATCATGGTCTTATTTGAATAAAGCACTGAATCAAATGTAAAATCAGAAATTCAAAAAATACAAATGGAACGCTTTCATTGGTTAGAAGGTGACACGTTGGTCATCTTCAACCTCCAGCCTCACGAATTGCAGGTCTCTCAAACTGTAAAATCAGAAGCTTAGACCTATGTCATTCGTTTCGTCTCTTCAAGACGAAGATAACCATACCCTCGCGCCATTTTTATATAAATTGTAACTCAAGCAATTTGGAAAGAAGTTTTGAAAGGGGATTTGAAAATTCATGGTCACAACGTGTTTCCAGATAAAAGTAAGTGTTGCAACTAGAACCAGGGAAATGACAGAAACAGAATGGTACCAAAGTTTTGAAGAATTGATGAAGGAATCTACCTATTGAAGTTGAGTTACAGAGCTTTGAAACTGGACTTCTATGGAGAAATATAGGGCACAATTCATTAATGTAATGGTATGGTTAGCTTCAGGGAAGATCAAGGAAGGAGAATTGATGGAGAAAATAGATTGAAAAAGGCTTGAGAATAGGATTCGAAGTAGCTGAATTTTGAGTTGTGAAGCAAGTTTGGCAGGGTGATTCTGGCTATATAAGCTTGAGAAAATGAATGGGATAGTACATGTATTTATAGGAGAAGAAAATGGGATCAAAAGGAAGAGTGAATGATGCGTTTTGGAGGGAATTCGTGCAAACCTGATGCACGAGTGAAGTGTGATCCAAACTTCACCAAAACTAATCCAATTCCTGTGTTTTGATGCACTAATCCACTTAAGAAAGTTGGCTAATCATGTTTAGACCCAAAACGCGTGCTAATTTGAGGTTTAGAAGTTGTAACACGAAACTCAAATTCTGACTTGCAGGGAAACTTCAATTCCAAGTTACCACTTTCAAAATCATGACATTTCCATCTCAAGGAGTCTTAAGGCATGATTATTGATTCTTTAGAAAGATGAGGTAACAAGCTTTGCAATGGAAAAAGAATGGAATCAATTGGAGACTTGAGCTGAAAATTACATGGACTCAAAGTTGGAGAAAAAAAGTTGACTTTCCATACTTAAAAATATTTCAAATTCTTCTTTAAAAATGACCTATAATCTATTGCATCCAAACATGGCTTTCCAATTTGAATGACATTTTGCAATTTTAAACACTCAAAATCTCCAAAAATTGAGCAAGTTATGACTTGTTGAAGTTGGCCAAAAATCATGAAATGACCTATAATCTTTTGCATTCTTAAAGCAACTTCCATCCATTTTCTTACTTTGCACATAAAATAAGGCATGAAGTAAACATCCTTATGATCATCATGTAAAAATAATGGGCTCAAGGTAATAAAAATTGACCAAGTTATGACAATTTGAAGTCACATATGGAAAATTAGGGATTCAACTGGATGACTTGTGATCTTTCTTCTTCACCAAGATCCTTCCACATGAAAACTATTTGTAACTTTTGAAGTTATTTGTTGCTAACTACTTTAAGAGAATAATGTTTTTGGAATCACTCAAAAGTGACAAAAGATGAGCAAGATATGCCTCTTTGAAGTCCAAAACCATAGCCTCTAGATCAAGAGAATGCTTGGTGGAACTTTTCCAAGTTTGAACAAACTTTTTGTGCCAATATTCTTCCTTTATGAATAGAAATTGTTGAGTATGATGATGAGGACCTATGTCCACCAAAACCAATTTCATATCAACTTCAAAACAACTTCAATGGTAAGGTTTGAATCTCTCAAGCTTTTGACTAGGGCATGGAAATAAACTCATGAAGCAACTTGCTAAACCTCATTGCTTTTACCTACATTATCAACAAGTAAGACAAACCAATATTTCATTTTATTAATTAGAGAAAAATCAAAGTATAATATCTATGATCACAAAAGCAAACAAATAAAGGTGCTTGGTAACTTCTCAAAGAGCAAAGCTAAAGATAGGGAGAAGAACCAAAATCCCTAATGTAATTTTGTGGTGATTGAAACAATGTGGTATGATGAAGGGATCTTAGGGGAAAAAATTGGGGTACAACACACTGTATATGCATTATTCCCTAAATTGATATGATACCCAAATATGTTATTTTTTATATGCACCAAATGTCTCGTATGTATATGCACCAAGTAAATGTTTTTTGATATTTTATTTCTTTTAAACTGTTAGCTTCTTCCTAATTCACCAACCCTCTAACAATGTTTGTCGTTTTGTCGTGGTGTCTCAAAGTTGATTTGAATTTGATACGTAGAAGTGACGAGTGTCAATTTAATAGTGGTGGTTTCATCGCAAGTGTAGGCGTAGGCGTGAACACGGACGTGGATTTTCTTTCGACATTTTTCTAAACAAAATGCTTTTTGGTGCTTTATCAAATGATTTTATTTGTTTTTTCAAATCCCCCAAAATAATTTCAACACAGTGTTTACAAGAAATATTCGTAGTATTTTGTAAAAAAGTCGAAAATAGAAAAACACAATTGAATTTGAATTTGAAAAATAGATTGTTTTATTGATGAAATACCTTCGAATAGGCGATAGTATAAGATGAAATTCCTAAAACGTGGTAATTACATAAATTTTAACAACATTTGAAAATGGCATTAAAAATGATAATTAATATTGCTGCTTCTCCAATATCGTTTTGATAACTTCAATCTCGTTTGCTTTTGAGTCATATGATTTAGATCGATCATTATCTTTCGTAGTCGTGGTAATAAATTCTTGAACCACAGTCTATATGTTAATTTTTTGAATAAGATCCCTAAAATTTTCCTGGACCGCCCTTTCGAGTTTTCAGTTCACCGAGATAATAATTTTTATTTGTATGTCTCTAATTTTTGCTTGGATCGCCCTTTAGGGTTTTCAATCCACTAGGACGCCTCTTTTTTTCCTAATTCTCCTGTTTAGGGTTTCAACTTAGCAGGGCTTTTATACATAGTATTTTTTTACTGCATCAGAGTTCGTCGAATGTGGTAGTTCTTCCTCATACTTTGTTGTGAGGATAAGACCTCCACCTGAGAATGTTGTTTTAACCACATACGGACCATCGTAGTTAGGTGTCCATTTACAACGTGAATCTAGGACAGGTATTAGAATATTCTTGAGAACAAAATCCCCTTCTTTGAAATGTCGAGGACGAACCTTTTTATGGAATTTCTACTTCATCCGTTTTTGGTACAACTAACCATGGCACAGAGCCGTTAAGTGTTTTTCTTCTATAAAGTTGAGTTGATCAAGTCCTGTCTGAACCCACTATGACTCTTGAAGTTTGGTTTCAATTAGGAGTAGTAGTAATAGAATCTCCACTTCAACAAGGAGTATAACCTCCATGCCATAAACAAAAGAGAAAGGAGTCGCACCTGTCGACGTACATACTGAGGTACAGAAGACATGTAGAGAAAAGGGAAGCATTTTGTGCTAATATTTATATGTCTTCACCATTTTCTAAATTATTTTCTTGATATTCATATTGGCTGCTTCAACGGCCCCGTTCATCTTGTGTTAATAAGGTGATGAGTTATGATGTTCAATCTTTAAGTCGTCGCATAACTCCTTCATCATTTTGTTGTTTATGTTGGACCCATTGTCTGTTATAATTCTGCTAGGAACCCCACATCT
Source organism: Vicia faba (assembly GCA_948472305.1). Taxonomy (NCBI): domain Eukaryota; kingdom Viridiplantae; phylum Streptophyta; class Magnoliopsida; order Fabales; family Fabaceae; genus Vicia; species Vicia faba. The sequence goes on from OX451736.1 coordinate 1,409,602,639, forward strand.
CCAAATAAGGTTATGTTTGTTAAACCGAGTAACTACTTATCTTGTCACATTCGCATAGGAGGTAGTTTCTGCCCACTTGGTGAAATAATCAATGGCGACTAGTATGAATCAGTCTCCATTAGAATCCTACAGTTTGATCATTCTTTCCATATCAATTCCCCACATCGAGAATGGTCAAGGTGAACTCCGGAAATTTAGAGGAGTTGGTGGTACGTTCATTTTGTCAGCATATATTTGGAATTAGTGACATGTCTTCGTATAATGGTAGCAATGAAATTCCATCGTCAACCAATAATAATATGCTCTTAGGATTTTTTCAGCCATGGTATGTCCATTTGTATGAGCCTTGAAGGTTCCTTCATGGATCTCTCTCATAAGCGTATCTGCTTCATGTTTTTCCACGCACCTGAGTAACACCATATAATAGTTTCTTTTGTACAACACATCACCATTTAAAAAAAAATTGTAATAACTTTCGTAGAGTTCGCTTGTCAATCATTGAGGCCTTTTCCGGATTTTCTTGTTTCTCTAAATACCTCTTGATGTCATAAAACCAAGGTTTGTTATCTAGCCCTTCATCAATGGCTAGACAATATGCAGGTTCGTCAAAGAGTCTGATCGTGATACGCAGTTCCTAATTTGTCCAAGTTTCCTTGAAGGTGACTGAAAAAGTTTCCAAGGCTTCTGTCATTTAATTTTCTTCTTGCGGAATGTGAGTGAAAGTGATCTTAGTGAATTTCATAGATAGTTTCAAAACATGATCCCGATATGGATTCAATTTGGGATGTCGAGTGTCTCATTCATTTATGATGAGTCTGCATACACATTAAGGTGTTTAATCCTTAAATAAATAGAAACTCCCAGACCGAAGATACAAGCTTCGTATTCAGCGATGTTGTTGGGGCAATCAAAATATAACCTTGCAGTATAAGGTTTATGAAAATTCCTTGGAGATGTCAGTACTTCCCCAATACCATGTTCTAGTGCATTTGAAGCACCGTCAAACATGAGTTACCAATGTGCCCTTGGTTCAGGTCCTTTGTAGGGTCCTGGTATTTCGTAGTCACCTATAACCTTTGATATATTTTTAAGTAACATATTGGATGTCATACTCGGATAGTAACATCTGCCATCTGGAAATTCTTCCTATAAGAGCTGGTTTTTCAAACACATACATAGGGGATCCATTGTTGCTATTAACCATGTGGTGTTTGTTAACATTTATTTTCTCAATCGTATAGTAGCCCAAGCCAAAGCACAACAAGTCTTCTCAAGGAGTGAGTACTTGGTTTCGCAGTCGGTAAATTTCATGCTAAGATAGTAGATTTGATCCTTATTTATGCATGTTTCATTGTGTTTCCATAATACATATCCCATAGATCCTTCAAGCACTGTTAAGTACATGATAAGTGGTCTTCCAGAAACTGGTGGCATCAGGATTGGTTGTTCTTTAAAGTATTTATATATTGTTTCAAAGGTTGTCTGGCAGTCATCATTCCACGCCTCTATTTGATCTTATTGAAGTAGTTTGAATATAGGCTCTCATGTAGCAGTTAGGTGTGATAGGAACCTTAAGATGTAGTTCAATCCCCCTAAGAAACCACGAACCTATTTTTCTGTTCTCGGAGCTGGCATTTCTTATATGGCCTTCAACTTGTCGGGATCCCCCTCAATACCTTGTTGACTCACAATAAAACCCAATAGTTTTCCTGACCTTACACCAAATGTACATTTGTTCGGATTCAACCTCAGTCTGAATTTCTGTAGACATTTGAATAATTTTTGCAAGTGAATGATGTGATCCTCCTCTGTATCGTGTCTATTGTGCTTTTGATATTAAGTTTCAATTTAACCCCCCCTTCTTATGTTTTTCACTTCTTCAATTGGCATCAGAGCGCTAGGTTCCGAGTTCATACACTTAACCGTGTTAGTACAAGATCCAAGCTCTAGAAAAACACTATGGTGGGACCAAGCCAAAACATCAGCAATGACTATCATGAGGACAAGGACAGAATCAGCGGCTAACCTCCAGTCTTTGATGGAGAAAATTTTGACTACTGGAAAGACAGAATTGAGAGCTTCTTTATGGATCATGATGTTGATCTATGGGACATGGTAATTGATGGATACACACATCTAGTGGATGAAAGTGGTCAGAAGATAGACAGAAAAAGGATGTCTGACCAGCAAAAACGTGACTTCAGAAACCATCATAAAGCCAGAACAATACTTCTCAGTGTTATCTCATACTCAGAATATGAGAAAATCTCAAACAGAGAGACATCCAAAAACATGTTTGACTCTCTGAGAATGACGCATGAAGGAAACATACAAGTCAAAGAAACCAAGGCCTATGCGCTCATTCATAAATATGAAGCATTCAAAATGGAAGACAGAGAAGCAATGTTCTCAAGATTCCAGATTCTTGTTGCTGGGCTGAATGTTCTTGACAAAGGATATTCTACTGCTGATCACGTAAAGTAGATCATCAGAAGTTTACCCAAGCAATGGAGGCCATTTGTAACTGCACCTAATCTAACTAAAGATCTCAACAAGTGTCTCTGGAGGAACTTGTCAGCTCCCTCAGAAGTCACAAGATAGATCTAGAAGAAGATGAGCCTCAAAAGCAAGGTAAGCCTCTAGCATTAAAATCTAACAAAAAATATGATTCTAAGGTTTTGCAAGCTATGGAAGAAACCTCTGATGGATCCTCATCAGAAGAAGATGAATTGTCTCTTCTCTCCAGAAGGGTCAATAAAATGTGGAAGCAGAGACAAAGGAAATTTAGAAACCCGAGAAGATCAGAGAATCAAAATGAATCCTACTCCAAATACAGAATGTCTGAGTCCTCCTCTGGACACAGAAGATCTGAAGCTTCCTCAAGACACAAAAAAGTCAAATAACAAGGACATCATCTGCTAAGAGTGCAATGAGCAAGGGAACTACAAAAGTGACTAACCTAGGCTTCAGAAGAAGAAGCCCAAAAAGAAGTTCATCAAGGAGAAGAAGAAATGCCTTATGGCAACATGGGACGATTCAAACACTTCTGATGCTGACTCAGAGTCAGATGATGAAAGAGCCAACACAACTCTCATGGAAAATGTGTCAGAAGACAGTGAAGCTTCTGGTTCAGACTCAGAATCAGACACAGAAGAGGTATTCCCTGATTTCACTGTTAATTTTACTAAGGCTGAACTTGCAGAAAGTATGAATGAAATTCTAGAAAGGTATCAGCAAATCAGAGTCAAATTCAAGAACTTGAAAAGGGATCTAGAAAATGATTTTAAAATTAGAAAATGATTTACAAAAGTCTCAGAAAGAAATAATCTCAGAGACTCCCAGTAATGCTGATAAGATCATTAAAGAGTATGATCACAGCTTTTAGAAGTTTCTGGGTAAAAACATAGATAGAAGCAAGATGGCTTCAATGATCTATGGAGTTAGCAGGAATGACCGAAAAGAAAAAGGATACCAAGGTAAGGTATATCCACCTAATAAAGTCGTGGACCTTGTCATAAAATGCACACCACTAAAAACACACTTCACATATGGGCACACACACGACCTAAAATACACTAGTAATGATTACTCAACCAGACAAAAATTCAACCAGAATTTTGGTAAAACTAACAAACCAGGACACAAAAAGATATGGGTACCTAAGGACAAAATTATATATGTAGCAGATATCTTTAGCAGCAAGGCTAAAACACCAATCATGGTACTTAGACTCTCAATTATCTCGACACATGACGAGAAGAAAGCATATGTTCCAAAGCCTGGAACTTAAACCTAGAGGCTACGTGGCGTTTGGAGGCAACCATAGAAGGAAGATCATTGGCTCTGGAACAGTAGGTAATTGTAATATTCCTTCTATAAATAATGTGCTTTTAGTTGATGGATTAATGCATAACCTGTTATCCATAAGTCAATTAAGTGATAACGGTTATGATATAATCTTTAATCAAAATTCATGCAAAGCTGTTAGTCAGAAAGATGGAACTACCCTTTTTAATAGGAAGAGGAAAAACAACATTTATAAGATAAAACTTTCTGAACTAAAGAGTTAGAATGTAAAATGTCTTCTCTCTGTTAACAACAAGTAATGGGTCTGGCACAGAACATTGGGGCATGTTAGTATGAGAAGAATATCTCAGATTAACAAACTCAATCTGCTCAGAGGACTTCCTAATCTGAAGTTCAGCTCAATTGCTCTGTGTGAAGCATGTCAGAAAGGAAAATTTGCAAAACCTGCTTTTAAATCAAAAGATGTTGTTTCCACCTCGAAGCCATTAGAACTTCTGCATTTAGAATTATTTGGACCAGTAAAAAATGCGTCTGTTAGTGGCAAGAAGTATGGGTTAGTGATCATAGATGATTATAGCAGATGGACATGGGTAAAGTTCTTAAGACACAAGGACGAGTCACACTCTGTGTTTGTTGCATTCTGTAACCAAGTTTAGAATGAAAAGGATCTTAGAATTGTCAAGTCAGAAGTGATCATGGTGGAGAATTTGAAAATAAAAAATTTGAAAATTTTTTTAATGAAAAAGGCATCTTGCATGACTTCTCTTGTCCTAGAACTCCCCAACAAAATGGATTTGTAGAACGAAAGAACAGAACATTGCAAGAAATGGCCAGAACCATGATCAACGAGACTAACATTGCTAATATCTTTTGGGCAGAAGCAATTAACACAGCGTGTTACATTCAGAATAGAATCTCTATAAGATCTATTCTGGAAAAGACTCCATATGAATTGTGGAAGAATAGAAAGCCCAACATTTATTACTTCCATCCTTTTGGATGCACCTGTTTTTTTCTGAATACTAAGGATTATCTAAACAAGTTTGACTCTAAAGCACAAAAGTGTATTATGTTAGGATACTCTGAACGCTCAAGAGGGTATAGAGTATACGATACAGAAACACAGATTGTTGAAGAGTCAATAAGTGTTAAATTTGATGATAAGCTTGACCCTAAAAAGTCAAAGCAGAATGCATCTTTTGCAGGTATAGACGTTGAATTCACAGGTACTGAAGACAACCCATCAAAAGTTCCCAACAGAGACGCTCCAACAACTTCAGAAAGAAATAATACAAGTGATGATGTACCTTCTGTTGATCAACTCCAGGAAAGGTTATCCAGAAGCAGTATAGCTCACCCAGAAGATAAGATCTTGGGAAAGAAGGATGATCCAATCAGAACAAGATTAACATTCAGAAACTCTGAAGAATCCCTCATGGGACTGGTCTCTCTGATTGAACCAACAACAATTGATGAATCTCTTCTGGACAATGACTGGATTCAGGCAATGCAGGAGGAATTAAATCAGTTCACCAGAAATGACGTATGGGATCTGGTTCCAAAACCAAAAGGATTCAACGTCATTGGAACAAAGTGGGTGTACAGAAACAAACTGAACGAGCAAGGATAAGTCATCAGAAACAAAGCACTACTAGTGGCATAAGGTTATAGTCAGCAAAAGGGGATAGAATATACAGAAACTTTTTCTCCAATCGCCAGGTTAGAATCTATCAGACTCTTAATCTCATTTGCTGTAAACAATGGCATCACTCTGTATAAGATGGATGTCAAAAGTGCATTCTTAAATGGCTACATAGATGAAGAGGTATACGTGCCCCAACCCCCTGGGTTTGAAAATTCCAAACACCCAAAATATGTTTTCAAACTAAAGAAGTCACTCTATGGTCTGAAACAAGCTCCCAGAGCTTGGTATGAAAGACTAAGTAACTTCTTGTTAGAAAAGGAATTCACCAGAGGGAAAGTGGACACAACCTTGTTCTTTAAGACATTTAAGAATGACATTTTAGTTTGTCAGATTTATGTAGGTGATAACATTTTTGGATTCACTAAACCTTCTTTGGGAAGAGAATTTTCTAAGTGCATGCAGGCAGAATTTGAAATGAGCCTAATGGGGGAACTCAAATTCTTTCTGGGCATTCAGATAAACCAAACTCCAGAAGGAACTTACATTCATCAGAGCAAATATGTCATAGAATGTAAGCCCTCAAAAACTCCAATGCATCCCACGTGCATTCTGGAAAAGGAAGAGGTAAGTAAAAAGGTATAACAAAAAATCTACAGAGGTATGATTGGATCTCTCCTTTATCTAATGGCTTTAAGGCCTGATATTTTATTCAGTGTTTTATTATGTGCTAGATTCCAATCAGATCCTAGAGAATCTCACTTAACAACATTTAAGCAAATTTTTAAGTATCTGAAAGGTACTACTAATTTGGGTTTGTTTTATAGAAAATCCAATGAATACAGCTTAGTAGGATACAGTGATGCTGACTTTGATGGAGACAGAGTAGAGTGTAAAAGCACTTCTGGAAGCTTCCAGTTTCTGGGAGACAATCTGATCTCATGGACCAGCAAGAGATAGTCCACAATAGCATTGTCAACAGCAGAAGCTGAATACATAACAGCTGCTGGATGCATCACTCAAATGCTCTGGATGAAAAGTCAACTTGAAGACTTCAACATATTTAAGAGTAACATTACTATCTTATGTGATAACACTTCTGCCATATGTCTCTCTAGAAATCCTTTTTTTCATTCTAGGGCTAAGCATATAGAAATAAAACATCACTTTATTATGGACTATATTCATAAGGGAATTCTTACTTTAAAATTTACTGACAAAGACCATCAATAGGCTGATGTATTTACAAAACCCCTTTCTGAAGATAGATTCAATTTCATTCTGAAACATCTCATCATGAAATTATGTCCATAATAAAATGTTTTATTTGCATATCCTAACCCTTAAAACTTTATTGTTTTCTGTGAACATCTGATCAACTTGTCTTCAGAAGTTAGAAGTAAAGTTGCCTTAGATTCTCTCTATGAAGATCTGAACGTTTCATTTCAAGGATAGAGGCGTGCAATTCACATCATCAAACATCTATCATCCTCTCACAAGCTACCCTCTGAGGCTGAACACACATTCAAATTCTTAACGGTCCAAGGCTCTGATTGGATCCATTGAGACACTTGTCAATGGTAACTGTTCAATATCTCTCTAAATCCCCTAATTTCAGGTTTCATTAATGCATATAATTAATACTTATTTTCTTTCTTACTGTTTAAGTTTTCTAAAAACCTATATAAACTCAAATACTTTTTGATTCATTCAAGTTTTACCCTCTTCCATATTCTCTCTTGTTCTAGTTTCTTTTTCAAAAACCCTTTCCATTAATTTTCTTCAAAGAATGCGTGTGAATAATGGCATCGTCATCAAGTCTCAAGAATCTCAGTGCTCTTGAATCTTCATCAATGGAACAATATGAAGAGCCCATTAAAACGCTACTCACTCTGGTTGAAAACCTTGAAGTTCTCTGTGAACTGATCGTTGTTTTTTTAAACAGAAAGGCAGGAATGGATTACTTATTTGAAGCAAGCAAATCAAGAGATTTCTAATCATGCTGCTTCTGATTCTCTGTGGGAAAGATTCAGAAAATCGCTCGACTCTGAAACCTAGAAGCTGAAAGAGTTGGGCTATGAAAGGGCTCAACATAACTTCAGTGATCAGTTGAAAGCCTTCCAAGATCAAGTTCTGAGCCAATGGTACAAGAAAGAAATTCTTCTGCTTGATAATGCTCCCTGGAAAGAGCACCATCCTTCAGAAGTCACTGAACCAGATTCTGATAGTCACCCTCTGACTACTACTCTAGAAAACATGATTACAACAGAAGAAGTGGTTAAATCAGAAGAGGCTGCAGAATGTTCTGAACAACATGCAACCCCTGAAGATACACCAGCTTCGTCTCTAGTCATGCAAACTCTGGAAGAGTTGAAGAAGGAGAATGCCTTAATCCATGCCAGACTGGATAAGCAAGAGGATACAAACAAAGATATCAAGGGTATTTTGGATAAACAAGTAGATACAACAAAAGAAATCAAAGACATTCTGGGAAAGCAGGAAGAATCAAGCACTCAGATTAAAAGCTTGTTGGAAGCGTTATTCACACGTCTTCCCCCTCCTTCTTAAATTTTCTTTAAATTGTTTATCTATTATTTTTCATCTTATCCTCCTTGTTTTCTGAAAATTGTCATTGCATTTTGTTTTTAATAAAATTCATCTTTTTGACTCTGATTATATTGCTTTTTGATACCTGAAAAAAAGGGGGAGAAAGTAATATATTTTCAATAACAATATACCGATACAAAGTCTAAAACATTCTAAATATCTTAACCTCTATATTTTCTGAAAAGCTTGAATAGGAACATATTCTGATAAGGACAGAAGGAGATGCATCAAAAGCTCTAACGAGAAGGAACTTCAGGGAAGTAATCAACTAAGGGGGAGTCTCTCTTAAGATTTTTGTTCTATATTTCTCATTGAAAATCCTAGTTTTTGTCATCATCAAAGAGGGGGAGATTGTTATAACATAATTTAATTCTACATCCCTTAATTAGAGTTTTGATGATAACAAACACAAAGAACAAATATGCCCTCTAAATTTATGTTATTGTGTATGCAGAAGTTCTGACCAAAACAACATCAGAAATTAAGCTACATAAGCTTTCAAGCTGAGGTAATCAGAATCTGCGCTGAAGAATGTTGATCAGAACTTACGCTGAAGTGAATAATAATCTGATTCTGAACAGAAGTTTAATATAACATCAGATTCTCAAATCTCTGAGTCATCAATGTTCTGAAGCAATTGCAGCATGCAAGATTTTATGTTCTGAAGTGTTACTATTCAATCAAGACAACATCATATGCAACGACTTCATTCAGACAAGAATCTTCTCAATATGGAAACAACATTGAATGTCCATTATCACGCTTTATGTTGGACATGATTTCCATGGCTATATAAACAAGCTTAGAGGACAAATCGTTTAAGATTTTTATACTACTGCAACATACCTCTAAAACGTTGTAATCTTACATATTCATATATACGCTCAAATATGTGTAAATTATCACAGTTATGATACAGTTTTTGTAAGGAAAAACAAAAATACACAGTATAGTCTTTTATCTTGATTAAGATAGTTTTCCTTGAGGTTAATCGGGTTGTGGTTGTACTCAAGAAGACTTTGGCAGTAGTCAAAGTAGTGTTGTAATCAGTTTTGATTAGTGAATTAATCCTCATTGGAGAGAGGAGAAATTCCCTTGGCGGGTGGACTGGAGTAGTTTGAGATCAAACAAACCAGGATAAAAATATCGTGTCTGTTGTACCCCAAAATTTCCCCTCTCATTTTACTCAATACATGTCCATTGAGATCATTAATTTGCTCAAAGTTGCCCAACAATTGACCAGACAAACTCTCTCCTAAGGCAGTATACCCCAAATTAGTGTTTATATTTTCATAAAGATGGGTGGACCACAAAGGTCTCATATGCTCTCCATGGTCTTAATATGTTCTCAAGACCCTACATGTCAAGTTTCATGCCTTGCATAAGAAGTTTGCTCAGCCAACTGCTCAGATGCTTGAGAAATCGACATTATTACGTCAAAAGTTAACTGTGGCCCACATACAGTCAAACTTCAAGATTTTTGGTCAACATCATAATTTTGAAGTTTTATCCATCATTTGATCAAGGGGTGATCATGATTCCTCAGGGATTTCTCACAATTCATCAAAACCCAAAAGTTGCTAAATTAGGGTTTCTTAGTAAAAGTCAACCCAACTTTGACCAACCATAACTTCTTCATGATTTATCAGAAAGTTTCCATCCAAGGTTCATTTTGAAGAGGATGCCATTCCCTAAAATTCATCTTCATCCATAAAGTTCAAAATATTCACCCACAAAGACACCTTTTGGAAAGTCAAAGCTTCATACATGAACATGGAAGAGTCAATTGATATGAGACCAAAAGGGTTGCTTAGGGGACATCCTAAGATTTCTATAAAATCAAAGAACACCCTCCTAGGTTTAAAAATGATGGAGATATGTCTTATCAAAGATGACCTTTCTTGGAAAATTGCCAAAAGTCAAATGTGCTCAAAATTGTATTTTTTTGCTAAATAGGCCCAACATTTTAAGCTTGAACCTCACTTGTAGAATGGTCCACGACCCAAATATCCAACCTCATGTTATTTGATTCACTTCTCAATTTATTTTGATTTTTTGTTAATTAAAATTTCAATTAAATCAAATAATTGATGAATAATGAAAAAGATATGTTGTGATCTGATTTTTGGACAGGATTTCAATCAAATAATGCAAGCATATGATGATCAATTCTAATCATGGCTGATTGGTACGAGAAAGGCATAATTTGGCTCAATATAACAAGTTTACATATGCCATGAAAATCAAATCAAATTATCAAAACTTTCAAAGATGTGATATGTTTTTACAACCCTAATTCACTCTATGATATATATTGAACATATACAAGGCAAGAATATGGGGTGAGAGTCGTGAAAAGAGGCAGAACAAAGCTGCAAAATTTCAAAGAAACGTGTGAGACCTATCTTCTTCCACATGCCAATTCAAAGCATTCTGAAGGTCAAAAGATATTCCTGGACGTTCATTGGGGCGATAGCATGCATTATCAAGGCCTGAAGCATCAAGAAACAAGTGCTAGCAACATCACGGTTTGCACTAAGAACTCAAATTCGATCTCTATGATTTACGCATTATAAATGTATTTTACCCATATATTTGTGTTCATCATCATGTTTGCAATGTTTCTGGATAGTTTGATTTAAGTTACGGTGCAGGAATAAGCTTTTGCCATTGCTGGGGTTTCGTGCTCCAATTTTGGGTTTTGTGATTTAAGCAAAATTAGGCCTAATGATGGATATCATGGTTGTCAGGGCTTCACACCCAGTTGATCCATGGTCTCTATTAGAATTTATATCACGTTTGGAATCCGATTCTTTTTTTCCTTATATTATGTTTTGTTTTTATTATGTTAACAAGTTAACAACGCAAATCAGTTGGAAACGCATCATTGACAGTGAGTACAAGGACCAGGGTTCGATCCCAAGTCCCAACAAAATGCATTTTCTTGTTTTACCTTTGCAGATCCAATACAATACTCCCTCACACGCCTTCCATACACCCTCAACCCCTGTCCACTAGATGCACAGCTAGCCAAATCTAACGTCTCTCCCCTAAAGGTCCATGGTGCTCCTCAAGTCAACACTTGCACCTAATCCAATATGGTTGACCGGGCTTGATGCTTATTGGGCCAAAATTCAGATTTTTACACCCCCTTTCAGCTAACAACACAAGCGCATTTGGTTATTTCTTTCATTATTTTCTTTAATTTGTATTTCTTAATTTCTTTTCCTTTTTTCAATTAATACAAAAATTTTTTTTCATTAAATTAACAAATCAAAAATCACAAAAATATTTATTTTCTTAATAAATATTTTTTAAATTAATTAGTTTAATTAATTTAGAGCAACTTTAATTTCTTTCATAATTTAAAAACAATTAGAATTAGGGTTTGAGATTGTGCATAATTTAATTGATTTTCTTTAAAAAATACATCAAAAATAATTTTGTCTCATAAATATGTATTCCTTTAATTAATTAGGTTAATTAGAAAATTAGTTTAATTTAATATCTTTCATAATTTTAAAAACAATTAGAAATTAGGTTTAATTAATTTGTAATTTAAATAATTTGTAATTTAATTGTTTTCTCAAATAAAAATCCACAAAAATTTCTTTCTCTCAATTAGGGTTTTAAGTTATCTTTTCAACCGTCCTCGTATTTAATTCACCGCGCGCTTGTTAATTATTTGTCCATTATTTTGTAACTGTTCAAGGTTTGTAATAGTTAACTTAGGGTTTTTATTTACTGTTTAAATCCCTGATTTTTGGTTATGTAATTAATCCCCCTCCTCGAAGCCTTGTAATTGCTAGGTTTTATTTCCTCGCACTTTTAATTTCCATAATCTTTAACTCTCTAGATGTATGGCTAATAGGGTTGTATGGCAAGAATGTCTGGAAAATTAAAATGGTAGATCACCTAATGTGCAAAGATTAAATAACAGAAACATATCATATGCACATATTCACTCCTAGGGTTTACCTCACTTCGGTTGCCTTCCGTAAACAATCATTAAGCATAGGAGATTTTAGTGGTCGCCCTCTAGTCTAAAGAGATCAAATTGTCCCATTCGAATGTTGCCTCGAAAATGTTGCCTCGAAAATGTTACTTCGGAAAGATCTTAAGACTCTAGGGTTAATACTAAAGTTTTCTAACTATTGCTTTGATGATTGTACTTGTCCCTTTCGAATGTCCCTTACAAACTCCAACGACGATGCTACCTACTCCTCAATAGTAGGATAGCCCTGTCTAAAGGAAATGAGAACAAAAACAATCTTTTTTCGAGTAGGTAGAATCTTAAGTACTTGCTCAATAAAAACTGTTTCACACGAACACCTTTTCAAGAAAAAATTTCAAAACAAACTTCGTGACATCCTTGAGGACTGGTACAAGGGTTATCACGAAGTAAAAACATTTTCAAGACAAAAACATACAAGCAATTTGAAAAATGAGCAAGTACCTAAGATAAAAAGGGTGCTAACACCTTCCCTTTCTATAATCTACCCCCCGTACTCATAATATCTCGAAAAAAGGTTTTTTCTGTTCTTTTTCCTTTTCCATGATTGGATGAAATAAAAGTCGATGGCGACTCTTGCTTACCGCAACATTTTGCAAACAAAAAACGCAAAACGCAAACCAGTAAAAACAGTTGGTTCTGCCACCGTATCACAGAACATGCGACTCTTTCAGGGAATATAAAATAAAGTGGAGTTTAGCTTAGGATCTAGGTCAATAAAATTGCTTCTCTTGATTGTCTTGATTGCTTTATTTTTTGAGGGCTTATTTGGGGGTTACTATTGATCCTACACCCGGATTTGGGGGCACTCATTAGGTAAACAACAATAGATCGTGGAGACTGTACGGCATAAACCGATATGGTTTAAGCGATGGCTATGTTGGTGTGGCACTTTGATTGGTATTGGTATCCTTCATGGGGAAACGAGGAGAATACGGGGCCGCCACGTGGTGTCGTGAAGCACCAACGGACCTTAGAACCTTAGTTGAACAACTTGGCCATTAGAAAGTAGTGAGATAGCCAGCATCGGTGTAGAGCTGAGAATTGGTTGATACTCGATACTACACTCATTGAGATCATACTTTCAGGATATTTTGGCCGCAAGAAAAGATTGAGAGCTGAAACAATGCCCGATAAAGGATGGTCAGTGATATTTAGAATCTCTAGAACCCGGTTACTTTTTAGGATAGGTTTGAACCGACTAAACTTCAAGAGGGTACTACCTTTGACCTCATGCAAGCCTTAAACATAAGGACTTTGTGTGATTTGACTGTGCTTGCTATAACTGTGTTTGCTATACCTGTGATTTCTCATGACATCATGCATCATAACATGGCATCCATTCTTATTGCACTAACCATTTCAAAGACCAAGATAATTTATCTTTGTTCTGTTTTGAAGATCATGACTTCCATTCATAGAAATACCATTCGAATCAGTTTTGTGAAGATACCTTCCCAACTCCAAGAGCTAACATCAAGGGTGTCTGAAACTTCCGCGTTCACTAAGAGACATGGTCAACTTCTCAACCTGGTTACTTCAAACTTTGATGAAAAGATGATGAGTTTCAGTTCTTCGATCCCAAGCACCACTGATGCACCTTTCCAGACTATCAGTTGGTGCCTACCTTGGAAGAATTCTCTCAGCTATTGGATATACCAATTCTTGAGCAGTTACCCTTCACAGGTCTAGGAGAAGTTCCTAAGCCAGAAGTCATTGCCTCAGCTTTGCACCTGAAACGGGTCGACGTGGTATCCAATTGGGAAACAAGAAGCGGAGTCAAGGGTTTTCTAGCTAAGTTTCTGATAGACAAGACCCAGCTGTTTTGGGAGGATATGGATTTTCAAGCTTTTGAAGAGGTCTTGGCTATTCTTATCTATGGTTTAGTTCTCTTCCCTAATCCGGACTCATTCCTAGATTTTAATGCTATCAAGATCTTTCTATCTCGCAATCCTGTGCCTACTTTGCTCGGAGATATTTTGCACACTCTCCATACTCGTACCATGAGGAGGAGAGGGATTCTTATGTGCTGCACGTTATTGCTGTCGAGGTAGTTTATTTCTCACCTCCCTAAGTTCATACTGAAGAATGAAGAAGGTTTGGGTCGGTCGCAAAGGATAATGTCACTCGCTTATACGGATATTCTTTGGTGTACTCGATCTATGGAAAACATTGCTATTATTGACCGTTGCGGAGAGTACCCTAATGTCCCACTGCTTGGTATCAGAGGGGATATAACCTATAATCCTTGTTTATCTCTGTGAAAATTTGGTCACGCACGAAGGGATGGTCCCCATGAATTGCTTATAGAGGGAATTATATTTAAATATGAGGATGATATTCAAGAGTATCGTCAGAGGTTCATACGAGCTTGCGTCATGGTAAACAGATCGAGCTTCAAGGATTTGGGGCCAAAGACTTCCATTCCAATGGAACCTTATCTATAATGGGTACGAGCTTATGCCCAGCAGCTTATGATGCCCTATGTGGCTGTTTTTCCAGTGATTATGGAACCCACTACTTAAGAAGGCATTCCTTGCATGGTTCTATATCCTTACATGCCCACTTATCTTGGGGAATTACATAGGTCTTGGATTCAGTTGATGAAAGAGAGAGATACTTACAGGGATAAGTTTCATGCTCAGGAGAGGAAGGTTTTAGAGCTCACAAAGCAAATCCATGAGGAAAAAGGACTCAATGACTATCTCGGCACAAAGAAGAAGCATCCATGGGATTTTTTTATGTCTTTTAGAGTTTTAGATTTGTTTTTTAATTGTAACGCCTAAAAGGCATTTGAACTTCAAATTCAGCTAATAAAGCTTTGTTTATTTTGGTTTGTAAATTCAAATTTCCCGAAGTCTTTGAAATCATTACATACGCATCCCATTATCATACACATCATTATAGGTACCATTACAGGTTTCTCATCTCCTTCGTTGTTTATTTCAGTAGAAATGTCTTCGGAACAAAGCATTAAGGACCTACAGGCACAGAACACCCAATTCCAACAAATGTTCATCAGTCTGGCAAAGGGGCAGGAGGATCTGAAAGCCCTCATTCTGAAAGAGAAGAAGAAAAAGAACAAGGTTGCTGGTATTCTAAACATGGGCCGAAGGTTTGTAGAGTGGTTGAAGCGACAGGTCTACCTGACCTCTTCATCTAAGGAAGGGGAGAATCAAGAAGAAGAGAAAGACCCCAGTCCTGTAGTGTTTGACAATGATACTGATTATAAAGATGAGAAATATCCTCCTGCTGAGGATAGATACAAACAGTTGGAAGGTCGTCTGAGTGCCATGGAAGTTTAGAGGATGCTTGGATTGGATTTTGAAAAATTGGGTTTGGTGTCGGTAGTGGTGGGGTGTCCTGCCCAAAGCTCCATCTCCGCTCTTATGTCAGGATGATTCAGCCCCATACTATTGATAGAAATTTGTGGGTGCATTTCTTTCAAGATAGTCTATCAGGGACTCAGCTTGAATGGTTCTACCAGCTGGAGGAAGCCATTATCCGAAACTGGGAAGATATGCCTGCTGCTTTCTATAAGCAGTATCAGTTCAATGTCGACCTTGCTCCCACTCATACTTAACTCCAGAGTATGTCCATGGGTGCAGGTGAAGGTTTTAAAGATTATGCACAAAAATGGAGAGACTTGGCTGGGAGAGCTCAACCCCCGTTGTCTGATAGGAAGTTGGTTGATATGTTTCTAGGGACGCTATCTGGTCCATTTTTCAATCATTTGATCGGCAGCTCATCAGCTGGTTTCACTGAGCTAATCCTAACTGGGGAAAGAGTAGAAGCTGGGATTCGAAGCGGCAAAATACAGAAGGATGCCTCGTCAAGTTCAGTAAAGAAGCCTTTTGTTGGTAAGAAGGAAGCTAGTGTCGTCTATAGCCTGAGGGATTAGAACAGGGCTGAACAACGTCAGACAGTAAGTGTCGTGATGATACCTAGACTTGCAGTTGCTCCACAACACAACAATCAACAAAGGGTGGAAAGACCACAACGGCAGTTTACCCGCATCAACATGACATTGGCTGAAGTTTTACCTCATCTGCTGAGATCCAACTTGGAAACCTTGAGAGAGGCTCCCAAGAATCCAAACACTACATCTCCCCGATATAATCCAAATGCTCGGTGTGCCTATCATTCTGAGAGTCCTGGCCACGATACAAATGATTGTTGGGCACTGAGAAATAAAATACAAGACTTGATTGAAGCCAAGTAGATAGATTTTGGTGCTTCGGAATAGCCAAATGTCATAACTTCTACCATGCTTAAGCACGTCCGTGGAGTTAATGCTTTTGATACTGATATGTTTGTTACCTTTGTTGATGAAGTTTATACTCCTCTCACGATTGTCAAGAAGAATTTGCTGTTGGACGGTTTATTCCCAGGTTATGGTGAAGGTTGCCACATGTGTTCGCTTCTACCTTTTGGTTGTCGTTTGCTGAAATTAGGTGTCCAACGCCTAATAGATAGCAAAGAAATTATGTTTGAGAAAACTATGATTCCTGTTATTCCAGTTGAAGATGCTGCCATTATAATCATTTCCTCCAATCCTTCCAAGGTTTCCTCGAGAAGACCTGTTAGGATTACATCTGGTCTAAGAATTGCTCCGCTGATAATTATTGTTCCTGATCATGTCCTGTATGTCTCGGACAAAGCAGTCCCATGGCATTATGGTGCCGATGTGTACTATCATGGCATCAAACAAGATCTGAAAGATGAAGAAGCTGATCATGATATTGATAACATTGTCAGAGCCAGCAAAATCACCTGAAGTGGAAGGGTCTTCTCTCCTGAGATTTACCCTAAGACTGCTAACAAGCCTATTGTCATTACATATGTTGTTCCTGCTAGTACATCAACTACTGTTCCAGTTCTTACTCCAGTCGGTGAATCATCCGATACCCTCGACAAAGAGGTTGTAGGTGAGCCTTCCTGGACGGAGGGTCCTAAGAAAATCATTGTGGAAGCCTCTAAGCAAGAAATAGAGGAAATACGAAAATCATTAAGAAGAGTGACTACAATGTGGTCGAGCAGCTGGGGCAGACCCCATCGAAGATATCCATTTTGTCTCTAGTGTTTTGTTCTGAATCCCATGCAAAGGCTTTGATTGCATTTCTGAAGAATGCAGATGTGCCACAAGAAACTTCAGCTGATCAGTTCAAAGATTGTGTGGCCAGCCTGTCTGCTGATAATGGGCTGGGTTTTTCAGATGCAGATTTAACACCAAAAGGAAGGAAGCATAATGATGCTCTGCATGTCTCAAATGAATGCAAGGGCACCACTATGGCTCATGTGCTGGTAGTTACTGGGTCTTTACTGAATGTTCTGCCAAAGAAGGCATTGGACCGCTTGGATTGCGAGGGTCTAACTCTAAAACCTAGTAACATTGTGGTAAGAGCTTTTGACGGATCGAAGAGAATGGTGCACGAGGAGGTGGAAATCCATGTCAAAATAGGTTCTCATACTTTTGGGTCCACCTTCTATGTGATGGATATCAGGATGTTGTATTCTTTTCTGCTGGGTTGTCCTTGGATCCACGAGGCTGGGGCAATCACCTCTACACTCCACCAAATGCTGAAATATCCAATGAAAGGAAAGATCGTAACAGTGCGGGGCGAGGAAGAATATATGGTGAGTCACCTCAACTCATTCCTTTATGTAGAGATGGATGGAGAATTCATCGAAACTCCTTGTCAGAACTTCGAAGAGGTCCCTCAGATCTTGGCATCAACTGAAACTACTAGCAACAAACCTCCTTTGAAGATGGCTTCTCTCAAAGACGCTGGGGCCGTGGTTGAAGAAGGTGGGTGTACTAATTGGGGTCGGCTCCCTGATTTCACTCAAAAAACTGACAAATTTGGTTTGGGCTTTACTACAGGGGCTCAAGGGGCTATTAGACGCGCTCGGGATGGAGGACCTCACTACGCATCAGCAATCATGGGATTAACGCCATTGAAGACAATGAAAAGGAATCAGACATTGACAGTTGGATCTACCTGACTACCAACGGTGGACCGAGTAATTGGACGGCTAGGGACTTTATACCTATTTCTTTTATTCAGCAGGAATTGACTTTTTTTGTTTTAAAATTTGTAATAAATAATTTGAAACATTACGGCCTGATGCCTTGCCCGAGGCACCTCGACTTTGCTTGTGAGGGAAATTATTTGTCATTTCATAATCATTAATAAAGCATTGGACGTTTCTTGCATACATATTTTGCACACACTCACGTATCATAATGCAGATCCAAATCCACTCTAGATCGTATTGATAACAGCTCTGGTATTTCCAGTTATGACTTTAAAAATCTGATCAACCAAGCCGAGGACGAAGGTGAGGATGATTGTGAGGTTCCTGAAGAACTTGCTAGACTACTACGGCAGGAAGAAAGGGAAATACAGCCTCATGAAGAGCTGGTTGTGACAATGAACTTGGGTACCGAGGAAGATAGAAAAGAGGTTAGAATAGGTGCAAATCTGGAGTTTAGCGTCAAACAGAGGTTGATACAGATGTTGCACGACTATGTTGAGATCTTCGCCTAGTCTTATGAAGACATTCCTGGTTTGGACACTGATATTGTGGTACATCGCCTGCCGACTAAAGAAGACTGTCCTCGGGTTAAACAAAAGGTCTATCGTATGCACCCTGAAATTTCAGAGAAGATCAAGGCAGAGGTCATGAAACAGTTCGATGCAGGATTCTTGGCTGTCACTTCTTATCCACAGTGGGTTGCTAACGTTGTTCCGGTACCTAAGAAGGACGGTAAGGTACGGATGTGCATTGATTACAGAGATCTGAACCGGGCAAGCACCAAAGATGACTTCCCACTTCCTCACATTGATGTTCTGGTCGACAACACCGCGCCACAAAAAATCTTCTCTTTCATGGATGGTTTCTCTGGATACAACCAGATCAATATGGCTCTTGAAGACATGGAGAAGACAAATTTCGTCACACAGTGGGGAACCTTCTACTACAAGGTGATGCCTTTTGGATAGAAGAATGTTGAGGCAACTTATCAGTGCACTATGGTTGCTTTGTTCCACGTCATGCTTCACCATGAGATCGAAGTTTATGTTGATGATATGATAGCCAGGTCGCAAACTGAGGAAGAGAACCTTGATCATCTCCAAAAATTGTATGACAGATTGAAGTCATTTAAGCCGAGGTTGAATCCGAACAAGTGTACCTTCGGGGTAAGATCTGGTAAGCTTCTAGGATTTGTCGTCAGCGACAAGGGTATTCAGGTAGACCCTGTGAAGGTAAAGGCTATACGAGAGATTCTGGTTCCCGGTACAGAGAAGGAAGTTAGAGGCTTTTTGGGACGCCTGAATTACATCGCCAGGTTCATTTCACATCTGACTGCTACTTGTGAGCCAATCTTCAAGCTTCTGAAGAAAGATCAAGTGGTAAAGTGGAACGATGAATGCCAGACCGCTTTCGAAAGAATCAAGGAATACATTCAAGAACCGCCTATTCTGATGCCTCCAGTTGAAGGAAGACCTTTGATATTATACTTGACAGTGCTAGACAATTTAATGGGGTGTGTTCTGGAGCAGCATGACGAGCCTGGCCGAAAAGAGCACGCCATTTACTACCTTAGCAAAAGGTTTACCGACTGTGAGACCCGATACTCATTGCTCGAGAAAACATGCTGCACTTTGGCATGGGCTGCTCGCCGGCTGAGACACTATATGCTGACTCACACTACCTTGTTGATATCAAAGATGGATCTGATCAAGTATATTTTCGAGAAGCCCGCTCTATCCGGTAGGATAACAAGGTGGAAAATGATCTTAACTGAGTACGATATACAATATACGACCTAAAACGCTATAAAGGGGAGTGTATTGGCTGATCATTTGGCTCATCAGGCCGTGGACGACTACCAGTCTATGAACTTTGAGTTTCCGGATGAGAATATCATGTTGGTAACTGACTATGAAGAACCTGTACCGGATGAAGGAACTGAGGAGGGATCCCGATGGTCTATGTATTTTGATGGAGCCTCAAGCACACTGGGTAACAGAATTAGCGTTGTAATCATATCTTCTGAGGGCTGTCATACTCCGTTCACCGCCCTATTATGTTTCAACTGCACCAACAACATGGTGGAGTATAAAGCATGTATCATGGGTCTTTGAGATGCTATTGACCTAAAGATTAAGTTCTTAAGTGTATTCAGGGATTCCACTCTGGTGATAAGTCAGATCGAAGGCGAGGGGGATACGAAGCACCCGAATCTCATTCCTTACAAAGAGTATGTACTGACGTTGCTCCCCCACTTTGAGGAGATAACCTTTGAACATTTCCCACGAGAAAAGAACCAGTTGGCGGACGCGCTAGCTACCATGTCTTCTATGTTCAAGGTTAGGTGGTACAATGAAGCTCCCCAAATTAACATTGAGAGGTTGGATGAACTAGCACACTACTGCGAGATTGATACAGAAGAAGTGGCAGACAAACCCTGGTTTCACAAAGTCAAAAGGTATCTCGAGGCTGAGGAATATCCTGAAGGGGCATCTGTCAATGATAATAAGTTCCTGAGAAGGTTCGCTACAAAGTTCTTCCTTATTAATGGGATCCTCTATAAACGCAACCATGACTCCACACTACTGCGGTGCGTAGACAAGAGCGAAGCAGAGAGGATTATAACAGATCTACATGAAGGCACCTTCAGAACCCATTCCAGTGGACACACCATGGCTAAGAAGATCCTACGAGCAGGAT
Organism: Vicia faba; assembly: GCA_948472305.1. Taxonomy (NCBI): domain Eukaryota; kingdom Viridiplantae; phylum Streptophyta; class Magnoliopsida; order Fabales; family Fabaceae; genus Vicia; species Vicia faba. The sequence goes on from OX451736.1 coordinate 1,409,623,446, forward strand.
ACTACTGGTCCACTATGGAAGCTGACTGTTATCAGCACTCTCGAACCTATCATAAATTCCAAGTCTATGCTGATAAGGTGCATATACCTCCGGTCCCTCTGAATGTCTTGACGGCTCCTTGGCCCTTTGCAATGTGGGGCATCGACATGATCGGCGGGATCAGACCTACTGCGTCTAACGAGCATCATTTCATTCTGGTAGCCATTGATTACTTCACGAAGTGGGTTGAGGCAGCCTCCTTTGCTACAATTACTAAGAACGTCGTGGCGCGGTTTATCCCACAAAACCTGATCTATCGATATGGTGTACCAGAGAGGATTATTATTGACAATGGTACAAATCTCAACAACATAATGATCACCGAGCTCTGTAAAAATTTCAAGATACAGCATCATAACTCTTCTTCCTACCAGTCGAAGATGAATGGGGTTGTTGAAGCAGCTAACAAGAACATCAAGAAGATTGTACAGAAGATGACGGTGACATATAAAGACTGGAATGAGATGTTACCATTCGCTCTTCATGGATACCGTACCTCAGCATGGACGTCGACAAGGGAAACACCCTACTCTCTGGTATATGGTATGGAGGCAGTCCTACCCATAGAAGTCTATATAGCATCTCTCAGGATTATGAAGGATACGGGTTTGAACGAGGACGATTGGATCCAAACCCGGCTTGATCAATTAAATCAAATCGATGAAAAGAGACTTACTGCTATATGCCATGGTCATACGTATCAAAAGCGAATGAGGGTTTTATTGTAACAGATTTAAATAGGGTTTTAATTCTGCATTTTATTTTCAGTCAAAAATAATTATGTTTATGCCCAAATCCTTTTAATAATTAGGACTCTAGCTTCTCGCATTTTAATTTCCGCAAACTAAACTGCTTAGATGTATGTATAGGATTGTATGGAAAGACGGATTGAAATTAAAATATTAGAATACCCTAATTGCGCAAAGATAATTAACTGAAAAAATACACTTGCACATGCTCACTCCTAGGGTTTACTCCACTTGGTTGCCTCGGAAATAATGGATGTGTCCCTCGAACGTAGGGGTACCTTAACAATGACCCATAATTCAAAATTGTCATAAGGATCGTAGTCCCTACTTGCCCCTTGAGTTTCCTACAAATTGATCTTATGACGATAGTCCCTTCGAAATGCTAAGGTATCTTTACTTATTGCCTTCAGAGACCATTTTGTCCCTTCAGACGTCTCTTTAAAACTCAAATGATGGTGCTACCTATTCCTTAATAATAGGATAGCGCTGTCTAAAGGAAAAAGAACATACTTTTTCGAGTAGGTAAATTAGCTTCTAAATACTTTCTCAAACAAAACTTTTCACACAAACACTTTTCAAAACAATTTTCAAAAACAACTTCGTCACACTCTTGAGGACTGATACAAGGGTTATCACAAAGTAAATCTTTTTCAAAGCAAGCACACACAAGCAATTTTGAGAAAAGTACCTAAGAGCCCATGGAAAACCATGGATAGAAAGGGTTATAACACCTTCCCTTTCTATAATCTACCCCCCCCCCCCCCCCCCCCCCCCCCGTACTCAGAAATATTCTTGAAAAAAGTTTTTTCTGTTCTTTTTCCTTTTCCTTTGTTGAATGAAATAAAAGTCGGTGGCGACTCTTGCATACTGCGACATTTGTGAATACAAAATGCAAACCAGTATAACAGTCAGTTCTGCCACCGTATCACAGAAGTGGCGACTTTGCTGGAAAAAAATAAGTGGGGTATACCTTAGGATCTAGGTCATTTTTAACTTGCTTGCTTGTCTTTTGCTTTGTCTGCTTTATTATTCAAGGGTTTTGTTGGGGTTAGATAGATCCTACACCCGAATTTGAGAACACCTTTTAGGTAAGTAGCAATAAACTATGAGGGAACTGTGCTGGGTATACCGACACGGTTGAAGCAGTAGCTACATTGATGTGGCACTTTGGTTGGTACCCGGTAACCCTTGAGTAAACCAGGGAGAGTACAAGGCTGTCGTGTGGTGTCGTGAAGCATCAACTGACCTTACAACCTTTAATTGCACAACTTGGCCAGTAGGACGTAGCGAGATGGCCGGATTTTGTGCATTCCCGAGGTCGACAGATACTCGATGCTACACTCATTGAGGTTTGACTCTTGAGCTTTGTTTGGTTGCGAGTCAATCGTCTATTGAACGAAGCTGGGGGAAAGATCGGTTATATTGAGATCCCTTAGAACCCGATTAATATTTATAGGACAGGTTGAACCAATCCAACTTCAATAGGGTATTACCTTAAAACTCATGCATGCCTTAAACCTAAGAACTTGGTGTGACTTGCTAGTTGTTTGCTATACCTGTGATTTTCTAACATAATCATGACATCATAAGCATGGCATATCATTACTAACCATTTCAAGGATTTCCTAGGGCTCATTTTTGCTTTGTTTTGTAGGACATGGCATCCGCCCGTAGGAACACTATACAGATCAACCTTTGGAAAGTGTCCCTCCAACTAAAGGACATGGCATTAAGGGTTCTTGAATGTTCTCATTTCACTAAAAAGCATGGTCAGTTGCTCAATTTAGTCACTGCAAAACCTGATGAAGAATTATTAAAAGTATTGTTTCATTTATTTGATCCTGTGCACCATTATTTCACCTTCCCGGATTACCAACTAGTACCTACCATGGAGGAATTTTCTCAGTTGTTAGGGGTACCTATTCTTGATCAGTTACCTTTCAATGGTACAGAAGAACATCCAAAGCCTGAAGAGATTGCTAGAGCTCTGTCTTTACAACGGTCTGACATAGTGACAAATTAGGAGACTAAAGGGAGTGTCTAAGGAATTCCGGTTAAGTTTCTATTCGATAAGATTTTGAAGAGGTGCTGGCACTTCTCGTTTACGGGACGATACTTTTCCCTAATGCGGATCAACTCGTAGATGTGAACACTATTAAGGTTTTTCTGTCTCATAATCCAGTGCCTACGTTACTCAGGGATATCCTACATTCTCTGCATGCTCGCACTCTAAAGAGAAGGGGGGCCCTCCTGTGTTACACTCCTCTATTGGCTAGGTGGTTTATTTCGCACCTACCCAGGTCTGTTTTGAAGAATCAACAAGGTTTTAAATGGTCTCGTAGGCGGATGTCCCTTAAGAATTCAGACATTCATTGGTGTTTACGGTTCTCGGAGGATGTTACCATCATCGATTGCTGTGGTGAATTCCCTAATGTCACTCTCTTAGGCATTATGGGAGGAATCACTTACAACCCTTGTTTGGCCTTGCGTCAGTTTGGTTATGCAAGAAGAGATGGTCCACATGATACGCTTATCCAAGGATTTGCCTTCAAATATGAGAATGATGCTCCGGGATACCGCAAAAGGTTCATAAAATCTTGGGGCATGGTGTATAAAATTGATAGCAAGACGCTAAGGCACAAGAATTACATTCCTCTTGAGCCTCAACTCTGATTGGTACGAGCTCGCACCTAAAGTCTTATGATGCCTTACCCAGCTGTCCTACCAATAACTATGGAGCCATCTATTAAAGGATATACTACTTCACTTGGTCATCGTCCTGACATGCCAACTGATCATGAAGAGTTACAGAAGTCCTGGGTTAAACTCAAAGAGGAGCGGGACACGTTTGAAGCTCAGTTATATGCCAGCAAGAAGAAAGTCCTGGTGCTCTCTAGGCTACTTGATGAAGAGAGGAACATAAACGCTTACATTACACCAAAAAGGATGCGCTCCTGGGAGACCTAGTTTCTTTTTTTGCTTTAAGTTTTGTTTTGTTGTAAGCCGAAAAAAAAATTCTTTGTAACAATTCAAACTTATTAATGCACTTCACATGTGTTTCTTTTGGGTAAACAAACCTGAGCCTTTAAGAATCCTTGAAATCATTGCATACGCATTCAATTCATAGCAACACATAAACAGGTACCATTATAGGTTTCTCATCTTCTTCGTTATTTATTTCAGCAGAAATGTCTTCCGAACAAAGCATCAAGGATCTTCAGGCACAAAATGCCCAATTCCAATAGATGTTCATAAATCTGGCGAAAGGGATGGAGGATCTGAAAGCCCTCATCCTAAAAGAGAAAAAGAAAAAGAAGAAGGTCGCTGGTATTCTAAATATGGGCAGAAGGTTCAGGGGGAATTAAAGAAACAAGTCGATCTGACCTCTTCATCCAAGGAAGGGGAGAATCAATAATGGTACCTGTCCTAAATTGGCAGTCTGTCGGGGACTCAACTTGAATGGTTCTACCAACTGGAGAGAGCCAATGTCCTAAATTGGGAAGATATGGCTGCTGCTTTTTATAAGAAGTAACAATACAACTCCGACCTTACTCCTACTCGTACTCAACTTCAGAGTAAGTCCATGGGTGCAAGTGAAGGCTTTAATAACTATGCACAGACGTGGAGAGACTTGGCTGGAAGAGTTCAACCCCCGTTGTCTGATAGGGAGTTGGTCGATATGTTACTGGGAACGCTATCTGGTCCATTCTTTAATCATTTGATCGATAACTCGTCAGCTGGTTTCACCGAGCTGATTCTAACTGGAGAGAGAGTAGAAGCTGGGATTCGGAGCGGTAAGATACAAAAGGATGCCTCTTAGAGTTCAATGAAGAAGCCTTTTATTGGTAAGAAGGAAACCAGTGCCATCTATAGCCCGAGAGGCCAAAGCAGAGTTGAACACCGTCAGACAGTAAGTTCCGTAATAATATCCATACCTGAAGTTGCTCCACAATGCAACAATCAACAAAGGGTGGAATGACCACAACGATAGTTTACCCGGATCAACATGACGTTGGCTGAAGTTCTACCCCATCTGCTGAGATCCAGCTTGGCGACCTTAAAAGAGGCTCCCAAGAATCCGAACACCACATCTCCCTGATATAACCCAAATGCTCGGTGTGCCTATCATTCTGAGAGTCCAGGCCACAATACCAATGACTGCTGGGCTCTGAGAAATAAGGTACATGATCTGATCGGGGCTAAGGAGATTGAGTTTGATGCTTCGAAAAAGCCCAATGTCATAACTGCTCCCATGCCTAAGCACAATCGTGGGGTTAATGTTGTTGATACTGATCTGTTTGTGACCTTAGTGGATGAAATTTCTACTCCTCTTATGAAGGTTAAGAAGAATGTGTTGTCGGCCTATTTATTTCTGGGTTATGGTGAAGGTTGCCATATGTGTTCATCTTTTCCCTCTGGGTGCCATTTGCTGAAGTCAGGTGTTCAGCGCCTGATGGACAGCAAAGAAATTTTGTTAGAGAAAACTTTGATTCCTATTGTTCCATTTGAAGATGTTTCCATTATAACCATTTCCGCCAATCCTTCCAAGGTCTCCTCGAGAAGACCTGTTAGGATTACATCTGCTCCAAGAGTCGCTCCGCTAATAATCACATTTCCTGGTCCTGTCCTGTATTCCTCAGACAAAGCTGTCCCCTGGCACTATGGTGCCGATGTGTACTATCATGGCATCAAACAAGATCTGAAGAATGAAGAGGCTGATCCTGATGTCATAACATTGCCAGAACCAGAAAGGTTACCCGAAGTGGAAGGGTCTTCTCTCCCAAGATTTCCCCGAAGTCTATTAATAGGTCTGTTGTTATTCCATTTGTTGTTCCTACCACTACTCCTGTTCTTACTCTAATTATTACCCCTGTCGGAGAGTCATATGGTACCCGAGGCAAAGAAGTTATAGGTGAGCCTGCCCGGACATAGGCACCTAGAAAAATTGTCGTGAAAGCCTCTAAGCAAGAGATTGAGGAAATACAGAAAATTATCAAAAAGAGTGACTACAATATGGTCGAGCAGCTGGGGCAGACCCCCTTAAAGATATCCATGTTGTCCCTGCTGTTGTGTTCCAAAGCCGATGCAAAGTCTTTGATCGCATTCCTCAAGACTGTGCATGTGCCGCAGGAAACCTCTACCGATCAATTCAAAGACTGTGTGGCCAGCTTGACTGCTGACAATGGGCTAGGTTTTTAAGATGCAGACTTGACACCGAAAGGATGGAAGAATAATGATGCTCTGCATGTCTCGATTGAAGAGGTTCCCCAGATCATGGCATCAACTGAAACTACTACCAGCAACAAACCTCCTTTGAAGATGGCTTCCCTCAAAGACGCCAGAGCAGTGGTTGAAGAAGGTGGGTATACCAATTGGGGAGAACTCCCTGATTTTACTCACAAAACTGACAAGTTTGGTTTGGGCTTTACTTCAGGAGCTCAAAGGGTTGTTCGACGCGCTCGAGCTGGTGGACCTCCCCTACGCATCAGCAATCGGGGAATTAATGCCATTGAAGACAGCGAGGAAGACTCAGACATTGACAACTGGATTTACCCAACTACCAACGGTGGACCCAGTAACTGGACGACTATGGACTTTATACCAGTTTCTTTTATTCCGCAGTAATTGTCTTACTTCTTTTAAGATTTGTAATAAATAATTCAAACTCTATAACCTTGTGTCTTGCCCGAGGCACATTGGCTTTGTTTGTGAAGGCTATTATTTGTCATTTCATATATCATCAATAAAACATGGACGTTCCTTGCATACACATTTTGTGCTCTATGTTTTTCTTTTCTGTTTTTACTTTACCAAAACCGCTATGCTCTTACACACACTCACGTATCATACTGCAGATTCATATCCACTCTAGATCCCATTGATAACAACTCTGCTAATGTTCGTTATGACTTCGAAAATCCGATCAACCAAGCCGGAGACGAAGGTAAGGATTATTGTGAGGTGCCTAGAGAACTTGCTAGACTATTACAGCAAGAAGAAAGGGTTATACAGCCTCATGAAGAGCCAATTGAGACGATAAACCTGGGCACGAAGATAGACATAAAAGAAGTCAAGATCGATGCAAATCTGGAAGTTAAGATCAAATAGCGATTGATACAAATGTTTCACGACCATGTTGAGATCTTCGCATGGTCATATGAAGACATGCCTGGCTTAGACACTGATATCGTGGTTCACTGTCTGCCGACCAAAGAAGATTGTCCTCCGGTTAAATAGAAGGTCCGCCGTATGCGCCCTGAAATGTCAGAAAAGATCAAGGCGGAGGTCCTGAAGCAATTTGATACATGTTTCTTAGATGTTAACTCCTATTCACAGAGGGTTGCTAATGTTGTTCTGATACCTAAAAAAGACGGTAAGGTACGAATGTGTGTGGATTACAGAGATCTGAACAGGGCAAGCCCAAGGATGACTTCCCACTTTCTCACATTGACGTTCTGGTTGATAACACCGCGCAGCATGAAATCTTCTCCTTCATGGATGGTTTCTCTGTCTACAACCAGATCAAGATGGCTCCTAAAGACATAGAGAATACAACCTTCGTCACACAGTGGGGCACCTTCTGTTATAAGGTGATGCCTTTCAGATTAATGAATGCTAGGGAAACTTATCAGCGCGCCATGGTCACTTTGTTCCACGATATGATTCATCACGAGATCGAAGTTTATGTTTATGACATGATAGCCAGGTATCAAACTGAGGAAGAGCACGTTAATCATCTACAAAAGTTGTTTTACAGGTTGAAGATATACAAACTGAGGTTGAATCTGAACAAGTTCACCTTCGGGGTAAGGTCTCGTAAACTCCTGGGTTTCATTGTCAGCGACAAAGGAATCCAAGTGGATCCTGCGAAGGTAAAGTCCATACAAGAAATGCCATCTCCCCATATAGGGAAGGAAGTTAGAGGTTTATTGGGACGCTTGAATTATATCACTAGGTTCATTTCACATATGACTGCTACTTGTGAGCCCATCTTTAAACTTCTGAAGAAAGATCAAGTGGTAAAGTGGAATGACGAATGCCAGACAGCTTTCGAAAGAATCAAGAATACCTTCAAGAACCTCCAATTCGGATGCCTCCGGTTGAAGGAAGACCTTTGATATTGTACTTAACAGTGCTAGACAATTCAATGGAGTGTGTGTTGGGGCTACATGACGAGTCTGGTTGAAAAGAGCACGCGATATACTACCTTAGCAAAAAGTTTACTGACGGTGAGACAAGATACTCACTGCTCGAGAAAACTTGCTATGCTTTGGGATGGGCTGCTCGCCGACTAAGACTGTATATGCTGACCCACACTACTTTGTTGATATCTAAGATGGATCCAATCAAATACATCTTCAAGAAAGCCGCTCTCTCCGGAAGAATAGCAAGGTGGAAGATGATCTTAACCGAGTATGATATACAATATACAACCCAGAAAGCAATCAAGGGGAGTGTATTGGCTGCTCATTTGGCTCATCAGGCCATGGATGACTACCAGTCCATGAATTTTGAGTTCCCGGATGAGAATATTATGCTGGTGACTGATTACAAAGAACCTGGACCGGATGAAGGACCCGAGGAGGGATCCCGATAAACTATGTTTTTTGACGAAGCTTCGAATGCACTGGGTAATGGAATCGGTGCTGTAATCATATCCCCTGAGGGATATCATACTCCTTTCACCGCCCGGCTATGTTTCAACTGCACTAATAACATGGCGGAGTATGAAGCTTGTATCATGGGTCTCAAGGCCGCTATTGACCTCACGATCATGTTCTTGGACGTTTTCGAGGATTTGGCCTTATTAATAAGTCAGATCAGAGGCGAATGGGATAGGAAGCATTTGAATCTCATCCCATATAAAGAGTACATGTTGACATTGCTCCCACACTTTGAGGAGGTAACTTTTGAACATTTCCCACGAGAAGAGAACCAGTTAGCGGGCGCGCTAGCTACCATGTCTTCTATGTTCAAAGTAAGGTGGGACAACGAAGCTCCCCAAATCACCATTGAGAGGTTGGATGAACTAGCACACTGCTGTGAAATAGATACCGAAGAGGTGGCATACAAACCTTGGTTTCACGAATCAAAAGGTATCTCGAGGCTCAAGAGTATCCTGAAGGAGCATCGGTCAACGATAAGAAGTTTCTGAGAACGATCTATGCGAAGTTCTTCCTCAGTAATGGAATCCTCTACAAGCGCAATCATGACTCTACATTACTACAATGTGTAGACAAGAGCGAAGCAGAGAGGATCATGACAGATCTACATGAAGGTACCTTCAGAACCCATTCCAGTGGGCATACCATGGCTAAGAAAATCCTACGGGAAGGATATTATTGGTCCACTATGGAAGCCAATTGTTATAAGCACTCTCGAATTTGTCATAAGTGTTAAACCTACGCTGATAAGGTGCACATGCCTCTGGTTCCCTTAAACGTCTTGACAGCTCTATGGCCCTTTGTAATGTGGAGCATTGACATGATCAGAAAAATCAGGCCCACTACTTCCAATGGACATCGCTTCATTCTAGTGGCTATTGATTACTTCATGAAGTGGGTTAAGGTGGCCTCTTTCGCTACTGTAACCAAGAACGTGGTGGCGTGGTTTATCCGACATAATATAATCTGCCGGTATGGTGTTACAGAGAGAATTATTACTGACAATGGTACAAATATCAACAACACAATGATCATCGAGCTCTATAAAAAATTCAAGATACATCATTATAACTCTTCTCCCTACCGGCCGAAGATGAATGGTGTTGTTGAAGCGGCTAACAAGAACATCAAGAAAATTGTACAGAAGATGACGGTGACATACAAAGACTGGCATGAGATGTTACCATTTGCTCTTCATGGATACCGTACCTCAGCACGGACGTCGATAGGGGCAACACCCTACTCTCTGGTATATGGTATGGAGGCAGTCCTACCCATCGAAGTCCAGATACCTTCCCTTAGGATTATGAAGGATGCGGGTTTGAACGAAGACGAGTGGATCCAAACTCGGCTTGATCAGCTAAATCTAATCGATGAGAAGAGACTTACTGCTATCTGTCATGGTAAGACGTATCAAAATAGAATGATCAAGGCTTTTAACAAGAAAGTCAGCCGTCAAGAATATCAAGTCGAGGATCTAGTGATCAAGCGTATCATACTGCCGCAAGGTGATCCCAGGGGAAAGTGGACCCCCACATATGAAGGGCCATTTATGGTTAAGAACATTTTCTCGGGTGGAGCTATGATTCTAACCACCATGGACGGTGACGACCTTCCTCACCCTGTCAATGTAGACATAGTGAAAAGATATTATGCCTAATAAAAAGACCCGTAATGTTGACTCGCCTTGGCAAAAATAAGGGTTTCCCGCGAGCCAAAAGGGTTCGGGTAAAAATAAGGGATGAAAATAAAAAAAAATTGTACACCCGGCAAGCCGAAAACCTGAAAAGGCGACTTGGGTAAAAAAAGGGTATCCCGGTGGACTGAAAACCAGAAAGGGAAGTCCAGGAAAAATTTAGGGATTTAAAGTGTATCACTTTGTTCCATTAGATCACCTTGCGACCAGACTTCGGTATCGACTATCAAGCTCATACGACATCGATCAACCTATTCAACTTCGGACAAGCAACAAAGTGATGAGACGCTCGAAGACATAGGGGCAATAGAGGAGTTGGAACTCAATGGGATTGCTTCAAATAGATGTTTTATTTTATACAAATTTGTATAGCTTCTATTTTTACGGCGGCGTTCTCTTACTATAACGTCAGCCTCCTTGTACGAAAATGCCTATTACAGGCCAACTTCAAAAATCAATACAAAATCATTTTCACAAGAAACTTTGAGTTTTCCTTTTTCTGTTTTGTTTTGCAAGAACGTCCAATGATTTATTCTTGACATATGCATTTGAATATGATTGCTGCTCATAAATATTTACATAAAAAACAAAAAGACAATTACTCGTAATTCCAGAAACACAGGGGAAAAAAGAAGAAGTGTCAAATTCGACAGTTACTTTGCCCAGCAGGTACGAGACAGAGACAGCTCTGGAGCAAAATAATCAATACATATCCTCCCTACAGAGTAAAAATACCCAAAACAATTGATGTCGGCTTTCCTGAAACAGGAAGTAATCTCCCCAGCCAGGGTCATTCAGAAACCTGACAGCTATATCCCCCAACCCAAATTCATAATCGTGAGTGGGTCAATAAATTTCATCTACCAAGCGGAGTTTATTTCTCATGACACATAAGATCAATCCCCGACAGAGCTCATTACTTCAAATACAGAAATTCACTTTCCAAGTTGTTCTCCGCGGGGTTTATTCTCAAGCAGAATCTCTTCATCACAAAATATTCATAAATCTCCAACAGCAGGCAGGGATTTATTTTCCCAGACTCGAACATACCGCGATAGCATTTCATGTACATACATCATGATATGCGCATACATATCATATAAAGCATAATCTCATTTATTTTGAGATCATCATCTCACAAGGCATTTCATGCATCGCATATAATTAACCCTGTTATCTTTTCAGGAAAGACGATTATCTTCAACAATCCTAGCAGTTATACAGGTCACATATGCAGACGACTAATGGAAACTCAGTTCCCGAAGTCAAACGGGTCAACTAATCTACGTGATCAAATAAGGAAGCCCTACTATCCAGGCTCTCATTTCGAAGTAACCCTACTATCACGATTCCTTCTCATAGCCCTACTATCCAGGTTCCTTGCCATAAGACCTATTATCCAGGCTTTCATCTCGAAGTAAGCTTACTATCCATGTTCCTTCCAATAAGCCCTACTATCCAGGCTTTCATTTCGAAGTAACCCTACGACCCAGGTTCCTTCTCATAGCCCTACTATCCAGGCTTTCATTTCGAAGTAACCCTACTACCCAGGTTCCTTCTCATAGCCCTACTATCCAGGCTTTCATTTCGAAGTAACCCTACTACCCAGGTTTCTTCTCATAGCCCAACTATCTATGCTTTCATTTCGAAGTAACCCTACTATCCAAGTTCCTTATCATAGCCCTACTATCTAGGCTTTCATTTTGAAGTAACCCTACGACTAAGGTTCCTTCCCTAGGCACTACTATCTAGGCTCTCATCCCGAAGTAACCCTACGACCCAGGTTCCTTCTAATAGCCCTACTATCCAGGCTCTCATTTCGAGGTAACCCTACTATCCAGGTTCCTTCTCATAGCCCTACTATCCAGGCTCTCATTTCGATGTAACCCTACTATCCAGGTTCCTTCTCATAGCCCTACTATTCAGGATTTCACTTCGAAGCAACCCTACCATCTAGATTCCTTCTTTGTTATCTCCAGATAACATTTTACAACACTGTAATATCGGGATCTGACCAGTTGCAGTCGAGTTCACCCTTCCCCAGTAAGTCATTATACAACTTGGACCCTGACCAGATCTGCAGTTCACTTCTACCTCCTCAATCAAGAATTAATCCCCTAGTAGAGTAATGAACAACCGAAGCTCATATACCCTATTTCCCAAGAAATAAATCAACTTTCCTCGGTGAAGTCCTCCTCAACGGAAAGTACAGGAATTCCGCAAAAGAATATGTTATGCAACAAATATCTTTTATAGATGGCATCTTTAAGCCCATCTCCGACGATTCTTTGTCGACTTCCAAATGGCATCTGTAAGCCCATTCCCGATATCACCCATCAGTATTACCTTATGCGAGTGCAAATTTCTGGGCACTCTAGTGTCCAATCATATTCCACCCTGAGATCACGAAAGGCAGACAAGCCAATCTACATCCTCAGGTGTAAGAAGTTTGAACAGTGGAACCTATTGTACTCCAAAATTTTCCCTCCCACTTTACTCAACATATGTTCATTGAGATCCTTAACTTGCTCAAGGATGCCCAAGAGTTGACCAGACAAACTCTCTCCTAAAGCAATGAACCTCAGACTAGGGTTTCCATTTTCATCAAGATGGATGAACTACAAAGGCCTCAAATATTTTCCATAGTCCTAATATGTTCTCAAGACCCTCCATATCAAATTTCAAGCCTTGCACAAGAAGTTTGCTCAGTCAGCTGCTCAGATACTTGAAAATCAATTGTACTAGGTCAAAAGTCAACTGGGACCCACACAAAGTGAAGCTTCAATATTTTTGGTCAACATCAAAATTTTGAAGGGATATACATCATTTTATCAAGGGTTGACCATGAATCCCCAAGGAATGCTCTTAATTCATCAAAACTCAAAGGTTGTTAAATTAGGGTTTCTCAAGAAAAGTCAACCAAACATTGACCAAGCATAACTTTCTCATACATTATCCTAAATTCCTAATCCAAGGCTCTTTTTTAAGGGAATTCAATTTCCTACAACTCATCTTAAGCCCTCAAGTTAAATAAATGCACTCATGAAAAGATATAAATCAAACATTATAGGTCCTTTTCAAAAGTCAACAAAAACAACTTTTGGGTCAAAGCTTCTTACATGAACATGGAATATCCAATTGAGATGAAACCAAATAGATTGCTTTGGGGACATCCTAAGCTTTCTAAAAAAGTCAAAGAACACCCTCTTAGGGTCAAAATTGATAGAGATATGCTTTGTCGAAGTTGGCCATTTTTGAAGAATTATCAAAAGTCAACAATGCCCAAAATTGCATTTTTTGGCAAATGGGCGTAACTTTTTATGCTTGCACCTCACTTCAACATGGTCCACGACCCAAAAATCCTTCCACATGTTATTAGCTTTATTTATTAAATTTATTTTGAGTTTTATCCTTTATCAATCAAATTAAATAAAATAAATAATCTAAACAATAAATGATTTTATTACAAATCTTTTTATCATCAATTAGCAATCAACAAAAGCTGGCAAGATCAAGGAAAATCGTGGAAAGAGAGTAAGAGTGGATTTGTTCCAAAAATAAACAAAATCAAATATTTGAAAGGAGAATATTTTGTCATCAAAGCATGGGATTTTTTCCACTTATGTTGACCTAATATGCTACCATACATAAGGACAACCATTCCAAACAACAAGGGGACGAAGAGGCTGCCTCAAAACCAAGAACAGAGTTTCAAAAATATTCAAGCTTGGTGCAATTGGAGATCCCAAAACCCATCCATTTTCCATTGATTCTAAGCTCTAATCATACTCCTGTAGCGTCAAGGGACTCAACCCAACTCATGAGCAATCCTATAGCATAAAAAATCAGCAAATTCGTGCCTCACTTTTGGGTAATATTTCTTGGATCTTAAACTTGCACAACGCCTAATTTAAATCCATATTGACGGAATACATATGTTTCTATGAATGATTGTGAGTGTTTGGGCGTATAACATGTTTAGCTAACACCCAGGAGCATCGTTTGCCAATAATGACCGTCATTTCACGATTTTTTTATAGTGTTGTTTGCGAGCTGTTTCAGGGTAAGAGGAGGTCACCATTGGATCCACAACCCTCGAATTAGGGGGGTAGGGTCCAATTGATCGTTGGTTTTGCAGGTTTGCGTGAGTTGGATGAAAGAGATGACCGGAGAAGACGACTGGAGCTAGGGCTCCGGTGCTTCTCTGACGAGTCAAAGGTGGAAGGTTGTTTGACTGCATGTGTGGCTTATTCTTATAACATGATTGGTCCATACTAGCTGACGTGTGCATTTGTTTAATTGACTGGGTTTAACACTTGATGTTCTTTTTATTATTTGCGTTTGGATATATGTATAAATGAACAACACAGCCCAGATGGAAAGGGCAGGGGGCGTGTGAAACCAAAGACCTGGGTTCGACCCCAGGCGTGCACATTTTGTTCTTTTCTTAACACTTTATGCAGGATCCCGTGCGCCTCATGATCAAATGTCCACCATGCATCTCCAAATTCAACCCCAAGATCTCATCATATCCAGATCCAACATCCAGAACGTGCAGTCATACCGTGAACCATCAAAAGGAAGCTACACTAGATTGGGCGCAGAAACTGGGCTCAGCCATAATGGGCCTTGAAAATTCCAAATCATACCCCCTGTTCTACCAGCATCACTCCAGGCCCAAACTCTTACTTTTTTTTTTAATTTTAATTCTTTTTCTTCTTATTTATTAATTATTTTTTTTAATAACACCAAAAAAAAATCATATTTTTTTATTTAATCAAAAAAATCATAAAAACATCAAAAATCATTTTTTCATAAATTTTTTTTTATTAATTAATTAGTTTAGTTAAATTAGGGTAATTTAATTTCTTTTTTATTATAATTCAAAATAATTAGTATTAGGGTTTAATTTGGTACATAACCTAATTTTTCCTTAAAAAAAATAACATCAATATTTTCTCAAATTAGATTTTAGGTTTTCCAATTATTTCTAGCATTTAATTTGCCGCGCACGCTTTTACTTTTCTTTTATTATTAATGTAACTGCTCCGAGTTTGTAATAGATTTAAATAGAGTTTTAATTCCGCATTTTATTTTCAGTCAAAAATAGTTATGTATCTGCCCAAAGCCTTGTAATTATTAGGACTCTAGATTCTCGCATTTTAATTTCCGCAAACTATAAATTGCTTAGATGTATGTATAGGATTGTATGAAAAGGCGAATTGAAATTAAAACCGTAGAAACCCCTAATTGTGCAATGATAATTAACAGAAAAAATACACTTGCACATGCTCACTCCTAGGGTTTACTCCACTTGGTTGCCTCAGAAATAATGGTCGTGTCCCTCGAACGTAGGGGTACCTTAGCAATGACCCGCCATTCAAAATTGTCATAAAGATCACAGTCCCTCGAGTTTCTTACGAATTGATCTGATGATGATAGTCCCTTCGAAATGCCAAATTATCTTTACTTGTTGCCTTCAGAGACCATTTCGTCCCTTCGAATGTGCCTTTAAAACTCCAACGATGGTGCTACCTATTCCTTAATAATAGGATAGTGCTGTCTAAAGGAAAACGAACAAACTTTTTCGAATAGGTAGATTAGCTCCTAGGAACTTTCTCAAACAAAACTTTTCACACAAACACTTTTCAAAACAATTTTCAAAAACAACTTTGTCACACTCTTGAGGACTGATACTAGGGTTATCACGAAGTAAAACTTTTTCAAAGCAAGCACACACAAGCAATTTTAAAAATGAGCAAAGTACCTAAGAGCCCATGGAAAACCATGGATAGAAAGGGTGCTAACACCTTCCCTTTCTATAATCTACCCCCCGTACTCAGAAATATTCTCGAAAAAGGTTTTTTCTGTTCTTTTTCCTTTTCCTTTGTTGGATTAAATAAAAGTCAGTGGCGACTCTTGCTTACCGCGACATTTACGAGTACAAAATGAAAACCATTATAATAGTCAGTTCTGCCACCGTATTACAGCCCGCATTGGACTATCCCCTGATCTACCAATATCTATAAAGTATTCTCGAAAGCATCATTATGTTCCAAAAGGAAACCATGTTCAAACATATATTCCTTTAAGAGATCTATTGGATTTTTTACTTGTTTAGTTTCCCCATAGTTAGTGACAACCTCTATTGCGTTCACAGTTGGCCTGCCATGTGTTGGCTGAAGATTTTGATGACACAGTTCAAAACGAAGCAAGTTAGACATTTCGTTGGAATAAAGCAAGATGTTACGGTTCGGAATGGTAGAAGCAGTTCTTCGAACGAATATGTCAAGGCTCAGAGCTTCGAGTGACAGTTATGAAGATATATTTAAAAGAAGCCTCGAAGTGGTAATGAGATTGTGTTTAAGAAATAAGTTCGAAGCGAAGAGTGCCAAAACATTTGAAATTCAAACACAAGCAGGATGTTCGAAATTTAAAATATATGCGCTGGAGCGTTCGAAGACGCGTGGAAGCTAGAAAGGAGCGGTGCTCTGCATGTTCTGAACGTGGCAGAATCTTATAGGCAAGACCGTTATGTTCGAAGTAGTATAAATAGAAGTCTTAGTACTAGGATTTCGTGTGTCATATCTATTGTACAAAATTCAGTAAACATTCAAAATACCACATGGCTAGGGAAACGAATGCTCGAACAATGTACGTATGATAACACCAAATATTTATGATTTAGTAAAACTCTTTATCATTTCCAGTTTATCTTATATCTTCATGTCAATATCATTCAAAAGCCTTTACATTAAAGTATTTTCATTCAAAGTCATTTATTGATTTATTGCATTTAAACGCTTTCTTTCTATTTCGAATCCTTTACATTTCAGAAATTCTTTTACATTTCATGCTTTTATCTTCATGCTTTTGTCATTCTAATACCTTTTCATCCAAAGTCATTTACTGATTTCTTGCATTTAAACGCTTTCTTTCTATTTATAATCCTTTACATTTCAGAAATTCTTTTACATTTCATGCTTTTAGACTTCAAAGTTATTTACTTGTTTCTTGCAGTTTTATATTTCTTTGCAATCGAATATTTATTCATGCGACTTAGTTTCGCACGTCTCTACTTGATCATGTCATTAGATCCTTTTAATATGGTAATCGAAGTAAGTTAAACGTCTATAAAACATTCCAAACACAAATCCCAACTATGAATATCAGTTTTACAATTAGAACTATCCAAACGACCAATACCCCATAGGATCAATCTAGTCGATCCTGCAAGTTACCAGAGAGATTAAATAACAGTCATTAAGATTATTTGATAGTTTGGAGGACTAGCGGTTGTTTACCATAAATCACTGTAAACACCATGCGGGAGCATGGGGTTTGTCTTGATATTAGCCTTATCAAACTTGATTTCTTGGGAGTCCAACAAATCATGCATGTTATGTCTGAAGGCCTAACACTTCTCTATTGTGTCACCTGGAGAGTTGGTGTGATATTCACACCAGGCGTTTGCAACATATTTTTGTGGGAGTGACCCAATTGGAGGAGATAGTGGCTTCAGATCTACAAAAGAGGCCTTGATTAAGTGTTGTAGTTATTTACTATGAGGCATGGGGAGAGGATCAAATCTTCTCAGAGGATTTTCTTGATCCATGACCTGGAAAGTAATCTGAAACAAATGTGGGCCTATATGAATAAGCAAGTCCACTTCACCAATAACAGATTTCCTTGATCCATCAAACGCTTTCACAATAATGCCACTTGGGTGCATGGGCGTTCCTTGATATTTCAACTTCATAAGCATGCTCCTCGGTATAACGTTCAAAGCGGATCCATTATCAATCAGCACATTGGATAGTGAATCATTATTGCAGTTCATAGAGATGTGGAGGGCCAGGTTGTGATTCCTTCCTTCATATGGAAATTCATCGTCGAAGAAACTCAGGTTATTACATGACGTAATGTTCCCTACTACACTGTTGAATTGTTCTATAGGCATGTCACTTTCCAAAAAAGATTGGTCCAATACCCTCATCAAAGATTCTCTGTGAGCAGAGGAGTTCATAAATAAAGCTAAGATAAATATTTTTGAAGGAGTCTGCAGTAGCTGATCTACAATTTTGTAGTGGCTCATCTTGATTATCTTCAAAATATCATCTACCTCCTTTTCTAGCGTAGCTCCTCTAGATTCACCCGTAGCCTTCTCGGGTTCAACATTCTCAGCAATTTTCTTTTCGACGCTAACATCTTCACGAATAATTGGTGCGAATATACGACCATTGCAGGTCTCTCCGCTATTCTCATCAATATTTCCAACATTAGGCATCGGCTGGATGGGAACTTCCGCACCATCCTCTAAGATTGTAGCATTATATTTGTAGGGTACAACCTTATCTGACTTGTAGGGGACAGGACCCGGCAAACTAATCACCAATGGGGTAACAACTAGCTTGCTATAATACTCAACTTCAAAATGGGCGGGTGCACCAAAACAAGGAACAATAAAATTTACCCCCTCTTCAACATAATCAGTCGTCATGGGGTCATCTTTGGAAAAACAATCTTCATCCAAGGAGAAGAACTCATCTGCAGAGGCATACTCATCATCCGACTCTTCTTCAGCCAAGCAAACCTCCATCATATCAAATTCATGGTAATCATACCTTTGGTCTGTAACCTTCATAGTTTCATTGTCCAATAACAACTGAACACCTTTCCTCACAATTGAACATCCTCGGCAGTCTCGACAACAAATTCAGCAAGATCCATATTGATGTTCCACCTGACCAGCCATGTGGAAGAAAGTAGCATGAAATTGTACAAGATCCTCATTAACATGCTCCACATCAAAAACTCTAAACACTCTAGGAAATCTAGAAACCATGTTCGCTTCCTCTTCATACTCTGCCCTAGGCCTGATTTTGTGGATGAGACCCCCATCCATCATCTCCGACAAATCAGCCTTTATCTTATCGCAACCCTGTATGTTTGTACTGCAAATAGCACAACTGAAATGGTCGTGCATATAGTAGCTAAATTCACAGAGGTCTGCATGCATTTTCACTAAATCTCCTCTAACCAAATTAATATCAAAAATCTGAAAATCGCCTGGACAACCGGCCACCATATTCACAGCATTTTCTCCTCCATGCTTTCACATTAGGGCCAACAACCTTGAAAGATAAGATACCAGACTTCACCAACTTCTGTACCTAAGTCTTTAAAGGATAACAGTTCTCAACATTATACGCTAGTGCTCCCTGATGAAAAGCACATGTTTGGTCTGCTTTTTAATACCAAGGTAATGGTGATGGTACAGTGGGAGGTGGTCGGGTCTGAACCAACTTCTTCTGAATCAATGCCGGTAGTAACTCTGTATAACTCATAAGAATAAGTTCATAACTCTCCCTTCTCTTATTATACCCTAGATTCCCCTGCTGGGATGGTCTCTAATAAGCAACGGTGGTTGGAGCTACACCAATAAATGGAGTAACTGAGGCGACTTGCTGATGACGCTGATAATTTCTTCTAGGAGGATTAACTCTCCTCTCTTGCATAATAGTATTTGTATCCCCTTCCTTCTTCTTGGTAAACATATAAGATGGCTTCTTCGCACCTCCAGATCCTTCACTCTTCGTTAAACGGCCCTCTCTTAAAGCCTCTTTTAAACGGATACTCATGCCTACCATTTCAGTAAAGTCACTTGGTGCACTTGCTACCATCCTCTCATAGTAGAAAGCACCCAGAGTCTTCAAGAAAATCTTAGTCGTCTCCTTTTCTTCCATGGGGGTAATCACTTGGGCGGCTACCTCACGCCATCTCTGTGCATATTCTTTGAATGATTCCCTGTCTTTCTGAACCATGGCCCTGAGTTGATCATGGTCAGGCGCCATATCCACATTGTATTTGTATTTTCTGATAAATGCTTCTCCCAAGTCATTGAAAGTATGGATATTGACACAATCAAAACTCATATACCACTTCAGCGCAGCACCGGTCAAACTATCCTGAAAAAAGTGAATCAGCAGACGCTGATCATCAGTATGGGTAGACATTATTCTTACATACATCACCAGATGAGCACGAGGGAAAGTGTTGCCCTTGTACTTCTCGAACTCTGGGAAATTAAACTTTATAGGTATCTTAACATTCGGAACCAAGCATAATTAATTCACATTCTGCACGAATAACTCTTTTCCCCTGCGGGCATTCATCTCTCTCTGCATCTTGTCAAAGTGCTCTTGAAAATCATTCGTTATGTCACAAAGACCCAAGTCTTTACTTAGTGGAGGAAAAGGACGACACACATCATCATTAACAAATGTAACCAAATTCACCGAAGGAGGTGCAGCAGGAGCAGTATGCACCATAAGAGGTGTAGGAGTAACAGTAATCTGAACAACTGGAGCTTCTTGAGGACTTAGACTGAAACTTTCAGGTGCAAAATTCTCTGGCATTCCCCATGGATAACCTTGAGGCATGCGATTCTAAACAACAACTGGGGTAGCAGACACAGGAACAGTCGAAGCTTCAGTAGTAGCCCTTGTTGGCCATGCCGACCTTCAAAGCAGAAACTTCCTCGTGCAACTCGTGATTCTCTTGTTCTAAGTTATCCATCTTCCTTCTTAATTTAGCTCGAGTGTTTTAGTGGTGAGTCAGCTTACTGAACGAAGTAAAGAAGCTTGGTAAGACACCTGGATATGCATAACAAATGCAAGAAATACGTGTGATATGATGCATGATATACAATGCACATGATTAATTTTTATTATTAATATTTTAAGGGACTTAAAGATTTATAGACATATTGCAAATATCAAAGTAATAACACATTTGAAATACTGAAAATTCTTATTATAATAACTTTAAAAATGGATTACAAGTTTCAATAATCCCAAGTACAAGATGAAAATAAAGTCTAAAACCCTAAGAGGTAAAGCTGGTGGAGATCACTCTATATGCTAGCGCTTCCCTGTAAGCCTGGAAATCTGAGCCTCCAACCTCTGGTTTTCTTCTGCATATCTGATGGCAACCTCCTTCCAATCTCCTGAGTCAGGAAGTGAGAAACTAGCATCTGACTGAGGCTTAGGAGAAAATAAATCCCCTTGCCTCTCCATGGTATCTATCGCTCGACTCTCAAGGATCTCAATCAAGTCGTCTTTCTCCTTCAAGTCCTCTGTATAGGAAATCTCTAAAGTTTAGCACTTATTCTTCCAAGCATCCTATTCATACCGCATCCTTACCAAAGCAAGTTGTAGGTCTTCTATATCATCCAATAAGGGAGGAGTGATCTTCACAAACAAATCAGGCATAGGTGTTTCCTGGGAATACGACATCTTCAACTGAATAACTCTCGTTTGGACCCACTGAAGATAAGGTTCCAAAAAATCAGCCCTTCTCGGTCCCTTATCTTTCCTACTCTTCTTTTGAATGTGACGCTAGGCCTCCACAATCTGCTCCCTAGCTTCCTTATGGTGTTCTCCCTCCTTCAGAAAGAAACTACTCAAATGAATATTATTTGGTTTATCCCTCATTGGATAACCAAGATGTCGTCGTGCAAGAACAGGGTTGTAGTTAATTCCCTCCTTTGTACCAAGAAGAGGTACATTGGGGAAACTACCATAGCTGTCAATAATCTCTATATCCTGGTAAGCTCGATGATACCAATCAATATCCGAGTGAGTAACTGCCATGATCTTAGGAGCCCAACGGGGTTTCTTCCTGACATCCCAAAAAGCATCAGACTGAGGCATATGAGAGATAAACCACTGGTATAACAGAGGCGTGCAACAGATAATCATCCCTCCATGATAATGATTCCAAAGATGAATAGAGTAATAAACATCACCCAACAATGTCGGAAATGTGTTTCTGATCATGAAGATCCTGGTAGAATTAACGTCAACAAACTTGTCCACATTAGGAAATAAGAACAACCCGTAAGTAAGTAGAGAAAAGGTGGCCTCAAAAGCGACTGTACTCTTCATCCTTGCAAAGTAACGAGCTTTCTCCAATATGAAGTGAGTTGGTAATCCTATAATCCATCCTTTAGTAGTCATATGGGCTTAAACCCAAGGCTTCCCCAGATGGATCAAAGCAGCAATCTCGTGTGGTTTTGGCTCACCCTCCAAACCAGTAAAAGGAACACGATCGGTAACAGGAAAATCTAGAAGATAAGAATACTCCTCTAGTGTAGGTATCAATTGATAGTCGAGGAAAGTAAATCAATGATACATAAGATCATAGAAATGGACCAAGGTCGAGAGAATACCTTCCTTCATCTTAAGCTTCATAAGAGGAATAATGGATCCATACTTCTTCCGAAAATCTGCAGAACACTCAATCTCGGGAATTAGACTGATCAACTCATCTATCTTGGGATCCTTAAAACTGTATTTTCCGGTATTTCTTTTTGCGGAATCCATGGTTAAAAGGTACCTGAGATGATGATAAATGGTCAACTTTCAAGTCCCTTGAAATAAAATTTCTTCAAAAGATGCTTATGAGTGCATGGATGAATGATGCAACAATCACACACAAGATCACAAACATAGGGTTCATAGGTTCAAAGTCATGAGCATGAGGTCGAAGGTACTACCCATAAGGTGTTTGTCTAAAAGTTATCACCTTCCGAACAAGGTTCTAGAGGTTCCTAGAGTCTACATCCTTCCTTTGAATATTACCAACTTCCTGATTAACTCAGTAATTAGTAATATTCTCAAGAAAAACTCGTCCGAGCGTAGTATCGTGTGACAACTATTTCTGGATTACTCCGTCATAGCTTCCGCACTACACCTAAAAGGCCAAGTTGGGTTAGCTATTCTACGGTCCACAACTTCAACAGGCTCCCAGGTCGAAAGCAACACGTCTTCCCGATTACTCGGTAAACGACACTACAGTCAAATGGGCGTCCACTGAGTGAGGGATCTCATGCCTCCTTTTTTGGAATTACTCCATCCAAGTTAACATAATTATACCGCCTGTCCTATCTTAAAGTTTTCCCAATTCCGGGTATAGGACATATAAGTAATCACCAAGCACCCTAAAAACCGGGAAAATCCAGACAAACATATATACGACATATAATACATAAACAACAATAGCACATATACAAATATAAACAAAGATAGGCTCAATCCACTTAGGGATGGACCAGTAAGAGGTCAATCTTTCCCCACTGAAGTCGCCATTTTTTCTGTAGCAGTAGAAATGATTAAGACTAAGCCATTGGAATGACTAGACTTGTACATATCAAAATAAAAATCGCCACCGCACTTTATTGTTTCCAAAGGAATGGGAAAAGAGCGAGTAACCCAAAAAGAGTGGGAAAGATTCAAGGTAAGGGGGTTGGTTATGAAAAGGGAAAGTATTAGCACCCTAAAATCTACGGTACTCCACAGGAACCTCTTTGTAAATTATGTATATTTTGGTTATAAAATGTTGTATAAAAATGGATGATGGAGGTGAGAAAAGAAATATAGTTCCACCGCGGTTGTGAACCTTTAGTTCCTACGTACCACCTTTCATGCAATAGAGGATCAGGGTACATATAGTTCCTCTTTTAAAGTATTTTAAAATATAAGTGTATTGGTTAATTTTATGAGATAAGACATCATCGTCATTGTCCGTGTGTAAAATATACTTACTACCCACAATCATGAGAAAGGAGAATTTTCACCATCTCAAAGTGGAGAATATGGCTTGGATTTTAAAATCAACAATTCCACACAACACCCAAGTGGAAAATATATCTCTTCACTACACATTATAGAAGTATAGTTGTTTGCTTCACTACAAGGATTGACAAGAGTCCAATATTTGAAGAAAAGTTTTAAACTAGAAGCCAAAGTGGCAAAATAAATTGAAATGAGATTGATTGACTTTTATTCTTCTCACAAAAATGTCAAGATATTATTAAGTTGACTGAAGTTTGCTTATGAAAAGGTTTTGAAAATGAATGGAACTAAGTCCAAGTTTATTATGAAAATAGTTCAAGTTTAAAAACAAGAAGAGTGTTCAAAAGGAGGGACTATCCTAAAGCATAAGGTAAAAGCTAGGCATAAGAACCGTCTAACCAACAAGAAGTCAATACTTGGTATTATGAGCCAAGATAGAATTCCCATTCTTTTGATTGAAACCAAGCAAGCAAAGATACTAGACCTCTTGAGAGAACCAAACTTCAAGTGTATTAAGTCTTCACAAAAATTGGGCAGAGTAACGACTGTATACGGGTGAATTTCACATTAATAACAAATTATGTAATCACAATAACCTGCACACAAAACGAACAAAACAACACAATGTCTTGAGGTAAACCTCAAGAACTCCAGACAAAATATCAATCAAGGTCATCAGGTCTCCAACATAGGCCAAGGTTTCTAATCTTAACTCCAAGAAGTCCAATGCTCTATAATGCCAAGGATAGTAACCAAATAGTACAAGTATCATTAAACATTTTTATGGTTCATGTTGATTATTAAGTTTCTTAGAATAGAAAAGAAAACCTCAAATAAGCAAAATAAAAATGGCATGGAATGTAATGCTTAAAGTAAATGATACATAAAGCATAAAAAATAAAAGGGCACAAAGTAAAAACAATTTAATAATTAGTGGTTAGTTGGATGACCATCTTGAAACTTGCATCTGGAACTTATTAGAGGATTGGTAGAACCAAAGCCTCCACACAACAAGTTACATTTGCTTTTTGTCAAGTATATCATCCATTTGGAATCCTCAAAGTACCATTTAATGATCAACGATGTTTAAGTGTTCCGCGTTGATCAAAAGTGTTGTAGATCCATTAGAGGATTGGTAGAACCAAAACCTCCACACAATGAATCTCAAGGTTATTGGATCAAAGAGATCAAATTAACATACTTGGGCTTGCAAACATAGGTTTGGGCCACGAATGATCATTTATTCAAATCGAGACAAAATTTAGCGCTATGTTAAGCAATCGTAAGTGGACTTATGTAGAAGTCGCACCTATTTTGAGGCCGATCAATAGCAATCTATGCACCATTTTTTTGAGACATGATATAGAGAATATGCTACAATAACACTTAGTACAATAAGAAAGGGATAAGATGGAGAAGGGTGGGGAAGAATATACAAACCACATTTGAATTAAAATTTAATCAAACTATTATTAAAATCATTCATCCATTTTTGTGGAGTTAGACTCAACGCCATGGATCCAATAATGTTAATAAAGTTAATGATTAAAAATTCAACCCAAGATTATCCAGAAAATAGTCACAAAATAATATTGCATTTAATATATACATTAAAAAAATATTTTAAAAATGTTTTAAAATGGAAATAAAAGAGAAAAATATCAACTACATTCAAATTAGTAAAGAAATAAAAAGTAAGACCATAGAAAAATCAGAAAAGGACTCAAATATTTTTATAAAATTTTTGGTAATTTTTTAAAGTCAAACTATTTTTAAAATTAAAAGAAATGAGTAAAATAAACCAAAAATGCTAAAAAAATAGCAAAGTCATAAATAAATAAAAATGAGGTCACCAATATTTGTCACAATATCATTGGATCATTCCATAATTTTTTCAAAATTTAAAAATGCATAAAAGTATTTTTTAACATCTAAAACAATTCAAATAAAGTGAAAATTTATAAAAAATATCAAAACACAATAAAATTGTGAAAAAATAAAAATCAAAAGGAGAAAAATCAAAAATATTTTTCATAATATTTTCAGATTTTTTTGACTAAAAATGAATTTTTTATGATTTTTTGGAATTTAAAATAATTAAATATAAAAATCAGAAAAGAAAAATAAAGTCAAAAATATGTGGACCATTGGATGAGAGTCAAAAAGAGTTAGTAATCAAATCCAGGGGATCTGGCGCGCTGTGCATATCATGATCATTAGTGAATAAAGCACTGGATCAAATTTAAATCAGAAATTCAAAAAATGGCATTGTTTCATTGGTTGAAGGATGACACGTTGGTCATCTTCAACCTCCATCCAGTCCCAAAACCAGGTTGCTCAATCTGTAAAATTAGAGCACGAGACCTATGCCATTCACTTCGTCTCTTCAAGACGAAGACAACCACACCTTCGCGATAAATTTATATAAATTGTAGCTCAAGCAATTTGGAAGGAATGTTTTGAAAAGGGATTTGAAATTTCACGGTCAAAACAATTTTCCAGATAAAAGTAAGTGTTGCAACTAGAACTAGGGCAATGAGGGCATCACGATGATATCAAAGTTTTGAAGAATTGAGGAAGAAATTTACCTATTAAAATTGAGTTGCAGAGCTCTGAAACTAGACTTCTATGGAGAAATATAGGGCATGATTCTTAAATGTAATTATATGGCCAACTTCATGGAAGATCAAGGAAGGTAAATTGATAGAAAAATTGGATTAAAAAAGGCTTGAAAACAGATTTTAAAGTTGCAGAAGTTTGAGTTATGGAACAAGTTTGGCATGGTGATTTTGGCTATCCAAGCTTAAGAAAATGAATGAGGGATGATCCTCTATTTATAGGGAATCAAATGGAATGTCCAAGAGTGTGAAATGATGAAGTTTGGAGGGAAATCGTGTGAAGTTTCAAACAAGAAAAGTGTGACTTCTAATTTGATCAAAACTCATCCAAAACGCGTGTTTTGTTGTGGTAATCACTTCTGAAAGTTCACTAAACATGTTTATAGGAAAAAACACGCAAAAACAAAGTTTTTAGAAGCTAAACCAATGATTTCAAATTTTGACTTTTGAAGAAACTTTAGTTCCAAGTTATCAAGTTCAAATCAATGGCATTCTCAGCTCAAGGGGTATTAGGGCATGATTCTTGATGCTTTAGAAAGATGAGGTTATAAGCTTTGCAATGGAAAAAGAATGAAATCGAATGGATGCTTGAGCTGAAAGTTGCATTGAGTCAAAGTTAGAGAAAAATGGTTGACTTTCAATACTTAGAAATATTTCAGATTTTTCTTCAAATGTGACCAATAATATTTTGCATCCAAATATGGCCTTCCACTTGGAATTTGCTCTTGACCAAAAAAGACGGCATGAAATAGACCTCTTAAATGACACTTTGAAACTTGAACCATTCAAAATCTCCAAAAATTGAGAGTTATGAATTGTTGAAGTTGGCAAAAAATCATGAAATGACCTATAATCTTTTGTATCCTTAGGGGATCTTCCATCCATTTCCCACTTTGCATATAAAATAAGCAATAAATTTCACATCCTCAAGATCATTGTGGAAAAAAAGTGGTCTCAAGGTGATAAAAATTGACCAAGTTATGATCATTTGAAGCCACACATGAGGAATTGGGGGATCACCTGGAGGACTTGTAATCTTTCTTCATCATCAAGTTTCTTCCACATGAAAAGTCCTTGAAACTTTTGAAGTGATTTGTTAATAATACTTTTAAGAGAAGGATTTCTTTGGAATCACTCAAAAATACCAAAAGATGAGCAAGATATACTTCTTTGAAGTTCAAAACCCTAGCTCTTAGATCAAGAAAATGCTTGGAGGAACCTTGACAATTCTGAACCACCTTCTTGTACCAACCCTTTTTCTTTGTAAATATAAGTCATTGAGGATGAAAATGAGAACTTATAGCCACCAAAACTACTTCCATATCTTGAGAATTGAGAGAAATATGCAGTTGTGATCAATGGGAACAAAACCTTGTCCAACCATAATAACTTCTTCAATCAAGCCCTTGCACTTTTGAATCAATTTTGTTAACTTGGAAATGTAGTGAACCAAAATAACCTTTCCATGCCATCCCTTCAAAAACAACTTCAATGGTGAGGTTAGGACTTATCAAGCTTTATTGACTTGGGCATGGAAATAAACTCATGAACCCATGGAGCAACTTGCTAAGTCTCATTGCCTTTACTTATACTATTAACAAGTGAGACAAACCAACATTGCACTTTATTAATTAAAATAAAAATAAAGACAAAATATTCATGATAACAAAAAAAAAGAAAACAAATCAAGGTGCTTGGTGATTCCTCAAAGATTTAAACTAAAGATAGGAAGGAGAACCAAAAGCGCTAATGTGATCTTGTTGTGATTGAATTAATATGGCCGGATGAAGGGATCTTAGGGGGGAAAATTAGGGTAAAACACCAGCATTAAAGCAATTAGTAGGATGACAATTATAAATTGTAAATCCCAATAACAGATACAATAAACACAATGTTCACATCTCAGCTAAAACAAGACTACAAAAACAAATTTCCATTAGAGCCATAAACAAAAGCAGATATCAGAAAAACAATAACAAAGCAGAAAATCAGAAGCCCAACTCGGAAATGAAATTCTTACTGGCCTGTTATCAATCATTGAACCAACACAGCCAAAACCCAAATTGTATAAGTATAAAAGCAATCAATTGTACAATGTTCAGGGGCGGTCCACTGTTCACAAAAACCAAAAATCTCCGCAAGAATAAAAAACCATAGATATGAGATCTATCCATCATGTTCAAAAAATCCAAAAAGGTTTTCAGAAATCAAATTCGTTTACAGATATAACAAAGCTATCAAGGTGACATAACCATAACAAGCTATGAAGCTAACAAAGAACCCTAATTCGAGTTATTATCATCTTCCACAACACAAAGCCCTTTAGAATTTTGAGAAAGAAGAAGAGGAAAAGATTCAAAAGTCAGAAAAAGTTCATAGAAAGAGATTTCAGATCAGAAAGATCTCACCAAAACGTATCTCCCATCATCATCATCATCATCATCATCGATTTTCATCATTTGGCGCACCTAGGGTTCCGAAACCCCCTTCAAGATCTACTCAAATCTACACAACATATGCAAAAATAATGCTTCGGATTAGAGAAGACGAGGAGGAGACAGAGCGAACGATGTAAAGAATAGTAAAATTGGAGCAAAATCATCGTCTGCCGCCGCTACTGCCATTGTGAGGCGATTTCCGGCATAACGTCCATGTTGTCTTCTCAGGCGAGCTTTAGAGAGAAGCGAGAGAGAACACTGGTTTGAGAGAGATACTACTCTCTTTTGTTTTAATTTGAGTTAGTTGTTTTAATTTTGTTAAATTAACTACTAAATTAAACACTAATCTGGCGGGTACACTTGTCACCTCCATTGTGGTTGTTTTCCGATTTTATGTAGGTATCTCACGGTAAAAGTCGCGGTCCCTCTCATCATTATCCTTCTATCTCTCCAAATCAAGATCTAACGGCTCGGAAGTCAGTCCTCATGATGCACTTCCCTTGGAGTGCCTCATTGGATTTCACTGATCCGTATCATGCACCCAAGAATAAGCCACAACATGCTCCCTCACATCGTCACCGTTAGATCACCTTAGATCTTGATATAACGCTCAAGATTTGCTTGTCCATGGTGCACCTCCTAGAGCAGCCACACACAGGAGCACATAGATCAGCCCTTGGGCCTTTGTCATTGGGCCTGGACTATTCCTGCTTCCAACACCACCTAGAATTCTGCATATCAGGCGCATCTCCTTTTTGTTTTGTGTTTTATATTTCTTTTTAATCCTTTGTTTTGTTTTATCAAATAATAATATAAAATACAAAAATATTTTTTTTTAGATAAATAATTAAGTTGATAAACTTCATTTAATATTATTAATTATTTTGTTAATTAGTTTTATTAAATAAGATGATTCAATTTAATTAGGTATTTAACTAATTCCGATTGAGTTTTATTATTTATTTTTTTAGAATATTAATCGTGTTGTTCATTTGATATATCCTGATTCATAAACTTGTATTCCCATTCCTATATGGTTTGTAATAGCTTAGAATTTTATTTTTTTGTATGTTTTAATTGTTTCTTAATTATGCATATATCTTCCAATTAAAACACATGGCCTCCTCACAGGCTCATCATCAATGAAAAGTTATACACGTACAAATGCACACTTTCACACATTCATAGTTTGGTCCTGGGCTTTTCTACAGCTACAAATATTCGACCGTTTGTTCCAATTGGTTGTTTAGAATACTAGCACCACGCTTAGTGATTCATGTCTAAATGTCTTACCGTTGTAAGCATGTTTTAATTAATTAAATGATATCTCTTCTCATATTTGACTACATGCTTAGATGTTTACCTATGTGCATATTTTTCCTTTCTTAATCGCTTATCTAAGCATGTTTTCTTTATGTATCTTTTCTAAGTACCTTACATCTTGAGTAAGACTCTACTTCTCATATGCGATGCGTGATTGTCTAAATCTCTATCTCCTATATTTTTATCATACTTTGACTCTTAATATCATTATTAGGTGTGATTTTTTACCATCTCTTATCTTTAATCCTACTTTAATTTTTGATATCATTTTTAGGTGTATGTTTTTCCTTGCGATGTTCCGTCAATATTTCTTATCCTACTTTAATTCTTGATATCATTGTCAGTTGTGGATGTTTTGTCATTCTTCTCTCTTCCTTAAGATATGATGTTTTGTCCTTCTAACATGTGTGTGCTTGATGTCTTATCATCTCCGCGTTGATGTTTTGTTATATCTGTGTGATGTTTTACTATCTCCTCTTCTATTGATTTATGTTTCTACCTATGTGTTTGTGCTTCATGTTTTATCATCTTTTATAATGATGCTTTATCATCCTATTTCTTGATGTCTTGTAATCCATGCAAGATGCTTTATCATCCTATTTCTTGATGTCTTGTTATACATGCATGATGCTTTATCATTCTATTTCATGACGTTTTGTCATCTCATACCTGATGTTTTATCATCTTATTTCATGAAGATTTGTCATCTCCGGCCTGAGGTTTTATCATCCCATTTCATGATATTTTGTCATCTCATGCCTGATGTTTTATCGTCTTATTTCTTGATGTCTTTTCACCCATGCCTGATGTTTTGTCATCTTCTACCAGATGTTAGATCATCATATTTTATGATGTTTTGTCATCTCATGCCTGATGTTTTATCTTCCTATTTCTTGATTTCTTGTCATCTATTCTGGATGCATTAACATCTAATTTCTTGATGTATTGTCACCTCCTTCCTGGTGTTTTATCATCCCCTTTCTGGATGTCTTGTCATCCATGCTTGATGCTTTATCATCCTATTTCAGATGTTTTGTAATTTATACCTGATGTTTTGTCATCTTATTTGATATGTTTTCATCTATGCTTGATGTTTTATCATCCTTTTCTTTTCATTGAGACTTGATGTTTTGTCATCTTAATATGTGAATACTTAATCTTTTATCATCTTTTCATCTTGATGTTTTATCATCTTTAATCTTCTTGTTTTATCATCTCTGGGTTGTTTTGTCATGTTTGTGATGTTTTATTATCTATGTGATATATTGCCACTTTTGTAATGTTTTTTCATCTTTGTGATGTTTTGTAATCTTTATGATGTTTTGTCATTTTTATGACGTTTTTTCATCTTAATGCATGAAAGCATGATGTTTTGTCATCTCTTTCTCTACATGATGTTTTATCATCTCATTTCTTAATGTTTTGCCATATATGCTTGATGTTTTGTCATCTTGGTGTGATGTTTTATCATCCCTATCCTATCTTTGCTTGCTTCTCCTCTTGTATGTTCCTCATAGGATCTTTAGTTCACACTTCCCTACCTTCCCTTAGACTTTTCTTTCTCTTTTATATTTGCATCAAGACTAAAAACTATTTTTCATTCAAATTCTCAAAACACTTAATAATTATTGATGAGAATTGCACTTTTACTAAGTATGGAAAATGATAAGCGTGTTTCTTCTCGATCTTATTGTTCTTTCATTCTTGCTCTTCCGTGTGGTTCAAGTCTTAAAAAATCCTTTCATGGATAAGTGGAGAAGTGTATAATATCTCTCTCTTAAGATCACTAGCTATTATCCGCAATAAAAAGACCAACCAATAGAAACTTTTCTATTGTCTTCAGACTTTTCCTTTTTAAAACCTTTTTCAAAAGGGTATGCTTCGCCAGCATTGTTCATAAAGAAACAAACAAATGGAAACTTTTGAGCCGAACTACAGCGCTCTGATTCCTTAAAAGGGATACGTAGCCATCTGGTCACGGGGTTCAGCCGAACGAACTTTGTAATCTTTCCTTCTTTTCCCCGTGTTTTCTCTTTTGCATTCATTCCCTCTTAGCATCCTTCTTTTCAACACTAAGCTTTAGACATATATTAGATACACCCTTTGATTAGAACAAACATAAGTGGATCATATGAAGTACTACAGACGTGTGGGGTGCTAATACCTTTCCCTCGCGTAACCGACTTTCTTACCTGATCTCTATGCTCGCAAGACCGTGATTTCACCTTTTAGATTAACTCGATGTTTACCTTTCCATTTCGGCGCAATAAAAAACGTTCGATGACGATTTCATTGAATTTATTTTCGATGATTTGTCTGGTTGTTTCAGTAACAACAAGAAATATGATTCGATCAAAATTTTGGATAACAAAGAAACTAATAAAGATAGATTGATTAAAGAAATTTAGAGTATGATACTATATATATATATATATATATATATATATATATATATATATATATATATATATATATATATATATATATATATATATATATATATATATATATATATATATATATATATATATATATATATATATATATATATATATATATATATATATATGTGTGTGTTATATATATATAAAATAGGCAAAGAGTACAAAGAAACACGAGAAGCTAAAAAATGTGCTTAATAACAACAAAATTCTACTAAAGAAACCCTATCAGGCTAGGTAGTTTCGAAGCAAAAGCTATGGTTATGTAGAAATGGTGATTAATTTTCAGTAACATTTCAGTTTAATATTTCGATATAATTTTAAGACGGGCCTACGAAATGTTGAAGAAAAAAACATATGACAAATATAGGTAATGTTAAGTGAAGGATGAGAAAGGAGTGAAATGGTGGAGATCCATAAATTGAAATATTAAAGAGTCTCATTTAATTAAATTTCATGGTGACTTATGAGTTGACAATGTGTTCACATAATTATTTTTTAAATTGATCACAAATACTTGTTACTTAAAATGTTTTTGTCAAATTGAACAAAAATTTCTCATGGTTGGGTGGTTCAACAGAAGGAAAATTATAATTATTTTAAGATATAAAATTAAAAAATAATGTTCTTAATTAAATATGAATACTCTTAATCAATTATGACACATGTCTGTTGCGGGGTTTCCTTTTTAGAAATAGGTTTGTCATATGTTGAATCCTCTAATCGATCAAATGTAGGTCTTAATTGATTAGATCATTAAAAGTATATGGATCATATTTTTTGAGCCAATTCTTTTCTCCTTTAAATAGATGGTTTATCCTTATTTCACAATACACCAAGAACAAAATTTCCAAAATACCTCCTCACTTTTAAGTCTCATAATTTTATTTCATTCTTTTTCCTCACGAAGTTGCCTTAGTTCTATAAGAGAGAAAAATATCATTACGTTTTCTCTATTCTAGTGATGAAGGAATTTTATAATTTGCTTAAGAGATATTGTCTCTTGTGTAATATCTTTGAAAGTAATTCATGTTTTGTTATTCTGCAAAATTAAGTATAAGCTCAATTTGGCTTTTCATGTTAGCCATGTAAAGTTTCTATTTAGGGTTTTTAGCCAAGGTTGTTAAAAGCTCGCATTTGATTATTAATAAGTGGAAAAAATACACAAGATACATACACACTTATTGAATTAGTTAGAAAATAATCAATGAAAACCCTAAATTTCTCAAGAAAATATGATAAAATGATTGTGTGAACTTTTTAACTGTGTTATTTTTATGTACACAAAAATGGACCTAGAAAACACCAAAAATAGACAAAATACATAATTCAAGCATTAGAGTTTACAAAGCCAAAAAAATTTCGCTAAACTAGAAATATGCATCGAGCTCCCTTAACTAGAAACATGCAGAATAGTTGGCTAAGTCAAAAGAAGGCACTGAAGCACGATAAGTGAGCCCTGAACCTCACATAGCAAGCTATGTCGGCTAAAAACCTACTTGAATGAGATGACATAATTTAATATGGATGCAAGTAGGAGCACTAAGAAAGCTGTAAACCGTGCTTAACGAGCTAATGAGGAAAAATCAAGTTGCATATATGTTGGCATTACATAACCTATAAGAAAGTAGGCGCACTAAGAGAGACTGCCTCTTCCAATCCTTTAAATAGCGATGCAAGATCTTCATTTACTTTATTAAATCAAATCAACTTGTGATATTTCTAGAGGATTGGATCACACTCAGTGGATTTTGAAGTGGTTCATTAGAAAATCTAGGTTCCCACCCCAGATAATAACAGGGGAAAGTATCAGAGAAAGATCATGGGTGAAGCAATATCCAAGGAATCGTCCACAAATGTTTTTCATCTTCATTTTTCTAGGGCTTTATTGTTAAACTACGAAGATAAAGTGTAGCTAATTTTCTCTTTTTTTAGGGTCAGGTATAGTTGTGCTATAAGTTATGTTTTGATCCTGACTAAGGATTTCCATTAAATTCTTCTTAAGTTTAAATATTGACGGATTTTTCATTTTTAATGTTTTATTTTTGTATTAGCTACCTAAAACATGTTTTCATGATATGGCTTGATATTCGAAATTTTTTGGTTATTAATAGATTCAAGTATATCATCTATTTGATGCTAAATTCTAGACAAATATTTAGGTTTGATATTCCCACAATAATAATATTGGTGAAACATAACCCTAATATTTGCATTCATTGGTGAAACTTAATGTCGACGTATTGGTTAATACAGTGAGATATTTTCTATTAGAGAATACAAGTGATCTTAATTTGTTTACTCGGAAATAATTTACGATGAGAATAATAGGTGGTAGTATTAATAGTTTTTTAAAATTGCAAATCATTGGTCATGGTGTTACTTGGGAATTTCGGCACTAAAGTTTAAATAATGAGTTTCAAAGGAAATTTGAAAAGAGCATTCGAGATAGTAAAAGTATGTTTTTGATAAGAATAGAGGCTGGAATTTCGACCAAAGTCTTGGTAAAATAGTTTATATTGGCAAATTGGTACAGTGCTAGGACTTAGCATTTTTAAAGATGTTTTAAAGGTGATATTCGACAAAGATATTTGAAATGAGGCTACAACTGAATTTTAGCGTTGTCCGTTCTTTTGAAAAGAGATCGTGGAAGCCTGGAACGAGTAGAATGCATGCAAGCGAGAACGTGTCATCCTCTGAAGAGAAGACCGTTCGTTACTGTTAGTGTCAAATTAGTATAAGTAGGAGACTTTAGTGTTAGGATTCTATGTGTTCAATATTGTTACAATTACTCATATTTACTCAAAGTACCATAGTGATATCGAGAAACAAGTTTCTGAGACATGTAAAAATGAAACACCATATTTACTTTTAATGTCTTTTTATTTTCATTAAAGTTATTTGAATTCCTTTTAAATTCCATTCGAAACTTCTCTATTTTTATGTCATATTTATAAATTGTTTAATTATTATCTTCAAATTCCCCTTTTTCTTTCGAAGAACTTCAGATCCAGAAAAACCTAAACAGAAAACTATACACTTTTGTCCTAGGATCAATCTAGTCGATCATGCAAGTAACCAAAAGAATCTGATTATCGCAGTAAACAATTGGCACACCCGGTGGGATCCAATATCTAGTTTTTGTGATTTTTAGGAATTTTTCTGTAGTTTTCATACGAAAAATTTTCTAATATATTTGTATGAGATTACGAAGTGGTAGAGTAGCCAAAACTAGAGAAGAAATACCAAAAAGGAAATACGTTATAAGAAAGGTTAATCCACCAAACAACAATGGAGAACAACCCCCTGCTTTGATAGGGGAAAATAAGGCTACAATATCCGTGACTGAAACAATACCCACTACAGTGATTACCGCGACAATACCATCATACACTCAAAGTGGATAAGTGATATCCCCTGTAAGAACACAAAGTCAACCACTAACCCCATGATAAGTGGGGAATAATAATTTTATGCCTTATGCAATTGGATTTTCGATCCTATGAATGGTCGCAAACAGCCATATGGCATGCCAACGTCAGTAATGGTAAGTTTTCATGATAGCGTATCAACATTTGCTGATCCAGTGGCGTCTAGATTCTCACCATTACGAGGATTAGGTATAGGGGTTAACAACCTGGGTCCAAACACTCGATCCCTAGTTGTTACTTCTCAATTTCCTGCTATTAAAACAAACTCTCCAACAACACTAAGACAACAAATAAAAGATGGAAACCACTGAATGTTTGGTGTGCTTGCCCAACAAATGGGCAAAATATTGAAACTGTTGATTCAAACTGCTACCCAGACTAATCAAGAGAATTCTCAAATGAATCAGTAATTGGCATCACAAATGATGCGAACTACAGATGTGAGTGCAACTTCACTATTAGATGTTTTGCATGATGTAAAAACTCAGAAAGCTAGCATTTTAGTATGGTGAACGGTATCCTTATGTCTTTGTGGCACTCCTTTGCATTATAGGTCTTAAGAATCATAAAAAAGTACTTTGAATATGATCCAACACATTGAAAAACAATTTATGCATGTTTTTGTATTGCATGTGTCGACATATTCGATTTTCAGGTCGACACATGTAACTCAGTTTTTAAGCCTTTAAGCTTTTGTAAGTTACAGGTCGACACATACAACCTTTAGGAGGAAAAATACTACAATATTTCTTAAATTGAATAAATGCTTATTTTATGTGTCGACACATCCATATTTCAGGTCAACACATTTACTCAAGTTTTAAAGCCTGTAGCTTGTGACTTAATCAGGTTGACACATAGAGTCCTTCGGGTCGACACACACATTCTTTTTATAATGTATGTGTCGACACATACGAATTTATGGTCGACACATAAAGTTTGTTTTTGTCAAATTTTCATTTTCTTTAATTTTGAATTTGTCCTTCTTGCCCTAAACTTTTCCAAACTATAAATACTCATTCATGCATCATTTCTAACTTGATGATACCATAAAATTAATGTACTTTTTCTCTTCATCTTCAACCTTCCAATCTATGCATACACACCAACATTACATTGTGATGATGTTCCGTAGGGGTTCCATCTAGACGAAAAATTAAAGATTTCCAATTGGGTTATGTTGATTTCTTTTAGGGGTCTTCCTCAAGAAAAACCACCGGGTTTTTGCTCCAAAATCATTTGTTGAATTGGGGGGTTTTGTGCGAGAAGGAATCGTCCATGTGAAAAATCCCTTGGAATGCTTGAAATCTTTTCAAGGAACCTTAGAGTGGTTGAAATCTTTTTAAGGAAGTAGCAAGAATTTGATGATAGAATCGGGGATCTTGTGTTGATAGTGCACAATCGGATTTACTCGAATGAAATCCCTTGGAGTGTTTAAAATCTTCAAGGAACCTTGGAGTGTTTGAAATATTTTCAAGGAAGTAACTTAAGCTAAGAATAGGTTGCATCTATCGGCCTTGGTCTTGTTGAAGATCAAAAGAAGAGAAGGGGTTGAATCAACATCAAACGGATACGATTTGTAGTATTGCTCTTGAACAATTCCCTTGTAACCATACTTTTGTG
This sequence comes from Vicia faba, assembly GCA_948472305.1. Lineage (NCBI taxonomy): Eukaryota > Viridiplantae > Streptophyta > Magnoliopsida > Fabales > Fabaceae > Vicia > Vicia faba. Next base: position 1,409,661,105 of record OX451736.1, read on the forward strand.
AATTAAGAAATTATCCAAATTCTAAATTTGGAATTAAGGGGAGATGTAGCCATAGAAAGGACGATTGGTGAACTTACTAAATGAATATTTGTGTCTCTTCTATGTTATTTCTTTACTTTCTTTAATCTTCATACATTGAATTTTCAAAGTGCATTGAGTAATGTATTGATGCGTAGGAATTTTTCGAAACTGTTTTTGGTTTTTGTTCTGAACTATGTGTTGAGTTGCTTATAATCACTTTTAATTATAAGTTCTTTTACAAATCAACACATACAAAGGAAAAGTATGAAACTTTGATTTCACGCCAAGTGTTTGACAAATTGTTTAGCTTGTTTAACTCAAAGGAAAATTGCATTGTTCTATCTCCTACTTTCATTCACTCTTTATATGAAATGTGTTGAATGTGTTGTTTGATCGATTGATTCATATAGAATTTATCTTTGATCATTAAGGTTTAAATTTCTTTGTTGATTAGTTTATAATCACTTTGATTGTAAGTGCTTTTGCATTTAAACAAATCTTAAGGAAAATTCTGAAAAATTTATTGCGCGCCAAATAATCGATAAATTGTCATATTATGTTTTTAATATGATTTCATTGGAAATAGGAAACTGTTGTGTTGAATATTAAACTATTAATTGAGATATTATTATGTTGATTGATTTGATCATTATGATTAATTCCATATGGCTCGTGCATATCAGAGTTTCCAATAACTAGGTTCGTTTAGACTACTATATTATTCTAGGCCAAAATCCTTTTGCTCAACAATTGAGGATCTAGTCACCCCTCCTCTAGGTCTGGTGCTGCAGTCTAACAACAAATTTCTTTAGTGCCTATCAAGCGTCAGTTCGAAAACCCCGTCGAGAATGGGTAAGAAAAAATCAAATAATGGTTTTTGAAAAAGACCGAAAAATTAACTAGGACCAACCATCTGCACCAAATGCAGGCGAAGTCAATCAGGAACAACGAATCAAACCACGTAGGGTCGAACGAGTGATATCAAGAGGGATATGGGCTCCAAGAGTGGTGAATGTTAATTGAAAAAAGGATGCAGACAAAGTCATCCATCGTGTTCGACAAGACGAACTCGCAGAAGAAAACAATTTGGTCGCCGTGGTTGAAAAGATAATGGCATGAAATGGGGTGAACATAGGCCTTCTCAGGTCACACTACACTTCCCCTTTGTCTAAATACATTTTGAAAACTGAGTTACCCAGGGGATGGAAAATCCCAAAGTTCACAAAATTCTCTGGTGATACCAACAAATCTACTATTGAAAACATAGCCAGGTATCTGACCGTGGCTGGGAACATTGCAAACAACAAAAACTTAAGGATAAGATATTTCCCTAGTTCCCTTACCAAGAATTCCTTTACTTGGTTTACTATTCTACTAATTAATTTCATCCATGATTGGACTCGCTTAGAGAGATTGTTCCATTAGAAGTTTTATATGGTCTAGTTGAAGATAAGTTTGAAAGAGTTGGATAACATCAAGCGGAAGTTTAGTGAGCCAATAAATGATTATCTCAATAGGTTTTATTTGTTAAAGTAAATGTGTTTCACACAAGTAAATGAACTAGTCAAAATGACTGCGGGTTGTTTAGATTGTTCCATTAGGAAGAAACTAGACACCCATTATTTAAGAGATATGGCCCAATTAGTAGACAGAGTTCGACAAGTAGAACGTTTGAAGGCTGAAAAGGCTAGTGCAAGTAAGAATAATAGAAGATTAAGGTAGCATATGTTGAATAGGATGAGGATGAACCAGAAATTTACAATGACCCTATAGGATAAGATGAAAGCGAAGTAGATCCGGCTGAATTGAAACAAGGGCCACCTTATTCTTGTAAAGTCCTCGCTCCTTCGAATTGGAAGAATCCTGTCGAAACATAAATGAATGATAAATTCCCTAAGAGAACATACACCTTCCACGTGATGAAGTGTGAACAAATTTTCGATTTATTAGTTAAAATTGGCCAAATGATAGTGCCACTTGGAGCCACAACTTTTCCGTTAGAACAATAAAAAAAGGGTTTTGTAAATATCATAGTTTCTTAGCCTATAACACATCACAATGTTTTATTTTCAAGGATCTTGTGTAAGAATCTATCAAGGACGAAAGGTTGATGTTTGGTGAGAAAAGCAGGGCCCAGATGAAGATCGATTAGGACCCATTGCAAGTGGTTGATGCCCATTCGACTGAACCAGTAGATGTGAATATGATCGAGGTTTTTGAAGCCATCCTTGCCAAGAACACCGTGACTGGAACTACAAGAGGTTTCAACCAGGATGTCGAAATGATTGAGGCTATTGAAAGAGTCAGACTAAAGTTACAAAAGATTAGAAATATTGATGGTCTTAATGTCGAAGTTAACATGGTCGAACTGAGCGAAGAAGTTGACTTGGAGGCTGACGAAGAAAGTATCCAGAGAGGAGAAGATCAAACAAAGGTATCCTATCACAAGACAAATGAAAATCATCTTGAATTCCTTTTTTGATGTCAAAAGAAGTACTCTGAGGCATTTATGTGCCTCGGGCATAACCAAATGTTTGACAAAAAGCATACTGAAAATTTAGATAGGTTCTAAATTTCCCATCGAAGAGGAAACTGGAAGGAAACTGGGGGAAGATATTTTTTTGAAAAGATAGGAATTCCCCGAAAGCAACAACAAGGAGGACTAAATCTTCAGGCGAACATGCAAGCTTTGTTCAAACACACTAATGATGCCCCAACAAATTAGTGGGTGAGGCATGTTGAAAAAACAGGTCAAGGACAAGGAAAGTGGCAAAGTTTTGAGTTTGGAAGAGGATATTTGTTAGCATATCAAAGGCAATTCGACGTGTCAAAGCAGAAGGCATAAAAATCTGAAAATTATAAAGGAAAAAAATTCCATGTCAAGATCCCAATAGAGGAGGTACCAAAGGAATATGAAAGTTGAGAGGGAAGTAGTTGAGAGAGGCTTAAAAGAATCCAGTACCAACCAACTTTAATCCACCAATGAACTCGAAGACAAAAGTCCAATTGGGTGAATGATTTTATCTCCTAAAGGGGAGAAACACAAGGAAAGGGTGCTAAAACAGCCACTTCTTGATTAGGGTTCTGAATCATCCTTTGGTAGTAACTGCAATGTAGTTTTTGTGTTGCCTCTGGAATATGACTAGGTAACAGACATCAAAGAAAATGAATAAGAAAATGAAGTAAAAATTGCCAAGCACATGCGAGTCTATTATTATGTAATGAATAATAGGGCGGTCAAAGAGAAAAATGAATTCTTTGAAAGACATGACGAAGGAATGCAGAACAACTTGAAACCTTTGTTTATTAGGGGCAACATAGAAAACATTAGAGTCACAAGATCTTAGTGGATGGAAGAGCGATAGTCAACTTAATGTCGCACTTCATGATATGTTCAACGCAGAATTATGCTATAGTGAACTGGGATGTTCGACACAGACCTAAAACCTCATAACATGGTTCTTTCAAATTATGAAGGAAAAGTTCATCATACTTTGGGAGTTATCCAGTTGACCTAAAGTGGGAAACATTACTAGGCCCACTATGTTTTTGGAGGGAGGATAGTATAGTAGAGAACATTAAAGCTAACCAGAGTTACTTCATGGCTGAAGTAAATCATGTGGACAAATTTCACTTTGATCGAAACTTGGCTAACAAAGGACCTTACAACCCTGCAGGTCATGCATATTCGCCATCAGATAAAGCCGTTTACTTCCTCAACCTACATCTAACCCATGGATTCCTATGGAATATAGAGACTATAGAGGAAGAGGATCAAGTCAAAGGGGTATCTGGACTCCGGCTAACAGAATAGGGAGACAAAGATAATGACTATGTCTGAGTCCAAATTTTTGGAAAAGATTTCAGCTTACAGTTGTACCCAAAAATTTTCCCTCCCATTATTTCAAGATACCGCCTCATGCTCCTAGGATTTTCAATTGCTCAAGACTACTCAAGGATTTATCAGACAAACCCTCCTCTTAAGCAGTTGACCTATAACTAGGGTTTTACTTCTCTCAAGGAAAATTCGTCTTTTAATGCCTCAAGTGGATTTCATGGTTTCTCATATGTCTCAAAGAGTCTTCATGCCAAATTTCAAGCCTTGCAGCACAAGTTTCTCTGTCAATTAGTCAAATGATTGAAAATCAACTATATTGGGCAAAAAGTCAACTTTGACCAATTTATAGTCAAACTTCAAGATTTTTAGTCAACATCAACATTTTTATGCTCCATTCATCATTTTATCAATGTTTGAGCATCAAGAAATCTCAAGATTCATCAAAAGTCAAAAGTTACTAAATTAGGGTATTCTTAAGGAAAAGTCAACTGAACTTTGACCAAGCATAACTTTCACATACTTCATTAGAAATTTCTCAACTAAAGCTCATTTTGAAGGGAATTCAATTCTATACAATTTTCTCTCTTTAAGCTTGTGATATGGTGGGAGAGAACTGACTGTTTTTTGGAATGCTGGTTTGCGTTTTGCGTTTGTTTTTGCAAAATGTCGCGGTAAGCAAGATTCGCCACCGTCTTTTATTTTATCCAACAAGGAAAGGAAAAAAGCACAGAAAAATTCCTTTTTCGAGATGTTTCTCGGGTCCGGGGGGTAGATTATAGAAAGGGAAGGTGTTAGCACCCTTTCTATCCGTGGTTATCCACGGGCTCTTAGGTACTTGCTCATTGTGTTTTCAAAATTTGCTTTTCTTTGTGTCTGTGGGTTTGAAAGAGTCTTTGTTTGAAAGGAGTGTAAGTGAGAAAAGTTTTGTTTTGTTTTAGAATGAGCAAGTACTTAAGAACCATCTACGTACTCGAAAAAGAAATGAATCTGTACAAATGTCCTTTAGACAATTCTATCCCACTATTGAGGAGTAGGTAGTATCGTCGTTGGAGTTTTAAGGGTCAATTCGATTAAGGGACGTGTGGTCACTAAAGCAATGTTAGGACGCCTTAGCGGTAACCCTAATGTCTTAGATCATTTTTCTGAGGCAACCGTTTCGAGGAAACTTATGATCTTTGGACAAGAGGACGACCTCTAAAACATCCTATACTCAATGACCACGTTTGAAGGCAACCAAGTGAGGTGTACCCTAAGAGTGCGCATGTGCGAGTGTGTTATTTCGGTTAATTTTATCTTTGTACATGTCATGGGTGAGCTATGTAAATTTTAAGTTCATACATTGGATCTTGTCATGCATTCCCTATTACCAAACATCTAATAGTGTATAGTTGCAGAATTTAAATTGCGGAAATTAAATCTAAAACTATTACAAGGCGTCGGGTATTTACATCGCCAAAAGCAACCCTTTAATTTAAAATGCGGAAAATAAAAGAAAGCGATAAAATAATTAAAGTCCTAATTAAAAGCTATTACATTCCGGAAGCAATTACAATAATATGGAAATATGGATCGCGTGCGAGAAAATTAAATCGGCGCATTTTTAGGGTTTTGACCCTTTTTTGAAAAGAAAGCATGTTTTTTTTTATAATTAGAGAGAAATTAAATTAGGTCAAAACTAATTAATCAATTAATAAAATTATTTTTGGATTTTTGAGTATTTAAAGAAATAAAATAAAATTGATTAAAAGTTAATAAAAACCTAATTTTCTACATCAATTTTTAATTATTGCAAAATTGTTAATGTTATTTCCTAATTAAAACTAAATCAATTAAATTAATTTATTTACAAAAATAAAATGATGAATTTAATTTTAATAAATAAAAATAATATTTTTTGTGTTTTCTGATTTTATGAGGAAAAATAAATTATTTGGTTAATTAAATAATAATGATAATAATAAATAAAACAAATAAATTAAAAGAAATATAAAGAGAAAAGAAATAACCCATTTGGGGGTTTTGGGCGCAGACTGGAGGTGGAAATTGCAATTCAGAGGCCCAAACATGCAAGCCTTGTTTGACATTATGGAATTCCATGCACATGCGTTGACCAAGTCTTATGATGGACTTGCAATCTTGGCCATTGGATTTGGCCCGAAGGCCATCTGGCAAGTATCTGGACGAGGGCGTATGGTGAGCCACGCTTTGGACATGTACTGGAATACCTGTGAACAAAATGCAACAAATATATGGGGGGCCTGGGATTCGAACCCAGGTCCCATTGGACTTTGGTACACCACGCTTGCCAACGCACCCAATTGTTATAACTTTAGAAACCAAATATAATATGGACAAAAACAAATAAATGCCAGCAAACAAAAAAATGAGGTGCGAGATTTGAATGGGCCAGTTGGGAGAGGACACGTTGTCATCTTCTTCATCACAACCTGGTTTTCTTACCTGCGGATTTTTATCCGCAGCAAGATCCGTGGCTTCATCCTAAAATGAGCCCTAAGCCATAAAAATGCAAAGTAAGACCATATTCATGATCGTCTTTCCTCCCTGAACACACCCATGTCCATGGTTGGTCCTTATTTTGCCTGAAATTCAAACGCCTAAAAACAAGAAACCCAAACCCTAGTTTCGGGTATGGCTTTACAGGCTACAAAAACGAAATCAAATATTGCAGAAAGATTGGAAATTGAATGATAAGCATGATTGTACAAAAAATTTGCTTAAAAGATGCAGGAATATAGGAATACGATTTCGTGTACAGGGCCACTTTCAGAGAAGCTTACAGTGCGTTTTAGGTGAGGAGAGGGCTTGGTTTTGATTGCAATTGCTTCAGTGGACGTCAAGCAAGAAGTCTACGTTGAGTTTTTGTGTTGAAAACGTCTCTAACCAATATTTCAGTTTCACACTTTTTCAAGCTTTTTCTCAAGTTTTTTCTTATGATTTTTGCAGCCTTCAGGTCCTTATTTCGTATGCTTTGTGTTGTATATGTATCAAGCATTGCATTAGGTCAAATATTGGGCTTTGAATCCTTGTGAATTGATGAATTAAGATTTGATATGATCCTCCATGAAAACCTTTCCAAAATTATCTCAAATCCAATATTTTGTTCATAACATGGCTTGATTTAGATTTTATCTTGTCCATGATGACAATTGAAACCTGTAATGATCAAAAAGATACCAAGTGATTAAGATTTGGATTTTATTTGGATTTAAAATGTTTTAATATGAATTAAATCAATAAAAATAAAATAAAATAGAAAAATTAATAATTGGACATAAAACTGAAGATAGGACACGTGTGTGGTGTGACAAGATCAAATCAAGTGGAAAAAAGGGGGCCCATTTGACAAAATTTGATGTTTGGGGGATAGTTTACTTTTGCAATTTTTGAAAAATGCCCAACTTCAATAATGCATAACTTCTTCAGTTTTGTACTTTTGGAGGAGTTCTTGGACATTTTAGAAACCTTCATATGTCCTCTAACCAACCCCTTTGGTCTCATATCGTTTTGATATTCCATGCTCAAGTTATAAGCTTTGGCAAAAAAAGGTGTTTTTGTTGACTTTCAAAAATGACCTATAATGTCCAAATTTGTAACTTCTTGTGAGTGGATTTCTTGATATTGGGGTGTGAAGATGGATTGTAGGAAATTGCATCCTCTTCGAAATGAGCTTGGGATGGGTCATTTCGCATAAAGTATGAGAAAGTTATGCTTGGTCAAAGTTGAGTTGACTTTTCCTACAAAACCCTAATTTAGCAACTTTTGAATCTTGATGAATCTTGAGCAATCCTTGATGAATCATGATCAACCCTTGATCAAATGATAATTATCCTTCAAAATGAGAATTTTGACAAAAAATCTTGAGGCTTGACTGTTTGTAGGTCACAGTTGACTTTTGCCCTAGCATAGTCGATTTTTGGACCTCTTGAGCTATTGACTGACCAAACCTCCTCTGCAAGGCTTGAAATTTGACATGGATGAACTTGAGAACATATTAAGGCACTGGGGAGCATTTGAGGTCATTTGGATGTAAGTATCTTGATGCAACACAAAGCCCTAATTTGAAATTGACTACCTTAGGAGATGGTTTGACTGTCCAACTCTTGAGCAAACTTGAGCCAGTTTGAGGTTATTCTTGAAATGTCTTGAGAAATATGGGAGGGCAAATTTTTGGGTACAACAGTTTCCCCTGTTCAATTTTCTTAAACCTGAGGATATAGATTGGCTTTCGAGCCTTTCGTGATCGGAAGGTGGAAGATGATTGAACACTAGAGTGCCCAGAAATTTACACTCGCATGAACTGGTATCAGCATTGTGATGTCAGGAATGAGCTTACAGATGTCATTTGGAGATTGTTGGTAGGTGGTTTTGTCTTCTTTGATGGGATTGGTATCATAAAAATCTTTAGGAATCGATTTAACTAGACCAGGGGAGGTTTTGTCTCTTTTGACTGGATTGGCGTCAGAAAAATCATTAGGAATCGATTTAAATGGACCAGAGGGGGTTTTGTCTCCTTTGATTGCATTTTTCTGCTTTGACTGCATTAGTATCATAAAAATATTTAGGAATTGATTTAACTGGTTTTGTCTCCATTGACGGGTTGGCCTCAGAAAATTCTTTAGGAATCGATTTAACTGGTCTTGTCTCCATTGACGGGTTGGCCTCAGAAAAATCTTTAGGAATCGATTTAACTGGTCTTGTCTCCATTGACGGGTTGGCCTCAGAAAAATCATTAGGAATCAATTTAACTGGTCTTGTCTCTATTGACGGGTTGGCCTCAGATAAATCTTTAGGAATCGATTTAACTGGTTTTGTCTCTATTGACTGGTTGGTCTAAAAAAAATCATTAGGAATCGATTTAACTGGTTTTGTCTCTATTGACTGGTGGCCTCCTTTGGCTGGATTTGCATCAGAAAAATCTTAAGGAATCGATTTAATTGGATTTGTCTCTATTGACTGAATTTGTCTCCTTTGATTGGATTTGCATCATAAAAATCATTAGGAATCGATTTAACTGGATTTCTCTCTATTGACTGGATTTGTCTCCTTTGATTGGATTGAGAATTTGACTGCATCTTTCCTGAAAGTTAAAGGTCAGTCATATGAAATGCATGATATGGATCAAGCAATGATGTTCTCAACATAAATGAGATTGTGTTATATGATGTGTATATGCATGTATCAAGGTGTATGGCAATGTGATGTTTTAGCTGGGGAAAATAAATCTCGGATAGCTGCTGGAGATAAAAGTTGAATTCTTCGTTTCCGTTGGGGATGATGAACGAAGGTGATAAACTTTCAGGAGAGGATAACTCCATTGGGAAATAAATTGATCAGGAGAATACTCCGAGGGGAATTACTCTGTGGGGAAGAGATGTTCTGCAGAGAATTTTAACGATAAACTTCGCTGGGGATTCCGCTGATAAGCTCCGCTGGGGATTTCAATGATAAACTCCGCTGGGGATTCCATTGATAAACTGCACTGGGGATGGATTACCTTTGCTGGTGATATCAAATCTGTTGAGGGTTGAATTCCTGCTTGTGAAAGGAAAGAACTTCGTTGGGGATGATCTTTCAGTTGCAACTTGCTGGGGATAACCCTGTTAGACTCTTGTGGGGATAATCCTTCTTAATTATGCCGAGAATGATTCATTGAACTTGGCTGGGGAGATTTATTTTTGTACTCCGCCGGGGGTAAACTTCCAGAGTCTACTAGGGATGATGCTTCAACTCCGTTGGGGATGCTTTTTCAGACCGTGCTGGGGAAATATTGACTCCACTGGGGTATCTTGTATTCTGTCAGGGAGCATTCTTATACTCCGTTGAGGAATATTAAGACTGCCGAGGATACTCTTATACTTGCTGGGGAATATTCTTATACTCCGCTGGAGAATATTAAGACCCTTTTAGTGCTGATGGTAGACCAACTCTGCCTGGGGAGAGTATTGCTGATTTTTTCATAGTTGCAAGTCTCAGCTGGGAAGAGCTACCATTATTTTCTTACTCTGCGGGCAGTGAAAGTATCTTAGCCATATTCTTCAGCTGAATCTACCTTGGTACCTGGTGGTCAAGGCAACTACACAAGTTGGGCAATTCTATTGCCCCTATTTCTGATGTTACCCGTAATCGACTTTCGTTTCGCATGTAAATATTTATGATTAGCAATTAATGTCAAATGCATATATCAAAAATGAACATTAGACATTCTTTGCAAAACAAAACAGATAAAGGAAAAACAGTTGGAAATTCGTCTGAAAATGAATTTGTATTGATTTTGAAGTTTGGCCTATAAACATGCATTTTTGTACAAGAGGCTGACGTCCTAGTAAGAGAACGCCGCAGAATAATAGAATTTACACAATTTGTGAAAAGAAACGAAACAGTTATGTGAATGATCCCACTGGGTTCTGACTCTGCTATTGCCTTTATATCCTCGAGCATCTCATCACTTTGCTACTGGTTGAAGATGAATCAGATTGATTAGTGCCATCCGAGCTTGATAGTTGATACCGACGTCTGGATGTAAGGTGATCCAATGAGACATAGTATTACGCTTTAATCCCTAATTTTTTCCTGGACCGCCCTTTCGGGTTTTCAGTCCACCGGGATACCCTTTTTGGCCCAAGCCGCCTTTTCAGGTTTTCGACTTACCGGGTGTACAGATTTTTTTCATTTTCATCCCTTATTTTTGCCTAGGCCAGTCAACCTAGCGGGTCTTTGATTATGCGTAGTATCTTTTCACTATGTCTGCATTGACGGGGTGAGGAAGGTCGTCACCATCCATGGTGGTCAGAATGATAGCTCCTCCTGAGAAAATGTTCTTAACCACAAATGGCCCTTCATAAGTAGGGGTCCATTTTCCCCTAGGATCACCTTGAGGTAGTATAATGTGCTTGATTACCAGGTCCCCGACTTGATACTCTTGTCGTATGACTTTCTTGTTAAATGCCTTGATCATCCGTTTTTGGTACGTCTGACCATGACAGATAGCAGTAAGTCTCTTTTCGTCGATTAGGATTAGTTGATCAAGCCGGGTCTGAATCCAGCATCTTCACTCAAACCTGCATCCTTCATGATCCAAAGAGAGGGTATCTGAACTTCAATGGGCAAGACTGCCTCCATGCCATATACTAAGGAATAAGGTGTTGCCCCTATTGATGTCCGCGCTGAGGTACGGTACCCATGAAGAGCAAATGGTAACATCTCGTGCCAGTCTTTGTATGTCATTGTCATCTTCTACATAATCTACTTAATGTTCTTATTAGCTGCTTCGACAGCCCCATTCATCTTCGGTCGGTAGGGAGAAGAGTTGTGATGCTGTATCTTGAATTGCTCGCAGAGCTCAGTGATCATCTTGTTGTTGAGATTGGTACCATTGTCCGTAATGATCCTCTCTGGTACACCGTATCGACATATCAAATTGTGCCGAATGAACCGTGCCATGACGTTCTTGGTTACGGTAGCAAAGGAAGCTGCTTCAACCGACTTCGTAAAGTAATCAATTGCTACCAGGATGAAACGATGCCAATTGGATGCTGTAGGTCTGATCTCGCCGATTATATCAATGCCCTACATTGCAAAAGGCCAAGGTGCCGTCAAGACGTTTAGAGGGACTGGAGGTATGTGAACCTTACCAGCATAGACCTGGCACTTGTGACATGTCCGAGAATGCTGATAACAGTCGGCTTCCATAGTGGACCAATAATATCCTTCCCGAAGGATTTTCTTTGCCCTGGTGTGTCCACTGGAATGAGTTCCGAAAGTACCTTCATGTAACTCCACCATGATCCTTTCTGCTTCATTCTTATCCATACAACGCAGTAAGGTTGACTCATGGTTACGCTTGTAAAGAATACCATTGCTTGTGAATAACTTCGCCGCGAACCTCCTCAAAAACTTCTTATCATTAACAGATGCACCCTCAGGGTATTCCTGAGCTTCAAGATACCTCTTCACCTCATTATACCAGGGCTTTTCTATTACCTCTTCAGTCTCAATATCACAGCAATGTGCAGGTTCATCCAATCTTTCAATGATAATCCGGGGAGCTTCGTTGTCCCAATTGACCTTGAAAATAGAAGACATTGTAGCCAACGCGTCTGCCAACTGATTCTCCTCTCTAGGGAAGTGTTCAAAGGTTATCTCCTCGAAATGGGGATGCAATGTCAATACATACTCTTTGTAAGGAATCATATTTGGGTGTTTTGTATCCCACTCGCCTTTGATCTGACTGATCACGAGAGCGGAATCTCCGAAGACACTTAGAAACTTAATCCTTAGGTCAATTGCTGCTCGAAGACCCGTGATGAATGCTTCATACTCCGTCATATTGTTGGTATAGTTGAAACATAGTCGGGAAGTAAACGGAGTATGAGAGCCTTTAGGAGATATGATCACGGCACCAATGCCATTGCCCAAAGCGTTTGAAGCTCCATCAAAGTACATAGACCATCGGGATCCTTCCTCAGGTCCTTCATCCGGTCCAGGTGTCTCACAATCAGTTACTAACATGATATTCTCGTCCAGAAATTCAAAGTTCATAGAATGGTAATCATCCACTGCTTGATGTGCCAAATGGTCTGCCAACACACTTCCCTTAATTTCCTTTTGGGTCGTATACTGGATATCATACTCAGTCAAGATCATCTTCCATCTTGCTATTCTTCCGGACAAGGTGGGCTTCTCGAAGATATACTTGAATGGACCCGTCTTTGATATCAACAAAGTAGTGTGAGTCAACATATACTGTCTTAGCCGGCGAGCAGCCCATGCCAAAGCGCAACAAGTTTTCTCGAGCAGTGAGTATCGGGTCTTAGAGTCGATAAACATTTTGCTAAGGTAATAAATAGCATGATCTTTTCGGCCAGACTCGTCATGCTGCCCCATCACACACCCCATTGAGTTGTCGAATACTGTCAAGTATAAGATCAAAGGTCTCCCTTCAACTGGAGGCATTAGAACGGGTGGCTCTTGGAGATACTCTTTGATCCTTTCGAAAGCGGCCTGGAATTCATCGTTCCAACGTACCACTTGATATTTCTTCAGTAGCTTGAAGATTGGCTCACAAGTAGCAGTTAGGTGCGAGATGAATCGGGCAATGTAGTTCAGTCGTCCTAGAAAGCCTCTAACTACTTTCTCTGTTCTGGGAGCTGGAATCTCATGTATATCTTTCACTTTTGTAAGATCCACTTGAATACCTTTGTTGCTTACGAAGAAACCTAGTAACTTACCAGATATCACCCCGAAGGTGCACTTGTTCGGGTTCAACCTCAGCTTGTACAACTTCAACCTGTCAAACAGCTTCTGCAGATGGTCAAGGTGTTCCTCCTCATTCTGAGACCTTACAATCATATCATCGACATATAATTCAATCTCATGATGGATCATGTCATGAAACAAAGCAACCATTGCATGCTGATACGTTGCCCCAGCATTGTTTAACCCAAAAGGCATGACCTTATAGCAAAAGGTACCCTACTGAGTAACAAAAGTCGTCTTATCCATATCTTCGGAAGCCATTTTGATCTGATTATAACTGGAGAAACCATCCATAAAGGAGAAGACTTTCTGCTGAGCGGTGTTGTCAACCAGAACGTCAAAATGAGGTAGAGGGAAGTCATCCTTGGGGCTTGCCCTGTTCAGATCCCTGTAATCAACACACATTCGAACCTTACCATACTTCTTTGGTACTGGAACCACATTGGCCACCCATTGCGGATAAGAAGTAACTGCTAGAAAACCGGCGTCAAACTGTTTCATAACTTCAACCTTAATTTTCTCAGACATCTCTAGACGCATTCGACGGACCTTCTGTTTCACTGGAGGACAATCTTCCTTGGTAGGTAGGCGGTGAACCACAATATCAGTATCTAAACCAGGCATATCTTCATAAGACCAGGCAAAGATCTCGACATAGTCACGCAGCATCTGAATCAACCGTTGCTTTATACTAAGCTCCAGATTTGCACCGATCTTGACCTCTTTCTTATCTGTCTCTGTACCCAGATTCACTATTTCCACCGGCTCTTCGTGCGGCTGAATGACCCTCTCTTCTTGGAGTAGCAGTCTTGCAAGCTCACCAGGCACTTCACAATTATCTTCACCTTCGTCTTCGGCTAAGTTGATCGGATTTTCGAAATCATAACTGGTAGTAGCAGAGTCGTTATAAGTGAGATCCAGAGTGGATGTAGACCTGTATATATGAGTGTGTGTAAAATAGCTGTTTTGCAATATATAATAAAGAAAAACAAGGAGCGCATGATTTGAAATGCAAGAACTTCCAATGCTTTTATTAATGATATATGAAAATGACACACATAAATCCCTCACAAATGAAGCCACGGTGCCCCGGGTAAGACACCAGGCCATAAAGTTTAAAACATTGTTTGTTACATATTCAAAACAAATAGTTTCATTACTGGGTGATAACTGAAACGGGCATAGAATCCTTCGTTGTCCAGTTGCTTAATCCACCGATGGCAGTCGGGTAGATCCAACTGTCGATATCAAACTCTTCATCATTGTCATCCCTGATAGCATTCACCCCTGCATCTGGTTTAGGCTTCTCTGGTGCTCCGAACTCATTCTCTTTCGCATCGATCAGGTCTTGTACCTTGTTCTTCAGAACCCAACAATCATCTGTATTATGCCCCGGGCTATCAGAGTGAAAAGCACAACGGGCATTAGGGTTATACTTTGATGATGTTGTATTCGGATTCTTCGGAGCTTCCTTTAGAATTACCAGGTTGGTCTTCAGCAACTGTGGCAGAATCTGAGATAAGGTCATGTTGAGACGGGTGAATTGCCTTCGAGGTCTCTCGTCCTTTTGTTGATTGTTATGTTGAGGAGCACCAGCAGGTTTTGAAATAACAACCGCATTAACAGCTTGGTGGTGTTCAGGTTTATTCTGTCTTTTCGCACTGTAGACAACACTGGACTCTTTCTTAAGCGGCTTCTTCTCGGTGCTTGATGAGGCCCCCTTTTGTATCTTACCAGCCTTAATCCTCTCGTCGGTCAAAATAAGCTCTGTAAACCCAGATGAAGAGCTTTCAATCAGATGGTTAAAAAATGGACCAGACAGGGTCCCCAGAAACATATCAACAAGTTCCCGATCAGCTAAGGGTGGTTGTACTCTTCCGGCGAGGTCCCTCCACTTCTGAGCATAATATTTGAATCCTTCACCTGTTCCCATTGACATACCCTGGAGTTGGGTACGCGTAGGAGCAAGGTCGGAGTTGTACTGATACTGCCTGTAGAATGCAGTAGCCAAATCTTCCCAACTGCGAATACTGGCTCCATCCAACTGGGAGAACCACTCAAGCTGAGTCCCTGAGAGATTGTATTGAAAGAAATGGATCCATAGGTTTTTATCAGCGGTGTACGGCTGAATCTTCCTCACATATGACCGGAGGTGCAACTTCGGACAAGAAACTCCGTCATACTTGGCAAAGGCAGGTGCTTTGAACTTGTGGGGAATCACCACCCCAGATGATAGACCCAGATCACCAAAGTCCAAACCAGGAACCTTCTGAACTTCCATAGCACTCAACCAGTCTTCCAGTTGCTTGTATCTATCCTCAGCCGGAGGATACTATTCTTCGTCTAAGTTTGTTTCGTTGTCGGAGACCACAAGGCTAGGTGCCCTCCTTTCTTCCTGACTATCTTTCCCTCTAGATGAGGTGATCAAATCAACTTCATTCTGAAGCCTATTCCCAAACCTGTGCCCTGTGTTGAACATGATTGTCCTCTTCTTCTTCTTCTTCTTCTTCTTCTCTTTCAGAATCAGGGTCTTCAGGTCTTGCTGACCCTTAGCAAGATTCATGAATAGCTCTTGAAATAGGGCATTCTGGGCCTGGAGGGCCTTGATGGCTTGCTCAGTTGAAGGTTCAACAGACATGATGAGTGCTAAAATAAACAGCGAAGAAGATAAGAGACCTGTAATGGGTACCTTTTTATGAAGTGCATGAGATGAAATGTGTATGATTATGATTTCAAAGACAATCGGGAGATTCAAATTTGTAAACAAGAAAGGAAACACACTTTATTAGATAACTTTGTAATTCAAATTGTTCAACAAGTTGCCTTTAAGGCGTTACATGAAAAGAAATACTGAAAAGTAAATAAAAGCTGGAAAGGAAACAATCAAAGGTTAATCAACGCTCCCATGGTCTCTTCTTATCAGTGCGGACATATTCATTGAGAATTCGCTCGTTCTCTAACTTCCTAGTCAACTTCTGGTTCTTCTGCTCTTGCTCGTTGAACCTCTCTCGGTAAGAATCTCGTTCTTCCCTCAGCTGCATCCAAGACCTTTTTAGTGCCCCAATGTCAGTGGGCATATAAGGATGGAGGATGGTTGGAAGAACTCCTTCTTCATTAGAAACTTCAAGAGTGACAGGCCAGAAAACTTCATATGGCATACCTAGCTTTTGGGCACGGATGCGGACCCATCTGAGATATGGCTCCATTGGGAGAGAAGTCTTTGGGCCTAGCTCATGGTGATCAGATTGGTGAACTCTATCCCAAGCCTTTATGAATTTGCGACGTTGCTCGTCGTTATCCCCTTGAAAATCAAAGATGATACTAGGCATTAGCATCTCTTGAGGTCCTTCTGTTCTGGATCTCCCGAACTGACGCAAAGCTAAGCATGGGTTGTAAGAAATTCCTCCATGGGTTCCTAACAGTGGAACATTGGGGTATTCCCCACAACGATCAATAACAGTCACCTCGTCCATACCCTTGAGAGTCCAGATGATGTCATTATGAGAGAGAGAGAGAAATCACCCTATAAGCCCAGCCCATTCCTTCTTTGTTCTTCAGCACTGACTTGGGAAGGTGCGAAAAAAACCACCTTGCCAATAAGGGAGCACAACACATCAAGGTCCCCCACTTTCGGACAGTACGAGCATAGAGCTGATGAAGAATGTCACCCAAGAGAGTGGGTACCGGATTCCGAGAGATGAAGATCTTTATCGCATTAACATCAACAAAGGAGTCAGAGTTCAGAAACAAGACCAAACCATATATCAGAAGGGCCAGAATATCCTCGAATGCCTTGAAATCTAGACTATCCCAGAAATAGTTAGCCTTACCAACCAAGAACTTAGTCAAAAAGCCCTTTGCTCCACTTATAGTCTCCCAATTGGCCATTACCTCCTCTTTTGTCAAATGAAGGGCTGCAGCAATCTCTTCGGGCCTAAGGGTCTTCTCCCAACCAGTAAACGGGGTCTGCTCCAGAACAGAGATACCGAGCATCTCAGAGAACTCTTCTAGGGTGGGAACCAGATGATAGTCTTGAAAAGTGAAGCAATGGTATAACGGATCATAGAACTGGACTAGTACACTCATCATCTGCTCGTCCAATTTAGAGGTGACCAAACTGAGAAGATAACCATGCCTCCTGATGAAGGAAGTAGTGTCAGGCATCTTGGCAACCAACTCTTTAAGAAAGGTGGGAACCTGAACAAAGTTGATCCGGATGGTATTCTTACGCATGGGCATCATGATGACCTACAAAAGAGAACAAAGATGAATCCCTCCTGTCTTTGAAATAGGTTAGTCCAATGCAAAATGTATGCGATGTTATGATGTCATGATGTCATGATAGTAAGCACACCACAAGTATCCACAAATATCAAACATGGTAAAGGCACACAAGTAACACAGAGAGCCCTTAGATTTCAGGCTGGAAAGGATCTTAGGTACTACCCTCTTTCAGTTTAGTTGGTTTAAACTTGTCCAAAAAATAGTAACCGGGTTCTAGAGGATCTCAATATCACTGACTACCCTCGATCGGTCGTAATTCCAGTTTAGCAACCTTTTCTTGCGGCCGGAATCATCACGAGAGTTTAGTCTCAATAAGTGTAGCATACTTCTACTGTTCTATGGCCAAGTTGGTTAATTTAAAGGTTCTAAGGTCAGTTGGTGCCTAATGACCCCTTAGATGACCCATATTCTCCTCGTTCCAACACAAGGGATATCCATACAATCTAAAGTGCCACACCAACGTAGCTACTGCTTCAACCGTATCGGTCTACGCTGTACAGTTCCCTCACAATTTATTGCTACTTACCTAAAGAGTATCCCCAGATCCGGGTTAGGATCTATAGAAACTCCGATACAAGCCCACAAAATTAAAGCATACAATTGAAAACACAATGATCTAATCCTAAGGTACACCTCACTTATTAATTATATCCCCAGTAGAGTCGCCAGTTCTGTGATACAGTGGGAGAGAACTGATTGTTTTTTGGAATGCTGGTTTGCGTTTTGCGTTTGTTTTTGCAAAATGTTGCGGTAAGCAAGAGTCGCCACCGTCTTTTATTTTATCCAACAAGGAAAGGAACAAAGCACAGAAAAATTCCTTTTTTCCAGATGTTTCTCGGGTTCGGGGGGTAGATTATAGAAAGGGAAGGTGTTAGCACCCTTTCTATCCGTGGTTATCCACAGGCTCTTAGGTACTTGCTCATTGTGTTTTCAAAATTTTCTTTTCTTTATGTTTGTGGGTTTGAAAGAGTCTTTGTTTGAAAGGAGTGTAAGTGCGAAAAGTTTTGTTTTGTTTTAGAATGAGCAAGTACTTAAGAACCATCTACCTACTCGAAAAAGAAATTAATCTGTGCAAATGTCCTTTAGACAATGCTATCCCACTACTGAGGAGTAGGTAGCGTCTTCGTTGGAGTTTTAAGGGTCAATTCGATTAAGGGACGTGTGGTCACTAAAGCAATGTTAGGACGCCTTAGCGGTAACCCTAATGTCTTAGATCATTTTTCCGAGGCAACCGTTTCGAGGCAACTTATGATCTTTGGACAAGAGGACGACCTCTAAAACTTCATATAAGACCACATTCGAAGGCAACCAAGTGAGGTGTACCCTAAGAGTGCGCATGTGCGAGTGTGTTATTTCGGTTAATTTTATCTTTGTACATGTAATGGGTGAGCTATGTTGATTTTAAGTTCATACATTGGATCTTGTCATGCATTCCCTATTACCAAACATCTAATAGTGTATAGTTGCGGAATTTAAATTGCGGAAATTAAATCTAAAACTATTACAAGGCGTCGGGTATTTACATCGCCAAAAGCAACCCTTTAATTTAAAATGCGGAAAATAAAAGAAAGCGATAAAATAATTAAAGTCCTAATTAAAAGATATTACATTCCGGAAGCAATTACAATAATATGGAAATATGGATCGCGTGCGAGAAAATTAAATCGGCGCATTTTTAGGGTTTTGACACTTTTTTGAAAAGAAATCATGTTTTGTTTATTTTTTTTTTGAATTAGAGAGAAATTAAATTAGGTCAAAATTTATTAATCAATTAATAAAATTATTTTTGGATTTTTGAGTATTTAAAGAAATAAAATAAAATTGATTAAAAGTTAATAAAAACCTAATTTTCTAAATCAATTTTTTATTATTGCAAAATTGTTAATGTTATTTCCTAATTAAAACTAAATCAATTAAATTTATTTATTTACAAAAATAAAATGATGAATTTAATTTTAATAAATAAAAATAATATTTGTTGTGTTTTCTGATTTTATGAGGAAAAATAAATTATTTGGTTAATTAAATAATAATGATAATAATTAAGTAAAACAAATAAATAAAAAGAAATATAAAGAGAAAAGAAATAACCCATTGGGGGGTTTTTGGCCCAGACTAGAGGTGGAAATTTCAATTCAGAGGCCCAAACGTGCAAGCCTTGTTTGACATTCTGGAATTCCATGCACATGCGTTGACCAAGTCTTATGATGGACTTGCAATCTTGGCCATTGGATTTGGCCTAAAGGCCATCTGGCAAGTATCTGGACGAGGGCGTATGGTGAGCCACGCTTTGGACATGTACTGGAATACCTGTGAACAAAATGCAACAAATATATGGGGGACCTGGGATTCGAACCCAGGTTCCATTGGACTTTGGTACACCACGCTTGCCAACGCACCCAATTGTTATAACATTAGAAACCAAATATAATATGGACAAAAACAAATAAATTCCAGCAAACAAAAAAATAAGGCGCGAGATTTGAATGGGCCAGTTGGGAGAGGACACGTTGTCATCTTCTTCGTCACAACCTGGTTTTCTTACCTGCGGATTTTTATCCGCAACAAGATTCGTGGCTTCATCCTAAAATGAGCCCAAAGCCATAAAAATGCAAACTAAGACCATATTCATGATCGTCTTTCCTCCCTCAACACACCCATGTCCATGGTTGGTCCTTATTTTGCTTAAAAGATGCAGGAATATGGAAATACGATTTCGTGTACAGGGCCACTTTTAAAGAAGCTTACAGTGCGTTTTAGGTGACGAGAGGGCTTGGTTTTATTTGCAATTGCTTCAGTGGACGTCAAGCAAGAAGTTTACGTTGAGTTTTTGTGTTGAAATGTCTCTAACCAAGATTTCAGTTTCACACTTTTTCATGCTTTTTCTCAAGTTTGTTCTTATGATTTTTGCAGCCTTCAGGTCCTTATTTCGTATTCTTTGTGTTGTATATGTATCAAGCATTGCATTAGGTCAAATATTGGGCTTTGAATCCTTGTGAATTGATGAATTAAGATTTGATATGATCCTCCATGAAAACCTTTCCAAAATTATCTCAAATCCAATATTTTGTTCATAACATGGCTTTATTCAGATTTGATCTTGTCCATGATGAAAATTGAAACCTGTAATGATCAAAAAGATACCAAGTGATTAAGATTTGGATTTTATTTGGATTTAAAATGATTTAAAATGAATTAAATCATTAAAAATCAAATAAAATAGAAAAATTAATAATTGGACATAAAACTGAAGATAGGACACGTGTGTGGTGTGAAAAGATCAAATCAAGTGGAAAAAAGGGGGCCCATTTGACAAAATTTGAAGTTTTGGGGATAGTTGACTTTTGGCAATTTTGGAAAAATGCCCAACTTCAACAATGCATAACTTCTTCAATTTTGAACTTTTGGAGGTGTTCTTGGACTTTTTAGAAACCTTTATATGTCCTCTAACCAACCCTTTTGGTCTCATCTCATTTTAATATTCCATGCTCATTTTATAAGCTTTGGCAAAAAAAATGTGTTTTTGTTGACTTTCAAAAATGACCTATAATGTCCAAATTTGTAACTTCTTGTGAGTGCATTTCTTGATCTTGGGGTGTGAAGATGTATTGTAGGAAATTGCATCCTCTTAAAAATGAGCTATGGATGGGTGATTTCTCATAAAGTATGAGAAAGTTATGCTTGGTCAAAGTTGAGTTGACTTTTCCTGCAAAACCCTAATTTAGCAACTTTTGAATCTTGATGAATCTTGAGAAATACTTGATGAATCATGATCAACCCTTGATCAAATGATGAATTATCCTTCAAAATGATAATGTTGACAAAAAATCTTGAGGTTTGACTGTTTGTAGGTCACAGTTGACTTTTTCCCTAGCATAGTCGATTTTTGGACCTCTTGAGCAATTGACTGACCAAACTTCCTCTGCAAGGCTTGAAATTTGACATGGATGAACTTGAGAACATATTAAGGCATTGGGGAGAATTTGAGGTCATTTGGATGTAAGGACCTTGATGCAACACAAAGCCCTAATTTGAAATTGACTGCCTTAGGAGATGGTTTGACTGTCTAACTCTTGAGCAAACTTGAGCCACTTGGAGGTTATTCTTGAAATGTCTTGATAAATATGGGAGGGCATATTTTAGGGTACAACAAAGATCAAGGCGAAAAATGCTTCATTTGAAAGATATGGGCCAAAACATTATAGGTCATTTTAAAAGTCAACAAAAAGACAATTTTTGTCAAAGCAATTTACATAAAGTTAAAATTTTCAAATAAAAAATGACCAATATAGAGATTGTAGCGGACACCTTATGGTTTCCAGAAAGTCTAAGATCACCTTCATATGACAATAATTGAGAGAGTTATGGTTGGTACTAGTTGGGCAATTTTGAGAAACTACATGAAATTCAATTTGAGCAAATTTGATATTTTTGGGCTAATGGGCCTATCTTTTTAGGTCCAAACGTGTTCCTGACCTCATATGATACTCCTAAGTCCATTCATATGATACCCTAATCATTTGCGGTACTCCGCGGGAACCAATTTGAAAGTTTATGTATTTTGGCTATAAGTGTTATATACAAAAATAGAATATGGAGATGAGAAAAGAAGTATATTTTTTTACAATTTATGCACCCGCTGCGTTTGCGAACCTTTAGTGCCTACATACCACCTTCCTTGCAATAGGGGATCAGTGTACTCGTAGTTCACCTTTTAAAATTTTAAAACACAAGTTTGTTGGTTAGTTTTAAGAGACGAGATATCATCATCGTATACGAGTGAAATAACATACTCAATACCCATGATTATGAGAAAGGCGAATTTGTGTCATCTCAAAGTGGAGGATATGACATGGATTTTAAAGTCAACAAATCCTCGCTCAATACCCAAGTAGAAAATATCTCGCTTCACTATATATCGTAGAAGTATAATAGTTTGTATCACTACAAGGATTGACAAGAGTCTAATCTTTTGAGAAAAAGTTTCAAAGTAAAAAGCCAAAGTGGAAAAGTGGTTTAAATAAGATTGATTGACTTTTAGTCTACTCACAAAAAAAATGTAAAAGTATTGTTAAGTTGGTTAAAGTTTGATTAAGAAAATATTTTTGAAAATGCATGGACCTAAGTCCATGTTTATTGTGAAAGTAGTTCAAATTTAGAAAACAAGAATAGTTTTGAAAGGAGGGAGAAGATTTTTTAATTAAAGAATATGAGAGGAGATGAAGGGGGTATCCTAGACCATAAGGTAAAAGCTAGAGAAAAGAATCATATAACCATTAAGAAGCCAACATTTGACACAATGATTCAATGTAGAATTCCATACTTTGGATTTAAAACAAACAAGCAAACATATTGAACATCTTAAAAATACCAAACTTGAAATGCACTAAGTCTTCACAAAAATTGGGCATAGTAACGACTGTATATAGATGAATTCTAAACCAAAGACAAAGCACATAATCTAAATAACCCGCACACAAAGAAAACAACCCAATGTATTGGGGTAAATCCCAAGAACTCGAGACAAAATTACAATAGAAGCAACAAGGTCCTAAGGTAGGTCAAGGTCTATACTCCTAAGTACAAGAAGTCCATAACTCCAAAATGCCAAGGATAGTAACCATATAGTCCAAGTAACCTTAAATTTTTTATTGTTCTAGTTGGTTATTAGGTATCTTCCAAAAGAAAATGAAAGCTCAAGTGAGAAAAATAAAAATAACATAAAGATAAATGCTCAAGTGAGAAAAGGTGAAAATATCATGAAATGAAAATGGAAAAATAAATGGTGCGTAAAGGTAAAGGCATAAAGTAAAAGCATGAAAATAAAAGTCAATTGCTAATGGGTTAGAAATTTGAAGTTAGTTAAATGCCCTTCTTGAATTGTGCGTTTGAAAACTCATTAGAAGATTGATAAAATAAAAGCCTCTCAACAACAAGTTTCATTTGATTTTTGTCAAGTATATCATTCATTTCAAATTTTCGAGGAAACAACAAATTATCAACGATGTTTAAATTATTCAATTAGTCCAAAATTTATAGAGATCCATTAGAGGATTGATAAGACGAAAGCCTGCTAATAATGAACCTCAAGGTAATTGGATCAAATGTTTCAAATTAGACATACTTGGACTTGCAAATATAGGTTTGTCCCACGAATGATCATTTCTCGAATCAGGACAAAATTTAGTGTTATGTTAAGCAATTCTGAGTGGACTTATACAGAATTCACACCTATTTTGAGGCCGATCATTAGAAATCTATGTTACATATATTTGGAGAGATGATATGTAGATCATCCTCCAACAACATGTAGCACAATAAGAAAGGGATAAGATGAAGAGGGAGGGGATGCCATGTATTAAATTAGGGTTTCAAATATCATCAACATCATTCATCCATTTTAGTGGATTTGGTTTCTCAACCTATCAACACACAAGATCCGTTGAGGTTGAGGAATTTGTCACCAAATTAGATCCAAGTCAGAACAAAATAAAAATAGTAAAATAATATTTAATAAGATAATATGTAAATGATTAAGTAAAACAAAAAGAAATGGTAAAATTCACAAAGTATGTTAAAACACCAAATAAAAATCCTAAAAAATAGTTAGAAATCAAACATGATTTAATAAATGCTGACAAAAAACTTTAGAATTTTTTAAAGTCAGAAACTATTTTTAAAAATTGAAGAAAATAAGTGAAATAAACCAAAATTTGTGAAAATTAGTAAAATCAGAAATAAAAATAAAACAAGGTTATCAAAATTTACTAAGCAGGCCAGAGGACCTTTCCATAATTTTTTAGACTTTTTTTAACAATCAGAAAATAATTTAAAATAATTAAAACAATCAAAAGAAAGTGAAAAATCATAAAACATAAAAAATATGAAAAATCAAAATCAGAAAGATAATATTCCAAAATATTTTTGTGAATTCTTTCACAATTTTTGGACTAGAAATTAATTTTTTAAGTTTAAATCAATTAAAATATAAAATCAGAAATTAAAAATAAAACCAAAAAGATGTAGACCTTTGGATCAATGTAAAAATGTGTTAGTAATCAAATCCAAGTGATCTGGCGCGTTGTGCATATCATGGTCATTAGTGAATAAACCACTGGATCAAATATTAAATCAGACTTTGAATAAAACAAATGGTGCCTTATCAATGGTTGAGAGATGACACGTTGGTCATCTTCAACCTCCATCCAAGCGAATTTTACAAGTCTCTCATACTGTAAAATCAGGAGCCCCAACCTATGCCATTCACTTGGTCTCATGAAGACGAAGACAATTATACCCTTGCAAAAAATTTATTTAAAGTGTAGGTCAATCGATTTTCAAAAAACCAGAAGGAAAATATTGAATACAAATTTGAAAAAAAATTGATGTGACGATACATGATGATTTTCAAAATGATGTGAATTCATGCGACGATACGAATCTTCAAAATGATGTGAGCTTCTTTGTGGTAACAAATTTTGAGAGAATTGATGAAGGAATCCACCTATTGAAGTTCAAATTATAAGCTCTGAAACTTGACTTGGCTAGCACGATATATGATGATTTAAGGCTTGGTTCTTCTTCTGTTAGCTTCAGTGAAGTTCAAGGATGAGAAATTAGCAAAGAAAATGGATTGAAGAAGGCTGTAAAACAAATTTTAAAGTTGTAGAAATGTGGGTTAAGGAGAGAGTTTTGCAGGGTGATTGTTGTTGTTCAAGCTTGAGAAAATGAAATTAATACGGCCCTCTATTTATAGAAGAGTGAACGGTGAAAGGAATTGGAAGCAATAGTTAAGTTTTGAGGGAAAACGAAGGAAGCCCGAAAGTGAGAAAAGTGTGACTTGATTTTGCTCAAAACTCAGTTAACTATTGTGTTTTAATTATTAATTTAACTTTTGGAAATTATTTAAGCATGTTTTAATTAAAAACGCTTTCTAATCTTGTTTTAGGAGTCAGATTATGGATTTCCAATTCTAGCTTAAAGTGAAACTTCAGTTCCAAGGTACCCACTTTGAACCAATGGTACTCATAGCTCAAGGGCTCTTAAGGCATAATTCTTAAAGCATTTGAAAGGTAAGGTCACAATCTTTGAAATGTTCCAAGAATGAGATCAAATGGATGTTTGAGCTAGAAGTTGTGATGAGTCAAAGTTGAGAAAAAGATGCTGACTTTTTGTACTTAGAAAAATTCTATGTTTTTCTCCAAAAATGACCTATAATGTTTTGAGTTCAAACAAGGTCTTCCTCTAAAATTTAGCTTTTATCAATAATTATAGCTTTAAATAGACTTCCCAGAGATCATTTTGAAACTTGAATCACCCAAAAATACCAATTATTGAAAAAGTTATGGCCTTGTGAAATTGGTGAACAAAACATTTTAAAACATTTTAATAGCTTGCTCACAAATCTCTTCAAAACAAAACATTTTACAAAGAATTTCAAAATATTTTTGAACAAACACTTTGTATACACTTTTGAGGACAGATACAAGAGTTAATACAAAGTTTGCCTTTCATTGGAAACTAATCAAAATATTTTCAAACACACACACAAAGAAATTTTCAAGTGAGATAAGCGATTATGATCCCGTAGATAACTATGGATGAAAAGGGTTCTAACACCTTCCCTTTTCATAACCTACCCCCCGAAATTAAAATCTATCAAGGTCTTTTCTTTCTTTTCACCCTTTCCTTATTGGATAAAAGTAAAGTCAGTGGCGACTCTTGTTATTCGCAACATTTGAGATAAAACACAAAAACAAGTCAGGTATTCCATCGTGTTACAAAAGTCATATGGGATAATGAAGCTCCTAGAATTACTATTGAGAGACTAGACGAACCAGTGCATTGCTACGAAGTTGATACTGATAGGGTAGAGGAAAATCCTTGGTACCATGAAGTAAAAAGATACCTTGAAACTCGAGAATATCTGGAAGGAGCATCTATCAATGATAAGAAATTTCTAAGGAGGTTCTCTGCCAAGTTCTCTCTGAGTAACGAAATATAGTACATGCGCAACCACGATTCAACTTTGCTTTGTTGTGTAGACAAGAAGGAAGCTGAGAAAATTATGGAAAATGTGCATGAAGGAGTCTTTGGTACTCACTCCAGCGGGCATACAATGGCTTAAAATATTCTGAGAGCGGGTTATTATTGGTCTACTATGGAAAGTGATTGCCATCATCATTCAACAAGTTGCCACAAATTCCAGATTTATACTGACAAAGTACATGTGCTTCTAGTTAATTTTAATGTCTTGACTATTCCTTGGTCATTTGCAATGTGAGGAACTGGTATGATTGGAGAGATTAAGCCTACTGCTTCAAATGGGCATCGTTTCATCCAGATCGCTATTGACTACCTCACGAATTTGGTTGAAGCATCCTCATTTGCTTATATTACCAAGAATGTTGTGGCTCCATTCATTAAATACAACCTTATCTGTCGGTATGGAATCCATGAAAGGATCATCACAGACAATGGTACCAATCTTAACAATACTATGATCATGGTACTTTGCATGCAGTTCAAGATTAAGCATCACAATTCTTCTCTGTACCGATCAAAGATGAATGGCGCAATGGAAGCCGCCAACAAGAATATCAAGAAGATCTTGTAGAAGATGACAGAGACATACAAAGATTGGAATGATATGTTACCATTTTCTCTTTATGGTTATCGCACTTAAGTACGTACATCAACTGGAGAAACCTCGTTCTCTCTAGTCTACGGTATGGAGTTGTTTTACCTGTTGAAGTCCCGATTCCTTCCCTAAGGATTATGAAATATGTAGGTTTAGATGAAGACGAATGAACTCATACTCGACTGGACCAAATAAATTTGATCGATGAAAAAATGCTTGTGGCTGTTTGTCATGGTCAGATGCATAAAAAATGCATGATAAAAGCCTTTAACAGGAAAGTCAAGCATCAGGTATACCAGGCTAGTGATTTTGTAATAAAGCGCATTATCCTACAACAAGGTGATTCCATGGAAAAATAGACTCCCACATACGAAGGGCCATTTGTGATCAAAAAGATATTTTATGGTGGTGCTATGATACTTACTACCATGTACGGTGAAGATTTTCCACACCCTGTGAACACGGACTTAGACAAAAAATACAATGCATAAACAAATTCTCTACCACTTTGCCTCTCTATGTTCAAGGCCAAAAAATGAAAACCAATAACCTAGACCAATTTTTTGGCATGCTACAAATCCAATGGAGCTATTATTTTTATCTGAAAGTGCCTGTAGCTAAGGTTTCGAAGCTTTGAGAGCTTCGAACCCTAACAATGGTGAATGGTTTTCCTGCATGAAAGCTTGCAAGTGATGATTCTAAACAAGTCCAAACATTATTATAAACATGCATATATGCATAGAATCAATCAACAATACATGAATTATGAGTTTGAGTTCAAGAAAGTTCAACAAACCGGTGATACTTAGTTGTGATGATTTGAGATACTTTGAGATTCATGGATGATTGGAATGAGTTCCTGGAGTATTCAGGAAGCTTTATTGGTGCTTGTAATGGACTAAAAATCATGGGAGTGAAGGGTTTGACTGTGACCTAACTAGTTGAAAAATTTGGAATTTTAGGGTTCTTCTTGAGAGGCAGCATGCGTGTCTTTTGTCATCTGAAGTTGTTGTGTATTTATAGGAGTATATTTAGGTCAAAATTTGTGTGATGAATATTTGTATTTCATCGTGAAGAGATTTGATTTGAGTTTTGCACAAAAAAAATTCTATTTTAGGCCAAATAAAATATTCATGATCCCACACGCCTTGTATAATTTATTTGGTATTTTATTTAATTTATTTTTCTTTTAATTTAATAAAATCAAAATAAAAAGAAATAAAAATCACAAAAATACATGAATGGATTTAGGAGTCCCTTATAAGGTCATGGTCATGTTTAGACCTTAAAAGATAGGTCCACTAACCCAAAAATTTAAGTTTGCTCAATTTGAACTTCATGCATTTTCTCAAAATTACTAAACTTGTGCAACTCATAACTTTCTCAATTTTGTTCATATGAAAGTGATATTGGACTTTTTGGAAACCTCAAGATGTCTCCAAGTGATATTGGTCTTTTTTGGAAACCTCAAGATGTCTCCAAGTGATATTGATCTTTTTTGGAAACCTCAAGATGGCTCATATCTCACTAATGAGGCATTTTTTGCCTTGAGCTTAGAGAGATAAAGTTGTAGAGAATTGAATTTATTTCAAGATGGGCTTTGGTTTAGAACTTTCTGATTAATTATTTGAAAGTTGTTCTTGGTCAAAGTTCAGTGACTTGTCCTTAAGAAAACCCTAATTTAGTAACTTTTGACTTCTAATGAATCTTGAGTTTTCTTGATGAATTATAATCAACCCTTGATAAATTGAAGAATTTGACTTTAAAATATTTATGTTGACCAAAAATATTTAAGTTTGACTATATTTATCAATGTTGACTTTTTACCCAATATAACTGATTTTCACTCATATGAGCAATTTATTGAGCAAACTTGTGAAGCAAGACCTGAAACCTGACATGAGGGTTCTTTGAAGCATATGCGGAGACATTAGAAGCTTAATTTCCTTTGAGAATAACAAAACCCTAGTTTTAGGTGAATTTATTAGGAGGAGGACTTTGAATACTTTGAATATTTGAGAATTTCCATTGAACTCAAGAGGTTCCAAAGTTACAATTTCAACCAATTCAATTACAATTACAACAAAGTCATTTACATCAAAAGTTACCCGAATCCCTAAGCTAATTACAACTTCAACCATTTTCATGTCTTTATAATCAAGCTCCATGGTACATAAACAAAAATCGACATAACAATAATCATGAACAAAAAAGCATCCTTGCAATTAAAAACTAGTTCAAAATTTAGCAGTGTAAAATCAATCGACAAAAACCAATATGAACATTCCAAAACCATCAAAAACTAAAAACGTGCAATAAATTCAAAGACCTCCACCATTCCAAGTGTAACTTGTAGTACGGATAACTAACTTGAATATTAAAAAACTTTAAGGTTACTTGAACTATTTGGTTAGTATCCTTGGCATAATTGAGTTATGGACCTCTTGGAATTAGGATTAGAAACCTTGATTACCCTTGGGACCTTGTGACTTTCTTGTTATTTTTGTGTGAATTTCATGGGGTTTACTCAAAGACATTGGGTTGATTTTCTTTGTGTCAGGTTATTCTGAGGATATGATTTGTCTGTGATTGAGTATTCCTCTATATACAGATGTTACTCTGCCCAATTTTTTTGTGAAGAACTAGTTCATCTTAAGCTTGGTATTCCTAAGAGGTTTATGCATTTTCATAATATACTTGGACTTAGGTCCATGCATTTTCAAAATAAAAAATCTATTCTTAATCATACTTTAACCAACTTAATCATACTTTGACATTTTTTGTGAGAAGACTAAAAGTAA
The DNA here is from genome assembly GCA_948472305.1 of Vicia faba. Taxonomy (NCBI): domain Eukaryota; kingdom Viridiplantae; phylum Streptophyta; class Magnoliopsida; order Fabales; family Fabaceae; genus Vicia; species Vicia faba. The sequence goes on from OX451736.1 coordinate 1,409,690,965, forward strand.
ATTAACGTCATTCATACCATTTTGCCACTTTGGCTTTTTACTTTAAAAATTTTTCTTAAAATATTAGACTCTTGTTGATTCTTGTAGAGATGCGAGCTTTTATACTTCTACGGTATGTAGTAAAGCGAGATATTTTCCACTTGGGTATTGAGTGAAGCTTGGTTGATTTGAAAATCCAAGTTTTATCCTCCTCTATGAGATGATGCAAATTCTGCTCTCTCAAAATCATGGGTAGTAAGTATGTTATCCACTCGGATATGAAGAATATGTCTCTTCTCTTAAAATTAACAATCACACTTGTGTTTTAAAATTTTTGAGTTGAACTACGAGTACCCTGATCCCCTATTGCATATAAGGTACTACGTAGTCACTAAAGGTTCGCAATTGCGGTGGGTGCAAAAATTGTAAAAAAATACTTCTTTTCTTATCTCCACCATCTATTTCTGTATACACCTTTTATAGCCAAATTACACAAAATTTCAAAGAGGTTCCTGCAGAGTACTGTAGATGTTAAGGGTGCTAATATCTTCCCTTTGCATAACAAACCCCCATACCTAGACTGCCTCCCTCTCTCTTTTGGGTTTATTTTCTATTTTCACATTCCTCTAAAAACAATAAAGCGCAGTGGCGCTTTTTATTTGATCTGTGCGAGTTAAGTTACCTCAATGGCTTAGTCTAAACATTTCTATCGCTATAATAGAGATCAAGATAAGTTCCCTTGAAAAGTTGCCAACTCATCAATATAACATAAAAAAAGAGAATCAGAGGAATTAACAGTAAGTAGAAATTTAAAACAAATAAAGGTAAGTTGAAGTAGAACATTTGAAACTAACTTCTAAATTGCCAACTTCTTACTTCTAACTAACCATCAAATTCACTAACCCCTAACTAACAGTATTCGAACAAACTAGCAACATTTAAAAAAACTAACAACATAACCAATTGTCAAAGCTAAACTAAATCTCTAACTAAATTAAAAACTTCATCAAACTATAAATAATAGAAACTTACCTTGAATCCATTGGATTCTCCATTCTTCTAGAAGAAACACCATAAACACCATCAATCTTCTCTTCACTCTCTCTGAAAAAAATCCCTTTGCACTCTGATCTCTCTGCTTTGTTCTCCCATCATCTTCATCAATTCTTCACATACACATAAGAGTCACTACTCCAAAAAACTTCAATCCCTTCTCATCTTCATCAATTCTTCAACTTTCCAGAGGAAACTCACCAAGAAAAAATCACAAAGAAAAATAAAGAGTCGCCACCATTAATATTTATCCTTAGGACAGGAATATAACGGGTAACCCTAATTGTTAGAGATTCTAAGTTCGTGAGTTGGTTAGACGAAGAGGCACCATTCATCTCCCTTTTTCTCAAGGGATCCTCTTTTAGGTCTAAGGGTAAATCATGACTTTTCTATTTACAAGGCATGTTATTATTAATTGTATAGGAAAAAGTTTAGTATTTTAGTTGAGGGACTAGCCTTGGTTTTAACCGTGTGCCTACGTATCTCCTTGTTAAAAACTAGAGTCCAATTTCATAATTTGAATGTGTTTGGTTAGTTTCTTTTATGGATTGTGGAAATGTTAAAAATTATCATTGAACCTTGTCTTGATTTGAAAGTAACATAGTCGTATACGTAGTTCGTAGTGAATATAAAATGTTTCCATAATGCTTTTTGAAAATAAATTTACATTTGAAATTAAGTTAGTAAAAAAATGTTAGTATTTGATGGGTTAGTTGTATTATAATTTATGATGCGATATGGAAAAAAAGAGTTTGAATGCTTTAAAATATTTGATAAATAGAAAGAAAACATGGTTAGTATTTTATAAAAATAATTAATAAATAACTATTTTCTTAATATTAAAAATATATTAAATAATATTTAATATTAATTAAATATTTATTTATTAATAATTTTAAGACAAAATGCACAAAAATATTTTAGTGCAATATGCTAAAAAAGTGACTTCAGGTATTATATAAAAAAAAAACCAAACAAAATATTAAATTAACTAAATTAATTAAGTTATTTAAATCAGGGGGTGCCAAAATTAATCAGGGAGGTTAAAATATGAAGAGAAAATTTGAGTCCAATAAGGGCATGAGGGTGTTGATCTTAACTGAATAGCAAGATGAGGGAGTGCAGATAGAAAGGGCGTGGCCCAAGACACTTTTATTGAGACTATTAGACAAAAAATGTGAGGGTGTAGCATGTTATGGTGTGGCAACCGAGTTTGAAGCGTTCGTCTTAATCCGAAGGCCTTGAATAGTTAATTTAGGGCCATAGATTAAGAGTATTTAAAGTAGAAGGCGAGAATTTAAGATTGACTGAGGGAACATGATATGCAAGGTGTATGTGACTGGTCAACGGTCACCTCATCCATTCGTATGAATCTTCAAAAAAATCAGAAAACCTTCATATCTTCATTTGGGTTTGCAGGAACCCTATGAAGATAAACCCTTACCTTAAGAAATATTCAACTAAACCATAAGAACCCTAACCCCACTTCTTCAACCCTAACTGAATCACAAAAACATAACCTGTTTGTATCCTAACCCTAACCCAATCACCAAACCCTAATGTGTTTTACCATAACCATAACCCCAAATCAAAACAAAAAACCAGAAACAACAATTGAAACAGTAATGACAGAAGAATAATGCCAATCAATCATCAATAAGTCATACCCTAAGCTAAGTTTTAGAATTACCGTTTGTGCAGTGAATCTCGTAGTATTAGTCCTCTTTTGGTTTTCCTTCTTCTTTTACTAATTACTTTCTCTTTCTTTTGCAGGTATCTTGAATTTAGAGCTGGGGTCGAGCTCTAAAAAACCTAGGGTTTTAGTCGTGAAACCCATGTTTTCTACTAGAAGCGCTTTAATGAGGGTGGGGTTTGCAGCGCACAAGAATCTACAAGGGTTGTTCTCTAAACTTTTCATCCTCCTTTCTATATTTGTCCTTAGATTTTTATAGGTATTAGTATATATTCGAATTAGAAAAATTGTTAGCTGATTAGCAGTTACAGGTTTAGAAACTGATTCTGATTGATTCAATCTTAGGATTTGATTGTAAATTAGTTGATCCTATGATGTAAATAGATTCAGGGTTTGTGATTATTGTAATGAACATGTTGTATTTGTAATTCATTTTTAGTAAATAAAAACAAATATTTTGATTTGATTTGATCCCAAAAGATTTGATTTCTTTAACTCTGAAATTCTAGGCTTAGTGTTATCTTGGGAATTAGGGTTTTACCCTATTGTTGACTTGGTCAACAAGATTTGAAATATTAATAATAAAATAAAAAGTGATAATAATATAAAATAATAAATAGTATCATTAAAGGGAGTTGACTCTGGGTTAACCCCTATTTAATACTTAATACTATTATTTTTTTCTAATAACAAAAATATAAATTTTCCAAAAATGATAATAATTATAATAATTTAAATTAAAAAAAAACCCAAATGTTGACCATAATAAACTTCTCAACCCAATGGGCCTATAAATTATTGAATCAAAAAATTTGAGCCCCCTAAAGAAAAACACACCCCTCTAAACTGTTATAACCCCCCACTACCATAAATAATGTGAAAGATACAAATCAATAACAACTAGAAATATTATTGGACCAAAATTTTGAATAACAAAGAAACCGATAAAAATAGATTAATTAATGACACTAAAGGTGAAAATTTACGGTATGATAGCTACCCCTATTTAATTGTCTTTCGATTGAAGGTGCGAGAATACGAAGGTATCACATATTCGAATTGGAGGGTTAATAGATAATGGAAGACCCCAAAATTTGACTACAAACTCGAACAGAGAAGATAAACCCCGAAATATAATTAGGAAATGGAGACACAGTTAAGTCACCCATGCCCGAGCAAATAGTATACATTACCCATATATAACAACTCGGATAACTGGTTAACAACTAGAAAAGTAGTCTTAGATTTTATGTATTTATCGTAACCTAGTGAAATAAATAACACAACTTTGAAAATGAACTTACTAACGTTTTGGGACTAATATAGTAAGTTATATTGTTGATTTTTTCTATTCATCACAACCTAGGGGATGAAGAACACAAAGTTTCATAACTCATCGTTGCTTGGAGATTATCACAATGAACTATATCGCAGAAAAATAGATAACTCATTGCTACTTCGAGACTAACACAATGAGTTATATCGCAGATTCTCTATATTTACTACAACCTAGGGAGTAAATGATATGGGTTTGAAAATATATTACCTACGATTGAGACTAACATAGTAAGGTATAACGTAGATTTGTGTATTTATCACAACCTAGAGGATAAATAACACCCACTTGATAATCAAATACTGCTTGGAGACTGATACAATGAATCGTGTCGCATAAAATAACTTATTGAAGCTTCAAGACTAACATAGTAAGCAATATGACATATTTAAATATCTATCACATCCTAGGGGATAAATATTGCAGATTTTGAGAAAGCGTTTGGTTAACTAAATCTTAGATAACTTAAATCAAAGATATAATTATTTACCAGTTGTGTCTGTTCTCAACCAAGATATTTATTTGTCCTATGTTGACAAGCAAATTCACAATAGGCCCCAAGATATGTCACACTATTCCTAGCCTAAGCAGCTTTGAAAATGCAATGCACACTGTGTAGCGGTAGAAATGTTCAAGACTAAGTCATTGAATTGACCAGACTTTATACAAATCAAAATCAAAATTGCCACCGCGCTTTATTGTTTCCAAAATAATGGGAAAAAAGCGAATAACACAAAAAAGGGGGAAAGATTCAAGGCAAGGGGGTTGGTTATGCAAAGGGAAGGTATTAGCACCCTAAACATCTACGGTACTCCGCAGGAGCCTCTTTTTAAAATCTATATATTTTGGCTATAAAAATGTGTTGTATAGAAATAGATGGTGGAGGTAAGAAGAGAAGTATTTTTTATGCTTTTTGCACCCGCCGCGGTTGCGAACCTTTAGTGTCTACGTACCACCTTTCGTGTAATAGGGGATCAGGGTACACGTAGTTCCTCTTTTAAAAGATTTGAAACATAAGTGTGTTGGATAATTTTAAGAGATAAGGCATCATCTTCATTGTGTGTGTGGAAAACATACTTACTACCCACAATCATGATAAAGGAGAACTTGCATCATATCAAAGTGGAGGATATGGCTTGGATTTTAAAATAAACAATGCCTCACTCAACACCCAAGTGGAAAATGTCTCTCTTTACTACATATTGTAGAAGTGTAGTTGTTTTCATCACTACAAGGATTGACAAGAGTCTAATCTTTTAAGAAAAAGGTTAACGGTAAAAGCCAAAGTGGCAAAAATGGTTTGAAATGAGATTGGTTGACTTTTAGTCTTCTCATAAAAAAATGTCAAAGTATTTTTAAATTTATTGGGGTTTATTTATGAAAATGTTTTGAAAATGCATGAACCTAAGTCAAAGTTTATTATGAAAGTGTTTAAGTTTCAAAACAAGAAGAGTTTTCAAAAGGAGGGAGAAGATTTTTGAAATTAAAGAAGATGGGAGGAGAAGAAGAGACTATCCTAAAGTATAAGGCAAAAGCTAAGGATAAGGACCATCTAACCAACAAGAAGCCAAAAACTTGACATTATGAGTCAAGATAGAATTCCCATTATTTGGATTGAAATCAAGAAAGCAAACATAGTAGACCTCTTCAAATGTATTAAGTCTTCACAAAAATTGTGCAGAGTACCGGCTATATACGGGTTAATTCCAGATTACAAATCAAGGATGCAATCATAAAAACCTACACACAAAAAACAAATAAGCAACCCAATGTCTTGAGGTAAACCTCAAGAGCTCTAGACAAAATAATCAGATAAGATCACAAGGTCTCCAAGATAGGCCAAGGTTTCTAATCCTAAGTCCAGAAAAGTCCACTGCTCCATAATGCCAAGGATAGTAACCAAATAGTCCAAGTACCATTAAGAGTTTTTTAGGGTTTATGTTGATTATTAAGTATCTTAGGAAAATAACTCAAGTGAGGAAAGTAAAGATGACAAGAATCAATAAATGCTCAAATGAGAAAAGATGAAAAATGGCATGAAATGTAAAATGCTAAAAAATAAATAGTACATAAAGCATAAAAAGAATAAATCATAAAATAAACAAGTCAGTAATTAGTGGTTAGTTGGATGACCATCTTGAAACTTGAATTTGAAACTCATTAGAGGATTGGTAGAACTAAGGCCTCCACACAACAAGTTGCATTTGCTTTTTGTCAAGTATATCATCCATTTGGAATTCTCATAAGTACTATTTAATGATCAACGATGTTTAAGTGATCCGTGTTAACCAAAGGTGTTGTAGATCCATTAGGGGATTGGTAGAACCAAAGCCTCCACACAATGAATCTCAAGGTTATTGGATCAAAGAGATCAAATTAACATACTTGGGCTTGCAATCATAAGTTTGAGCCACAAATAATGTTTTATTCGAATCGGGAAAAAATTTAGCGCTATGTTAAGCAATCGTAAGTGGACTTATATAAAAGTCGCACCTATTTTGAGGCCGGTCAATAACAATCTATGCACCATTTGTTTTGACACATGATATAGAGATCATGCTCCAACAACACTTAGTGCAATAAGAAGGGGATGAGATGATGGGGAATTAGGGTAAAAAAGAAAACCACATTTGAATTAATATTTAATCAAACTATTATTAAAATCATTCATCCATTTTTTGTGGAGTTAGACTCAACACCATGGATCCAATGATGTTAATAAAGCCATGATAAAAAAATCAACCCAAGACAACCAGAAAATATTAACAAAATAATAATATATTTAATATATGCATTAAAGGGTTTAAGAAATGTTTTTAAAAAAATGGAAAAAAAATGGGGAAAAAGTAAATTGTATTGAAATTAATCAAGAAATGAAAGATAAAACCATAGAAAAATCAGATAATAGGTCAAGTAATTATACAAATTTTTTTGGAATTTTTAAAAGTCAGAAACTATTTTTAAAAATTTAAATAAATGGGTGAAATAAACAAAAATATTAAAAAATAGTAAAGTCAGAAACAAAAATAAAATAAAGTCACCAATATTTGTCGCAATGTCATTGGATCATTCCATAATTTTTTCAGAATTTAAAACTGTGTAAAAGTATTTTTAAACATTTTAAATAAATCAAATAAGTGCAAAATTCATAAAAAATACCGAAACACAAAATTAAATTGTGAAAAAATAAAAATCATAAAGAGAATAATCAAAAATATTTTTCATAATTTTTTTGGATTTTTCGGACTAAAAATGAATTTTCTATGATTTTTTGAAATTTAAAACAATTAAAATATAAAAATCAGAAAAAGAAAATAAAAGAAAAAGATGTGGACCATTGGATGAGATTCAAAACGCGTTAATAATCAAATCCAAGGGATCTGGCGCGTTGTGCATATCATGGTCTTTATTGAATAAAGCACTGAATCAAATGTAAAATCAAAAATTCAAAAAATACAAATGGCACGCTTTCATTGGTTAGAAGGTGACACGTTAGTCATCTTCAACCTCTAACCTCACGAGTTACAGGTCTCTCAAACTGTAAAATCAGAATCTCAGACCTATTCAATTCGTTTCGTCTCTTCAAAACGAAGATAACCATACCCTCGCGCCATTTTTATATAAACTGTAACTCAAGCAATTTGGAAAGAATGTTTTGAAAGGGGATTTGAAAATTCATGGTCAAAACGTGTTTCCAGATAAAAGCAAGTGTTACAACTAGAACCGGGGAAATAAGAGCAACACAATGGTACCAAAGTTTTGAAGAATTGATGAAGGAATCTACCTATTGAAGTTGAGTTGCAGAGCTCTGAAACTGGACTTCTATGGAGCAATATAGGGCATGATTCTTTAATGTAATGGTATGGTTAGCTTCAGGGAAGATCAAGGAAGGTGAATTGATGGAGAAAATGGATTGAAAAAGGCTTGAGAATAGGATTCGAAGTGGTTGAATTCTGAGTTGTGAAGCAAGTTTGGCAGGGTGATTCTGGCTATTTAAGCTTGAGAAAATGAATCGGATAGTACATGTATTTATAGGAGAAGCAAATGGGATCAAAAGGAAGAGTGAATGATGCGTTTTGGAGGGAATTCGTGCAAACCTGATGCACGAGTGAAGTGTGATCCAAACATCATCAAAACTCATCCAATTCCTGCGTTTTGATGCACTAATCCACTTGGGAAAGTTGGCTAATCATGTTTAGACCCAAAACGCGTGCTAATTTGAGGTTTAGAAGTTGTAACATGAAATTCAAATTTTGACTTGCAGAGAAACTTCAATTCCAAGTTACCACTTTCGAAACAATGTCATTTCCATATCAGGGAGTCTTAAGGCATAATTCTTGATGCTTTGGAAAGATGAGGTAACAAACTTTGCAATGGAAAAAGAATGGAATCAACTGGAGACTTGAGCTGAAAATTATATGGAGTCAAAGTTGGACAAAAAGAGTTGACTTTCCATACTTAGAAATATTTCAAATTCTTCTTTAAAAATGACCTATAATCTCTTGCATCCAAACATGGCTTTACCCTTAGAATTTGCTATTCACCCAAAAAGATGGAATGAATTAGATCTCTTGAATGACATTTTGCAATTTTGAACACTCAAAATATCCAAAAATTGAGGAAGTTATGGCTTGTTGAAGTTGACCAAAAATCATGAAATGGCCTATAATTTTTTGCATTCTTAAGGAAACTTCCATCCATTTTCTTACTTTGCACATAAAAGAAGGCATGAAGTTCACATCCTTAATATCGTCATGGAAAAAGAATGGGCTCAAGGTGATAAAAATTGACCAAGTTATGACAATTTAAAGTCACATATGGAAAATTTGGGATTCAACTGGATGACTTGTGATCTTTCTTCTTCACCAAGTTCCTTCCACATGAAAACTCTTTGGAACTTTTGAAGTGATTTGTTGGTAACTCCTTGAAGAGAAGAATGTTTTTGGAATCACTCAAAAGAGATAAAATATGAGCAAGATATGCCTCTTTGAAGTCCAAAACCCTAGCCTCTAGATTAAGAGAATGCTTGGTGGAACTTTGCCAAGTTTGAGCAAACTTTTTGTGCCAATATTTTTCCTTTATGAATAGAAATTATTGAGGATGATGATGAGGACCTATGGCCACCAAAACTAATTTCATATCAACTTCAAAACAACTTCAATGGTGAGGTTTGAATCTCTTAAGCTTTTGACTAGGGCATGGAAATAAACTCATGAACCCATGAAGCAACTTGCTAAACCTCATTGCTTTTACCTACATTATCATCAAGTAAGACAAACCAATATTTCATTTTATTAATTAGAGAGAAAAATCAAAGTACAATATCTAGGATCACAAAAGCAAACAAATCAAGGTGCTTGGTAACTTCTCAAAGAGAAAAGCTAAAGATAGGGAGAAGAACCAAAATCCCTAATGTGATTTTGTGGTGATTGAAACAATGTGGTATGATGAAGGGATCTTAGGGGGGGAAATTGTGGTACAACACACTGTATATGCATAATTCCCTAAATTGATATGATACCCAAATGTGTTATTTTTTATATGCACCAAATATCGCGTATGTATATGCACCAAGTAAATGTTTTTTGATATTTTATTTCTTTTAAATTGTTGGCTTCTTCCTAAGTCACCAACCCTCTAACGGTGTTTTTAGTTTGTCGTGGTGTCTCAAAGTTGATTTAAAATTGATACGTATAAGTGACGAGTGTCAATTTAATAGTGGTGGTTTTATCGCAAGTGTAGGCGTAGGCGTGAACACGGACGTGGAATTTCTTTCGACATTTTTATAACCAAAATGCTTTTTGGTGCTTTATCAAATGCTTTTATTTGTTTTTTCAAATCCCCCAAAATAATTTCAACACAGTGTTTACAAGAAATATTCGTAGTATTTTGTAAACAAGTCGAAAATAGAAAAACTTAATTGAATTTGAATTTGAAAAATAGATTGTTTTATTGATGAAATACCTTCGAATAGGCGATAGTACAAGATGAAATTCCTAAAAAGTGGTAATTACATAAATTTTAACAACATTTGAAAATGGCATTAAAATGATAATTAATATTGTTGCTTCTCCAATATCCTTTTGATAACTTCAATCTCGTTTGCTTTTGAGTCATATGATTTAGATCTATCATTATCTTTCGTAGTCGTGGTAATAAATTCTCGAACCACAGTCTATATGTTAATTTTTTGAATAAGATCCCTAACTTTTTCCTGGACCGCCGTTTCGGGTTTTCAGTTCACCGAGATAATAATTTTTATTTGTATGTCTCTAATTTTTGCTTGGATCACCCTTTAGGGTTTTCAATCCATTGGGACGCCCCTTTTTTTCCTAATTCTCCTGCTTAGGGTTTCAACTTAGCAGGGCTTTTATACATAGTATTTTTTACTGCATCAGAGTTCGTCGGATGTGGTAGTTCTTCCTCATCCTAAGTTGTGAGGATAAGACCTCCACCTGAGAATGTTGTTTTAACCATATATGGACCTTCGTACTTAGGTATCCATTTACCACATGAATCTAGGAGAGGTATTAGAATCTTCTTGAGAACCAAATCCCCTTCTTTGAACTGTCCGTTAAGCATTTTTCTTCTATGAGGTTGAGTTGATCAAGTCGTGTCTAAACCCACTATGACTCTTGAAGTTTGGTTTCCATTAGGACTCTTAGTGATAGAATCTCTACTTCAACAAGGAGTACAACCTCCATGCCATAAACAAAAGAGAAAGGAGTTGCACCTGTCGACGTACGTACTAAGATACAAAAGACATGTAGAGAAAAGGGAAGCATTTTGTGCCAATATTTATATGTCTTCACCTTTTTCTAAATTATTTTCTTGATATTCATATTGGGTGCTTCAACGGCCCCGTTCATCTTAGGTTAATAAGGTGATGAGTTATGATGTTCAATCTTTAAGTCATCGCATAACTCCTTCATCATTTTGTTGTTCAGGTTGGACCCATTGTCTGTTATAATTCTGCTAGGAACCTCATATCTCCAAATAAGGTTATGTTTGATAAACCGAGTAACTACTTATCTTGTCACATTCGCATAGGACGTAGCTTCTGCCCAATTGGTAAAATAATAAATGGCGACTAGTATGAATCGATCTCCATTAGAATCCTACAGTTAGATCATTCTTTCCATATCAATTCCCCACATCGAGAATGGCCAAGGTGAACTCAGGAAATTTAGAGGAGTTGGTGGTACATTCTTTTTGTCAACATATATTTGGAATTAGTGACATGTCTTCATATAATGGTAGAAATGAAATTCCATCGTCATCCAATAGTAATATGCTCTTAGGATTTTTCTAGCCATGGTATGTCCATTTGTATGAGCCCTGAAGGTTCCTTCATGGATCTCTCTCATAAGCGTATCTGCTTCATGTTTTTCCACGCACCTTAGTAACACCATATCATAGTTTCTTTTGTACAACACATCACCATTTAAAAATAAATTTGTAATAGCTTTCGTAGAGTTCGCTTGTCAATCATTGAGGCCTTTTCCGGATTTTCTTGTTTCTCCAAATACCTCTTGATGTCATAAAACCAAGGTTTGTTATCTAGCCCTTCATCAATGGCTAGACAATGTGCAGGTTCGTCAAAGAGTCTGATCGTGATACGCAGTTCCTAACTTGTCCAAGTTTCCTTGAAGATGACTGAAAAAGTTTCCAAGGCTTCTGTCATTTGATTTTCTTCTTGCGGAATGTGAGTGAAAGTGATCTTAGTGAATTTCATAGCTAGTTTCAAAACATGATCCCGATATGGAATCAATTTGGGATGTCGAGTGTCTCATTCACCTTTGACTTAGTATATTACCAATGATGCGTCTGCATACACATTAAGTTGTTTAATCCTTAAATAAATAGAAACTTCCAGACACAAGATACAAGCTTTATATTCAGCGATGTTGTTGGCACAATCAAAATATAACCTTGCAGTATAAGGTTTATGAAAATTCCTTGGAGATGTCAGTACTGCCCCAATACCATGTCATGGTGCGTTTGAAGCACCGTCAAACATTAGTGGCCAACTTTCCCTTGGTTCAGGTCCTTTGTCGGGTCCTGGTATTTCGTAGTCACCTATAACCTTTGATTTATTTTTGAGTAACATATTGGATGTCATACTTGGATAGTAACATCTGCCATCTGGAAATTCTTCCTATAAGAGCTAGTTTTTCAAACACATACCTAGGGGATCCATTGTTGCTATTAACCATGTGGTGTGAGTTAACATGTATTGTCTCAATCGTATAGTAGCCCAAGCCAAAGCACAACAAGTCTTCTCAAGGAGTGAGTACTTGGTTTCGCAGTCGGTATATTTCATTCTAAGATAGTAGATTTAATGCTTTTTTATGGATGTTTCATTGTGTTGCCATAATACACATCCCATAGATCCTCCAAGCATTGTTAAGTACATGATAAGTGGTCTTCCAGAAACTGGTGGCATCAGGATTGGTTGTTCTTTAAAGTATTTATATATTGTTTCAAAGGTTGCCTGGAAGTCATCATTCCATTCCTCTATTTGATCTTATTGAAGTAGTTTGAATATAGGCTCTCATGTAGCAGTTAGGTGTGATAGGAACCTTAAGATGTAGTTCAATCCCCTTAAGAAACCACCAACCTATTTTTCTGTTCTCGGAGCTGGCATTTCTTATATGGCCTTCAACTTGTCGAGATCCACCTCAAAACCTTGTTGACTCACAATAAAATCCAATAGTTTTCCTGACTTTACACCAAATGTACATTTGTTCAGATTCAACCTCAATCTGAATTTTTGTAGACATTTGAATAATTTGTGCAAGTGAATGATGTGATCCTCCTCTGTATCGTGTCTAATGCGCTTTTGATATTAAGTTTCAATTCACCCCCCCTTCTTTTGTTTTTCACTTCTTCAATTGGCATCAGAGCGCCGTGTTCTGAGTTCATACACTTAACCGTGTTAGTACAAGATCCAAGCTTTAGAAAAACACTATGGTGGGACCATGCCAAAACATTAGCAATCACTATCATGAGGACAAGCACAGAATCAGCGACTAACCTCCAGTTTTTGATGGAGAAAATTTTGACTATTGGAAAGACATAATTGAGAGCTTCTTTCTGGCTCATGATGTTGATCTATGGGACATGGTAATTTATGGATACACACATCTAGTGGATAAAAGTGGTCAGAAGATGGACAAAAAAAGGATGTCTGACCAGCAAAAACGTTACTTCAGAAACCATCATAAAGCCAGAACAATACTTCTCAGTGCTATCTCATACTCAGAATATGAGAAAATCTCAAACAGAGAGACAACCAAAAACATGTTTGACTCTTTGAGAATGACACATGAAGGAAACATACAATTCAAAGAAACCAAGGCCCTTGCACTCATTCATAAATATGAATCATTCAAGATGGAAGACAGTGAAGCAATGCTCTCAAGATTCCAGATTCTTGTTTCTGGGCTGAAGCTTATTGGGAAAGGATATTCTACTACTGATCACGTAAAGTAGATCATCAGAAGTCTACCCAAACAATGGAGGCCAATTGTAACTGCACCTAATCTAGCTAAAGATATCAACAAGATATCTCTGGAGGAACTTGTCAGCTCCCTCAGAAGTCACAAGATAGAGCTAGAAGAAGATGAGCCTCAAAAGCAAGGTAAGCCTCTAGCATTAAAATCTAACAAAATATCTGATTCTAAGGTTTTGCAGGCTATGGAAGAAACCTCTGATGGATCCTCATCAGAAGAAGATGAATTGTCTCTTCTCTCCAGAAGGGTCAATCAACTGTGGAAGCAGAGACAAAGGAAATTCAGAAACCCGAGAAGATCATAGAATCAAAATGAATCCTCCTCCAGATACAGAAAGTCTGAGTCCTCCTCTAGAAACAGAAGATCTGAAGCTTCCTCAGGACACAGAAAGTCAAATAACAAGGACATCATCTGCTATGAGTGCAATGAGAAAGGGCACTCCAAAAGTGAATGTCCCAGGCTTCAGAAGCAGAAGCCTAAAAAGAAGTTCTTCAAGGAGAAGAAGAAAAGCCTTATGGCAACATGGGACGATTCAGACACTTCTGATGCTGACTCAGAATTAGATAATGAAAGAGCCAACACAGCTCTCATGGAAAATATGTCAGAAGACAGTGAAGCTTCTGGTTCAGACTCAGAATCAGACACAGAAGAGGTATTCCCTGATTTCACTATTAATTTTACTAAGGCTGAACTTGCAGAAAGTCTGAATGAAATTCTAGAAAGGTATCAGCAAATCAGAGTCAAATTCAAGAACCTGAAAAGGGATCTAGTCTCTGACTCTGAAACGACTGAGAGTCTTAGATTAGAGAATTCTGAGTTAAAAGAAAATATTTTAAAATTAGAAAATGATTTACAAAACTCTTAGAAAAAAATAATCTCAGAGACTCCCAGTAATGCTGATAAGATCATCAAAGAGTATGATCACATATTTTAGAAGTTTCTGGCTAAAAACATAGATAGAAGCAAGATGGCTTCAATGATCTATGGAGTTAGCAGGAATGGTAGAAAAGAAATAGGATACCAAGGTACGGTATCTCCACCTAATAAAGTCATGGACCTTGGCATAAAATGCACACCACTAAAAACAAACTTCACATATAGGCACACACACGACCTAAAATACACTAGTAATGATTACTCTGTCAAACCAAAATTCAACCAGAATTTTGGTAAAACTAACTGTTTACCGTGAAAATTGGTAAACAACCGCTGATCTTCAAAAAGGCTACTTATTTGGTGACTAGTAGGATCGATCAGATTGATCCTAAGACATGGTTGATTTTCTGGAGTTTGACTAATCCTAATGGTGATTAATGCTAGTAAAGTAAAGACACTTTAAGTAAATTGTATGAAGAAAAGCTTGATAGAATAAATAAAAGCGTTAAGTAAAAGGCTTCGACAAAGATAAGTAAATGAAAAGCGATAAATTGCTTGAATATAAAAGACTTGATTAATTTAAATGGTGTTTCACACATACATTCTCAATGATTCTTTCTCACGCGCTGGGTACTTGAATCTGAATTAGTGACTTGTATAAAATGATGAACACACGTGAAAACTACGTGAACACTTAGTATTTATACTAAAACAAATCCTAAGTAACAGATGGGCAGTTACACTGCTTCGAGATGACGCCACATGGCACACTCACAGCCTTCGACGCTTCTGTTCTCGGCACGTTGCACTTGTTAACTGCTGGGAACTGTTTTCCCTCCAACCATTCAAATCTCAAACCGTTCGACCTTGGGCATCAAGTACCTTTGTCGAGAGGTTCCTTCGACGTCGAAGACAACAAGATTCTAACTTAAAGGAATTTCTCTAAGTATCTTGTCATTCTTTGATGAGCCTTCGACATGATCAGTTGGTCGAAGCCTTCTTATGTAGGAAACTCTTTTGACTCATAATTAATGGTCTATATGATAATAAATATGGGTGTCGAATTTAGGAGCCAACAAATTGCCCCCCAAGAATGTCTTATTTCGACACTAAAAGAAAAAGGCATTCTTTGATATTCCATTCGACACATGTCCTTCATTCTCAGCCACAAATTAGTTTGTGTGCTTTTCGCCTCCTACCAACCAACTGACAATCTCAAAAAGTCATCATTTCACCTGTTCCCAAGACGTCACTTCAGTAAGGCATTTAGCACGCACGATGTCTTTTCAAATGTTGTCATCATGACTATTTCCAGAAATCGAGGACGCACGATGCACCATTTCCGTTCTTCAGAACGGCTACATCACCAAATGAGTGTCGCGTGCCCCACTCTTGTCTGTGACATTAAATGACCTCGAGTCTTGCGATTTTTCAATCACCATAAATAGCACTAAGTGCCTCTGTTGGACTATTTACGCTTTCTTTCATCCAAACCTTCAGTAGAACAAAATTTTCTGCAAGCAAACCTTTGCTTATTCCTCTTCAAAACTAGTAACCTTTGTTCTTTATTCATCTTTATCTCAAACCCAAAAAATGGCTTCACGTTCTCGTTCTTCCAATGTCCCCAGATCTAGCACTCCCTCTAAAACTACTCAACCGGAAATCTTTTCAACCGCTCCGATAGTTAACTCCATGGGAATGCGAAGGGTTCCTGAACCCATGGGAGATGCTGAGCGTGAAACTTATTCCTCTCAACTGTTGTTTCCTGTTAGGTATTCCAACCAGGTTTTCTCCATGTCCGGCCCTCTTTCTGCATGCATTGCTGACCCAACAAAAATCGAGGGTTTCTTCCTTGTGCATGAGGCACTTAAGCCCATTGGGTTCTCCAAGAAGGCGACAGATGATACCGAAGATCCTGCAAAAGAGAAAATAGATCTTCGATTCTTTAACAGGGGGGTTAGGGCTTTTAGGTCTAGCCCTAACCTTACACCAGAATATAACGCTTGGCTCAACAAGATGGAGAAGTGCCAGGATTTGATTTGGAAGGGCATGGGGATTTATGACCTAGTCATGCTGTCCAAAACTAGTCTCAACTATTGTCCTGAAATGCTGGTAGTTTCTTTGCTGTTTTGGGATTATACTCATTATACCTTCCACCGGCCTTGTGGGATGGTAACACCCACTCTCTTCGACGTGGCCGCTATTACTGGTTTTCGACCAACTGGGGACTACTTCGACCCAGAGGAAATGTCTGAAGACTAGATTGGGTTTTCAGCTACTAAACCCACTTATACCACCTACACCAACAACTACCATGACAAATCGACGGCTGTGGTGACTGATGTGGAGCACATCGCGTTTCTAGCCCTTTGGCTGTCACGCTTCGTGTTCTGCACGAAATCCCTACAGGTGACGAAGAAAATGGTCACCCTTGCTACTCAGCTTCATCACGGTCAAAACATCTATTTGGCGGAATTAATACTGGCAAACCTGTATGAGTCAATAAGCAGTGGAGCGACTCAATTAAAAATAATAGAAAATAGAGCCAGCCTGCTGCTTGCTGGACCCTTCTGGCTACTTCAACTCTGGCTAAACGCCACTTTTGAGTCTTTTCTACCCCATAAGACTCAAATAAATGAAAAGGCACCTGAGATAGCCAGAAGGAGTGTCGAAGGCACCAGGTTTGCCTTATTAACTCCCACTGAGGATGGGCTGGAACTCCAAAAGACCTTTGCAAACTTCGTTCAGATGTTTGCAGGGAGGAAGGAATTTACCTCGACCATGGCTCCTTTCGCCAGTCGAAAGTTTGGTCCACGGTGGTTCACCAGGCACCATCCTAAGTCATCAGAGGATCCTCACCTCGAAGAGCACACAACAATGTGGGAAGCGTTTCTCACTCCAAGGATAATGCCATTGCGCTTCAAGAGTTCAAAGAATCAGCTGAGCCTGATTGCCTATCAGCCGAATCTTGTCTCTCGACAGTTTGGCATTATCCAATCGCTTCCTTCTCCAATTTACCCTCGAGAGAAATCGTTGTTATACTTTTGTAATGACTACTCTGAGGATGCTGCTACTAAGCATATTAGTAGGTACGTTGGTCAGACCGTACTATCATAGTTCGACTACCAACTCAACTTCCTTTGTTCACCATCTTTTGAAGACTGGTGGAAGAGATATTACGTCGAAGAGTTCTTCGACGAAAAGGATTTTGCAGACGAACTCCAGAAGTCCTTCGTCTTGGTTCTTGACAAAATAAAGAAATGTACGTTCCCTCTTAAAATTATACTTGTCTTTTCATTTCAACTTATATCTGCCAAATATAACTTGTGAACGTGTCTTCTTTCAGTTGTTCGAAAACCTGTGGCTAAGAAGGCCACAGACAGCCATCAGGGTGGAGGTCCCTCTACAAAACCTCCAGCACAGGTAACAAAAATCTATCTTGTCTCCTGCTTTGGTTTTAAACATCCTGGTTTTCGATGCTGTGTTTTAAATCAACTCCATTTGGGACTTTCAGGAACCTGCACCTAAGAAGCGACCTGCATTAACGGTCGAATCTTTGAGTGGCGACGAGGATGAATCTCCCCCTGTTCCTCTCAAACGGAGAAATCTGAAGAAGGCTGCCCCTACTCTTGAGCCTTGACCTACGATAAGAATCAAGGTCGTAGGGAATAAACCCAGGCCACCTCCTATAATCATCGAAGAACCCATAAAGGAGGAGCTGACTATCTTGCTCAGCAAACCCGTTGAGAGTGACAACTCTAGCCCTAGGGCTGAGGTTCCTTTACAGGTAGTGCCTTCGACCACTTTTAACTTAGGTGTCGATGATCACCTTCGATTGTGTATCTCCCTAATCAGAATATTTTTCCTTTTCTATTTTCAGGAGACAGCTGGAACTTCAGCACCAACTGGGCATCCTGTCGAAGGTTCTGATACCTTTGTAAGAAGCGCATGAGAACCCACTCACCATCATTCTTCTTTCGTCAGTTCTGCTAATGAAGTAAATCAAACTTCAGAGCCACAAGACTCTGCTGACCATAGCAGACAACGAGAGGAGGAACTGGTGGATGATGAAGTCCTTGCTGAAATAGAGGAGCACCACCAGGAGGAAGCTCAAGTGGTCAATGAGACAGAAGAGCAACATGATGAAGAGGATCATGTTGACGCTGACGATGCTGAAAATGATCAGCCCAAACCCACACTGCTGCAGATACGGTTACCTCAACAAAGCCCAGGTCTAAAGAAGACTTGGCCCTATTGAAGAAAAATGACCCAATTGGCTACCTGAATTCCATCATTGAGAGCAGGGAAAATTCATCTGACCCTAGCCATGATGCTTCTACTGCATCAGGGAAGTCTACTTCGACTTCTCCTCTCGATGAGGTTTTGAAGAAAGTCAAGGCTCAATTCTTCAAGAGGGATCTAATGAAGGCTTTGGAGGGGGATCCAACTGCCCCTTCTTGTTTGGGAGCTGTCTTGGGTGCAATTGATTTGCTTGCTGTTCCTCTAGAAATTTCCATCTTCATCTTGGAGTTATACTCTATTATTGACAACGTCTCTGCGGACTACAATCGTCGAAGGGGGTTCAATAGCCAACTCGAAACGCTGCATGGCAAAAGTTCCTCTGCATGGACTTCAATATCTGAATTGACTTCTCAAATTGCAGAGTTGTCGAAATAGAGGACGTCTAAGCAACAGGAAATCGAAGCCATCGATCGGGAAAATGCCTCTATACGGGCACATATCGAGGAGTTGGAAGCCAAGCTAAACGCTAATACTAAGTGTAAAGAAGAACTTCTTTCGATTGTTTCAGACGCAGAGAGCCAAGCTGAAGTTTCTCGAGGCTTAGGGTTCGCTAAAAGGGCCCAGGCTCTAGATGACCAGATTGCCAAGATCTCTCAAGCGAACGCCTTGTGTAACAAACGACTGGAGTTACAACGAGCCAAATATCTTCGACTTAAAGCTTCAATCCCTTTTTAATTTGCTCAGCACCTCATTGACCATGTACTGTAATTTTTGTAATACAATGTAGCCATTTTGGTTAATCAATATATCATTTTCCATTTTGGCTTTATGGTTAACGTAGTTATTAGCTGTTATTTATTTTGATCTCTTGGAGCATAGGTTTATATTTTTTCAAATATTTGTCGTTTACCTTCAAGAGTCTTTTATCTTCGCTTAACTCTTCGACCTCATACGCTCCACCAGAAAAAATTTGAATAATTCTGAACGGTCCTTCCCACTTGGGTGACCATTTCCCCATGCTTCGATCTCTTTGATCCATAGGGAGAATTACCTTCCAAACTAATTCTCCAGGCGAGAATACCTTAGGCTTTACTTTCTTATTGTAAGAGTCTTCCACTCTTTTCTTCTGAATTCTCAGCAGGTCGAGAGCTCGTAGTCTTTCTTCGTCTAAATCTACTAGTTCGTCTAACATCATATCCCAATAAACCTCAGACGAAATATCTTGATGTCTCTAAACCCTTGCTGATTGAAGACAAATTTCTGCTGGAAATACTGCATCATGACCGAAAGTTAGCCGATATGGTGTTGTACCTGTGGCTTCTTTTGGGGACGTTCGACAGGCCCACAAGATCTGGTCTAACGTTTTATGCCAATTTTTTGGCTTCTTTCCTACATGTTTTTTTATCAGGCCAATCACTATTTTATTCGCTTCTTCGACTTGACCATTTGCCTGTGCGTAATAAGGCGTTGATGTTAGGAGTCTAAAGCCTGTTTCTTGAGCGAATTCCTGCATCTTTCGACCAGTAAACACTCACCCTTGATCAGTTGTTATAGTCTCAGGGATTCCAAATCTGTAGATAATGTTCTTTTGAATAAATTCAATGACATTTTCTTGGTCTGCATTGACTAAAGGGATAGCTTCGATAAGATCCAACGCCCATCCTCTAAAGGGCCAAGGTTTCACTATTGAGTGAAGTTCGCTTGCTGGTACATGTTGGATACCAGTATGGACTTGGCATTCTTGGCAACCCTTCGCGAACTCAACACAATCTTTCAAGATAGTGGGCCAATATAGTCCTTGTCAAAACAACAACCATTTCATCTTATGACCTACTTGGTGAGCCCCACATTCTCCATCATGCGTAGTTGAAAGGGATATATATGCTTCGGTTTCGCTTAAGCATTTTAATAATACCCCTTCAGGCGTCTTTTTGAACAACTCATTACCCATGAGTACGTAACTCAACGCCTTATATTTTATTTTTCGTTCTGTCAAAGCTGCTGGATTTTGTAGATAATCTACAATGGGTTTCCTCCAATCCTGCTCTGACAAATTGTCTATGAACGAAATTTCAAAGTTCCTTTGATCAGCATACCCTAGTCTTGTCGATTCTAAATCTGTTGGAGACAGGCTGGTTGCTTTTATTTTTTCTCGAACTTCGATTGCTCTTTGTAATCTCGTTTTTGAAATTTTGTACCCAGATGCAATTTATGCCAAATCATTGGCTACTTGGTTTTCCAATCTAGGTATGTGTCGAATATTAACCACTTCGAATTTTTTCAATAAACGATTTGCTATCACAAAGTACATAATAAGATTTTCTCTTATGCATTTATACTCTTTTGTGACTTGCTTGATGACTAACTCTGAGTCTCCCATTATTTCGACTCGAGTTGCCCCCAATTCCAACAATATTTCAAGGCCAGTAATTAGAGCTTCGTATTCAGCCTCATTGGTCGAACAAGTAGCTTCTATCTTGTACTTGAATGTTGTTGGAATTTTTTATGGAGAAATAATTAAGACCCTACTCCTGTTCCATCTTTATGGCTGGAACCATCGAAGTAGAATTTCCAGCGTTCTATCTCCATGTAATTTATATTTTCAACCTGAATTGAGTGGTCGACTATAAAGTCTGCTACCACTTGCCCTTTTACTGCCTTAAGAGGCATAAAGGTCAATGAATACTCAGTTAATGCTAGCGCCCACTTGCCAATTCGACTGTGCAAGATAGGTTTCGACAACATGTATTTGAAAACATCAAAATGAGACGAAACATACACATCAACTGGTTTTATATATTGTTTGAGCTTTGTACAAGAGAAATAAAGACATAGACATAATTTTTCAACTTCGCTATATCTAGTTTCTGAATCGTTCAAAACTCTGCTAAGGTAGTAAATGGGTCTTTCGACTCCATTTTCATCTTCTTGGGCTAACATGCTTCCCAAAGTTTTGTCGGATGCAACTATGTACAATCTCATACTCCTATTGCTACAAGGAGGCACCAAAATAGGTGGCTTGGTGAGATACCCCTTGATCTTGTCGAAGGCTTCCTGTTGCTCTTGCCCCCACTTGAATCCTTCCTTATTCAATCAAAGTAAGGGTGAGAAGGCTTGCGATTTTCCACTTAGGTTAGATATCAATCTCCTTAAGAAATTTATCTTGCCCAGCAGAGATTGCAGTTCCTTCTTGTTCGTTGGCGCTTTCGCTTCCAAGATTGCCTTTGTCTTGTTCTAGTTGATTTCGATTCCTTTCTTGTGGACGACGAAGCCCAAGAAATCTCCAGCTTTCACACAGAATGCACACTTCAAAGGGTTCATTTTCAGACAATGTTATCTCATTCTTTCAAATGATTGTCGAAGGTGGTCTATATGGTTCTTCCTGGAAACAAATTTTACAACAATATCATTAATATATACTTGCATAAAAGTGTTAATAAAATCATGGAAGATAGAGTTCATCGCTCGCTTATATGTTGCCCCAACGTTTTTTAGGCCAAAAGGCATCACTACCCATTTGTAAGTGCCTAAAGCCCCGGGGCATCGAAAAGCTATTTTCGACACATCTTCTTCAGCAATGAAAATTTGGTTGTATCCTGAGTAACCGTCGAGCATGCTCAGGTACTCGTGGCCAGCGGAAGAATCGACTAGCATTTCCGCCACAAGCATAGGATATTCATCTTTGGGTGTTGCAGCATTCAAATCTCTGAAATCTATGCACACCCTCAATGTACCATTTTTCTTAATCACTGGCACAATGTTTGCAATCCATTTGACATACCTCGTGGCTCATATGAATTTGCACTTCAGCAGTCTTTCGACTTCCGTTTTGATCTTCGATAGTATTTTTGGAGCGAAGCGTCTTGGACTTTGCTTGACTGGCTTTTTTCTAGGTTTGATATGCAACTGAAGTTCTACCAATCCTCTGTCGAGACCAGGCATCTCGTCGTAATCCCATGCAAAACAGTCCTTGAACTCCTTTAATAATTGGATCACTTCGACCCTGAGCTATGGGTCTATTTTGGCGCTGATGTAAGTAGGCCTTTTATCTAACCCTTCGCCCATGTTGATTTCTTCTAAAGGATCCTGTGCTAACATTTTAATGTTGTTCGCCAGGGGGTCCTTTTCGAATCCCAAAGGCTCATCGTCGTAGATGGCGTCGAGCCTTTGATCCTGCATTCCTTTTGTTATGATATCAGGAGGTTCTGGGTCGAAATCTTTTCCAGGACCTATATCAGGTGGTTTTGGGTCGAAGTCTTGTCCAGGACCTGCAGAAGGTAGCTCTTTGTCGTTGGCCTAGGTGGCCATATATTTTACTTCGGCTTCGAGAGCCACTATCATCCTTGTTTCGGCTACGTAAGCCGAAATTTGCTGTAGTGCTTGTGACTCAGTCATTATCACTGAATTCACTTCCCCAACCAGTTGGCTAGATGTCAGTTAGCCCACTGAAATCAATGTGGGACAAGTCTTCTTTGTCCCATTGAAACCCATGATTAGGATGCAGGTACAAGGAACAAAAAGCATTTGGCGCTGGCGCCATGTCGAAGTCAGGTGCTGGGCATGGCCCAATGTGAGCCAAATTTTTGTCGAAGTCAGCTCTCCCTAGGTAATTTACTTCGCCCAAGTAGTAGCTCTGATCTGCTTCTATATTCTCGACAATTCCATCAGGATGCCATAATATTAACCTTTGGTGCATTGATGATGGTATTGCTCCAAAACCATGTATCCATTCTCGGCCCAACAATAGATTGTAATTTGGTTTAGCCGATATGACCAAAAATATAGTTGGTCGAAGGATGGATCCTACTTTGAGGTCTAGTTGGATCAGACCCATGGTGGTCCCTATTCCGCCTTCGTAATTCGATAGGACCATGTTATGAGGCTTAATGTTTTCATCACTCTTGCCTATTTTTCTTAGCATGAAGTGGGGGATTATGTTGATGGTTGCCCCACAGTCCACCAAGATTTTGTTTACAGTGGCTTCTTCGAGCCTTGCCCTTATGAATAAAGGCTTGAGGTGACTCTTCATCGCCTCTGTAGGTGGTTCGAAGAAACCATTCTGCTCTTCAGTGCAACCATTATCC
This sequence comes from Vicia faba, assembly GCA_948472305.1. Lineage (NCBI taxonomy): Eukaryota > Viridiplantae > Streptophyta > Magnoliopsida > Fabales > Fabaceae > Vicia > Vicia faba. The sequence goes on from OX451736.1 coordinate 1,409,714,743, forward strand.
ATGACAAAGTAGCATACTGGCCTATGTTTGGCCATTTCTTGTTCGACTTTCCAGTCGCTCGATTCGACCTCCATTTGGCGGTTGAATTCTCTTGGCAAAACTGAGACTATATTCACTATGATATCTAGGGTGTCATCAGACTCAGAGCCATCTTCGTCACCAACTTCGCCTTGGTTAGGCCACACCAGTCTATTGGTCATTGGTTCCCTCTCCAAAGGCTTTCTTTGCTTTCGCTGGGGGACATTTAAACTTAACTCTGGCTTTGGTTCGTTGATAGCTTCCCTCTCAGCCTTGCGCCGCCTTTGGTATCTTCTCCACTGGGATCGAGACATTGGGTTCTTTCCCTTGTAGTTACTTGATACTTGGGTCACTTTGGAGGCACCTACATGAGGCTCTTTCTTGAGTGTCAAAGATGAACCTCTTGGCACTTCGAAGGAATGCCACCTTTCTTCGCTGGGTCTCTTTCGACTCGATGTCTTGAGCCATGTATCAGTTGGCACATTGGTTGGAGGCCTGAAAGTTAGTGGCCTCTTTTCCTGATTTGAACCCTTTTGGTAGGTTCTTCTGGGATCATGTCGAACATCAGAGCCTTCCCTTCTTTTGTTTGCTGCTCTCACACCTTCGATGTGTTCGGCAGCTTTCTGGTCAAAAATAGAGTTGCATCGAGGACACAGCATTACTTCTGATTTTTTCTTCTGGCATCTTTGCAAGAATTCTGCCAGATTTTCGTTTTCCCGAGGGAAAGCCGTTCTGTTTGCTTGCTCTTGCCTAATGGCCTCCTCTGAAACATTTGATTCAGAGATTTCGACCATGTTGACATTCATGTTGTCTTTAGTAGCAAGAGTCATCTGCTTCATTTGGGCCTCCAGGTCTTCTGTCTGGCATTGTACTGCATCGAAGTACGAAATAGGTTTAGCTCCAGATTTTGAGGCTCCACCTGTCTCCAGTTTTGGACCTTCAGCGGCCTTTTGGACTGCTTCGATTGTCTTTCTAGAAAGATTCCCAGAAAAACTGCCAAAGATTGGCATATTGATATGATCTTTGGTGACTTCGACCATAGTTACCCCTGGCCTTTTCACCTGACTCCTGGAAGCCTCGACCACGTTCACCTCTGAAGGTTCAGCATAGTGGGCTCCCGCCTGCAAAGGGTTCGAATCCACAGTCATGAGGGTCTTATCAGCGAACTTCAACCTCCCTTCTTCGATAGCATTTTGTACGAGATCCCTGAAAAGAAAACATTGAGATGTTTTATGGCCCAGAAAATTATGATATTTACAAAAGCCTCTTTTCTTTCTTTGATCAAGAGGAGGCTCTTTTACCCCTGGGGGTATTATCATTTGGCCATCTTTTACAAGTAAGTCAAAAATTTCATCACATTTCATAATATCAAAACTGTAAGTCTTTTTAGGGAACCTATCATTGGCCTTTTCAGGACCAGTGGGGTTTTTTCCAATTGAGGGGACAAGTAGTTTGCAAGAGTATGGTGGCCCTTGTTTTAACTCAGCTAAATCGACCTCACTTTCTTCGACGGTTATAGGTTCGTCGAATGTTTCTGGATCTTCATCGTCCATTTCGACATACGTTATCCTTTCTCTTTTATGAGTTTTTGTCGCCCTGGCTTTTTCAGCTTTAAGGCGTTCTACCTGTCGAACCCTATCGGCCAATTGGGCCATGTCCCTCAGGTACTGAGTGTCTAATTTCTTCCTAATGGAGTAATCTAGACCTCCTGCGACTATTTCGACTAACTCATGTTCTGGCACTTGCGTAAAGCATCTTGCCTTGAACAATCTAAACCTATTTAGGTATTCGTCTATAGGCTCAGTGAATCTCCTCTTTACACTGGCCAACTCTTCCAGGCTTATCTTGGTTTGTCCCATGTAGAATTGCTCATGGAATAATCTCTCCAACTGGGTCCAATGGTAGATCGAATTGGGGGGGAGAGTTGTGAACCAAGTAAACGCATTCTTTGTTAGGGAACTTGGGAAATACTTAATCCTCAGGTTCTCATTGTTTGAAATTTCTCCTGCTTCGGTTAAGTATCTTGCCACATGTTCGACAGTGGATTCTATCGTGTCCCCTGAAAACTTAGTAAACTTAGGGACTTTGCATCTAGGAGGCAAGTCCGTTCGTAACACATATTCCGACAGCGGGGATGTAAAGTTGGGCCTACGGAAGCCCGTATTCATCCCATTTTGCATCATGATTCTTTCAATCATGGCTGTCAAGTTATTTTCCAAACCAACATTCTGGTATTGGATCTGCTGAACTACTTCGTCAGTGTTTTGGTTTCTATTAACCATCCTTATTTCCGGGGCTATGACTCTAGGCTCTTCGACCCCGGGTTGTTCCATTCGTACCCTAAGGTTTTCTTCGACAGGATGCTGGACTTGGTTAATAGTGGTTTCTTCCTCTAGAAGTATACCTTGGTTTCCCCTTATCCGTGCCCTTTGGGACTGTCGAATAGGTTGAGGTACCCCAAAAAAGTCAGCCAGACGCGAAATTTGCGCTGTCATTTGCTGATTCGACTTGGTGGTATTCTGTATTAGAGGATTTAGCACTGTGCTTAAAGTTTGCGCCAACATTTGAACCATGTCGTGGTTGCTTTCGTCCATTTGCTGCCTCAAGACTGCTGTCGAGGCATTCGTAAGGCCATGTATTACTTGGGATGTTCCTCCTAAGAGTTGGGTCCTACCCCTGTTCGCCATACCAACCCCAGAGCCTTGGAGTGGCGAAGAGGTGCTCACTAAAGGGTCTGAAAAAATGGACGTAGCATTCGCCAGGCTAGCCAATTCAGAAGTTGGCATGCCATAGAGTGGTTCTCGATTTAAACCGACTGTCGAAAAATCTGGGGGAACATATGGCCTAGTTCCTTGGTTTCCCCTTGGTGGGGGAGTTCCCAAAGGCATTCTGGGGCCTGTAAATGGAGGTAATGGCCCCGTTTGTGTAACCGTTACTGCTGGCGTTGAACCAGCGGTTACCACTTCACTTACGGTTGGGATAACCGTTGCTCCCATGTTTGTCTGTGGGATTTCTCCATTGTTTGGCGGATTCGCCATGTCTTCAATTCTTCTCCTAGTATTGGTTTCCTTGGTGTATATTCTACCACTTCTCAATAACATGCAATACTTTCGAAAAAGGAGGATATTTTATATAAAATGGTTAATCGTAAAAATCAACACAAGGTCCCACCGGGTGTGCCAATTTGTTTACCGTGAAAATTGGTAAACAACCCTTGATCTTCCAAAAGGTTACTTATTTGGTGACTAGCAGGATCGATCAGATTGATCCTAAGACATGGTTGATTTTCTGGAGTTTGACTAATCCTAATGGTGATTAATGTCAGTAAAGTAAAGACACTTTAAGTAAATTGCATGAAGAAAAGCTTGATAGAATAAATAAAAGCGTTAAGTAAAAGGCTTCGACGTAGATAAGTAAATGAAAAGCGATAAATTGCTTGAATATAAAAGACTTGATTAATTTAAATGGTGTTTCACACATACATTCTCAATGATTCTTTCTCTCACGCTGGGTACTTGAATCTGAATGAGTGACTTGTATAAAATGATGAACACGCGAAAACTACGTGAACACTTAGTATTTATACTAAAACAAATCCTAAGTAACCGCTGGGCAGTTACACTGCTTCGAGATGATGCCACATGGCACGCTCACATCCTTCGACGCTTCTGTTCTCGGCACGTTGCACTTGATAACTGCTGGGAACCGTTTTCCCTCCAACCATTCAAATCTCAAACCGTTCGACCTTGGGCATCATGTACCTTTGTCGAGAGGTTCCTTTGACGTCGAAGACAACAAGATTCCAACTTAAAGGAATTTCTCTAACTATCTTGTCATTCTTTGATGAGCCTTCGACATGATCAGCTGGTCGAAGCCTTCTTATGTAGGAAACTCTTTTGACTCATAATTAATGGTCTATATGATAATAAATATGGGTGTCGAATTTAGGAGCTAACACTATCAAACCAGGACACAAAAAGATATGGGTACCTAAGGAAAAAATTATATATGTAGCAGATATCTTTAGCAGCAAGGCTATAACACCAGTCATGGTACTTGGACTCTGAATGCTCTCGACACATGACGGGAAGAAAGAATATGTTCCAAAGCCTGGAACATAAACCTGGAGGCTACGTGGGCTTTGGAGGCAACCATAGAAGGAAGATCATTGGCTCTGGAACAGTAGGTAATGGTAATATTCCTTCTATAAATAATGTGTTTTTAGTTGATGGATTAATGCATAACCTGATATCCATAAGTCAATTAAGTGATAACGGTTATGATATAATCTTTAATCAAAATTCATGCAAAGATGTTAGTCAGAAAGATGGAACTATCCTTTTTAATGGGAAGAGGAAAACAACATTTATAAGATAAAAATTTCTGAACTAAAGAGTCAGAATGTAAAATGTCTTCTCTCTGTTAACAATGATCAATGGGTCTGGCACAGAAGATTCGAGCATGTTAGTATGAGAAGAATATCTCAGACTAACAAACTCAATCTGGTCAGAGGACTTCCTAATCTAAAGTTTAGCTCAGATGCTCTGTGTGAAGCATGTCAGAAAGGAAAATTTGCAAAACCTGCTTTTAAATCAAAAAATGTTGTTTCCACCTCGAAGCCATTAGAACTTCTGCATATAAACTTATTTGGACCAGTAAAAAATGCGTCTGTTACTGGCAAGAAGTATGGGTTAGTGATCATATATGATTATAGCAGATGGACATGGGTAAAGTTCTTAAGACACAAGGACGAGTCACACTATGTGTTCGTTGCATTCTGTAACCAAGTTCAGAATGAAAAGGATCTTAGAATTGTCAAAGTGAGAAATGATCATGGTGGAGAATTTGAAAATAAAAATTTTGAAACATTTTTTAATGAAAAAGGCATCTTGCATGAGTTCTCTTGTCCTAGAACTCCCCAACAAAATGGAGTTGTAGAACGAAAGAACATAACATTGCAAGAAATGGCCAGAACCATGATCAACGGGACTAACATTGATAAGATCTTTTAGGCAGAAGCAATTAACACTGCGTGTTACATTCAGAATAGAATCTCTATAAGATCTATTCTTGAAAAGACTCCATATGAATTGTGGAAGAACAAAAAGCCCAACATTTCTTACTTCCATCCTTTTGGATGCACCTATTTTATTCTGAATACTAAGGATTATCTGAACAAGTTTGACTCTAAATCACAAAAGTGTATTATGTTAGGATACTCTGAACGCTCAAGAGGGTATAGAGTATACAATACAGAAACACAAATTGTTGAAGAGTCAATCAGTGTTAAGTTTGATGATAAGCTTGACCCTCAAAAGTCAAAGCAGAATGCATCTTTTGCAGATATAGACGTTGAATTCACATGTACTGAAGACAACCCATCAGAAGTTCCTAAAAGAGACGCTCCAACAACTTCAGAAAGAAATACTACAAGTGATCATGTACCTTCTATTGATCAACTCTAGAAAAGGTTATCCAGAAGCAGTATAACTTACCCAGAAGATAAGATCCTGGGAAAGAAGGATGATCCAATCAGAACAAGATCAACATTTAGAAACTTTGAAGAATCCCTCATGGGACTGGTATCTATGATTGTACCAACAACAATTGATGAAGCTCTTCTGGATAATGACTGGATTCTGGCAATGCAGGAGGAATTAAATCGTTTCACCAGAAATGACGTATGGGATCTGGTTCCAAAACCAATAGGATTCAACATCATTAGAACAAAGTCGGTGTTCAGAAACAAACTGAATGAGAAAGGAGAAGTCATCAGAAACAAAGCACGACTGGTGGCAGAAGGTTATAGTCAGCAAGAGGGGATAGACTATACATAAACCTTTTCTCCAGTCACCAGGTTTGAATCTATCAGACTCTTAATCTCATTTGTTGTAAACAATGCCATCACTCTGTATCAGATGGATGTCAAAAGTGAATTCCTAAATGGCTACATAGATGAAGAGGTATACATGCACCAATCCCCTGGGTTTGAAATTTCCAAACACCCAGAATATGTTTTCAAATTAAAGAAGTCACTCTATGGTCTGAAACAAGCTCCCAGAGCTTGGTATGAAAGAATAAGTAAATTCTTTTTAGAAAAGGAATTCACTAGAGGGAAAGTGGACACAACCTTGTTCTGTAAGACATTTAAGAATGAAATTTTAGTTTGTCAGATTTATGTAGGTGATAACATTTTTGGATCCACTAAACCTTTCTTTGGGAAGAGAATTTTCTAAGTGCATGCAGGCAGAATTTGAAATGAGCCTAATGGGGGAACTCAAATTCTTTCTGGGCATTCAGATAAACCAAACTCTAGAAGTAACTTACATTCATCAGAGAAAATATGTCATAGAACTTCTGAAGAAATTTGACCTCTCAGACTGTAAGCCCTCAAGGACTCCGATGCATCCCACGTGCATTCTGGAAAAGGAAGAGGTAAGTAAAATGGTAGAACAGAAAATCTACAGAGGTATGATTGGATCTCTCCTTTATCTAACGGCTTTAAGGCTTGATATTTTATTCAGTGTTTGCTTATGTGCTAGATTCCAATCAGATCCTAGAGAATCTCACTTAACAACAGTTAAGCGAATTTTCAAGTATCTGAAAGGTACTACAAATCTGGGTTTGTTTTATAGAAAATCCAATGAATACAGCTTAGTAGGATACTGTGATGCTGACTTTGCGGGAGACAGAGTAGAGCATAAAAGCACTTCTGGAAGTTTCCAGTTTCTAGGAGACAATCTGATCTCATGGACCAGCAAGAGATAGTCCATAATAGCATTGTCAACAGCAGAAGTTGAATACATAACAGCTGCTGGATGCAGCACTCAAATGCTCTGGATGAAAAGTCAACTTGAAGACTTCAACATATTTAAGAGTAACATTCCAATATTCTGTGATAACACTTCCACTACAAGAAAATTGGCAGATTGCGACAGGTATTTTTGTAGATTACGACGGTTAAAACCGTCGCAATTTGATTTCCACGACGGTTGCTTTACCGTCGCAGAAGTGTGTGTCCCCAACCTATTTCGCGACGGTTACAAAAACTGTCGTTCAAGTTTACGACGGGTTGATACCGTCGTGACTATCTTTTGAGTTTCTTTTAATTATTGATGGCGACGGTTCGATACTGTCGTGAATATCTTTTGAAATTGATTAAATTGTTTATGGCGACGGTTCGGTACTGTCGCCATGACTTTTGTTTATGTCTTGATTTTTTTTTATTTTTCTATTATATATATTTTTTATTTAAATTATTATCTATGTAAAAAATTTTAAATATAGTTTTTTTTTGTGTTCTTTTTTTCTTTAAATTATTTCTTCTTTAATATATTTATTTATAGTATTATTTTTTGTTTTATTTTCTATCACTTTGTAATATAGTAAAAATAATTTCAATAAAAAATATTTAACATCAAATAAGCATTATAATATCCAAAAAAATGTGTGTTCCATAATCATGTAAAATGCGAGTTCCATAATCATGTCAAGTAGTACAAAAAACCCAAAATATATCAATTCCCAATCTTATAATAATAAGTATCATTATGCCAAAAATACATGAGAAAGTTCACAATCTAATTATCTCGATCATAGCAAAGTCTAATTTGTCCCCCCTGAAGTTCCATTATCTCCAATACGGTAGCTAGACTCAAATGAATGTTTACCATCAGCGGGCTCCTATCACTGTGAGTACATTGAGAGTCATCGTTTACTGCAATACCCATCGCTTTCATCTCTTCCACTAATGTATTAAAAACACTAGCCACCTTCAGACTCTTGGCAACTCTCTCGAACATTTGATCCCTGTGCAAAGAATACTATTCACCTTTAGAAAAAAATAACAATTCTTTGGAACATAATAATGATTCTCATCTCATTTTAAAATATATTATACTAGGTGTTCATAAAGAATGTTAGAAATACAAACCTAGTAGCAGCCATAACTATGTTCTTTAGCTTCTTTTTTGGCTCAGAAATGTCCGAGCTCAAAACCTGCAAAGCCAAAAAAATCAGTTTTAGAGAGTGTATTGCTGCTAACACCTCTGATATTTTGTTAATAACTAGATAACCCTGATACCTGACTTATCAATATGTCACAATGGTTCCAATGAAATCCAAAGTAACTAAGAATGCATCTCTCAAACTCTTCCACCAACTTGACATAAAGTGAATCAGCATCTGGTTCATTCTCAAAATAGGCATATATATCATCTTCAAACCCTTCATATTTGCTTATGTATTCAGAAGACAATCTACATATATCAGGACCGATTCTCCTATCCTTGAACCCCATTTGCCTAGCTGTAACAAATCAAAGAAAATGACATATAGATTCATTCCAATTTCCAAATGATAAAATAATAACGGATCCATCAATGTATGTAATTGAATAGAATACATATTTTTTTGTATACCTACGTAATGAGAGAATCTTTCAAGCTTTGGGGGGTGACCTGCACGCGATAATCTTAAACGCGGAATGATCTTTTGATCTCGAATCTTTTTGAGATGATAATGCAATGCTATGAAAAATATCAACCCAATAGATGAGATTACCAAGATCTGTGTAAAGCTGGGTTTAGCATCATAATCTGAATCAACATTGGATTGTGTGATGTTAATACAATGTCGAATATTTGTAATGAAGGAGTTTTCCAAACTGGCATAGCTATAATAAAAATTCACCCTTATCGTATTTCCACTTCAGGATTAAGAGGAGGAGTTTAGATATAGAAATTTGTTCATGCTCAAGTTCTGATTGAACAAGGATTGTAAATAATGATGCCATAATCGTTGACAGACCAGGCTCCCATTGCAAACCGAGATCTTTCTGAACAGAACACAATCGCCTTGAGAGTTCAATTATGGGCTCATAACCACCAGAGTGCCACTGAAGACACGTCAACAGAGACAGAACTGTTCCCAGGAATTCAACAGCATGTAGTTGAACCTCGGCAATCAGCTATTAACAAGGATCAAGATCAATACAAGAGAAAGGCATAAATTACATTAATAATAATCAAGGAAACTAAATTATGACAACAGTGAATACAAATGTGAACATTAAATTACAAGGACGATACATACCAATTTCTCTCCGGCCAGAGACTTAAGTACCACTATATACGCCTCCACCATATGTTCTACAACAAATACTAATTTCCTATAGTCCTGAGGAGTCCCAAAAAGAATACAGCTATAAGATAATTATATCATTTCACCTACTACAGTAACAAAATGTAATGACCAGAAAAATGTGTAATTTAACCAATATTTCTGATGCTCCTTCTCAATATTAATAAACTTACTTCAGAGGTCTCATGTGGAAGATACTTAAGGCACTCCGTTAGCAGCATAAGAACAGGCATGGACTCACTCGGACACGAGCAACAGAATGATGCCATAGACGATACCAATTGCAATCCAAATGAAGAAGAGGGTGACTCAGAACCTAACAATCTTATGATCGAAAAATCCAGCAAGGGCTTTAAAAACTCACAAACTTGTACCATACCCAGATGCTTATTCTGTAACATAAACAGCAACACTTGCTGCAGGAGTTCAGACTGAACTTCCACCCGACAGGACAACATCTATCAAACATCAAGACACAACAGTTAAATTAATAGTTCAATAACCATACTCAGAAAAAAAAAACTTGCTTCTGAAACTAAATTTACTTTTCCAAACGGACTCAAATAATTCACCAAACATATCACAAAAACTCAATTTCTGTGGTCAGAGTATGGAAAATCAAACATGCTCTCAGTTTGCTTGCACACCAAGTTTCAATTGTTCAATAAGTCATTTCTTGGTATGCTTTCATGTAAATTAAAAACACCTTCACAAACTTTCACTCATACATTATATAGCACCGACACTTCAGATGAAAGGCGTGTCTGGCATTTCATGAATATCATTTGGAATACTTCTATTTTCAGTGTTTCATTTCACATTACATTCTGTTATGATGCAGTAGCATCTATGTATAGGCACAACTAACCATAACTAACTCTCAAATATCATAAACAAAAAATCTGTCATGATTTTTCAGGTCATAGAAACATTCCAAATTAGGCAACAATGTTATTTTCAATAACGATTGAATCATTAATACAGTGAGTACAGAATCAAAATCCTGTCAGATTGCAATGTCATTGATGAAAAACTTCCAGAAAATTATTACTCACCTTGAACCATGTTGGATCTGTGCAGCTTTATTCTTTGAAATGAAGATGGTCATTTTCTCATGCTTGGCAAGGCCATCAAAATCACTAGGCATTCAGGTTGCATAACTAACAAAAAGTAGACATGATTCACATAGTAGATCCTAAAGCCTAAACAATAGATACTAAACAAAAAATATCTGAACATACATCGGAAATATGTGCATAACGAAGTTCAAGCCATATAGGATCATGATCTTCCAACAGAACCTCTTTTCTCTCAGGTTGACCACCATTCTTGCCAGGAATCTAGAGAAAAAGTAGATTTGTGTTAATATAGTGGGCACAATTTTAGATGGAAAAAAGAGAAATTGTGGAATACCTCGTGAACATATTTATTTCCCTCCATATTCAACAAATCATGGCACATTGCATCATAAGTCCACTCGTGTATCAAAGGAGCAATCTATAACATCCATAATAGAACCCCCATTGTAAGCAATATGATACAGATTATTGAAATAATCTACAAGCCCATGAGCAAGAAAATAGAGATAAAAACCTGATCGATAGTTTTATCAATGATAAGCAGCTCGCATGTCTCAGTCTGAGGAAAATTAGGTATACTTTTTTTATATTTCATAAGAGAGTCCCAGACACCAGCAGCAAGCTTTGTAGGAATAAGATCATGAAGAGTAGTCATTGTGTTCGCATCTAGTGACCGGGCAGCATGAAATCAAACAAAAGGAAATTCCTAGAGAAAATTACATGATTTAGAACATTGACATACTATGGGAAACTATTAAAATTTTCAAATTCCTACGGCAAAGAGTCAAAGAGCATTGACTACATACTCTTAATGAAGCAAAAACAGAAGCAACTCGAGTAGCCATCACATTCAAACATGCAACAGCTTTTTTATTGTTCTCCTCGTCCCCATATAGCTCCTCTAAAGCTCTCTCATTGTTTGTAACGAAACCCTGCATTAACAGGACAAAATGACAACACAAAATAACGAGATAATCACAAGAATGAGAAAATACACTAAAAAACTTCCTACTGAGCACATTTGAAGGTTAATAAATTTTCTTAAATGAAATAATCTCAACAAGCCGATTTCATGAATTTTGAGCTTAAAAAGTATAGCTACACTATACCTTTTTAGAGAGACGCTATTAGAACAAAATACAAGAATGATTAAAATATCCAATTTGCACAAATCATTGGACGTTCGATCCATTTCCATGATTGTTCCATTTTTACTGCGTGAAAATTACTCCATTATAAATCCTCGACTAGTCCCTAATTTTGCAGATTCAGTCAAAGGCATAATTGTTTGTAATATTTATTCAAAGTATACTGGAATTTGAATCTGAAGAACAAACTTTGTATCTGTTTTGCAGACGTGTTTTTTCAACAGCTAATAGATTCTAATAAGTTACTATAACTGAAATAGTTGACCTGAGCTAATGGCTATGTACATTAATATTGTATATGTGGAAGTGGACAAATACTAGGTGCATGTCTACACTTAATAAGTTTTGAAAATTTCTAATACTGCTTATATAACTATGAAAGGGAAGAGAGTAATCTCATTCATATGAGCAAAGATGTAAAGAGTGGAAGGCAAGATAAATGAAGTACAACCACATACCACATACCTGACTGTCGATGGCAAAAAATTCTAAATTCATCTGCCATGCACAGTGAAAGAAAAAAAAATCACAATAAGCAACATATGAAATTGTTTTCGACAATATTCAATTTAACATAGAGTTCATAAACATTTTAAAAACAAAAACAAAACTTCACCTCTCTTAATGCACCAATGCGAGGTAAAACCAGTGTATCTTTCTTAATCTCCAACACCAATTCTCTGGCAATAGGTGAACTAAAGAAAACAAATGCTCTACAAAAACACAGAATATAACAGGCTTGAAAACCAATAAGTAGAAGTGAAGGTGAAATCGCAAAAAAAAAGGTACGAAAGAACACATACTTCCTGTATAAAGGTTTTCTTCCAGACATATTTGACAAAAACATTATTACACTGCCAACACAGAGGGAGAATCAATAAGAAACAATTCTATAAAACCAGGTGGAATAGGTTAACTAAAACCATTTTCAAAGCAGCTAATTGAAACTATCATAGACACAAGTTTATAATATTCCAAATATGCATTATTATAAGAGAGATAGTGCACTTTTACCATCTCTTATTCTCTTTCCCAGTGCCGATTTCAAATCTACACCACAAAATTCATAAAATTTACATGCATTTCAAAAAAATATAAACAATTTCTGATACTAAAATACACGAAAATACCGTCTTCTTCGAGGTCACTGCCGGAATCGTTGGGGTCATCGGAGACAGAAGGAGGAGCTCGAAGAGAATCGGTGAGGGAGTTATTGTCATTGACGACGCCGAAGGAATTGTAGTTTTGTGTGATGCTGCCTTTTTCATCCCATTTAGGGTCTTCTACAAGGGATTGTAACAGTTTGGGAGGAATGGTGAAAGAGGGTTTCAAAACTTTAGGGTTCTTCTTTAGAGAATTCTTGTATTTTCTTCGTGAGTAGAAAAAGTGAAAGGAGGAGTAGAAAGTGAATTGATGTTTTATGTATTTTAAGAGCTTTTTAACTTTTTTACGGCGACGGGTGTTTTACCGTCGTGACCATGAGAATTTTTAAAGGTTTTGGGTGCGACGGTTGTTTTACCGTCGTGAAATGAATTTTAGGACGGATAATTTTACCGTCGTGAAAGGTTTAAGGGTGCGACGGGTGCTTTACCGTCGTGATATGCCTTTTAGGACGGTTAATTTTACCGTCGTGACTAGTTGTTGGTGAAAAATCAATGTTAAAAGTGTTAAATGGGGGCCGACGGTTGTTTTACCGTCGTAATAATAATATTATGATGGTTAATTATACCATCGCAAAATAAATATTAGGGACGGTTGGTGTCAACTGTCGTAAACACTGTCTCTATATGTCAATTACGACAGTTATCACATAACTGTCGCAATTTTTGTGTCGTTAAACACTAATTTTCTTGTAGTGTTCTGCCATATGTCTCTCTAGAAATCCTATTTTGCATTCTAGGGCTAAGCATATAGAAATAAAACATCACTTTATTAGGGACTATATTCAGAAAGGAATTCTTACTTTAAAATTTACTGAAACAGACCGTCAATGGGCTGATGTATTTACAAAACCCCTTTCTGAAGATAGATTCAATTTCATTCTGAAACATCTCATCATGAAATTATGTCCAGAATAAAATGTTTTATTTGCATATCCTAACCCTCAGAACTTTATTATTTTCTGTGAACATCTGATCAACGTGTCTTCAGAAGTTAGAAGTAAAGTTGCCTTAGAATATATCTATGAAGATATGAATGTTTCATTTCAAGGATAGAGGCATGCAGTTCACATCATCAAACATTTGTCATCCTCTCACAAGCTACCTTCTGAAGGGTCCAAGGCTCTGATTAGATGCATTGAGACACTTGTCAGTGGTAACTGTTCAATATCTCTCTAAATCCCCTAATTTCAGGTTTCATTAATGCATATAATTATTACTTATTTTCTTTCTTACTATTTACGTTTTCTAAAAACCTATATAAACTCAATTACTATTTGATTCATTCAAGTTTTACCCTCTTCCATATTCTCTCTTGTTCTAGTTTCTTTATCAAAAACCCTTTCCATTAATTTTCTTCAAAGAATGTGTGTGAACAATGGCATCGTCATCAATCTCGAGAATCTCAGGTCTCCTGAATCTTCATCAACAGAATAATATGAAGAGCCCATTAGAATGTTACTCACTCTGGTTCACAACCTTGAAGTTCTCTGTGAGCTGATCGTTGTTTTTTTAAATAGAAAGGAAGGAATGGATTACTTCTTTGAAGCAAGCAAATTAAGAGATTTCTAATCTTGCTGCTACTGATTCTCTGTAGGAAAGATTCAGAAAATGGCTCAACTCTGAAACCTAGAAGCTGGAAGAGTTGGGGTATGAAAGGGCTCAGCATAACTTCAATGATCATCTGAAAGCCTTCCAAGATCAAGTTTTGAGCCAATGGTACAAGAAATAAATTCTCCCGCTGGATAATGCTCCCTGGAAAGAGCACCATCCTTCAGAAGTCATTGAACCAGATTCTGATAGTCACCCTCTGACTACTGCTCCAGAAACATGATTACAACAAAAGAAGTGGTTTAATCAGAAGAAGCTGCAGAATATTCTGAACGACATGGAACCCCTGGAGATACACCAGCTTTGTCTCTAGTCATCCAAACTCTGGAAGAGTTGAAGAAGGAGAATGCCTTAATCCATGACAGGAAACAAGAGGATACAAACAAAGAGATCTAGGATATTTTGGATAAACAAGAAGATACAACAAAAGAAATCAAAGACATTCCGGGAAAGCGGGAAGAATCAAGCACTCAGATTAAAAGCTTGTTGGAAGCGTTATTCACACGTCTTCCCCCTCCTTCTTAGATTTTCTTTAAACTGTTTATCTGTAATTTTTTATCTTATCCTCCTTGTTTTCTGAAAGTTGTCATTACATTCCGTTTTCAATATAATTCATCTTTTTGACTCTGATTATATTGCTTTTTGATACCTGACAAAAAGAGGGAGAAAGTAATATATTTTCAATAACAATATACCGGGACAAAGTCTCAAACATTCTGAATATCTTAACCTCTATATTTTCTGAAAAGCTTGAACAGGAACACATTCTGATAAGGACAAAAGGAGATGCATCAAAAGCTCTGACGAGAAGTAACTTCAGGGAAGTAATCAACTCAAGGGGAGTCTCTCTTAAGATTTTTGTTCTATATTTCTCATTGAAAATCCTAGTTTTAGTCATCATCAAAAAGGGGGAGATTGTTAGATCATAGTTTGATTCTACATCCCTTAATTAGAATTTTGATGATAACAAACATAAAGAACAAATATGCACTCTAAATTTATGTTATTGTGTATGCAGAAGTTCCGACCAAAACAGCATCAGAAATTAAGCTACATAAGCTTTCAAGCTGAGGTAATCAAAATATGCGCTGAAGAATGTTGATCAAAATGTGCGTTGAAGTGAATAATAATCTGATTCTGAACAGAAGTTTAATATACCATCAGATTATCAAATCTCTGTGTCATCAATGTTCTGAAGCAATTGCAGCATGCAAGATTCTAAGTTCTGAAGTGTTACTATTCAATCAAGACAACATCATATGCAACAGCTTCATTCAGACAAGAATCTTCTCAATATGGAAACAACATTGAATGTCCATTATCACGCTTTATGTTGGACAAGATTTCCATGCCTATATAAATCAGCTTAGAGGACAAATCGTTTACGATTTTGAGACTACTTCAACATACCTCTAAAATGCTGTAATCTTGCATATTCATATATACACTCAAAATTGTGTAAATTATCACAGTGGTGATACAGTTTTTGTAAGGAAAAACAACAATACACAGTATAGTCTTTTATCTTGATTAAGCTAGTTTTCCTTGAGATTAATCGGGTTTTGGTTGTACTCAAGAAGACTTTGGCAGTTGTCAAAGTAGTGTTGTAATCAGTTTTTGATTAATGAATTAAGTCCTCATTGGAGAGAGGCGAAATCCCCTTGGCGGGTGGACTGGAGTAGTTTGAGATCAAACGAACCAAGATAAAAATATCGTGTCTGTTGTACCCCAAAATTTTCCCTCTCATTTTACTCAATACATGTCCATTGAGATCTTCAATTAGCTCAAAGTTGCCCAAGAGTGGACTAGAGAAACTCTCTCCTAAGGCAGTATACCCCAAATTAGGGTTTCTATTTTCATCAAGATGGGTGGACCACAAAGGTCTCATATGCTCTCCATGGTCTTAATATGTTCTCAAGACCCTACATGTCAAGTTTCATGCCTTGCATAAGAAGTTTGCTCAGTCAATTGCTCAGATGCTTGAGAAATCGACTGTATTAGGTCAAAAGACAACTGTGGCCCACATATAGTCAAACTTCAAGATTTTTGGTCAACATCATCATTTTAAAGTGTTATCCATCATTTGATCAAGGGATGATCATGATTCCTCAAGGATTGCTCACAATTCATCAAAACCCAAAAGTTGCTAAATTAGGGTTTCTCAGTAAAAGTCAACCCAAATTTATAAAAAAAATTCCATCCAAGGCTCATTTTTAATAGGATGTCATTCCCTAAAATTCATCTTCATCCATCAAGTTCAAAATATGCACCCACAAAGAGATATGAATTTCTACATTATAGGTCCTTTTGGAAAGTCAACAAAAACATCTTTTGGGTCAAAGCTTCATACATGAACATGGAAGACTCAATTGAGATGAGAACAAAAGGGTTGCTTAGGGGACATCCTAAGCTTTCTATAAAATCAAAGAACACCCTCCTAGGGTTAAAAATGAGGGATATATGCCTTATCAAAGATGACCTTTCTTGAAAAATTACCAAAAGTCAAATGTGCTCAAAATTGTATTTTTTGCTAAATCGGCCCAACATTTTAAGCTTGAACCTCACTTGTAGAATGGTCCACGACACAAATATCCAACCTCGTGTTATTTGATTCACTTTTCAACTTATTTTGATTTTTTGTTAATTAAAATTTCAATTAAATCAAATAATTGATGAATAATGAAAAAGATATTATGTGATCTGATTTTTGGACAGGATTTCAATCAAATAATGCAAGCATATCATGATCAATTCGAATCAAGGTTGATTGGTACAAGAAAGGCATAATTTGGCTCAATATAACAAGTTTACATATGCCATGAAAATCAAATCAAATCATCAAAACTTTCAAAGATGTGATATGTTTTTACAACCCTAATTCACTCTATGATATATATTGAACATATTCAAGGCAAGAATAAGGGGAGAGAGTCGTGAAAAGAGGCAGAACAAAGATGCAAAATTTCAAAGAAACGTGTGAGACCTATCTTCTTCCACAGGCCAATTCAAAGCGTTCTGAAGGTCAAAAGATATTCCTGGACGTTCATTGGGGCGATAGCATGCAATATCAAGGCCTGAAGCATCAAGAAATGAGTGCTAGCAACATCATGGTTTGCAGTAAGAACTCAAATTCGATTTCTATGATTTACGCATTATAAATGTATTTTACCCATATATTTGTGTTCATCATCATGTTTGCAATGTTTCTGGATAGTTTGATTTAAGTTACTGTGCAGGAACAAGCTTTTTCCATTGCTAGGGTTTCATGCTCCAATTTGGGATTTTGTGATTTAAGCAAAATTAGGCCTAATGATGGATACCATGGTGGTCAGGGCTTCACACCCAGTTGATCCATGGTCTCCATTAGAATTTATATTGCGTGTATGTGATTTTTGAATATAACAGGGTTATACCTACAAACAAATGTTTGTAGGTAAAAGTTACAAGCCTAAGGCAGCGGAGAAATGGAAGAAGACAATGCGTGTCAGCCAACCATCCGTCCGTTTGAATTTCGCGCGTTTGGAATCATCTTCTTTTTTTCCTTATATTATGTTTTGTTTTTATTATGTTAACAAGTTAACAACGCAGCTCAGTTGGTAATGTATCGTTGGTAGGGAGTAAAAGGACCAGGGTTCAATCCCAGGTCCCAACAAAATGCATTTTCTTGTTTTACCTTTGTAGATCCAATACAATACTCCCTCACACGCCTTCCATACACCCTCAACGCCTGTCCACTGGATGCCTAGATAGCCAGATCTAACGTCTCTCCCCTGAAGGTCCATGGTGCTCCTCAAGTCAACACTTGAACCTAATCCAATATGGTTGACCGGGCTTGATGCTTATTGGGCCAAAATTCAGATTTTTACACCCCCCTTCAGCTAACTACAAAGGCCCATTTGGTTATTTCTTTCATTATTTTCTTTAATTTCTATTTCTTAATTCCTTTTCCTTTTTTTTAATTAATACAAAAAACTCATTTTCATTAAATTAACAAATCAAAAATCACAAAAAGATTTTTTTTCTTAATAAATATTTTTTAAATTAATTAGTTTAATTAATTTAGGGCAACTTTAATTTCTTTCATAATTTAAAAACAAATAGAATTAGGGTTTGAGATTGTGCATAATTTAATTGATTTTCTTTAAAAAATAAATCAAAAATCATTTTTCTCATAAATATGTATTCCTTTAATTAATTAGGTTAATTAGAAAATTAGGTTAATTTAATTTCTTTCATAATTTTAAAAACAATTAGAAATTAGGTTTAATTAATTTGTAATTTAATTGTTTTTTCAAATAAAAATATACAAAAATTTCTTTCTCTCAATTAGGGTTTTAGGTTAACTGTTCAACCGTCCTCGTACTTAATTTACCGCGCACTTGTTAATTATTTGTCCATTATTTTGTAAATGTTCAAGGTTTGTAATAGTTAACTTAGGGTTTTTATTTTCTGTTTAAATCCCCGATTTTTGGTTATGTAATTAATCCGCCTCCCCGAAGCCTTGTAATAGCTAGGTTTTATTTCCTCGCAGTTTTAATTTCCACAATCTTTAACTCTATGGATGTATGGCTAATAGGGTTGTATGGCAAGAATGTCTGGAAAATTAAAATGGTAGATCACCTAATGTGCAAAGATTAAATAACTGAAACAAATCATATGCACATATTCACTCCTAGGGTTTACCTCACTTTGGTTGCCTTCGGTAAATAATCATTAAGCATAGGAGATTTTAGTGGTCGCACTCCAGTCTAAAGAGATCAAATTGTCCCATTCGAATATTGCCTCGAAAATGTTGCCTTCGAAATGTTGCCTCTGAAAGATCTTAAGACTCTAGGGTTACTACTAAAGTTTTCTAACTATTGCTTTGGTGATTGTAATTGTCCCTTTCGAATGTCCCTTACAAACTCCAACGATGATGCTACCTACTCCTCAATAGTAGGATAGCACCGTCTAAAGGAAATGAGAACAAAAACAATCTTTTTTCGAGTAGGTAGAATCTTAAGTACTTGCTCAATAAAAATTGTTTCACACGAACACCTTTTCAAGAAAAATTTTCAAAACAAACTTCGTCACATCCTTGAGGACTGATACAAGGGTTATCACAAAGTAAAAACATTTTCAAGACAAACACATACAAGAAATTTGAAAAATGAGCAAGTAACTCAGAGCCCGCAGATAACTACGGATAGAAAGGGTGCTAACACCTTCCCTTTCTATAATCTAACCCCTGTACTCAGAATATCTCGAAAAAAGGTTTTTTCTTATCTTTTTCCTTTTCCATGATTGGATGCAACATTATGCGAACAAAAAACGCAAAATGCAAACCAGTAAAAACAGTCGGTTCTGCCACCGTATCACAGAACTAGCGACTCTTCCGGGGAATATAAAATAAAGTGGGGTTTGCTTAGGATCTAGGTCATTAAAATTGCTTCTCTTGATTGTCTTGATTGCTTTATTTTTTGAGGGCTTGTTTGGGGGTTACTATTGATCCTACACCCGGATCTGGGGGCACTCATTAGGTAAACAACAATAGATCATGGAGACAGTACAACGTAGACCGATATGGTTTAAGTGATGGCTATGTTGGTGTGGCACTTTGATTGGTATCGGTATCCTTCATGGGGAAACGAGGAGAATACGGGGCCGCCGCGTGGTGTCGTGAAGCACCAACGGACCTTAGAACCTTAGTTGAACAACTTGGCCTTTAGAAAGTAGTGAGATAGCCGACCTCAGTGTAGAGCTGAGAACTGGTTGATACTCGATACTATACTCATTGAGATCATACTTTTGGGATATTTTGGCCGCAAGAAAAGATTGAGAGCTGAAACAATGCCCGATAAAGGATGGTCAGTGATATTGAGAACCTCTAGAACCTGGTTACTTTTTAGGAAAGGTTTGAACCAACTAAACTTCAAGAGGGTACTACCTTTGACCTCATGCAAGCCTTAAACCTAAGGACTTTGTGTGATTTGACTGTGCTTGCTATAACTATGTTTGTTATACCTGTGATTTCTCATGACATCATGCATCATAACATGGCCTCCATTCTTATTGCACTAACCATTTCAAAGACCAAGGGAATTTATCTTTGTTCTGTTTTGCAGATCATGGCTTCCATTCGTAGAAATACCATTCAAATAAGTTTTTGAAGATACCTTCCAAACTCAAAGAGCTAGCATTAATGGTTTCTGAAACTTCCGCATTAACTAAGAGATGTGGTCAACTTCTCAACCTGGTTACTTCAAACTTTGATGAAAATATGATGAGTTTACTTTTTCAGTTCTTCGATCCCAAGCACCACTACTTCACCTTTCTAGATTATCAGTTGGTTCCTACCTTGGAAGAATTCTCTCAGCTATTGGATATACCCATTCTTGAGCAGTTACCCTTTACAAGTATAGGAGAAGTTCTTAAGCCAGAAGTCATTGCCTCAGCTTTGCACCTGAAACGGGCCGACATGGTATCCAATTGGGAAACAAGAAGCGGAGTCAAGGGTTTTCTAGCTAAGTTTCTCATAGTCAAGGCCCAGCTGTTTTCGGAGGATATGGATTTTCAGGCTTTTGAGGAGGTCTTGGCTCTTCTTATCTATGGTTTAGTTCTCTTCCCTAATCCGGACTCATTTGTAGATGTTAATGCTATCAAGATCTTTCTCTCTCGCAATCCTGTGCCTACTTTTCTCGGAGATATTTTGCTCACTCTCCATACTCGTACCATGAGAAGGAGAGGGATTCTTATGTGTTGCACGCCATTGTTGTCGAGGTGGTTTATTTCTCACCTCCCTAAGTCCAACTAAAGAATGAAGAAGGTTTGGGTCGGCCGCAAAGGCTAATGTCACTCGCTCATACGAATATTCTTTGGTGTACTCGATCTATGGAAAACATTGATATTATTGACCGTTACGGAGAGTACCCTAATGTCCCACTACTTGGTATCAGAGGGGGTATAACCTACAATCCTTGTTTAGCTATGTGACAATTTGGTCACGCCCGAAGGGATGGTCCCCATGAATTGCTTATCGAGGGAATTGTATTTAACTATGAGGATGATATTCAAGAGTATCGCCGGAGGTTCATACGAGCTTGGGTCATGGTAAACAGACCGAGCGTCAGGGCTTTGGGGCCAAAGACTTCCATTCCAATGGAACCTTATCTACAATGGGTACGAGTTCGTGCCCAGCAGCTTATGATGCCCTATGTTGCTGTTTTGCCAGTGATTATGGAACCCACTACTTAAGAAGGCATTCCTTGCACGATTCTCTATCTTCATATGCCCATTGATCTTGGGGAATTACACAGGTCTTGGATTTAGTTGATGAAAGAGCGGTGTGATACGGTGGGAGAGAACTGATTGTTTTTTGGAATGTTGGTTTGCGTTTTACGTTTGTTTTTGCAAAATGTCGCGGTAAGCAAGAGTCGCCACTGTCTTTTATTTTATCCAACAAGGAAAGGAGAAAAGCACAGAAAAATTCCTTTTTCGAGATGTTTCTCGGGTCCGGGGGGTAGATTATAGAAAGGGAAGGTGTTAGCACCCTTTCTATCCGTGGTTATCCATAGGCTCTTAGTTACTTGCTCATTGTGTTTTCAAAATTTCCTTTTCTTTATGTTTGTGGGTTTGAAAGAGTCTTTGTTTAAAAGGAGTGTAAGTGCGAAAAGTTTTGTTTTGTTTTAGAATGAGCAAGTACTAAAGAACCATCTACCTACTCGAAAAAGAAATTAATATGTGCAAATGTCCTTTAGACAATGCTATCCCACTATTGAGGAGTAGGTAGCATCATCGTTGGAGTTTTAAGGGTCAATTCGATTAAGGGACGTGTGGTCACTAAAGCAATGTTAGGACGCCTTAGCGGTAACCCTAATATCTTAGATCATTTTTCCGAGGAAACCTATGATCTTTGGACAAGAGGACGACCTCTAAAACTTCCTATACTCAATGACCACGTTCAAAGGCAACCAAGTGAGGTATACCCTAAGAGTGCGCATGTGCGAGTGTGTTATTTCGGCTAATTTTATCTTTGTACATGTCATGGGTGAGCTATGTGGATTTTAAGTTCATACATTGGATGTTGTCATGCATTCCCTATTACCAAACATATAATAGTGTACAGTTGCGGAATTTAAATTGCGGAAATTAAATCTAAAACTATTACAAGGCGTCGGGTATTTACATCGCCAAAAGCAACCCTTTAATTTAAAATGCGGAAAATAAAAGAAAGCGATAAAATAATTAAAGTCCTAATTAAAAGCTATTACATTCCGGAAGCAATTACAATAATATGGAAATATGGATCGCGTGCGAGAAAATTAAATCGGTGCATTTTTAGGGTTTTGACCCTTTTTTGAAAAGAAAACATGTTTTGTTTTTTTGTTTTTGAATTAGAGAGATATTAAATTAGGTCAAAATTAATTAATCAATTAATAAAATTATTTTTGGATTTTTGAGTATTTAAAGAAATAAAATAAAATTGATTAAAAGTTAATAAAAACCTAATTTTCTACATAAATTTTTAATTATTGCAAAATTGTTAATGTTATTTCCTAATTAAAACTAAATCAATTAAATTAATTTATTTACAAAAATAAAATGATGAATTTAATTTTAATAAATAAAAATAATATTTTTTGTGTTTTCTGATTTTATGAGGAAAAATAAATTATTTGGTTAATTAAATAATAATGATAATAATTAAGTAAAACAAATAAATAAAAAGAAATATAAAGAGAAAAGAAATAACCCATTGGGGGGTTTTGGGCCGAGACTGGAGGTGGAAATTGCAATTCAGAGGCCCAAACGTGCAAGCCTTGTTTGACATTCTGGAATTCCATGCACATGTGTTGACCAAGTCTTATGATGGACTTGCAATCTTGGCCATTGGATTTGGCCTGAAGGCCATCTGACAAGTATCTGGACGAGGGCGTATGGTGAGCCACGCTTTGGACATGTACTAGAATACCTGTGAACAAAATGCAACAAATATATGAGGGACCTGGGATTCGAACCCAGGTCCCATTGGACTTTGGTACACCACTCTTGCCAACGCACCCAATTGTTATAACATTAGAAACCAAATATAATATGGACAAAAACAAATAAATGCCAACAAACAAAAAAATAAGGCGCGAGATTTGAATGGGCCAGTTGGGAGAGGACACGTTGTCATCTTCTTCGTCACAACCTGGTTTTCTTACCTGCGGATTTTTATCCACAGCAAGATCTGTGGCTTCATCCTAAAATGAGCCCTAAGCCATAAAAATGCAAACTAAGACCATATTCATGATCATCTTTCCTCCCTGAACACACCCATGTCCATGGTTGGTCCTGATTTTGCCTGAAATTCAAACGCCTAAAAACAAGAAACCCAAACCCTAATTTCGGGTATGGCTTTACAGGCTACAAAAACGAAATCAAATATTGCAGAAAGATTGGAAATTGAATGATAAGCATGATTGTACAAAAATTTTTATCAAAAGATGCAACAATATGGGAATACGATTTCGTGTACAGGGCCACTTTCAGAGAAGCTTACAATGCGTTTTAGGTGACGAGAGGGCTTGGTTTTGATTGCAATTGCTTCAGTGGATGTCAAGCAAGAAGTCTACATTGATTTTTTGTGTTGAAAACGTCTCTAACCAAGATTTCAGTTTCACACTTTTTCAAGCTTTTTCTCAAGTTTGTTCTTATCATTTTTGCAGCCTTCAGGTCCTTATTTCGTATGCTTTATGTTGTATATGTATCAAGCATTTCATTAGGTCAAATATTGGGCTTTGAATCCTTGTGAATTGATGAATTAAGATTTGATATGATCCTCCATGAAAACCTTTCCGAAATTATCTCAAATCCAATATTTTGTTCATAACATGGCTTGATTTGGATTTTATCTTGTCCATGATGACAATTGAAACCTGTAATGATAAAAAAGATACCAAGTGATTAAGATTTGGAATTTATTTCGATTTAAAATGATTTAAAATGAATTAAATCAATAAAAATCAAATCAAATATAAAAATTAATAATTGGACATAAAACTGAAGATAGGACACGTGTGTGGTGTGACAAGATCAAATCAAGTGGAAAAAAGGGGGCCTATTTGACAAAATTTGATGTTTTGGGGATAGTTGACTTTTGGCAATTTTGGAAAAATGCCCAACTTCAACAATGCATAACTTCTTCAATTTTGAACTTTTGGAGGTGTTCTTAGACTTTTTAGAAACCTTGAGATGTACTCTAACCAACCCTTTTGGTGTCATCTAATTTTGATATTCCGTGCTCAAGTTATAAGCTTTGGAAAAAAGGTGTTTTTGTTGACTTTCAAAAATAACCTATAATGTCCAAATTTGTAACTTCTTGTGAGTGCATTTCTTGATCTTGGGGTGTGAGTATGGATTGTAGGAAATTGCATCCTCTTAGAAGTGAGCTTTGGATGGTTCATTTCGCATATAGTATGAGAAAGTTATGCTTGGTCAAAGTTGAGTTGACTTTTCCTACAAAACCCTAATTTAGCAACTTTTAAATCTTGATGAATCTTGAGCAATCCTTGATGAATCATGATCAACCCTTGATCAAATGATGAATTATCCTTGAAAATGAGAATGTTGACAAAAAATCTTGAGGTTTGACTGTTTGTAGGTCATAATTGAACACTAGAGTGCCCAGAAATTTACACTCGCATGAATTGGTATCAACATTGTGATGTCGGGAATGAGCTTAAAGATGTCATTTGGAGATTATTGGTAGGTGTTTTTGTCTTCTTTGATGGGATTGGTATCAGAAAAATCTTTAGGAATCGATTTAACTGGACCAGGGGAGGTTTTGTCTCTTTTGACTGGATTGGCGTCAGAAAAATCTTTAGGAATCGATTTAAATGGACCAGAGGTGGTTTTGTTTCCTTTGACTGCATTTGTCTCCTTTGACTGCATCAGTATCAGAAAAATCTTTAGGAATTGATTTAACTGGTTTTGTCTCCATTGACGGGTTGGCCTCAGAAAATTCTTTAGGAATCAATTTAACTGGTCTTGTCTCCATTGACGGGTTGGCCTTAGAAAAATCTTTAGGAATCGATTTAACTGGTCTTGTCTCCATTGACGGGTTGGCCTCAGAAAAATCTTTAGGAATCGATTTAACAGGTCTTGTCTCCATTGACGGGTTGGCCTCAGAAAAATCTTTAGGAATCGATTTGACTGGTTTTGTCTCTATTGACTGGTTGACCTCAGAAAAACCTTTAGGAATAGATTTAATTGGTTTTGTCTCTATTGACTGGTGGCCTCCTTTGGATGGATTTGCATCAGAAAAATCTTTAGGAATCGATTTAACTGGATTTGTCTCTATTGACTGGATTTGTCTCCTTTGACTGGATTTGCATCAGAAAAATCTTTAGGAATCGATTTAACTGGATTTGTCTCTATTGACTGGATTTGTCTCCTTTGATTGGATTTGTCTCCTTTGATTGGATTTGTCTCCGTTGACTGGATTGAGAATTTGACTGCATCTTTCCTGAAAGGTAAAGGTCAGTCATATGCAATGCATGATATGGATCAAGCAATGATGTTCTCAACATAAATGAGATTGTGTTATATGATGCGTATATGCATGTATCATGGTGTATGGCAATGTGATGTTTTAGCTGGGGAAAAAATCCCGGATAGCTGCTGGAGATAAAAGTTGAATTCTTTGTTTCCGCTGGGGATGATGAACGAAGGTGATAAACTTTTAGGAGAGGATAACTCCATTGGGAAATAAACTGATGAGGAGAATACTCCGAGGGGAATTACTCTGTGGGGAAGAGATGTTCTGCAGAGAATTTTAACGATAAACTCTACTGGGGATTCCGCTGATAAGCTCCGCTGGGGATTTCAATGATAAACTCCGCTGGGGATTCCATTGATAAACTCCACTGGGGATGGATTACCGTTGCTGGTGATATCAAATCTGTTGAGGGTTGAATTCCTGCTTGTGAAAGGAAAGAACTTCGCTGGGGATGATCTTTCAGTTGCAACTTGCTGGGGATAACCCTGTTAGAGTCTTGTGGGGATAATCCTTCTGAATTTTTCCGGGAATGATTCATTGAACTTGGCTTGGGAGATTTATTTTTGTACTCTACCGGGGGTAAACTTCCAGAGTCTACTAGGGATAATGCTTCAACTCTGTTGGGGAAGCTTTTTCAGACCGTGCTGGGGAAATATTGACTCCACTGGGGTATCTTGTATTCTGTCGGGGAGCATTCTTATACTCCATTGAGGAATATTAAGACTGTCGAGGATACTCTTATACTTGCTGGGGAATATTCTTATACTCCGCTGGAGAATATTAAGACCCTTTTAGTGCTGATGGTAGACCAAATCTGCCTGGGGAGAGTATTGCTGATTTGTTCGTAGTTGCAAGTCTCAGCTGGGAAGAGCTACCATTATTGTCTTACTCTGCAGGGAGTGAAAATATCTTAGCCATATTCTTCAGCTGAATTTACCTTGGTACCTGGTGGTAAAGGCAACTACACAACTTGGGCAATTCTATTTCCCCTGTTTCTGATGTTACCCGTAATCGAATTTCATTTTGCATGTAAATATTTATGATTAGAAATTAATGTCAAATGCATATATCAAAAATGAACATTGGACATTCTTTGACAAAAAAAAACAGATAAAGGAAAAATAGTTGGAAATTCGTCTAAAAATGAATTTGTATTAATTTTGAAGTTTGGCCTATAAACAGTCCTTTTTGTATAAGAGGCTGACGTCCTAGTAAGAGAACGCCGCCGAAT
Source organism: Vicia faba (assembly GCA_948472305.1). Lineage (NCBI taxonomy): Eukaryota > Viridiplantae > Streptophyta > Magnoliopsida > Fabales > Fabaceae > Vicia > Vicia faba. Next base: position 1,409,741,652 of record OX451736.1, read on the forward strand.
AATAGAATTTACACAATTTGTGAAAAGAAACGAAACAGCTATGTGAATGATCCCACTGGGTTCCGACTCTGCTATTGCCTTTATATCCTCGAGCATCTCATCACTTTGCTACTGGTTGAAGATGAATCAGATTGATTAGTGCCATCCGAGCTTGATAGTTGATATCGACGTATGGATGTAAGGTGATCCAATGATACATAGTATTACGCTTTAATCCCTAATTTTTTCCTGGACCGCCCTTTCGGGTTTTCAGTCCACCGGGATACCCTTTTTTGCCCAAGCCGCCTTTTCAGGTTTTCGACTTGCCGGGTGTACAAATTTTTTTCATTTTCATCCCTTATTTTTGCCTAGGCCAGTCAACCTAGCGGGTCTTTGATTATGCGTAATATCTTTTCACTATGTCTGCATTGACGGGGTGAGGAAGGTCGTCACCATGCATGGTGGTCAGAATCATAGCTCCTCCTCAGAAAATGTCTTAACCACAAATGGCCCTTCGTAAATAGGGGTCCATTTTCCCCTGGGATCACCTTGAGGTAGTATAATGCGCTTGATTACCAGGTCCCCGACTTGATACTCTTGTCGTCTTACTTTCTTGTTAAATGCCTTGATCATCCGTTTTTGGTACGTCTGACCATGGTAGATAGCAGTAAGTCTCTTTTCGTCGATTAGGTTTAGTTGATCAAGCCAAGTCTGAATCCAGTCATCTTCACTCAAACCTGCATCCTTCATGATCCGAAGAGAGGGTATCTGAACTTCAATGGGCAAGACTGCCTGCATGCCATATACCAAGGAATATGGTGTTTCCCCTGTTGACGTCCGCACTGAGGTACGATACCCATGAAGAGCAAATGGTAACATCTCGTGCCAGTCTTTGTATGTCACTGTCATCTTCTGCACAATCTTCTTAATGTTCTTATTAGCTGCTTCGACAGCCCCATTCATCTTCGGCCGGTAGGGAGAAGATGTGTGATGCTTTATCTTGAATTGCTCGCAGAGCTCAGTGATCATCTTGTTGTTGAGATTGGTACCATTGTCCATAATGATCCTCTCTGGTACACCGTATCGACAAATCAGATTGTGCTGAATGAACCGTGCCACGACGTTCTTGGTTACGGTAGCAAAGGAAGCTGCTTCAACCCACTTCGTAAAGTAATCAATCGCTACCAGGATGAAACGATGCCCATTGGATGTTGTAGGTCTGATCTCGCCGAATATATCAATGCCCCACATTACAAAAGGCCAAGGTGCCGTCAAGATGTTTAGAGGGACTGGAGGTATGTGAACCTTATCAGCATAGACCTGGCACTTGTGACATGTCCGAGAATGCTGATAACAGTCGGCTTCCATAGTGGACCAATAATATCCTGCCCGAAGGATTTTCTTTGCCATGGTGTGTCCAATGGAATGAGTTCCGAAAGTACCTTCATGTAACTACGCCATGATCCTTTCTGCTTCATTCTTATCCACACAACGCAGTAAGGTCGAATCATGGTTTCACTTGTAAAGAATACCATTGCTTATGAAGAACTTCGCCGCGAACCTCCTCAGAAACTTGTTATCATTAACAAATGCACCCTCAGGGTATTCCTGAGCTTCAAGATACCTCTTCACCTCATGATACCAGGGCTTTTCTATTACCTCTTTAGTCTCAATATCACAGTGTGATCGGTGGGAATGAGAATTGACTGTTTTGGAATGCTGGTTCGCGTTTGCGTTTGTTTTTGCAAAATGTCGCGGTAAGCAAGAGTCGCCACCGTCTTTTATTTTATCCAAAAGGAAAGGACAAAAGAACAGAAAAATTCCTTTTCGAGATGTTTCTCGGGTTCGGGAGGTAGATTATAGAAAGGGAAGGTATTAGCACCCTTTCTATCCGTGGTTATCCACGGGCTCTTAGGTACTTGCTCATTATGTTTTCAAAAGTTTCCTTTTCTTTGTGTTTGTGGGTTTGAAAAGAGTTTTATTTTTGAAGAGAGTGTAAGTGCGAAAAGTTTTGTTTTTGTTTTTAAGAGGAGAAAGTACTTAAGAACATCTACCTACTCAAAAAGGAATTAGACTGTGCAAGTGTCCTTTAGACAATGCTATCCCACTATTGAGGAGTAGGTAGCACCGTCGTTGGAGATTTTTCGGGTCAATTCGATTAAGGGACGTATGGTCACTAAGGCAATGTTAGGACGCCTTAGTGGTAACCCTAATGTCTTAGATCATTTTATCCGAGGCAACCGTTTCGAGGCAACTTATGATCTTTGGACAAGAGGGCGACCTCTAAGACATACTATACTCAATGACCACGTTCGAGGCAACCAAGTGAGGTGTACCCTAAGAGTGGCATGTGCGAGTGTGTCAATTTTCAGTTTATATTATCTTTACATGTCATGGTGAGCTACTGTTGATTTTAAGTCAAGATAGATCTTGTCATGAAATCCTAGTTAGCATACATCTAAACAGTTAATATATGTACAGGAATTTAAAGTGAGGGAATTATAAATCCTACTCTATTACAAGGCTTCGGGGAGGGGGATTATTTACATGTCCAAAATTGGGGGAATAAAGCAGTAAAGTGTAAAAGTCTTAGTTAAGCTATTACAAACCAGTAGGAAGTTACAATAAAATAAACGCGCGCGAATCTTAACATAACCTCTAAAAATCGTAAGAATAAAATCTTTGTGTTTTATTTTATTTTGGGAAAATGATCTAAATCTACTTAATTTTAGTTTTGAGAAAATGTTAAGATAATTAAAAGATTAATTAATAAAGTTAATTTAATAGAAAAAAACTAGCCTAATGTTTTTGTGGTTTTCTTTTTTAATTGATTTTATGTTGATTAAAAAAAGAAATAAAATAGTCAAAACAAAGACGAAATCGAAGGAACAGGCAGTAAATCAAAAAAGGTATAATTCTGGAGGCCTGGGTCGAAAGAGGTGTGGGCTGTCTTTCGACCCAGTGAAGAGGCTCGATCGAAGGTGCCTGAGTGGCTGTACTCTGGGGGTGTTTGATCTGGATATGTCATCCTTCGATATGGAAACCTGGATCCCGTTTGAAGCTAAGCTGCTAAGCTTCGAAACTCTGAACAGGATTCTGAGAAGATATTTCCTGCAAAACGAGACAAATGTTAAAGGTCCAGGGGGGATTTTACCCCCTGATTCGAATCTCCTCCCAATTCGAATCCTTCCTCAATTTGAATCTGCTGAATCTGGGTTTGGGTTTGTTTTATCCTGAGATTCGAAGGAGAAACTTAGATCGTGCCCAAGCAATGGCACGATATCATCTTTGCGTTGTAGCTTACATGAAATATAATTAGTAATAACAAGAATACATATGCAATGTGTATTTAAATGTCATGAAGGTGCAATTTTGGTTTTGCAAACCCTTACCAATCAAAGATGTATGATCTGTGGCTCTGGGTGTGGAGATGTTTGCTGAATGGCTTCTTTGGCTTGGATCACTTCTGAAAATGTTGACAACCTTTGGTGGGCAGCGTATCTCCAAATCCTCCATTTTTCTCCTTTTTTGTTGTTTTTCGTTCTTTGTTCGTTTTTCCCCGTGGCACTGTATACTTGCCCTTGTATTTATAGGAGTATGATGGTCTAGTAACGACAAGAGACAACCAATTAAACAGGCCTTTAAAGCCATGAGAAAAGAATCAGACATATTAAAATATTTCCTTTTTTGAAATATTCACGTCTCTTTGGAATCTTGAATGAACCTGGACACCTTTGATTTTCGAATACCTCCAGGCCATGCTCTTCGATTGGTCTTGAGTTGCCTCCTTCGAATGGGACTCCTTCTGCTTCGACTGCTTGATTTGAAAAGAGTCACTCTGGTCGAATCATCTCTTGTGGAGTTAGGAACAGAAAAGGCAAGAATCTGACCTTTAATTCGGGAATTGAATCCACAATCAACATTTAATTATTTCTATATTTTCAAGGGACACATGCCATTGTGAACTTTGGGTGAACCTGGACAGGTTAGGATATGTGTTTTTGCTTAGTCATGTCAGCCTACTTTATTCCTTCGAATCTGCCTTCTTTGCCAGCTTCAAAGTCCAATTCGAATCTATTTAGAACATTCCCTATTAGACAACTTCGACCAGCCCTTGGCCTTGTGATGAGTCTAAGTTCTGATTCGAAGTGTCCAGAACTTCCTTCATCAGAGCATCTTAGATTAAGAGAAACCATGCACTGAAATTCCATTCGAAGGTCATTTCGTTCTGATGTTCTGATTGAGGTAAAGTATGAAGTTCCAGTCGAAGGACCCTCTGAAGTACTAGTCGAAGGACCTTTTGAACTTCCAATTGAAGGGTATTTGTCCATATACCAATCAAACGGTACTTGTTAAAATTCCAATCGAAAGGCTTTGTTAACAGGCCAATCGAAAGGTGCTGTTCATGCTAATCGAAGGACATGGTTAACATGCATCTCGAACCTGCCTTGACACAATGCTAAATTGAAGGATCCCTTGGCATGCCAATTGAAAGGCTTGGCCCAGGGTGCCAAACGAAAAGGTCTTTTAGAATTCCAATCGAAGGCCTTGACACAATGCCAATCGAAGTGTTTGTCCATAATGCCAATCGAAGTGTTATCCATGCCAATCGAAAGGCTCCTTCAGAATACCAATCGAAGGGTTTTCAGAATGCCAATCGAAAGGTACTTAAAGCACCACTCAAAAATTTTCTTTTTCCTTAGGCAAGGGTTTCTGGTCAACGATGCAGGGGGAAGACTTTGGAAAACATGAGAGGGCAAATTTTGGGGTACAACACACAACAATGTGAAGGTTCGTCCAATCTTTCAATGATAATCCGGGGAGCTTCGTTGTCCCAATTGACCTTGAACATAGAAGACATCGTAGCCAACACGTCTGCCAATTGATTCTCCTCTCTAGGGAAGTGTTCAAAGGTTATCTCCTCGAAATGGGGACGCAATGTCAATACATACTCTTTGTAAGGAATCAGATTTGGGTGTTTCGTATCCCACTCGCCTTTGATCTAACTGATCACGAGAGCGGAATCTACGAAGACACTTATAAACTTAATCCTTAGGTTAATTGCTGCTCGAAGACCCGTGATACAGGATTCATACTCCTCCATATTGTTGGTACATTTGAAACATAGTCGGGCGGTAAATGGAGTATGAAAGCCTTTAGGAGATATGATCACGGCACCAATGCCATTGCCCAAAGCGTTTGAAGCTCCATCAAAGTACATAGATCATCGGGATCCTTCCTCAGGTCCTTCATCCCATCCAGGTGTCTCACAATCAGTTACTAACATGATATTCTCGTCCGGAAATTCAAAGTTCATAGACTGGTAATCATCCACTGCTTGATGTGCCAAATGGTCTGCCAACACACTTCCCTTAATTGCCTTTTGGGTCGTATAATGGATATCATACTCAGTCTAGATCATCTGCCATCTTGCTATTCTTCCGGACAAGGTGGGCTTCTCGAAGATATACTTGATTGGATCCATCTTTGATATCAACAAAGTAATGTGAGTCAACATATAATGTCTCAGCCGGTGAGCAGCCCATGCCAAAGCGCAGCAAGTTTTCTCGAGCAGTGAGTATCGGGTCTCACAGTCGGTAAACTTTTTGCTAAGGTAATAAATTACATGCTCTTTTCGGCCAGACTCGTCATGCTGCCCCAGCACACACCTATTGAGTTGTCGAGTACTGTCAAGTATAAGATCAGAGGTCTCCCTTCAACTGGAGGCATTAGAATGGGTGGCTCTTGGAGATACTCTTTGATCCTTTCGAAAGCTGCCTAACATTCATCGTTCCAACATACCACTTGATCTTTCTTCAGTAGCTTGAAGATTGGCTCACAAGTAGCAGTTAGGTGCAAGGTGAATCGGGCAATGTAGTTCAGTCGTCCTAGAAAGCCTCTGACTTCTTTCTCTGTTCTGGGAGCTGGCATCTCCTGTATCGCTTTCACTTTTGTAGGATCCACTTGAATACCTTTGTTGCTTACGAAGAAACCTAGTAACTTACCAGATCTCACCCCGAAGGTGCACTTGTTTGGGTTCAACCTCAGCTTGTACAACTTCAACCTGTCAAACAGCTTCTGCAGATGGTCAAGGTGTTCCTCCTCAGTCTGAGACCTTGCAAACATATTGTCGACATATACTTCAATCTCATGATGGATCATGTCATGAAATAAAGCAACCATGGCACACTGATACGTTGCCCCAACATTCTTTAACCCAAAAGGCATGACCTTGTAGTAAAAGGTACCCTACTGAGTAACAAAAGTCGTCTTCTCCATGTCTTCGGAAGCCATTTTGATCTGATTATAACCGGAGAAACCATCCATAAAGGAGAAGACTTTGTGCTGAGCGGTGTTGTCAACCAGAACGTCGATATGAGGTAAAGGGAAGTCATCCTTGGGGATTGCCCTGTTCAGATCCCTGTAATCAACACACATTCGAACCTTACCATCCTTATTCGGTACTGGAACCACATTGGCCACCCATTGCGGATAAGAAGTAACTTCTAGAAAACCGGCATCAAACTGTTTCATAACTCCAGCCTTAATTTTCTCAGACATCTCTGGACGCATTCGGCGGACCTTCTGTTTCACTAGAGGACAATCTTCCTTGGTAGGTAGGCAGTGAACCACAATATCAGTATCCAAACCAGGCATATCTTCATAAGACCAGGCAAAGATCTCGACATAGTCACGCAGCATCTGAATCAACCGTTGCTTTATACTAAGCTCTAGATTTGCATCGATCTTGACCTCTTTCTTATCTGTCTCTGTACCCATATTCACTGTTTCCACCCGCTCTTCGTGCGGCTGAATGACCCTCTCTTCTTGGAGTAGCAGTCTTGCAAGCTCACCAGGAACTTCGCAATCATCTTCACCTTCGTCTTCGGCTAAGTTGATCGTATTTTCAAAATAATAACTGGTAGTAATAGAGTCGTTACCAGTGAGATCCAGAGAGGATGTAGACCTGTATATGTGAGTGTGTGTAAAATAGCTGTTTTGCAATATATAATAAAGAAAAACAAGGAGCGCATGATTTGAAATGCAAGAACGTCCAATGCTTTTATTAATGATATATGAAAATGACACACATAAAGCCCTCACAAATGAAGCCACGGTGCCCCGGGTAAGACACCGGGCCATAAAGTTTAAAATATTGTCTGTTACATATTCAAAACAAATAGTTTCATTACTGGGTGATAACTGAAACGGGCATAGAATCCTTCGCTGTCCAGTTGCTTAATCCACCATTGGCAGTCAGGTAGATCCAACTGTTGATATCAAACTCTTCATCATCGTCATCCCTGATAGCATTCACCCCTGCATCTGGTTTAGGCTTCTCTGGTGCTCCAAACTCGATCGTTTTTCGCATCGATCAGGTCTTGTACCTTGTTCTTTAGAACCCAACAATCATCTATATTATGCCCCCGGATATCAGAGTGAAAAGCACAACGGGCATTAGGGTTATACTTTGGTGATGTTGTATTCGGATTCTTTGGAGCTTCCTTTAGAATCACTAGGTTGGTCTTCAGCAACTGTGTTTGAATCTGAGATAAGGTCATGTTGAGACGGGTGATTTGCCTTTGAGGTCTCTCTTTGAGATAAGGTTGGAGACTAGGTTGAATCTGAGATAAGGTCATGTTGAGACTAGGTTGGAGCTTCTTTGGTGTTCATGTTTATTCTGTCTTCTCGCACTGTAGACAGCATTGGACTCTTTCTTAAACGGCTTCTTCTCAGTGCTTGATGAGGCACCCTTTTGTATCTTACCAGCCTTAATACCAACCTCAATCCTCTCACCAGTCAAAATAAGCTCTGTAAACCCAGATGAAGAGCTTCCAATCAGATGGTTAAAAAATGGACCAGACAGGGTCCCCAGAAACATATCAACAAGTTCCCGATCAGCTAAGCGTGGTTGGACTCTTCCGGCGAGGTCTCTCCACTTATGAGCATAATCTTTGAATCCTTCACCCATTCCCATTGAGATACCCTGGAGTTGGGTACGCGTAGGAGCGAGGTCGGAGTTATAATGATATTGCCTGTAGAATGCAGTAGCCAAATCTTCCCAACTGCGGATACTGGCTCCATCCAACTGGTAGAACCACTCAAGCTGAGTCCCTGAGAGACTGTCTTGAAAGAAATGGATCCATAGGTTTTTATCAACGGTGTACGGCTGAATCTTCCTCACATATGACCGGAGGTGCAGCTACGGACAAGAAACTCTGTCATACTTGGCAAAGGCAGGTGCTTTGAACTTGTGGTGAATCACCACCCCAGATGATAGACCCAGATCACAAAAGTCTAGACCAGGCACCTTCTGAACTTCCATAGCACTCAACCGGTCTTCCAGTTGCTTGTATCTATCCTTAGCCGGAGGATACTATTCTTCGTCGAAGTTTGTTTCGTTGTGGGAGACCACATGGCTAGGTGCCCTCCTTTCTTCTTGACTATCTTTCCCTCCAGACGAGGTGGTCAAATCAACTTCATTCTGAAGCCCATTCCCAAACCTGTGCCCTGTGTTGAACAGGATTGTCCTCTTCTTCTTCTTCTTCTTCTCTTTCAGAATCAGGGTCTTTAGGTCTTGCTGACCCTTAGCAAGATTCATGAATAGCTCTTGAAATTGGGCCTTCTGGGCCTGGAGGGCCTTGATGGCTTGCTCAGTTGAAGGTTCAGCAGACATGATGAGTGCTGAAATAAACAACGAAGAAGATAAGAGACCTGTAATGGGTACCTGTTTATGAAGTGCATGAGAAGAAATGCGTATGATTATGATTTCAAAGACAATCGGCAGATTCAAATTTGTAAACAATAAAGGAAACACGCTTTATTAGATAACTTTGTAATTCAAATTGTTCAACAAGTTTCCTTTAAGGCGTTACATGAAAAGAAATACTGAAAAGTAAATAAAAGTTGGAATGGAAACAATCAAAGGTCAATCAATGCTCCCATGGTCTCTTCTTATCAGTGCGGACATAGTCATTGAGAATTCGCTCGTTCTCCAACTGCCTAGTCAACTTCTGGATCTTCTGCTCTTGCTCGTTGAACCTCTCTCGGTAAGAATCCCGTTCTTCCCTCAGTTGCATCCAAGACCTTTTTAGTGCCCCAATGTGAGTGGGCATATAAGGATGGAGGATGGTTGGAAGAACTCCTTCTTCATTAGCAACTTCAAGAGTGACAGGTCGGACAACTTCATATGGCATACCTAGCTTTTAGGCACGAATGCGGACCCATCTGAGATATGGCTCCATTGGGAGAGAAGTCTTTGGGCCTAGCTCATGTGGATCAGATTGGTGAACTCTATCCTAAGCCTTTATGAATCTGTGACATTGCTCATCGTTATCCCCTTGAAAATCAAAGATGATACTAGGCATTATCATCTCTTGAGGTCCTTCTCTTCTGGTTCTCCCGAACTGACGCATATCTAAGCATGGGTTGTAAGAAATTCCTCCATGGGTTCCTAACAGTGGACATTAGGGTATTCCCCACAACGATCAATAACAGTCACCTCGTCCATACCCTTGAGAGTCTAGATGATGTCATTATGAGAGAGAGACATCACCCTATAAGCCCAGCCCATTCCTTCTTTGTTCTTCAGCATTGACTTGGGAAGGTGCGAAATAAACCACCTTGCCAATAAGGGAGCACAGCACATCAAGGTCCCCCACTTTCGGGCAGTACGAGCATAAAGCTGATGAAGAATGTCACCCAAGAGAGTGGGTACCGGATTCCGAGAGATGAAGATCTTTATCGCGTTAACATCAACAAAGGAGTAAGAGTTCGGAAACAAGACCAAACCATATATTAGAAGGGCCAGAATATCCTCGAATTCCTTGAAATCCAGACTATCCCAGAAATAGTTAGCCTTACCAACCAAGAACTTAGTCAAAAAGCCCTTTGCTCCACTTTTAGTCTCCCAATTGGCCATTACCTCCTCTTTGGTCAAATGAAGGGCTGCAGCAATCTCTTCGGGCCTAAGGGTCTTCTCCCAACCAGTAAATGGGGTCTGCTCCAGAACAGAGATACCGAGCAGCTCAGAGAACTCTTCTAGGGTGGGAACCAGCTGATAGTCCTCAAAAGTGAAGCAATGGTATAGCGGATCATAGAACTGGACTAGGACACTTATCATCTGCTCTTCCAATTTGGAGGTGACCAAACTGAGAAGATAACCATGCCTCCTTATGAGGGAAGTAGTGTCAGGCATCTTGGCAACCAACTCTTTAAGCAAGGTGGGAACCTGAACAAAGTTGATCCGGATGGTATTCTTACGCATGGGCATCATGATGACCTACAAAACAGAACAAAGATGAATCCCTCCTCTCTTTGAAATAGGTTAGTCCAATGCAAAATGTATGTGATGTTATGATATCATGATATCATGATAGTAAGCACACCACAAGTATCCACAAATAGCAAACATGGTAAAGGCACATAAGTAACACAGAGAGCCCTTAGATTTCAGGCCGGTAAGGAGCTTAGGTACTACCCTCTTTCAGTTCAGTTGGTTTAAACCTGTCCTAAAAATAGTAACCGGGTTCTAGAGGATCTCAATATCACTGACTACCCTCGATCGGTCATAATTCCAGTTTAGCAACCTTTTCTTGCAGCCGGAATCATCGCGAGAGTTTAGTCTCAATGAGTGTAGGATACTGCTACTGTTTTATGGCCAAGTTGGTCAATTTAAAGGTTCTAAGGTCAGTTGGTGCTTAATGACCCCTTAGATGACCCATATTCTCCTCGTTCCAACACAAAGGGATATCGGTGCAATCTAAAGTGCCATACCAACGTAGCTACTGCTTCAACCGTATCGGTCTATGTCGTACAGTTCCCTCACAATTTATTGCTACTTACCTAAAAGGTATCACCAGATCCGGGTTAGGATCTATAGAAACTCCGATTAAAGCATACAAAGCATACAATTGAAAACACAATAATTTAATCCTAAGGTACACCTCACTTATTAATTATATCCCCAGCAGAGTCGCCAGTTCTGTGATACGGTGGGAGAGAACTGACTGTTTTTTGGAATGCTGGTTTGCGTTTTGCGTTTGTTTTTGCAAAATGTCGCGGTAAGCAAGAGTCGCCACCATCTTTTATTTTATCCAACAAGGAAAGGAAATAAGCACATAAAAATTCCTTTTTCGAGATGTTTCTCGGGTTTGGTGGGTAGATTATAGAAAGGGAAGGTGTTAGCACCCTTTCTATCCGTGGTTATCCACGGGCTCTTAGGTACTTGCTCATTGTGTTTTCAAAATTTGCTTTTCTTTGTGTTTGTGGGTTTGAAAGAGTCTTTGTTTGAAAGGAGTGTAAGTGCGAAAAGTTTTGTTTTGCTTTAGAATGAGCAAGTACTTAAGAACCATCTACCTACTCGAAAAAGAAATTAATCTGTGCAAATGTCCTTTAGACAATGCTATCCCACTATTGAGGAGTAGGTAGCCTCTTCGTTGGAGTTTTAAGGGTCAATTCGATTAAGGGACGTGTGGTCACTAAAGCAATGTTAGGACGCCTTAGCGGTAACACTAATGTCTTAGATCATTTTTCCGAGGCAACCATTTCGAGGCAACTTATGATCTTTGGACAAGAGGACGACCTCTAAAATATCCTATACTCAATGACCACGTTCGAAGGCAACCAAGTGAGGTGTACCCTAAGAGTGCGCATGTGTGAGTGTGTTATTTCGGTTAATTTTATCTTTGTACATGTCATGGGTGAGCTATGTTGATTTTAAGTTCATACATTGGATCTTGTCATGCATTCCCTATTACCAAACATCTAATAGTGTATAGTTGCGGAATTTAAATTGCGGAAATTAAATCTAAAACTATTACAAGGTGTCGGGTATTTACATCGCCAAAAGCAACCTTTTAATTTAAAATGCGGAAAATAAAAGAAAGCGATAAAATAATTAAAGTCCTAATTAAAAGCTATTACATTCCGGAAGCAATTACAATAATATGGAAATATGGATCGCGTGCGAGAAAATCAAATCGGCGCATTTTTAGGGTTTTGACCCTTTTTTGAAAAGAAAGCATGTTTTGTTTATTTTTTTTGAATTAGAGAGAAATTAATTTAGGTCAAAATTAATTAATCAATTAATAAAATTATTTTTGGATTTTTGAATATTTAAAGAAATAAAACAAAATTGATTAAAAGTTAATAAAAACCTAATTTTCTACATCAATTTTTTATTATTGCAAAATTGTTAATGTTATTTCCTAATTAAAACTAAATCAATTAAATTAATTTATTTACAAAAATAAAATGATGAATTTAATTTTAATAAATAAAAATAATATTTTTTGTGTTTTCTGATTTTCTGAGGAAAAATAAATTATTTGGTTAATTAAATAATAATTAAGTAAAACAAATAAATAAAAAGAAATATAAAGAGAAAAGAAATAACCCATTGGGGGGTTTTAGGCCCAGACTGGAGGTGGAAATTGAAATTCAAAGGTCCAAACGTGCAAGCCTTGTTTGACATTCTGGAATTCCATGCACATGTGTTGACCAAGTCTTATGATGGACTTGCAATCTTGGCCATTGGATTTGGCCTGAAGCCCATCTTGCAATTATCTGGACGAGGGCGTATGGTGAGCCACACTTTGGACATGTACTAGACTACCTGTGAACAAAATGCAACAAATATATGGGGAACCTCGGATTCGAACCCAGGTCCCATTGGACTTTGGTACTTCACGCTTGCCAACGCACCCAATTGTTATAACATTAGAAACCAAATATAATATGGACAAAAACAAATAAATTCCATCAAACAAAAAAATAAGGCGCGAGATTTGAATGGGCCAGTTGGGAGAGGACACGTTGTCATCTTCTCCGTCACAACCTGGTTTTCTTACCTGCGGATTTTTATCTGCAGCAAGATTCGTGGCTTCATCCTAAAATGAGCCCTAAGCCATAAAAATGCAAACTAAGACCATATTCATGATCGTCTTTCCTCCCTGAACACACCCATGTCCATGGTTGGTCCTGATTTTTCCTGAAATTTAAATGCCTAAAAACAAGAAAACCAAACCCTAGTTTCGGGTATGGCTTTATAGGCTACAAAAACGAAATCAAATATTGCAAAAAGATTGGAAATTGAATGATAAGCATGATTGTACAAAATATTTGCTCAAAAGATACAGGAATATGGAAATACGATTTCGTGTATAGGGCAACTTTTAGAGAAGCTTACAGTGCGTTTTAGGTGATGAGAGGGCTTGGTTTTGATTGCAATTGCTTCAGTGGACGTCAAGCAAGAAGTCTATGTTGAGTTTTTGTGTTTAAAATGTCTCTAACCAAGATTTCAGTTTCACACTTTTTCAAGCTTTTTCTCAAGTTTGTTCTTATGATTTTTGCAGCCCTCAGGTCCTTATTTCGTATTCTTTGTGTTTTATATGTATCAAGCATTGCATTAGGTCAAATATTGGGCTTTGAATCCTTGTGAATTGATGAATTAAGATTTGATATGATCCTCCATGAAAACCTTTCCAAAATTATCTCAAATCCAATATTTTGTTCATAACATGGCTTGATTCGGATTTGATCTTGTCCATGATGACAATTGAAACCTGTAATGATCAAAAAGATACCAAGTGATTAAGATTTGGATTTTATTTGGATTTAAAATGATTTAAAATGAATTAAATCAATAAAAATCAAATAAAATAGAAAAATTAATAATTGGACATAAAACTGAAGATAGGACACGTGTGTGATGTGACAAGATCAAATCAAGTGGAAAAAAGGGGGCCTATTTGACAAAATTTGAAGTTTTAGGGATAGTTGACTTTTGGCAATTTTGGAAAAATGCCCAACTTCAACAATGCATAACTTCTTCAATTTTGAACTTATGGAGGTTTTCTTGGACTTTTTAGAAACCTTGAGATGTCCTCTAACCAACCCTTTTGGTCTCATCTCATTTTGATATTCCATGCTCAAGTTATAAGCTTTGGAAAAAAAGGTGTTTTTGTTGACTTTCAAAAATGACCTATAATGTCCAAATATGTAACTTCTTGTGAATCAATTTCTTGATCTTGGGGTGTGAATATGGATTGTAGGAAATTGCATCCTCTTCAAAATGAGCTTTGGATGGTTCATTTCTCATAAAGTATGATAACGTTATGCTTGGTCAAAGTTGAGTTGACTTTTCCTATAAAACCCTAATTTAGAAACTTTTGAATCTTGATGAATCTTGAGCAATCCTTGATGAATCATGATCAACCATTGATTAAAAGATGAATTATCCTTCAAAATGAGAATGTTGACAAAAAATCTTGAGGTTTGACTGTTTGTAGGTCACAATTGACTTTTGCCTTAGCACAGTCGATTTTTGGACCTCTTGAGCAATTGACTGACCAAACTTCCTCTGCAAGGCTTGAAATTTGGCATTGATGAACTTGAGAACATATTAAGGCATTGGGGAGAATTTGAGGTCATTTGGATGTAAGGACCTTGATGCAACACAAAGCCCTAATTTGAAATTGACTGCCTTAGGAGATGGTTTGACTGTCTAACTCTTGAGCAAACTTGAGCCACTTGGATGTTATTCTTGAAATGTCTTGAGAAATATGGGAGGGAAACTTTTTGGGTACAACAAAGCTCAAGGCGAAAAATGCTTCATTTGAAAGATATGGGCCAAAACATTATAGGTCATTTTAAAAGTCAACAAAAAGACAATTTTTGTCAAAGCAATTTACATAAAGATAAAATCTTCAAATAAAAAATGACCAATATAGAGATTGTAGCGGACACCTTATGGTTTCCAAAAACTCCAAGATCACGTTCATATGACAAAAATTGATAGAGTTATGGTTGGTACAAGTTGGGCAATTTTGAGAAACTACATGAAATTCAATTTAAGCAAATTTGATATTTTTGGGCTAATGGGCCTATCTTTTTAAGTCCAAACGTGTTCCTAACCTCATATGATAGTCCTAAGTCCATTCATATGATACCCTAAACATCTGTGGTACTCCGCGGGAACCACTTTGAAAATTTATGTATTTTGGCTATAAGTGTTATATACAAAAATAGAATATGGAGATGAGAAAAGAAGTATATTTTTTTACAATTTATGCACCCGCCGCGTTTGCGAACATTTAGTGCCTACATACCAACTTCCGTGCAATAGGGGATCAGTGTACTCGTAGTTGACCTTTTTAAATTTTAAAACACAAGTGTGTTGGTTAGTTTTAAGAGACGAGACATCATCATCGTATACGAGTGAAATAACATACTTACTACCCATGATTATGAGAAAGGAGAATTTGCGTCATCTCAAAGTGGAGGATATGACATTGATATTAAAATCAAAAAATCCTCACTCAATACCCAAGTAGAAAATATCTCGCTTCACTATATATCGTAGAAGTATAGTAGTTCGTATCACTACAAGGATTGACAAGAGTCTAATCTTTTGAGAAAAAGTTTCAAAGTAAAAAGCCAAAGTGGAAAAGTGGTTTAAATGAGATTGATTGACTTTTAGTCAACTCACAAAAAAAATGTCAAAGTATTGTTAAGTTGGTTAAAGTTTGATTAAGAAAATATTTTTGAAAATGCATGGACCTAAGTGCATGTTTATTGTGAAAGTAGTTGGAATTTAGAAAACAAGAATAATTTTGAAAGGAGGGAGAAGATTTTTTAATTAAAGAATATGAGAGGAGATGAAGGGGGTATCCTAGAGCATAAGGTAAAAGCTAGAGAAAAGAATCGTATAACCATTAAGAAGCCAACATTTGAAACAATGAGTCAATGTAGAATTCCATACTTTGGATTTAAAACAAACAAGCAAACATATTAAACCTCTTAAAAATACCCAACTTGAAATGCACTAAGTCTTCACAAAAATTGGGCAGAGTAACGACTGTATATAGATGAATTCTAAACCAAAGACAAAGCACATAATCTAAATAACCTGCACACAAAGAAAACAAACAACCCAATGTATTGGGGTAAACCCCAAGAACTCGAGACAAAATTACAATAGAAGCCATAAGGTCCTAAGGTAGGTCAAGGTCTCTACTCCTAAGTACAAGAAGTCCATAACTCCAAAATGCCAAGGATAGTAACCATATAGTCCAAGTAACCTTAATGTTTTTTATTGTTCTAGTTGGTTATTAGGTATCTTCCAAAAGAAAATGAATGCTCAAGTGAGAAAAATAAAAATAACATAAAGATAAATGCTCAAGTGAGCAAAGGTGAAAATATCATGAAATGTAAATGGAAAAATAAATGGTGCGTAAAGGTAAAGGCATAAAGTAAAAGCATGAAAATAAAAGTCAATTGTTAATGGGTTAGAAATTTGAAGTTAGTTGAATGACCATCTTGAATCGTGCGTTTGAAAACTCATTAGAAGATTGATAAAATAAAATCCTCTCAACAACAAGTTTCATTTGATTTTTGTCAAGTATATCATTCATTTCAAATTTTCGAGGAAACAACAAATTATCAATGATGATTAAATTATTCAATTAGTCCGAAATTTATGGAGATCCATTACAGGATTGATAAGACGAAAGCCTGCTAATAATGAACCTCAAGGTAATTGGATCAAATGTTTCAAATTAAACATACTTGGACTTGCAAATATAGGTTTGGGCCACGAGTGATCATTTCTCGAATCAGGACAAAATTTAGTGTTATGTTAAGCAATTATGAGTGGACTTATACAGAAGTCACACCTATTTTGAGGCTGGTCAATAGAAATCTATGTTCCATATATTTGGAGAGATGATATGTAGATCATCCTCCAACAACATGTAGCACAATGAGAAAGGGATAAGATGAAGAGGGAGGGGATGCCATGTATGAAATTAGGGTTTCAAATATCATCAACATCATTCATCCATTTTAGTGGATTTGGTTTCTCAACCTATCAACATGCAAGATCCGTTGGGGTTGAGGAATTTGTCACCAAATTAGATCCAAGACAGAACAAAATAAAAATAATAAAATAATATTTAATAAGACAATATTTAAATGATAAAGTAAAACAAAAAGAAATGGTAAAATTCACAAAGTATGTTAAAACACCAAATAAAAATCCTAAAAAATAGTTAGAAATCAAACATGATTTAATAAATGCTGACAAAAAACTTTAGAATTTTTTAAAGTCAGAAACTATTTTTAAAAATTGAAGAAAATAAGTGAAATAAACCAAAATTTGTGAAAATTAGTAAAATCAGAAATAAAAATAAAATAAGGTTATCAAAATTTACTAAGCAGGCCAAAGGACCTTTCCATAATTTTTTAGACTGTTTTTAACAATCAGAAAACAATTTAAAATAATTAAAACAATCAAAAGAAAGTGAAAAATCATAAAACATAAAAAATATGAAAATAAAATAATGAAAAATCAAAATCAGAAAGATAATATTCCCAAATATTTTTGTGAATTCTTTCACAAATTTTGGACTAGAAATGAATTTTTTAAGTTTAAATCAATTAAAATATAAAATCAGAAATTAAAAATAAAACCAAAAAGATGTAGACCATTGGATCAATGTAAAAATGTGTTAGTAATCAAATCCAAGGGATCTGGCGCGTTGTGCATATCATGGTCATTAGTGAATAAACCACTGGATCAAATATTAAATCATACTTTGAAAAAAAAATGGTGCGTTATCAATGGTTGAGGGATGACACGTTGGTCATCTTCAACCTCCATCCAAGCGAATTTTACAAGTCTCTCATACTGTAAAATCAGGAGCCCCGACCTATGCCATTCACTTGGTCTCATAAAGACGAAGACAATTGTACCCTTGCAAAAAATTTATTTAAAGTGTAGGTCAATCGATTTTCAAAAAACCAGAAGGAAAATTTTTAATAGGGATTTGAAAAAAAATTGATGTGACGATACATGATGATTTTCAAAATGATGTGAATTGATGCGACGATACGAATCTTCAAAATGATGTGAGCTTCATTGTGGTAACAAATTTTGAGAGAATTGATGAAGGAATCCACCTATTGAAGTTCAAATTAAGAGCTCTGAAACTTGACTTGTCTAGCACGATATATGATGATTTAAGGCTTGGTTCTTCTTCTGTTAGCTTCAGTGAAGTTCAAGGATGAGAAATTAGCAAAGAAAATGGATTGAAGAAGGTTGTAAAACAAATTTCAAAGTTGTAGAAATGTGGGTTAAGGAGAGAGTTTTGCAGGGTGATTCTTGTTTGTCAAGCTTGAGAAAATGAAATTAATACGGCCCTCTATTTATAGAAGAGTGAATGGTTAAAGGAATTGGAAGCAATAGTTAAGTTTTCAGGGAAAACGAAGGAAGCCCGAAAGTGAGAAAAGTGTGACTTGATTTTGCTCAAAACTCAGTTAACTATTGTGTTTTAATCCTTAATTTAACTTTTGGAAATCATTTAAGCATGTTTGAATTAAAAACGCTTTCTAATCTTGTTTTAGGAGTCAGATTATGGATTTCAAATTCTGACTTAAAGTGAAACTTCAGTTCCAAGGTACCCACTTTGAACCAATGGTACTCATAGCTCAAGGGGTCTTAAGGCATAATTCTTAAAGCATTTGAAAGGTAAGGTCACAATATTTGAAATGTTCCAAGAATGAGATCAAATGGATGTTTGAGCTAGAAGTTGTGATGAGTCAAAGTTGAGAAAAAGATGCTGACTTTTTGTACTTAGAAAAATTCTATGTTTTTCTCCAAAAATGACCTATAATGTTTTGAGTTCAAACAAGGTCTTCCTCTAAAATTTAGCTTTGATCAATAATTCTAGCTTTAAGTAGACTTCCCAAAGATAATTTTGAAACTTGAATCACCAAAAAATACGAATTATTGAAAACGTTATGGCCTTGTGAAATTGGTGAACATCCATGAGGTGACCTATAATCTTTTGAGTCTTTCAGGAATCTTTCAACCATTTTCAAGTATTTCACAAAAAATAAGAGTTAAAGTTTACATTATTAAAATCAATATGGAAAAATAATGGGCTCAAGGAGATAAAAATTGACTATGTTATGATCTTTTGAAGTCACATAAGGGAATTTGATGGCCTATCTAGAGGACTTGTAATCTTTCTCAATCATTAGGAATCTTCCACACAAAATTTTCTTGAATATTTTAAAGTGATTTGTTGATAAACCTTTATAGATAAGTATATTTTTGGAATCAAACAAAAATCTCAAAATATGAACAAGATATAGCCTTTGGAAGTTCGAAAGCTCCTAAAGCACCAAAATGACTTGGAAACCCCTCTCAATTTTGACAATTTTTATTGCACGATAACTTTTTCCATGTGAATAGAAGTTGTTGTGGATGATAGTAAGAAACCATAGAAACAATAACCACTTCCAAATATTAATAATTGAGGGAATCATGCACTTGTGATCAAGGAATCAAGAACTTTTCAAATTAGGTTAAACTTCTTCAATCAATCCTTGCATCTTTTGAATTTCTTCGACATATTGAGGCATCATAGTAGACCCTGTCATGATATTACTTTAAATCATTCTCAGTGATGAAGCTTGAATCTCAATGAAGCTTTGATGAAGAAGGCATAATAAATAAACTCATGAACATATGCATCAACCTGATGAGATGTCTTATGCCTTCACCTATAGGATAATCAATTAGAGAATACATTGATTGTATTTGTTAGCTTAAATTTAATCAACACAACTCAAATATGACCACAATATACAAATCTAGCTGCTTGGTGATTCCTCATGGGAAAACTTAAAGATAGGGAGAAGTACCAAACCCAATTGTGATCTTTATAGGGTTGAATTTATAAGAGATGATAAGGGAATCTCAGGGGGGGAAATTCCGGTAAAACAAGATCAATAATTGGAAGACTGAAGACTTTCTACCAATCTCCTTTATTCAAGAGTAAATTCTATTTTCGACTTTCTTGCTTTCAAGTTTTTGGTTATGTTATTTAAACAATAACTTTAAACCTTGTGCCTTACCCGGGGAACAATGGTCCATTTGTTAGGGTTGCTTTTTTTTATCGGCATATTTTCATTTAATAAATCATTGGATATTTACATTCAAATTTGGCGCTCTTTGTCTTTCTTTTACTTTATTTCTTTCAAAATAGATATGTGTTCTTACACACACTCACACAACAAAGTGCAGATCCATATCCACCCTGGATCTCATTGATAACAATTTTCTATTTCCAATTATGTCTTCAAAAATACGATCTACCAATCAGAGGACGAAGGTGAGGAAGATTGTGAAATACCTAGAGAGCTTGCTAGGCTGTTAATGCAGGAAGAAAGAGCCATACAACTGCATGAAGAGACAATCGAGGTTGGGAACTTCGGTACTGAATAGGACAAGAAAGAAGTCAAGATAGGTGCTAACCTAGAAGACTGTGTCAAAAAGAGATTAATCAAGATGTTAGGTGACTTTGTTGAGATCTTTTCTTGGTCGTACGAAGACATGCCAGGGCTTGATATTGACATTGTGGATCACCGATGAAGGAAGGTTGTCCTCCTATAAAAAAGTTTCGTCGTATGCGTCCCGAGATGTCTGAAATGATCAAAGCTTAGGTTATGAAGAAGTTCAATGCAGGTTCCTTAGTTGTTACGTCCTATCCTCAGTTGGTTGCAAATGTGGTGCCAGCACCTAAGAAGGATGGCAAGGTGCATATGTGTATAAACTACGGGGATTTGAACAAGGAAATCCCCAAAGATGCCTTTCCGCTTCTTCATATTGATGTTCGGGTTGACAACACCGCTCAACATAAAATAGTTTCCTTCATGGATGGTTTCTCTGGTTATAATCAAATAAAGATGGAACCTGAAGACATGGAGAAGACTACCTTTGTAACACAGTGGGGAAATTTCTGTTACAGAGTTATGCCTTTTGGTTTGAATAACACTGGCGCAACATATCAGCATGATATGGTAGCTTTGTTCCATGATATGATCCATCACGAGATAGAGGTTTACGTTGATGACATGATAGTCAGGTCTCAGACCAAAGAAGAACATCTTTATTACCTACACAAGGGGTTTGAGAGGTTAAAAAAGTACAAGTTGAGGTTGAAACCAAACAAGTGCACCTTTGGGGTAAGATCCTGTAAACTTCTAGGTTTCTTCGTCAGTGGTAAAGGTACTGAACTTGATCCTGCCAAGGTTAAAACCATTCAAGAAATGATAGCTCCCTATATTGAGAAGGAAGTCAGATGTTTCCTGGGGCGATTGAACTACATTGCCAAATTTATTTCCCATTTGACCGCTACTTGTGATCCAATCTTTAACTTAATAAAGAAAGATCAAGTAGTTAAGTGGAACGAAGATTTTCAGATAGCCTTCGACAAAATCAAGGAGTACCTCCAAGAACCTCCAATTATGATGCCACCAATTAAAGGAAAACCTCTGATCATGTACCTGACAGTATTAGAGAACTCAATGGGGTGATTATTGGGACAACTTGGCGAGTGTGGTCAAAAATAGCATGCAATATACTACCTTAGAAAAAAGTTTACCGACTATGAAACAAGATACTCACTGCTAGTGAAAACTTAATGCGCTTTGGCAAGGGATGCTCAGCGACTAAGACAATATATGTTGAGTAATACTACTTTTTTTATCTCTAAGATGGATCCAATAAAATACAAATTCGAGAAACACGCTCTCTCCGAAAGAATAGCAAGATAACAAATGGTCTTGACAGAATATGACATTTAGTGTACTGCTCATAAGGCAACCAAAATAAGTGTACTGGAAAATAATTTGGGCTCATCAAGTTGTAGATGACTATTAGTCTATGAATTTTGAGTTCCTAGATGAGAATATTATTATAGTTACTGATTACGAAGAACATGGACCGTATGAAAGACTAGAATCGGGACCCCAATGGACTATGGGTTTTAATGGAGCTTCCAAAGCAGTTGGTAACAGAATCGATGCTTTGATTATCTTATCCAGGGGTTTCCAAACGCCCTTCACCGCAAGGTTTTGTTTTGACTATACCAACATTATGGTCGAGTACGAAACATGTATCATGGATATCAAAGCTTCCATCAATATGAGAATTAAATTCTTAAATGTTTATGGGGACTCGGCCCTAGTGATCAGCCATATTAAGGGAGAATGGAAGATGAAGCATACAAATCTCATTCCTTATCGAGATCATATGTTGGCATTAATTTCGTACTTCGAGGAAATCACTTTTGAAAATATTCCACGAGAAGAGAATCAATTGGAATACGCATTAGCTACCATGTCATCTATGTTCAATTTGTTGTACCCCAAAATTTTCCCTCTCATTTTTATTCAAGACATGCTCCTAGGGTTCTCAATTGCTCAAGGTTGCTCAAGAATTGATCAGGCAAATTCTCCTCCTAAGCAATGGATCTACAACTAGGGTTTCACTCTTCTCAAAGAAAATTGGATTTCTAATGCCTCAAGTTGATTTTGTAGTTTCTAATATGTATAAAAAAATCTTCATGCCAAATTCTAAGCCTTGCTTCACAAGTTTGCTCAATAAATATCCCAGATGACTAAAAATCAACTGTATTAGACAAAAAGTCAATTGTCGTCAACATACAATCAAACTTCAAAAAATTTTATCAACATCAAGACTTTGAAGTCATGTGAATCATTTGATCAAGGGTTGATCATAATTCATCATAAAAACTCAAGATTAATCAAAAGTCAAAAGTTTCCAAATTAGAATAAGTCAACTGAACATTGACCAAGCACAACCAAAGCTCATTTTGAAGTAAATTCAATTCCCTACAACTTTTTCTCTCTAAGCTTAAGTCCAAAAAATGCTTCATTTGAGAGATATGGGCCAATACATTATAGGTCATTTCAAAAGTAAACAAAATGACACTTTTTGTCAAGACAACTTACATCAAGATAAGATCTTCAAATCTAAACATGATCAAATAAGATATTTTAGAGGACATCTTTATCTTTCAAAAAAATTTTAGATCACCTTCAAATGATAAAAATTAAGAGAGTTATGATTGGTGCAAGTTGGGAAATTTTGAGCAAATGCATGAAACCAAAAGTGATCAAAAGAATTTTGGGTTATTAGGCTTTTGTTTCAAGGTCCATGCGTGTTATATACTTCATAGTGAACCTCAGATCTTATGTAAACCCTATTTGCAGCCACCTTCAAAGTATATCAACCCTTCCAATTGATCTCTGAAGTGGTATAGGGTAAGAATGGATCAAACTTGGTGATCCAAACCACATGAAAACAACATTCCATGCATCTCTGGTTGTCCTATATTTCATAAATTCATATCTTTGC
This sequence comes from Vicia faba, assembly GCA_948472305.1. Taxonomy (NCBI): domain Eukaryota; kingdom Viridiplantae; phylum Streptophyta; class Magnoliopsida; order Fabales; family Fabaceae; genus Vicia; species Vicia faba. The sequence goes on from OX451736.1 coordinate 1,409,764,861, forward strand.
TTTCATTTTGTTTTAATGCATGCTAACATTATTTACATGTCTCGGAGATATTAGTGTGCCGGATGAGACCATCGCATGGCCCCCATAAATGCTGAATCACGTTTGGCCAGAAATAATACTCCCATTGAACTCGAAAGGCCTGAATTAGGGGGAAAGGGTCCCTAGAAATCACTAACCATTGTTATTTTGCAGGGTTAAAAAACAAACTTGCTGGAGAAGACGATCAGAGCTAGGGCTCCGGCGCTTCTCCGGTCTAATGAGTTATGTTCAATATTAGTTTATTTTTTCACATTGTTACCGGAAGAAACAACCACCCCAGTGGAAAGCGAGTGCGAGTTAAGGGATTACTAATGCACTAATCTCATTCTCCTAACACCAAAGCAAGCTTAGCATAGTCGTAAGTCGTGCAACGTGGAAGGCTAAGGGCTATGGTTCAACGCCCACGCCTAACATTTTTCCCTTAAACCCTATTTTTGCAACTCTTTTGGCAATCTTAACCCTAATATCACTTAACCATAAAAACAAAACCTTTTTTAAAAACCTAAAAATAATTGTTTTTTTGTAAACTCTAAAAATAATTATGTTTTATGTTTTCTATCATTAACCTTTTTCTTAAATAATTTAATTTATTAACTTTTAAAAAAAATAAAATCAATTAGTTTTTTAGGTTTCTTTAATCAGCATCAAAAACCTTTTTTTTATATAAAAAAAATCAATAAGACTTCTTTTTCCTTTGATTCCATTTTACATTTTTAGATCAAATGTATAGGCTTCGTGAATGTAATTATTTATCGCTTTCCTTTTTCATTATTATATAACTGTTTTTCGGGTTGTAATAGCTTAGGGTTTTTACTTTCCACTTTCTATTATGTATCTGCCCCAAAGCATTGTAATAATTTAGTGTTTACATTTTTGCCATTACTTTATGCACCTTACTTTTTTATACTTGCTATATTACTGCTTAGTAATTAGGTTTGTATAGCAAGATAAAACAAAAAATAGAAACCTAAATGCAAAGGTAAAATAACTAAAAACAACACATTCACACACTCACACCTCTAGGGTAACCTCCCTTGTTGCCTTCCGAAAACACCAGTCATGACCCTACAACGTAGGGGAGACTTAACAAAGACCCTTGATCAAGTCATCATACAAAAAGACCATAGTCCCTCGATGAACCTTTCGATGTTTCATTACGGAAATGATCTAGTCCATCGAGTAGCCTACGAATAAAACGATGACAGTTCCTTACAAAAATTGCTAAAGCATCCTTACGAGTTGCCATTAATGACCCTCGCCTGTCCCTTCACATCCAACGATAGAGCTTCCAACTAACTAATGGTACGGATAACACTATCTAAAGGAGGAGGAAAATATAAGAACAACCTTGAATGGGTAGATACTTGTAATTTCTTTCTCATAAAGCTCTTCAAAACAAAACATTTCACAAACACTTTAAAAATATTTTAGATGAAACACCTTGTATACACTCTTGAGGATAGATACAAGAGTTATTACAAGGTTTTCCTTACATTGGCAACTCTTCAAAATATTTTCAAACACATACACACAAAGCATTTTTTAAGTGATTTAAGCTATTAAGATCACGTAGATAACTATAGAGGAAAGGATGCTACCACCTTCCCTTTTCATAACCTACCCCCTGAACTCAAAATCTATCAAGGTCTTTCCTGTTCTTTTCACCCTTTCATTATTGGATAAAAGAAAAGTCGGTGGAAACTCTTACTATCCGCAACATTTCTCCCACCGTGTTACAAAACTGAAGACTCTATTGGGGATCACTTAAAATAGGGGATACCTTAGAGTTTAGGATCACTTTACTTGTTTTACTTGTTTGCTTTCCTTTACATTTGAGGGTTGCTCGGGTTTAAATTTTTGCAAAGATCCTTCACCCAGATATGGTTGAAGTGATGGCTACGTTATGGTTGAAGTGATGGCTACGTTAGTATGACACTTTGGTTTGTACTGGTGTTCCTTGAGTCAGTCAAGGATAACACTGGTCTACCATGTGGTGTCATAAGCACTAATTGACTTTTAGAACTTTAATTGACCCAACCTGGCCATTAGATGGTAGTGAGATGGCCGGCTTTGGTGCAGTCCAATATTGGTTGATACTTGATGATACACTCATTGAGATTCTACTTTCGGGATATTTCAGTGGAAAGTTAGTTGCTTTGCTGAAATAAACCTGCGAGAAAGATCGGTGATATGAGACTCCTAGAACCCAGTTACTTTTTAGAACAGGTTGAGCCAACTCGAATTCTATAGAAATGGGTACTTACCTACGGACCTCATGCAAGCCTTTAAATCTAAGGCTCTGGTATGCTTTTTTTGTGTTTGCTATTTGTTCAAACATGACAACATGACATCATAACATCGCATTTTAATTGACCATTTTAAGGATCTTAGGGACATGTGATGTAGGTTTATCATGAACCAGACGTCTAGCAAGGGGGCAAGAGGATTTATTTTCCTCTAACCAAATGCCGTCAAAAATAAGAGTACTTTCTCTTGAGTCAAAGGCTAGGACCCACTTGACAAGTTGAGCTTGATTCTCATAGAAGAACATTCAAAGACGTAAAGTTCTTCAGTCAAAGTTGCATCCAGACTCAACTTCTAACATTTCATTTTTTTTATCCCGCGAGATACTTGAAAAACACTGCATCCACATATCATGCACATTATTACATAATAGGTTTCCAAGACATGCTTTCTTATCTTCTTGCTGTTTATTTCAGTAAAAGATGGCTCTCGAACAAACTGTTAAAGAACTTAAAGCTCAGAACACTCAATTTCAACAAATGTTCCTAGACTTAGCCAAGGGACAAGATGAGTTGAACACCCTCATCACAAAAGGGAAGACGAAGACCATAAGATCGGTCGGTATCTTCAATATGTGAAGAAGGTCCAAAGGTCATCCCAAACAAGCTTAGGACTATGATATTCCCTCTGACGATGATTACAATCAGGGTGAAGAAGATAAGAGTGTGAAGGCTGAGAGGGGAAGTACCCTTGGTTCTGGACAAGATTCTGATGAAGAAGACTATTCTGTCGAACAATATCCTCCTGCTGATGAAAAATACAAATAGTTGGAAGATTGTCTTAATGTTATGGAAATCCAAAGAGTTCCTGGATTGGATTTTGAAGAGATGGGATTAGTCTCAGGGGTTGTTATCCCTCACAAGTTCAAGGTCCCTACTTTTGTGAAATATGACGGTATTTCCTGTCCAAAATTTCATTTGAGGTCTTACGTCCTAAAGATCCAACCCCATACTACAAACAGAATGTTGTGGGTACACTTCTTTCAAGAAAGCCTATTTGGAACACAATTGGAATGGTTCTATCGGCTAGAAGTAACCAATATTCGTACTTGGAAAGACATCGTTGTTGCCTTTTACAAATAATGCCAATACAATGTTGATCATGCACCGACCCGAGTGCAATTACAAAGTATGAGTATGAGCTCTCACGAAGGTTTTAAAGAGTATGCCCAGAAATTGAGGGATCTAGCTGGAAGGGTTCAACCTCCTTTGTCTGACAGGGAGCTGGTTGACTTGTTTATGGGAACATTGAAAGGGCATTTCTTCAATCATCGGATCGAAAGATATTCATCTGGTTTTACTGAGTTGATATTAACAGGGGAACAGGTTGAACATGGAATTCGAAGTGGAAAGATTCAAGTGGCTGCATCTTCAAGTATTGTAAAGAAGAAGTTCAACGGTAAGAAGGAAACTGATGTTGTGTATGGCAATAAGGGTTGTGCTAGAAGTGATCCAACCAATCTTTGGGGGCGGTGTTAATTTCTAATCCTGTGCCTGTGCAACAACAACAACCGGGAAACCAAGTTAGGTCATACACACCAAGAAGACAATTTACCAAGATCAGCATGCCATTGTCTCAGGCTTTGCAACATCTTTTGAAAGCAGAGCTGATAATATTAAGAGATCCTACTCAGAATCCCAACACCTCTTCTCCTCGTTATAATTCTAATATGAAATGTGCTTATTATTCTAATAGTCGCGGACATGACACAAATACTTGCTGGGCATTGAAGAATAAAATTTAAGATCTGACTGACTCCAAAGAGATTGAGTTTGATCCACCCGAGACTCCCAATGTGATTAGCACTCATATGCCTAAGCATGAACATGGTGCTAGTGCTATTGATGATGTTTCCGCTGTGGAAGATGCTGATAATGACTATGATCTAGATAGTTGGATTTTTCCCACCACCAGCAACGGGCTCAGAAACTTGAAGACCGAAGACCTTATCTCAATCTCCTTTAGTCAGGAGTAATTGCTATTTTATGTTTCTTTCCAAGTTTTAGATATGTAATTTTTAAAAACAATATCTTTAAGCCTTGTGCCTTGCCCGGGGCACAACGGTCCATTTGGTAGGGTTGTCATTTCATTAACATATTTTCATTCAATAAATCATTGGATGTTTACATTCAAATTTTTCCCTCTGTGTCTTTATTTTATTTTTATCACTTTCAAAATAGCTATGTGTTCTTACACACACCCACACAATAAATTGAAGATCCACATCCACTCTGGATCCCATTGATAACAATTCAGCTATTGCCACTTATGACTTCGAAAATACAATCTACTAAGCCGAGGAAGAAGTTGAGGAAGATTGTGAAGTACCTGGAGAACTTTCCAGACTATTAATGCGAGAGAAATAGGCTATACAACCACATGAAAAGCCAATCGAGGTTATAAATATGGGTACTTAAGAGAACAAGAAAGAAGTCAAGATAGGTTCCAACCTTGAAGAAAGTGGCAAAAAGAGATTAATACAGATATTTCGAGACTATGTTGAGATCTTTGCTTGGTAGTAAAAATACATGCTAGGTCTTGATACTGCCATTTTGGTTCACCGTCTACCAATGAAGGAACATTGTCCTCCTATAAAACAGAAGGTTCACCGTATGCGTATCGAGATGTCTAAAAAGATCAAAGCTGAGGTTATGAAGCAGTTCAATGCAGGTTTCTTAGCTGTTACGTCCTATCTCTGTGAGTTCCAAATGTGGTTCCAGTACCTAAGAAGGATGGCGAGGTGCGTATGTGTATAGACTACAAGGATTTGAACAAGGAAAGCCCCAAAGATTACTTTCCTCTTACGCATATTGATGTTCTGGTTGACAACACCGCTCAGCACAAAGTATTCTCCTTCATGGATGGTTTCTCGGGTTATAATCAGATCAAGACGGCACTTGAGGACATGGAGAAAACTACTTTCGTCACACAGTAAGGCACTTTCTATTACAATGTTATGCCTTTTGGGTTGAAAAATGTCGGATCAACATATCAGCGAGCTATGGTAGCTTTGTTCCATGATATGATCCATCATGAGATAGAGGTTTACATTGATGACATGATAGCTAGGTCTCAGACTGAAGAAGAACATATTGACCACCTACACAAGTTGTTTGAGAGATTAAAGAAGTACAAGCTGAGGATGAATCTGAACAATTGCACTTTTTGGATGAGATTTGATAAACTCCTATGTTTCTTCGTCAGTGGTAAAGGTATTGAAGTTGATCCAAACAAGGTCTAAGCTATTCAAGAAATTACAGCTCCCTATACTAAGAAGGAAGTCAGAGGTTTCTTGGGACGACTGAATTATATTGCCTGATTTATTTCTCATTTGACAGCTACTTGTGAATCCATATTCTTGTTGTTGAAGAAAGATCATGTATGAAGTGGAACGACGTTTTCTAGATAGATTTTGACAAAATCAAGGAGTACCTCCAAGAACCTCTGATTCTTATGCCACCAGTTGAAGGAATACCTCTAATCATGTACCTAACAATGTTAAAGAACTCAATGGGTTGTGTATTGGGGAAACATGACGAATCTGATCAAAAAGAGCATGCAATATACTTCCTTAGCAAAAAGTTTACCGAATGTGAAATAAGATTCTCACTGCTCGAGGAGACTTGTTTCGCTTTGGCATGGGCTTCTCTTCAGCTAAGACAATATATGTTGAATCACACTACTTTGTTGATCTCTAAAATGGATCCTACAAAATACATATTCGAGAAGCCCGCTCTCTCCAGAAGAATAGCCAGATGGCAAATGGTCTTAAAAGAATACGATATTCAGTACACCACTTATAAGGCAATCAAAGGAAGTGTACTTGAAGATCATTTGGTTCATCAAGTGGTAGACGACTATTAGTCTATAAATTTCATGTTCCCGGATGATAATATCATGCTAGCTATAGATTGTGAAGAACTTGGACCGTATGAAGGACATATGCTAGGATACCGATGGACTATGATTTTTGATGGAGTTTCTAATGCACTTGGCAACAGAATTGATCATGTGATCATTTCTCCCGAGGGTTTCCATACGCTGTTTACCACTAGACTATGCTTTGACTGTACTAACAACATGGCCGAATACGAAACGTGTGTCTTGGGTATCATGGTTGCTATTGATATGAGAATCAAGTTCTTGAATCGCGTACTTCGAGGAAATTACTTTTAAACATATCCCACAAGAAGAGAATCAGTTTGCAGATGCATTGGCTACCATGTCATCTATGTTTAAAGTCATATGGGACAACGAAGTTCCTCGAATTACCATTGGAAGGCTAGTTGAACCGTCACATTGCTACGAAGTTAACACTGACGGCGTAGAGGAAAAAACTTGGTTTAATGAAGTGAAAAGGTACCTCGAAGCTCAAGAGCACCCAGAAGGGGCATCTATTTATGACAACAAATTCCTACAGAGGGTCACTGCCATGTTCTTTCTGAGCTACAAAATTTTGTTCAAACACAACCACAATTTGACTCTGCTTCGTTGTGTTAACAAGAAGGAAGCGTAGAAGATTATGGAAGATATGCACGAAAGGGTCTTTGGTACTCACTCCAATGGGCATACGATGGCTAAGAAGATTCTGAGAGCAGGTTATTATTGGTCGACCATGGAAACTGATCGCCATCATCACTCCATAACTTATGACAAATGTTATTTCTATGTTGATAGAGTACATGTGCCTCTGGTTCCTCTGAATATCTTGACTGCACCTTGGCCGTTTGCAATGCAGGGCATTGATATGATTGGAGAAATTAAGCCTATCGCTTCTTACGAACATCATTTCATCCTCGTCACCATTAATTACTTCACGAAGTGGGTTGAAGCAGCCTCGTTAGCCTCCGTTACCAAGAATGTTGTCGCCCGGTTCATTAAGCATTACCTCATCTGCCGGTTTGGCATACCCGAAAGGATCATCACAGACAATTCTACCAATCTCAACAATAATATGATCACAAAGCTATGCACGTAATTCAAAATCAAGCACCACAATTCTTCTCCGTATCGACCAAAGATAAATGGCGTAGTTGAAGCCGCCAATAAGAACATTAATAAGATCTTGTAAAAGATGACAGTGACATATAAAGATTGGCATGAGATGTTAGCATTTTCTCTTCATGGATATCTCACTTCCATATGAACATCAATTGGGGTAACCCCATTCTCTCTAGTCTACGGTATGGAAGTTATCCTACCTGTCGAAGTCTAGGTTCCTTCTCTAAGGATTATGAAATATGCTGATTTAGACGAAGACGAGTGGATTCAGACTAGGCTGGACCAGATAAAATTGATCGACGAGAAAAGGCTTGCGGTTGTCTGTCATGGTCATATGTATAAGTAGTGTATGATCAAAGCCTTCAACAAGAAATTCAAGCATCGGGTATATCAGGCTGGTGACTAGGTGATAAAGAGCATCATCCTACCACAAAGTGATCCTAGGGGACAATGGACTCCCACCAACGAAGGGCAATTTGTAATCAAGAAGATATTCTCTAGCGGTGCTATGATACTTACAACCATGGAAGGTGAAGACTGCCCACACCCTATGAACGCATGAAAGTGACCCGCTAGGTCGATTGGCCTAGGAAAAAATAAGGGAATCCCGAAGAACTAAAAGGGTACGACAAAAAATTAGGGATATATATGAATATTTATACACCCGACAAGTCGAAAACCTAAAAAGGCGGCTTGGGCAAAAAAGGGTATCCCGATGGACTGAAAACCCGAAAGGATAGTCCAGGCAAAAGTTAGGGATTAAATCTTACCACTATGCCCCATTGGATCATCTACCTTTTGAAATCTTTGTTATCGATGTCAAGTTCGAATGGTATAGATCAATTCAGTCAAATTCTTCCAAAAACGAGGGATGAGATGGTTGAAGACATATGGGCAATACAAAAGTTGAAACCCGATGGGATCGTTTCCACATAGATGTTTTTTCTTATTTTACTTTGTACCCTTTTCATTTTACAATTATTTCCTCTTACAAGGATCTCTGTCACTTTGTACAAAACTTCCTGTTTATAGGCAAACTTTCAACACAAATATAATTCAAAATTCAAATTTGTTTTTGCTGTTTTGTTCGCAAAAACGTCCCATGACTAAATTGAATGAACATAGGCATATGAATATGATTATTGTTAACCAATATGTGCATAAAAAAAGGATAAGATTTTACTAAAGACTCTAGGAATTGGGATAATGTTCAAGTTATCCATAAATTTCCCATGGAGAAATCCCCGCAGAGATACCTTCACAAGCTCATCTCCGACAGAGATACATTCCTCAGCAAGTCTAATATGCCTTCAGACAGGAATTGGGGAATCTTCCAACAGTTCACATGATCATCTCACCCCATAGTTCCCCTAGCATAAAAGTAAGTTTGATCATTTCCCCAACAAATAGTGGAAACTTCCTCCGCACAGCCTACTGAATTCCATTTCCCATCAGAAATGATTCCATCGACACAGTTTACAGAATTTTAATTCTCTAGTGAAGTTTATTTCTCCAACACTATAAAATCCCCTGCAGAATTCTCTTCTCTAGCAGGGTTTATTTCCGCAGCAGGGTTTATTTCCCTAACAAAGTTCATTTCTATGATTACTACAAATCCCTGGTAAAATTCTCTTCTCTAGCAAAGTGTAGTCAAGGTAGCTATCCCTAGAGAGTTGCTACAGTATCTAAAACCTGGCCAGGTATCACGTTAGAAGAATATCCATTTCTTTCATCCCCAGTCAGGGTATATAAGAACTAAATTACCCAGTATAATGATGAACGACCAATTTTCCTAGAATTCTTCTATCCCTAATCAGAGGTCAAACATTCCCACCGGAGTATCCTCAAACAGAAAGCAGGAATCCCCAGCGAAGACATTTGAAACAATATTGAAGATTCATATTCATCATCTCCATCAACAGTTAGGGATTTATTTTTCCAGACAAAGATGTTATACGAAGCTGCCAATATGCTTCAACAACATCTCATATCCATACATCATTTAAAAAATATCATAGCATATGCATACGAAACGCATATAACACACTCATTCATTTTGAGAACATCATTACACAATGCATTACATACATCATGACATTGCATAAAGACTAATTTTGTATTTTCAGGTAAAATTCGCAAACTGATGAATTCCTGAAACAAGACGGAGCAACTGTCGATATGACCAGGTGGTATGAATTCCCGAAACAAGACAAGTTTACCAACAAAAGCATGTCAGAGATTAATTCCCGATATAGGAAGGGGAAACTATCTGCATAACCAGTCAAATATTAATTCCCAAAACAGAACGTGGCAGCTATGTACATGACCAGATGGTATGAATTCCCCAAACAGGACGGGTTCGCCAACAAAAACAGATTGTAGATCAATTCCCGAAGCAGAACAGGGCGACTATCCACTTGACAATCATTTCCGTCAAAGAAAAAATCTGACAAACATCTCCCTCAGAGACTAAATTAGACACGAATTTTCTTCAGAAATTCATTAAAGCATTCTTTAGATACAGTGAAGCGCAAACTCATTATGGTTTTCCTATAAACAATCACTTTGGATGGCATCTATAAGCCCATCTCTGAAGAAACTTTGTCACCTCCCCGAACGGCATCTTCTAGCCCATTCAAGAAATAATATTAACCAACTGCATTATTTCCTGCACACGCGAGTGCAATTTTCTGGGCACTTAAGTGTTCAATCATTTTCCACCTTCAGATTATGAATGGTGGACATGCCAATCTAACTCTTCAGGTTTAAGAAGATTGAACAGGGGAAGTTGTGTTACCCCAAAATTTTCCCTCCCATTTTTATTCAAGACCTGCTCCTAGGGTTCTCAATTGCTCATGGTTGCTCAAGAATTGATCAGACAAATTCTCCTCCTAAGCAATGGATCTACAACTAGGGTTTCACTCTTTTTAGGGAAAATTTCATTTCTAATGCCTCAAGTGGATTTCATAGTTTCTCATATGTCTCAAAGAATCTCCATGCTAAATTTTAAGGCTTGCATCACAAGTTTTCAAAGTCAATTACTCAGGTGACTAAAAATCAACTATATTAGACAAAAAGTCAACTATGGTGAACATACAGTCAAACTTCAAGATTTTTGGTCAACATCAAGATTTTGAGTTCATATACATCTTTTGTTGAAGGGTTGATCATGATTCATCAAGAAAACTCAAGATTCATCAAAAGTCGAAAATTGCCAAATTAGGGTTTTCTTAAGGAAAAGTCAACTGAACTTTGACCAAACACAACTTCCACATGTCTTATCAGGTTTCTCTCAACATAATCTCATTTTAGAGGAAATTAAATTCTCTACATCTTTGTCTCTCTAAGCTCAATTCCATAAAATGCTTCATTTGAGAGGTATAGGACAATACATTATAGGTCATTTCTAAAGTCAACAAAAAGACACTTTTTGTCAAGGCAACTTACATGAAGATAAAATCTTCAAATGCAAAAATGACGAAAATAGAAATTGAGTTTTCCAAAAAGTCCCAAATCACCTTCAAATGTTAAAAATTGAGAGAGTTATGATAGGTGCATGTTGGGAAATTTTGAGCAAATGCATGAAACAAAAAGTGACCAAATTGGAGTTTTGGGTTGTTGGACTATTGTTTTAAGGTCCATGCGTATTATATACTTCATAGTGAACCTTAGATATTATTCATACACCCCTTGGGTTTTTATTATATTTATCTTGATTTTTATTCAAAATAAATGAAATAAAACAAAAGTTTTTCTTACAAGGTTAAAGCCCAACGTGTTTGACCTAATTTCAAGCATTATATATCTTCTTCATTCAGACAAGAGCAGCAACGAAACCCTTGCATAAGAAGTAATCCCAAAAATCTCAAAAGTTCTCAAAAACTAGGGCGAGTTGTAAACCCTATTTGTAACCACCTTCAAAGCATATTAACCCTCACAATCGATCTCTGAAGTGGTATAGGGTAACAATGGATCGAACTTGGTGATCCAAACCACACGAAAAAAACATTCCATGCATCTCTGGTTGCACTATATTTCGTAAATTCATATCTTTGCTTCTCTGGTGTAATGATTTATGTTTAATATTTGTGATTTTGTTTTCACATTTTTACCGAATGAAACAATCACCCAAGGGCAAGCGAGCGAGTGTTAAGGCATTACTACACCAGGGCGTGGGTTTGATCCCTGACTTGTGGTATTTTGAGATTTTGTCACATTTATTTTCATATTTTGCAGGTTTTTTCATATAACGCGCTGATCTCATTCTCCTAACACCAAAGCGCGCCTGGCGTAGTGGTAAACCATGCAGTGTGGAAGGCTAGGGGCATGGGTTCAACACCCACCCCTGACATTTTGTGTGATTTTGCTTATGACTTGTTCTCATTCTAATGTTTTCCCTTAAACCATATTTTTCTAACTCTTTTGGAAAACTTAACCCTAATTTCACTTACCAATAAAAACAAAACCTTTTTTACAAACCTAAAAATAATTGTTTTATTGTAAACCCTAAAAATAATTAGGTTTTAGGTTTTCTATCATTAACCTTTTTTTTAATTAATTTAATTAATCAATTTTTTTAAAAATTAAAATCAATTAGTTTTTAAGCTTTCTTTAATCACCATCAAAAACCTTTTTTTTCATAAAAAACATCAAAAACACTTCTTTTTTCTTTGATTCCATTTTATATTTTTAAATCAAATGTATAGGCTTCGGAGATATAATTATTTTTCGCTTTCCTTTTTCATTATTATATAATTGTTTTCCGTGTTGTAATAGCTTAAGGTTTTTACTTTCGGCTTTCTATTATGTATCTACCCTAAAGAATTGTAATAGTTTAGGGTTTACGTTTCTGCCTTTACTTTCTGCACCTTAATTTTTTATACTTGCTATATTACTTCTTAGTAATTAGGATTGTATAACAAGATAAAACAAACGATAGAAAACCCTAACTGAAAACAACACATTCGCACACTCACACCTCTAGGGTAACCTCCCTTGTTGCCTTCGGAAAACACCGGTCATGTCCCTCGAACGTAGGGATGCCTTAGCAAAGACCCTTGATCATGTCATCATACAAAAATATCATAGTCCCTCTATGACCTTTTTCGATATTTCCTTTTAGAAATAATCCAGTCCCTCGAGTTGCCTACGAATAAAACTATGACAGTCCCTTATGAAAATTGCTAAATCATCCTTACGAGTGTCCTTTGATGACTGTTCGATGACCCTCACTTGTCCCTTCACATCCAACTAACAAATGGTACGAATAGAACTATCTAAAGGAGGAGGAAAATAGAACGACCTTGAGTGGGTAGATACTCGTAATAGCTTGCTCACAAATCTCTTCAAAACTAAACATTTTACAAAGACTTTCAAAATATTTTTGAACAAACGCTTTGTATACACTCTTGAGGACAGATACAAGAGTTAATACAAAGTTTGCCTTTCATTGGAAACTAATCAAAATATTTTCAAACACACACACAAAGAAATTTTTAAGTGAGATAAGCGATTAATATCCCGTAGATAACTATGGATGAAAAGGGTGCTAACACCTTCCCTTTTTATAACCTACCCCCCGAAATTAAAATCTATCAAGGTCTTTTATTTCTTTTCACCCTTTCCTTATTGGATAAAATTAAAGTCAATGGTGACTCTTGTTATTCACAACATTTGCGATAAAACACAAAAACAAGTCAGGTCTCCCATCGTGTTACAAAAGTCGTATGGGATAATGAAGCTCCTCGAATTACTATTGAGAGACTAGACAAACCAGTGCATTGCTACGAAGTTGATACTGACAGGGTAGAGGAAAATCCTTGGCACCATGAAGTAAAAAGATACCTTGAAACTCGAGAATATCTGGAAGGAGCATCTATCAATGATAAGAAATTTCTAAGGAGATTCTCTTCCAAGTTCTCTCTGAGTAACGAAATCTAGTACATGCGCAACCACAATTCGACTTTGCTTTGTTGTGTAGACAAGAAGGAAGCTGAGAAAATTATGGAAAATGTGCATGAAGGAGTGTTTGGTACTCACTCCAGCGGGCATACAATGGCTTAGAATATTCTTAGAGCGGGTTATTATTTGTCTACTATGGAAAGTGATTGCCATCATCATTCAAGAAGTTTCCACAAATGCCAGATTTATACTGACAAAGTACATGTGCTTCTAGTTAATTTGAATGTCTTGACTATTCCTTGGTCATTTTCAATGTGAGAAACTGGTATGATTGGAGAGATTAAGCCTACTGCTTCAAATGGGCATCATTTCATCATGATCGCTATTGACTACCTCACGAATTTGGTTGAAGCATCCTCGTTTGCTTCTATTACCAAGAATGTTGTGGCTCCATTCATTAAATACAACCTTATCTGTCGGTATGGCATCCATGAAAGGATCATCACAGACAATGGTGCCAATCTTAACAATACTATGATCATGGTACTTTGCATGCAGTTCAAGATTAAGCATCACAATTCTTCTCCGTACCGATCAAATATGAATGGCGCAATGGAAGCCGCCAACAAGAATATAAGGAAAATCTTGTAGAAGATGACAGAGACATACAAATATTGGCATGATATGATACCATTTTCTCTTTATGTTATCGCACTTAAGTACGTACATCAACTGGAGCAACCTCGTTCTCTCTAGTCTACAGTATGGAGTTGTTTTACCTGTTGAAGTCCCGATTCCTTCCCTAAGGATTATGAAATATGAAGGTTTAGATGAAGACGAATGGACTCATACTCGACTGGACCAAATAAATTTGATCGATGAAAAAAGGCTTGTGGCTGTTTGTCATGGTCAGATGCATCAAAAATGCATGATAAAAGCCTTTAATAGGAAAGTCAAGCATCAGGTATACCGGGCTGGTGATTTTGTAATAAAGCGCATTATCCTACAACAAGGTGATTCCATGGAAAAATAGACTCCCACATACGAAGGGCCATTTGTGATCAAAAAGATATTTTATGGTGGTGCTATGATACTTACTACCATGTATGGTGAAGACTTTCCACACCCTGTGAACACGGACTTAGACAAAAAATACAATGCATAAACAAATTCTCTACCACTTTGCCTCTCTATGTTCAAGGCCAAAAAATTAAAACCAATAACCTAGACCAATTATTTGGCATGCTACAAATCCAATGGAGCTATTATTTTTATCTGAAAGTGCCTGTAGCTAGGGTTTCGAAGCTTTGAGAGCTTCGAACCCTAACAATGGTGAATGGTTTTCTTGCATGAAAGCTTGCAAGTGAATATTCTAAACAAGTCTAAACATTATTATAAACATGCATATAGGCATAGAATCAATCAACAATACATGAATTATGAGTTTGAGTTCAAGAAAGTTCAACAAACCGGTGATACTTAGTTGTGATGATTTGAGATACTTTGAGATTCATGGATGATTGGAATGAGTTCCTGGAGTATTTAGGAAGCTTGATTGGTGCTTGTAATGGACTAAAAATCATGGGAGTGAAGGGTTTGACTGTGACCTAACTAGTTGAAAAATTTGGAATTTTAGGGTTCTTCTTGAGAGGCAGCATGCGTGTCTTTTTTCATCTGAAGTTGTTGTGTATTTATAGGAGTATATTTAGGTCAAAATTTGTGTGATGAATATTTGTATTTCACCGTGAAGAGATTTGATTTGAGTTTTGCACAAAAAAATTCTATTTTAGGCCAAATAAAATATTCATGATCCCACACGCCTTGTATAATTTATTTGGTATTTTTTTTTTATTTATTTTTCTTTTAATTTAATAAAATCAAAATAAAAAGAAATAAAAATCACAAAAATACATGAATGGATTTAGTAGTCCCTTATAAGGTCATGGTCATGTTTATACCTTAAAAGATAGGTCCACTAACCCAAAAATTCAAGTTTGCTCAATTTGAACTTCATTCATTTTCTCAAAATTACTAAACTTGTGCAACTCATAACTTTCTCAATTCTGTTCATATGAAAGTGATATTGGACTTTTTGGAAACCTTAAGATGTCTCCAAGTGATATTGGTCTTTTTTGGAAACCTCAAGATGTCTCCAAGTGATATTGTTCTTTTTTGGAAACCTCAAGATGGCTCATATCTCACTAATGAGGCATTTTTTGCCTTGAGCTTAGAGAGATAAAGTTGTAGAGAATTGAATTTCTTTCAAGATGGGCTTTGGTTTAGAACTTTCTGATTAATTATTTGAAAGTTGTGCTTGGTCAAAGTTCAGTGACTTGTCCTTAAGAAAACCCTCATTTAGTAACTTTTGACTTCTAATGAATCTTGAGTTTTCTTGATGAATTATGATCAACCCTTGATAAATTGAAGAATTTGACTTTAAAATATTTATGTTGACCAAAAATATTTAAGTTTGACTATATTTATCAATGTTGACTTTTTACCCAATATAACTGATTTTCACTCATATGAGCAATTTATTGAGCAAACTTGTGAAGAAAGACCTGAAACCTGACATGAGGACTCTTTGAAACATATGCGGAGACATTAGAAGCTTAATTTCCTTTGAGAATAACAAAACCCTAGTTTTAGGTGAATTTATTAGGAGGAGGACTTTGAATACTTTGAATATTTGAGAATTGCCATTGAACTCAAGAGGTTCCAAAGTTACAATTTCAACCAATTCAATTATAATTACAACCAAGTCATTTACATCAAAAGTTACCCGAATCCCTAAGCTAATTACAACCTCAACCATTTCCATGTCTTTATAATCAAGCTCCATAGTACATAAGCAAAAATCGACATAACAATAATCATGAACAAAAAAGCATCCTTGCAATTAAAAACTAGTTCAGAATTTAGCAGTGTAAAATCAATCCACAAAAACCAATATGAACATTCCAAAACCATCAAAAACTAAAAACGTGAAATAAATTCAAAGACCTCCACCATTCCAAGTGTAACTTGTAGTACGAATAACTAACTTGAATATTAAAAAACTTTAAGGTTACTTGAACTATTTGGTTAGTATCCTTGGCATAATTGAGTTATGGACCTCTTGGAATTAGGATTAGAAACCTTGATTGCCCTTGGGACCTTGTGACTTTGTTGTTATTTTTGTGTGAATTTCATGGGGTTTACTCCAAGACATTGGGTTGATTTTCTTTGTGTCAGGTTATTCTGAGGATATGATTTGTCTGTGCTTGATTATTCCTCTATATACAGATGTTACTCTGCCCAATTTTTTTGTGAAGAACTAGTTCATCTTAAGCTTGGTATTCCTTAGAGGTTTATTCATTTTCATAATATACTTGGACTTAGGTCCATGCATTTTCAAAATAAAAAATCTATTCTTAATCATACTTTAACCAACTTAATCATACTTTGACATTTTTTGTGAGAAGACTAAAAGTCAATTAACGTCATTCATACCATTTTTCCACTTTGGCTTTTTACTTTAAAACTTTTTCTTAAAATATTAGACTCTTGTTGATTCTTGTAGAGATGCGAGCTTTTATACTTCTACGATATGTAGTAAAGCGAGATATTTTCCACTTGGGTATTGAGTGAAGCTTTGTTGATTTGAAAATCCAAGTTTTATCCTCCTCTATGAGATGATGCATATTCTCCTTTCTCAAAATCATGGGTAGTAAGTATCTTATCCACTCGGATATGAAGAATATGTCTCTTCTCTTAAAATTAACAATCACACTTGTGTTTTAAAATTTTTGAGTTGAACTACGAGTACCCTGATCCCCTATTGCACATAAGGTACTACGTAGTCACTAAAGGTTCGCAACTGCGGCGGGTGCAAAAATTGTAAAAAAATACTTCTTTTCTTATCTCCACCATCTATTTCTGTATACACCTTTTATAGCCAAATTACACAAAATTTCAAAGAGGTTCCTGCAGAGTACCGTAGATGTTAAGGGTGCTAATAGCTTCCCTTTGCATAACAAACCCCCGTACCTAGACTCCCTCCCTCTCTCTTTTGGGTTTATTTTCTCTTTTCACATTCCTCTGGAAACAATAAAGCGCAGTGGCGCTTTTTATTTGATCTGTGCGAGTTAAGTTACCTCAATGGCTTAGTCTAAACATTTCTATCGCTATAATAGAGATCAAGTTAAGTTCACTTGAAAAGTTTCCAACTCATCAATGTAACATAAAAAAAGAGAATCAGAGGAATTAACAGTAAGAAGAAATTTAAAACAAATAAAGGTAAGTTGAAGTAGAACATTTGAAACTAACTTCTAAATTGCCAACTTCTTACTTCTAACTAACTATCAAATTCACTAACCCCTAACTAACAGTAATCGAACAAACTAGCAACATTTAAAAAAACTAACAACATAACCAATTGTCAAAGCTAAACTAAATTAAAAACTTCATCAAACTATAAATAATAGAAACTCACCTTGAAGCCATTTGCTTCTCCATTCTTCTAGAAGAAACACCATAAACACCTTCAATATTCTCTTCACTCTCTCTGAAAAAAGTCCCTTTTCACTCTGATCTCTCTGCTTTGTTCTCCCATCATCTTCATCAATTCTTCACATACACATAAGAGTCACTACTCCAAAAAACTTCAATCACTTCTCATCTTCATCAATTCTTCAACTTTCTAGAGGAAACTCACCAAGAAAAAATCACAAAGAAAAATAAATAGTCGCCACCATTAATTTTTATCCTTACGACAGGAATATAACGGGTAACCCTAATTGTTAGAGATTCTAAGTTCGCGAGTTGGTTAGACGAAGAGGCACAATTCATCTCCCTTGTTCTCAAGGCATCCTCTTTTAGGTCTAAGGGTAAATCACGACTTTTCTATTTACAGGGCATGTTATTATTAATTGTATAGGAAAAAGTTTAGTATTTTAGTTGAGGGACTAGCCTTGGTTTTAACCGTGTGCCTACGTATCTCCTTGTTAAAAACCAGAGTCCAATTTTATAATTTGAATGTGTTAGGTTAGTTTCTTTTATGGATTGTGGAAATGTTTAAAATTATCCTTGAACCTTGTCTTGATTTGATAGTAACATAGTCGTAGACGTAGTTCGTATTGAATATAAAATGTTTCCATAATGCTTTTTGAAAATAAATTTACATTTGAAATTAAGTTAGTAAAAAAATGTTAGTATTTGATGGGTTAGTTGTATTATAATTTATGATGCGATATGGAAAAAAAGAGTTTGAATGCTTTAAAATATTTGATAAATAGAAAGAAAACATGGTTAGTATTTTATAAAAATAATTAATAAATAACTATTTTCTTAATATTAAAAATATATTAAATAATATTTAATATTGATTAAATATTTATTTATTAATAATTTTAAGACAAAATGCACAAAAATATTTTAGTGCAATATGCTAAAAAAGTGACTTCAGGTATTATATAAAAAAAACCAAACAAAATATTAAATTAACTAAATTAATTAAGTTATTTAAATCAGGGGGTGCCTAAATTAATCAGTGAGGTTAAAATATGAAGAGCAAATTTGAGTCCAATAAGGGCATGAGGGTGTTGATCTTAACTGAATAACAAGATGAGGGAGTGCAGATAGAAAGGGTGTGGCCCAAGACACTTTTATTGAGAGTATTAGACAAAAAATGTGAGGGTGTAGCATGTTATGGTGTGGCAACCGAGTTTGAAGCATTTGTCTTAATCCGAAGGCCTTGAATAGTTAATCTATGGCCATAGATTAAGAGTATTTAAAGCAGAAGGCGAGAATTTAAGATTGACTGAGGGAACATGATATGCAAGGTGTATGTGACTGGTCAACGGTCACCTCATCCATTCGTATGAATCTTCAAAAAAATCAGAAAACCTTCATATCTTCATTTGGGTTTACAGGAACCCTATGAAGATAAACCCTTACCTTAAGAAATATTCAACTAAACCATAAGAACCCTAACCCCACTTCTTCAATCCTAATTGAATCACAAAAACATAACCTGTTTGTATCCTAACCCTAACCCAATCACCAAACCCTAATGTGTTTTACCATAACCATAACCCCAAATCAAAACAAAAAACCATAAACAATAATTGAAACAGTAATGACAGAAGAATAATGTCAATCAATCATCAATAAGTCATACCCTAAGCTAAGTTTTAGAATTACCGTTTGTGCAGTGAATCTGGTAGTATTAGTCCTCTTTTGGTTTTCCTTATTCTTTTACTAATTACTTTCTCTTTCTTTTGCAGGTATCTTGAATTTAGAGTTGGGGTCGAGCTCTGAAAAACCTAGGGTTTTAGTCGTGAACCCATGTTTTCTACTAGAAGCGCTTTAATGAGGGTGGGGTTTGCAGCGCACAAGAATCTCCAAGGGTTGTTCTCCAAATTCTCATACTCCTTTCTATATTAGTCCTTAGATTTTTATAGGTATATGTATATATTCGAATTAGCAAAATTGTTAGCTTATTAGCAGTTACAAGTTTAGAAACTGATTCTAATTGATTCAATCTTAGGATTTGATTGTAAATTAGTTGATCCTGTGATGTAAATAGATTCAGGGTTTGTGATTATTGTAATGAACATGTTGTATTTGTAATTCATTTTTAGTAAATAAAAACAAATATTTTGATTTGATTTGATCCCAAAAGATTTGATTTCTTTAACTCTGAAATTCTAGGCTTAGTGTTATCTTGGGAATTATGGTTTTACCCTATTGTTGACTTGGTCAACAAGATTTGAAATATTAATAATAAAATAAAAAGTGATAATAATATAAAATAATAAATAGTATCATTAAAGGGAGTTGACTCTGGGTTAACCCCTATTTAATACTTAATACTATTATTTTTTTCTAATAACAAAAATATAAATTTTCCAACAATGATAATAATTATAATAATTTAAATTGAAAAAAATAACCCAAATGTTGACCATAATCAACTTCTCAACCCAATGGGCCTATAAATTATTGAATCAGAAAATTTGAGCCCCCCTAAAGAAAAACACACCCCTCTAAACTGTTATAACCCCCACTACCACAAATAATGTGAAAGATACAAATCAATAACAACCAGAAATATTATTGGACCAAAATTTTGAATAACAAAGAAACCGATAAAAATAGATTAATTAATGACACTAAAGGTGCAAATTTAGGGTATGATAGCTGCCCCTATTTAATTGTCTTTCGATTGAAGGTACGAGAATATGAAGGTATCACATATTCGAATTGGAGGGTTAATAGATAATGGAAGACCCCAAAATTTGACTACAAACTCGAACATAGAAGATAAACCCTGAAATATAATTAGGAAATGGAGACACAGTTAAGTCACCCATGCCCGAGAAAATAGTATACATTACCCATATATAACAACTCGGATAACTCGTTAACAACTAGAAAAGTAGTCTTAGATTTTATGTATTTATCGTAACCTAGTGAAATAAATAACACAACTTTGAAAATGAACTTACTAACGTTTTGAGACTAACATAGTAAGCTATATTGTTGATTTTTTCTATTCATCACAACCTAGGGGATGAATAACACAAAGTTTCATAACTCATCGTTGCTTGGAGATTATCACAATGAACTATATCGCAGAAAAATAGATAACTCATTGCTACTTCGAGACTAACGCAATGACTTATATCGCAGATTCTCTATATTTACTACAACCTAGGGAGTAAATGATATGGATTTGAAAATATATTACCTACGATTGAGACTAACATAGTAAGGTATAACGTAGATTTGTGTATTTATCACAACCTAGAAGATAAATAACACCCACTTGATAATCCAATACTGCTTGGAGACTGATACAATGAATCGTGTCGTATAAAATAACTTATTGAAGCTTCAAGACTAACATAGTAAGAAATATGACATATTTAAATATCTATCACATCCTAGGGGATAAATATTGCAGATTTTGAGAAAGCGTTTGGTTAACTGAATCTTGGATAACTTAAATCAAAGATATAATTATTTACCAGTTGTGTCTGTTCTCAACCAAGATATTTATTTGTCCTATGCTGACAAGCTAATTCACAATAGGCCCCAAGATATGTCACACTATTCCTAGCCTAAGCAGCTTTGAAAATGCAATGCACACTGTGTAGCGGTAGAAATGTTCAAGACTAAGTCATTGAATTGACTAGACTTTATACAAGTCAAAATAAAAATCGCCACCGTGCTTTATTGTTTCCAAAGGAATGGGAAAACAGCGAATAACCCAAAAAAGGGGGAAAGATTCAAGGTAAGGGGGTTGGTTATGCAAAGGGAAGGTATCATCACCCTAAACATATACGGTACTCCGCAGGAGCCTCTGTGTAAAATCTGTATATTTTGGCTATAAAAATATGTTGTATAGAAATAGATGGTGGAGGTAAGAAGAGAAGTATTTTTTATGATTTTTGCACCCGCCACGGTTGCGAACCTTTAGTGTCTACGTACCACCTTTCATGCAATAGGGGATCAGGGTACACGTAGTTCCTCTTTTAAAAGATTTGAAACATAAGTGTGTTGGATAATTTTAATAGATAAGGCATCATCTTCATTGTCCGTGTGGAAAACATACTTACTACCCACAATCATGAGAAAGGAGAATTTGAATCATATCAAAGTGGAGGATTTGGCTTGGATTTTAAAATAAACAATGCCTCACCCAACACCCAAGTGGAAAATGTCTCTCTTTACTGTATATTGTAGAAGTGTAGTTGTTTTCATCACTACAAGGATTGACAAGAGTCTAATCTTTTAAGAAAAAGTTTAAGGGTAAAAGCCAAAGTGGAAAAAATGGTTTGAAATGAGATTGGTTGACTTTTAGTCTTCTCATAAAAAAATGTCAAAGTATTTTTAAATTTATTGGGGTTTATTTATGAAAATGTTTTGAAAATGCATGGACCTAAGTTAAAGTTTATTATGAAAGTGTTTAAGTTTCAAAACAAGAAGAGTTTTCAAAAGGAGGGAGAAGATTTTTGAAATTAAAGAAGATGGGAGGAGAACAAGAGACTATCCTAAAGCATAAGGTAAAAGCTAAGGATAAGGACAATCTAACCAACAAGAAGCCAAAAACTTGACATTATGAGTAAAGATAGAATTCCCATTCTTTGGATTGAAATCAAGAAAGCAAACATAATAGACCTCTTCAAATGTATTAAGTCTTCACAAAAATTGTGCAGAGTACCGACTATATACGGGTGAATTCCAGATTATAAATCAAGGATGCAATCACAAAAACCTGCACACAAAAAACAAACAAGCAACCCAATGTCTTGAGGTAAACCTCAAGAGCTCCATACAAAATAATCAGATAAGATCACAAGGTCTCCAAGATAGGCCAAGGTTTCTAATCCTAAGTCCAGAAAAGTCCATTGCTCCATAATGCCAAGGATAGTAACCAAATAGTCCAAGTACCATTAAGAGTTATTTAGGGTTTATGTTGATTATTAAGTATCTTAGGAAAAGAAGAGAAAAGAAAAGCTCCAGTGAGAAAAGTAAAAATGACAAGAATAAATAAATGCTAAAATGAGCAAAGATAAAAAATTGAATGAAATGTAAAATGCTAAAAAATAAATAGTACATAAAGCATAAAAAGAATAAAGCATAAAATAAATAAGTCAATAATTAGTGGTTAGTTGGATGACCATCTTGAAACTTGCATTTGGAACACATTAGAGGATTGGTAGAACCAAAGCCTCCACACAACAAGTTGCATTTGCTTTTTGTCAAGTATATCATCCATTTGGAATTCTCACAAGTATTATTTAATGATCAACGATGTTTAAGTGATCCGCGTTGACCAAAGGTGTTGTAGATCCATTAGAGGATTGGTAGAACCAAAGCCTCTACACAATGAATCTCAAGGTTATTGGATCAAAGAGATCAAATTAACATACTTGGGCTTGCAATCATAAGTTTTGGCCACGAATGATAATTTATTCGAATTAGGATAAAATTTAGCGTTATGTTAAGCAATTGTAAGTTGACTTATATAGAAGTCGCACCTATTTTGAGGCAGGTCAATAGCAATATATGCACCATTTATTTTGAGACATGATATAGAGATCATGCTCCAACAACACTTAGTGCAATAAGAAGGGGATGAGATAAAGGGGAATTAGGGTAAAAAAGAAAACCACATTTGAATTAATATTTAATCAAACTATTATTAAAATCATTCATCCATTTTTGTGGAGTTAGACTCAACACCATGGATCTAATGATGTTAATAAAGCCATGATCAAAAAATCAACCCAAGACTGGCAGAAAATATTCATAAAATAATAATATATTTAATATATGCATTAAAGGGTTTAAGAAATGTTTTTAAAAAATGGAAAATAATGGGGAAAAAGTCAATTATATTACAATTAATCATGAAAAGAAAGATAAGACCATAGAAAAATCAGAAAATAGGTCAAGTAATTATACAAATTTTTTGGGAATTTTTAAAAGTCAGAAACTATTTTTAAAAATTAAAATAAATGGGTAAAATAAATAAAAATATTAAAAAATAGTAAAGTCAGAAACAAAAATAAAATAAAGTCACCAATATTTGTCACAATGTCATTGGATCATTCCATAATTTTTTCATAATTTAAAACTATGTAAAAGTATTTTTAAACATTTTAAATAAATCAAATAAGTGCAAAATTCATAAAAAATACCAAAACACAAAATTAAATTTTAAAAAATTAAAAATCAGAAAGAGAATAATCAAAAATATTTTTCATAATTTTTTTTGGATTTTTTGGACTAAAAATAAATTTTCTATAATTTTTTGAAATTTAAAACAATTAAAATATAAAAATCAGAAAAAGAAAATAAAAGAAAAAGATGTGGACCATTGGATGAGAGTCAAAACGCGTTAGTAATCAAATCCAAGGGATCTGGCGAAAAATACAAATGACACGCTTTCATTGGTTAGAAGGTGACACGTTGGTCATCTTCAACATCCAGCCTCACGAATTGCAGGTCTCTTAAACTGTAAAATCAGAAGCTCACACCTATGCCATTCGTTTCGTCTCTTCAAGACGAAGATAACTATACCCTCGCGCCATTTTTATATAAACTGTAACTCAAGCAATTTGGAAAGAAAGTTTTGAAAGGGGATTTGAAAATTCATGGTCAAAACGTGTTTCCAGATAAAAGTAAGTGTTGCGACTAGAACCAGGGAAATGAGAGCAACACAATGGTACCAAAGTTTTGAAGAATTGATGAAGCAATCTACCTATTGAAGTTGAGTTGCAGAGCTATGAAACTGGACTTCTATGGAGCAATATAGGGAACGATTCTTTAATGTAATTGTATGGTTAGCTTCAGGGAAGATCAAGGAAGGTGAATTGATGGAGAATGAGGATTGAAAAAGGCTTGAGAATAGGATTCGAAGTAGCTGAATTCTGAGTTGTGAAGCAAGTTTGGCAGGGTGATTCTGGCTATCTAAGCTTGAGAAAATGAGTTGGATAGTACATGTATTTATAGGAGAAGAAAATGGGATCAAAAGGAAGAGTGAATGGTGCGTTTTGGAGGGAATTTGTGCAAACCTTATGCACGAGTGAAGTGTGATCCAAACTTCACCAAAACTCATCCAATTCCCGCATTTTGATGCACTAATCTACTTGGGAAAGTTGGCTAATCATGTTTAGACCCAAAACGCGTGCTAATTTGAGGTTTAGAAGTTGTAACATGAAATTCAAATTCTTACTTGCAGGGAAACTTCAATTCCAAGTTACCACTTTCGAAACAATGTCATTTCCATATCATGGAGTCTTAAGGCATGATTCTTGATGCTTTGGAAAGATAAGGTAACAAACTTTGCAATGGAAAAAGAATGGAATCAATTGGAGACTTGAGCTGAAAATTACATGGAGTCAAAGTTGGAGAAAAAGAGTTGACTTTCCATACTTAGAAATATTTCAAATTCTTCTTTAAAAATGACCTATAATCTCTTGCATCCAAACATGGCTTTCCACTTAGAATTTGCTCTTGACCCAAAAAGATGGAACAAATTAGATCTCTTGAATGACATTTTGCAATTTTAAACACTCAAAATCTCCAAAAATGGAGGAAGTTATGACTTGTTGAAGTTGGCCAAAAATCATGAAATGGCCTATAACCTTTTGCATTCTTAAGGAAACTTCCATCCATTTTATTACTTTGCACATAAAAGAAGGCATGAAGTACACATCCTTAAGATAGTCATGGAAAAAGAATGGGCTCAAGGTGATAAAAATTGACCAAGTTATGACAATTTTAAGTCACATATGGAAAATTAGGGATTCAACTGGATGACTTGTGATCTTTCTTCTTCACCAAGTTCCTTCCACATGAAAACTCTTTGGAACCTTTGAAGTGATTTGTTGGTAACTCCTTAAAGATAAGAATTTTTTTGGAATCACTCAAAAGTGATAAAAGATGAGCAAGATATGCCTCTTTGAGGTCCAAAACCCTAGCCTATAGATCAAGAGAATGCTTGGTGGAACTTTGCCATGTTTGAACAATCTTTTTGTGCCAATATTCTTCATTTATGAATAGAAATTGTTGAGGATGATGATGAGGACCTATGGCCACCAAAACCAATTTCATATCAACTTCAAAACAACTTCAATGGTGAGGTTTGAATCTCTCAAGCTTTTGACTAGGGCATGGAAATAAACTCATGAACCCATGAAGCAACTTGCTAAACCTCATTGCTTTTACCTACATTATCAACAAGTAAGACAAACCAATATTGCATTTTATTAATTAGAGGGAAAAATCAAATTATAATATTTATGATCACTAAAGAAAACAAATAGAGGTGCTTGGTAACTTCTCAAAGAGCAAAGATAAAGATAGGGAGAAGAACCAAAATCCCTAATGTGGTTTTGTGGTGATTGAAACAATGTGGTATGATGAAGGGATCTTAGGGGCAAAAATTGGGGTACAACAACTTCCCTAATTTAAGTTTCTTCTATTCGGATATACAAAGGTTAAAAATCTTTGTGTCGACGTGATCGAAGACACTTAAATATAAAACAAACCCTATTATTGGCCCTAAGATACCATGCAAATGTTTATGCATATGAATGCATATGAATAGAAGAGACACAAAGTAGCATTAGGGATGCAACACAAAATGCAGAAGCAAAAGCGAAATCCCACCAGGAAAATAAATCACTGGTAAACCACAAGAATAGAATCAGAGAGGAGGATCACAAGAATGGACGCTCACTGCCGATGTACTATCGTCGTTCTCTAAATATATCATACCACCGCCGTTCACTGACAATGAACTATCAACATTCATTGAGGATAGCAAAAAGATAAGAAACACCGATGTTCACTATCGATGTACTACCAACATTCACTGAAGGTAGAAAGAGAAAATATCATACCACCGCCGTTCATTGACGATGAACTATCAACGTTCACTGAAGATAGCAAAATGATAACGAACACTGACGTTTACTGCTGATGTACTACCAACGTTCACTGAAGGTAGAAAGAGAAGATATCATACCACCTCTATTTACTGACGATGAACTATCAATGTTCACTGAAGATAGCAAAAATATAACGAACATCGATGTTCACTGCCGATGTACTACCAACGTTCACTGAAGGTAGAAAGAGATAAGAAACACTGACGTTCACTGTCGATGTACTACCAACATTCACTGAAGGTAGAAAGAGATAAGAAACATCGATGTTCACTGTGGATGTACTACCAATGTTCACTGAAGGTAGAAAGAGAAAATATCATACCACCGCCGTTCACTGACGATTAACTATCAACGTTCACTGAGGATAGAAAAAAGATAACAAACACCGACGTTCACTGCCGATGTACTACCAACATACACTGAAGGTAGAAAGAGAAGATATCAAGTTTTCCAGAATTCTGGTGTCATGCCAAGAACGGGTCTCGATTTCTTCTTTAACCAAGGAGATCTTCCTGGAAAGGGTACTATGTAACCTGTCTCAAATAAAGAGACTACCACTTATTACCAAAAGGGAGCTGCAAAGAAAAATGGCTTTCCAAGGATAGAAATATGACTTCCCGGAGAAATGCCATGATATTCCCGCTGAGGAGATAAAGTCTCCTTGTGCAAAATAAATCCACAAGCAAAAATTCAAAGTTTTCAGAAATCCATAATAAACGACATCGTCATGCAACCACAAATCCAATTCAGAAAAATACCGGAACAAGACGGCCAAAGAAGATTCATCCTTTCAGAAATAAACTTCAAGAGGGAAGGCCAAATTCAACCAAACAAAGAGCGTTGCAGTAAAGGTCAGAAACACAATGTCCACGAATGATGATTTTAGCAATGTATGATGCATGTATGAATGTACGAGTGCTATTGTGGATATGCTGATAAAAAAGATACATAATCCGTGCAGACAAACGAAATTGCCCCAGTTACTAACAACATTGGTCTAAGCTTCAATCAGAAAGATCAATCTAGGAAAGGTAAAAGCGACTGCGGAAACCAAACCTATTGCATTAACTTCACTGAGGAGAACATAATCCGACTATAGCTTAAATCAAACTGACACCGGGATAGAACACCCTGCTTCTGGGTTCATCTGAGAAACAGGTTTCCAAAAGTAACATGCCTATTGGAGATTGCAAGATCAAACTTAAAAACTGACGTCGAAACAACCAATCTTCACTCGGGAATTCAAGCCTACCTCCCAAGAGAAAAGAAACTACGGGTTGAAAATTTTCACCATGAACCCTCATTCCAACAAGAGATGCCCTGGGATAACCCTCCCGGGAGATCAAGAAGTCAATACTAGTGCCGATACTATAAAAGGAACGACACTTCAGCACACGAAGGGAATAAAACCTTTCATCATATGAGGGAAGACTTTGTTGGAGAAGTTGGGATGAAGGCTTCTGACCATGAAAATCCAAAATCAAAAGCGAATCAAGACTTGACTAGGGATAATGGGATCACCAACCCAAATACCGTACTTTTTACCCACTGATATCATCTTTAACTATCTGGGAAACACACACAGACTGTGCACATATCAGCAAAATGACCTGAGAAAACCTTTATGAAGGAAGTAAATCCTCTAAAAGAAACCAAAATTTGTTCATCCCTAGGATCACCATTTTTGTTGTCATTGTTTCATCACAAATCCCAAAGTAAATTGAATTGTAAAGATCTCTTTTTTTTGAAAAGTCAATTTCGCTTTTTAATCTCTTTGCTTTAAAAGTTATTATCATTAATAAATGAAGTCTTTGCAAGCTAAATAAAATTAAGAATACAAAGAATTGGGCAAAAGCTCGAATTTCATTAATAGAATGGTAGTCTGCGAATGGCGAGACTCCATGGATGATTACAAAATTTGGGAAATGGTAATACATAATGGAAAAGACACATTGAGATACAATGACCACTATCCCCCCTTAACAACTTTTGAAATCCTGAGCAGCAGCCTCCGTTGATGTATGGTGAGGATCCAAGAAGATTGTTGTTTCAACGATCAAGTCTCGTCTGACGTAGTTACTTGCCAAGAAAATCCCTAACTTTTGCCTAAGTTTCCCTTGTGGGTTTTCAACTTAGCGGGAAATTTATTCTGTTTATGTCTCTAATTTTTGCCTAGACCACCCTTTCAGGTTTTCGGCCCACCGAGATGCTCCTTTTTACCTAAGCCGCCCTTTCAGGTTTTCAACTTAGCGAGCTATTCTTTTATTTCTTTAGGCAAAGTATTTCTTGACTGCGTCAACATTCATGGGATGTGGGAACTCCTCGCCATCCATAGTTTCAAGAACTAATGCACCACCAGAGAAGGCTTTCTTGACAACATACAGGCCTTCAAAATTGGGAGTCCACTTGCCCCGAGAATCAGCGTTGAAAGACATGATCTTTCTGAGCACGAGGTTGCCTTCTCTGAATTCACGAGGTTTGAACTTTTTATCAAATGCTTTCTTCATTCTTTTCTGATATAACTGCCCATGACACAAAGCTGTCCTTCTCTTCTATTCAATCAAATTCAATTGGTCAAACCTGTTCTGAACCCATTCAGCCTCTGCCAATTTGGCTTCCATTATCACATGCAGCAAGGGAATCTCTACCTCGACAGGGAGTACACCTTCCATTCCATACACTAGGGAAAACGGGGTCGCTCATGTTGAAGTGCGAACAAATGTTCGATATCCATGTAGAGCAAAAGGGAGCATTTCGTGCCAATCCTTATAGGTGACAACCATTTTCTGGATAATTCTCTTGATATTCTTATTAGCAGCTTCAACAGCCCCATTCATCTTTTGCATGTATGGAGATGAATTATGATGGACAATCTTGAATTCTTCACACAGTTCTGTCATCATCTTGTTCAAATTTGAGCCATTGTCAGTGATGATTCTGCTTGGCACACCGTATCGGCATATAAGATTGTTTTTGATAAAACTCCCCACCACCTGTTTGGAAACATTGGCATATGAAACAACCTCTACCCATTTGGTAAAGTAGTCAATTGCTACCAAAATGAAATGGTGTCCATTCGAAGCCTTGGGTTTTATCATCCCGATCATGTCAATACCCTACATTGAGAAAGGCCATGGGGAGGAAATCACATTGAGAAGTTTCTGAGGCACATGGATCTTATCTGCATAAATCTGGCATTTATGGCACTTCTTTGCAAATTTGTAACAATCGGATTCCATTGTCAACCAATAATATCCTGCCCTTAGAATCTTTTTAGCCATTGAATGTCCATTAGCATAAGTGCCGAATGAACTTTCATGGATCTCATGCATCAACATGTCTGCTTCGTGTCTATCCACGCATCTGAGCAAGACCATGCCAAAATTTCTCTTGTATAACACATTTTCACTGAGGATGCAAATGCCTGCCAATCTTCTCAGTGTCTTTCTATCATTCTTTGACACACCAAACGGGTATTCCTGAGTCTGAATAAAATGCTTGATATCATAATACCAAGGTTTGCTACCTCCTCTATCGCAAACACATTAGCCGGCCTATCTAGCCGTCGAACTGTAATTCGGGGTATATCATTCCAAGCATTTACTTGGTACATGGAAGCCAGAGTTGCCAGAGCATCTGCCATTTGGTTTTCATCTCTAGGAATGTGATGAAATTCAACTTTATTGAAGAAGGGTAGTAATCTTCTAGCATAATTTTTGTAAGGGATTAAGCCAGGGTGACGAGTGTCCCATTCTCCTTTAATATGATTTATTACCAAGGCTGAATCACCATAAACATCTAGAATTTTGATTCTGATATCAATAGCTTCTTCAAGACCCATGATGCAAGCCTCATATTCTGCCATATTATTAGTGCAATCAAATATTAACCTTGCAGTAAAAGGAATGTGCGATCCATGAGGAGTAACAATCACAACACCAGTTCCTTTACCATAAGCATTCACAGCTCCATCAAATACCATACTCCAACGATATTCAGGGTCGGGGCCCTCCTCAGGCAATGTTTCATCACAATCTTTCATTTTTAAGAACATCACATCTTCATCAGGTAATTCATATCCTGCAGATTGATGATCTTCCACCGGCTGGTGAGCAAGATAATCTGCCAACACACTACTTTTGATAGCTTTTTTAGTGTGGTATTTAATATCATATTCAGATAACAACATCTGCCAGTGGGCAATTCTCCCAGTAAGAGCAGGCTTTTCAAAAATATACTTGATTGGATCCATTTTGGAGATCAACCAAGTAGTATGATTTAACATATACTGCCGCAAATGCTTTGCCTCCCAGGCCAACGCATAACTTGTTTTTTCTAGCATAGAATACCGAGAATCACAATCAGTGAACTTTTTGCTGAGATAATAAATGAAGAACTCTTACTTTCCTGTTTCATCCTATTGTCCCAGAATACAACCCATGGATTTATCTAACACTGTCAGATACATAATCAACGGTCTTCCTTCTACAAGAGGGAGCAAGATAGGAAGGTTCAAGCAGATACTCTTTAATACTTTCAAATGAACTTTGGAAGTCATCTGTCCACACACAACCTTGATCTTTCTTTAACAACTTAAAGATCGGTTCACATGTTGCAGTCATGTGGGAAATAAATCTGGAGATATAATTCAAACGCCCGAGGAAACCCCTGACTTTCTTTTCAGTTGTTGGCACTGGCATTTCTTGAATTACCTTGACTTTGTCAAGGTCAACTTCAATTCCTTTATGGCTAACAATGAAACCCAACAATTTCCCCGATCTAACTCCGACGGTGAATTTATTTGGATTCAGGCGGAGACGATACTTCCTCAAATGCCGAAACAACTTCAACAAATGTTTTATATGCCCTTCTTCAGTCTGGGATTTTGCAATCATGTCATCAACATATACTTTGATTTCATTGTGCATCAAATCATGTAATATGGTCGTCATGGCCCTCTGGTACGTTGCACCAGCGTTCTTCAACCCGAAGGGCATCACTCTGTAACAGAATGTTCTCCAGGGTATGATAAACGTTGTTTTTTCCCTGTCCTCTGGAGCCATTCTTATTTGATTATACCCGGAAAATCCGTCCATGAACGAGAATACCTTGAATTTTTCTGTGCTATCCACTAACATGTCAATATGAGGCAATGGAAAATCATCTTTTGGACTAGCTTTATTTAGATCTATGTAATCTACGCACATGCGGACTTTTCCATCTTTTTTCGGTATAGGGACAATATTGGCGATCCATTGAGGATACACTAATGTCACAAGAAAACCAGCATTAATCTGCTTTAGGACCTCCTCCTTGATCTTTACTGCCATATCTGGATGGGTTCTTCTCAACTTTTGTTTAACTGGCGGACACTCTGGCTTTAACGGCAAGCGATGCTCGACAATGTCTGTATCTAGACCAGGCATATCTTGATAAGACCATGCAAAAATATCCATGTACTCTTTCAACAGCTCAATCAACCTGCTCTTCACATCAGGATGCAACAATGCTCCAATCTTAACCTCCTTAGGATCTTCTTCTGAACCCAAATTAATCACTTCCAAAGGCTCCTTATATGGCTGAATGGTATTCTCCTCGTGCTCAAGCAACTGTGAGACCTCTTCTGGAATCTCATCATAATCTTCTTCTTCGGCCCCAAACACAGGACAATCAAAGTTGGGAGAGGGTACAGGGTCATTATATTCAACGAGTTTTTTATTTAATCTGCACATGTGATTTATGATTGCTTTTAGAAATTGACACATATAACAAGTGATCATGCAGATTAATTTTCAGTTAATATTTATTTTGAAAGGTTTTTTTTTATTACCATTTTCCAAGAAAAAGGCAGAAAATAAAAAGACATAATTTTTGAAGCAAAGACAACTTTTATTAATGATCTTAACAATTACTGCAAACAGATAAGCCCTACAACATTAATACTTCCACCTTGGGCAGAGTGAAAGCTTTTCAAAAGAAGGAAGCAGATTAACAAAACAAATTACTTTGAAATATGTATGCAAGAAGGAACATCAATGGTGACCCAGTTCTGAACTCGGACTCCATGTGTCACATAATGCGGTACTTCCTGCTCTGCTTTACCCTCTTCAACAACATTAATTCCAGAACCAATTGGATGGAGGTAGCCTCTGCTGCGGAAAACATCATGATAAATGTTCACAGAAGACTTTGACTTTAAACCTTCGCCTTTACCATTCCTCGAAGAGAAACCTAAACTAGCTCTGTTTTTGTTCACGGGTGGATCCATAAGTCATCCCCAAACTGCATTATGACCATTGCGCACCACCTGCTGCGCATCCTTCAGCGAAACCACAAAATTCTCATTCTTCCTTATGTTGTCAATGGATAGGTTTTGGAACTGGGTTCCAACAGCAGCCTCATTCGCTTCTACAATATTGAAAGAGGATAGACGGGATATCAACAACGCCTGCTCCCCATTTATGATCACGACCTTCCCTTCACGCACAAACTTTAGCTTCTGATGCAGAGTTGAAGTGACAGCCCCTGCTTCGTGTATCCATGGCCGTCCAAGCAAACAACTATACGCGGGAATAATATCCATTACCTGGAAAGTTATCAAGAACAAATGTGGTCCTATGTGGATGGGTAAGTCCACTTCACCGATGACAGATTTCCTCGACACATTAAAAGCCTTCACAATGATGCCACTCGGGCGCATAGGTGTTCCTTGATACTTTAACTTCATGAGGGTACTTATTGGTATAACATTCAATGCAGATCCGTTATTAATTAGTACATTAGATAGCGAGTCATTCTTGCTGTTCATGGATATGTGGAGGGCCAGGTTGTGATTCATCCCTTCATCTGGTAACTCATCATCGCAGAAACTCAAGTTATTACATGATGTAATGTTTCCAATTACGCTGCTGAATTGATCCAATGGCATGTCATTCTCTACAAAATCTTGGTCTAGTACTCTCATCAATGATTCCCTATGAGCGGAGGAATTCATCAGTAATGCCAGGATGGATATCTTTGAAGGAGTCTGCAATAGCTGATCTACAATTTTGTAATCGCTCATCTTAATTACCTTCAAGATATTATCCACAACTTTCTCTAATGTGGCTCCACTAGTCTCTCCTGCAGCCTTCTTAGGCTCATCATTCTCAGCAATTTTCTTTCCAGCAACAACATCTTTTAGAATAACCGGCACAAACACATGACCACTACGGGTCACCCTGCTATTATCAGCTATATTCCCAACATTTGGCACTGGATGGATGGGAACCTCCACCCCATCTTCAAAGATTGTAGCGCATTATTTGTAAGGCACAACCTTATCCGATTTATAGGGAACATGACCTGGCAGACTAATTACCAATGGGGTAACAACTGGATTGTTATGGTACTCCACCTCAAGATGAGCGGGTGCACCAAAACAAGGGACAATGACGTTTACACCTTACTTAACACAATCAACCCTCAAAAGGTCAGTTTCGGAAAACAAATCTTCGTCTGATGAAAAATACTCATCCGCATAGGCATATTCTTCCTCTGACTCTTCTTTCACCAAACAAATTTAAACCATATCAATCTCGTGATAATCATCTCTTTGTCCTGTGATCTTAATAGTCCCATTGTCTAACAACAGTTGAACACCCTCTCTCACAATAGAATATCCTCGGGGGTTCTGACAACAAACAATGCAAGATCCATATTGGTGTTCCACCATACCAACAGTACGGCAAAAGGTAGAATGCAACTGTACGAGATCTTCATTCAAATACTCCACATTGAAAATTCTGAATTCACCGGGGCATCCAGAAACCATATTCACTTCCTCTTCATGCTCTGCCCTGATTATATGGATTAAACCTTCTTCCATCATCTTCTGCAAATCAACTTTTATCTTCTCGCAACCCTGGATGTTTGTACTGAAAACAACACAAACAGCATGCTCATGCGTATAATAACTGAATTCACATAGATCTGCATGCATCTTTACCAAATCCCCTCTAACCAGATTAATGTCAAAAATCTGGAAATCACCGGGACAACCGACCACCATATTCACAACGTTCACTACCCCGTGCTTAGGTAGAGGATTGTCTTTCACATCAGGTCACATGTCCTTGAAAGATAGAATCCCAGACTTCACAAACCTTTGCACTTCAGTCTTCAAAGGATAACAATTTTCAACACTATGCCCTCGTGCTCCCTGATGAAAGGCATACGTCTGGTCTGCTTTGTAATACCAAGGTAATGGAGATGGTATTGCTGGAGGTGGTCGTGTCTGGACCAACTTATTCCAGATCAATGCTGGTAGTAGCTCTTCATAATTCATGGGAATAGGTTCATAGTTCTCCCTTCTCTGATTATTCCTTTGGTTCCCCTGCTGGGACCGTCTCTGATAAGCAACGGTAGTTGGAACAACATTCATAACGGGAGTGACTGAAGCAACTTGCTGGTGACGCTGATAATTCCTTCTGGGAATTTTCACCCTCTTCTCTTGTATGACAACATTGGTATCCCCCTCTTTCTTCTTTGTAAACCCATAACCTGGCTTCTTCATACCTCCAGATCCTTCACCCTTTGTCAAACGGCCTTCTCTTACTGCCTCTTCTAGGAGAAAACCCATTCCTACCATCTCTGTAAAATCACTTGGGGAACTTGCTACCATTCTTTCGTAGTAGAAGGCACTCGGCGTCTTAAGAAAAATTTTAGTCATTTCTTTTTCTTCCATAGGAGGAATCACTTTTGCAGCCACTTCACGCCATCTTAATGCATACTCTTTGAACGATTCTTTATCTTACTGAACCATGTCCCTAAGCTGGTCAAGATCGGGTGCCATGTCCACATTATACTTGTATTGTTTAATGAATGCTTCTCCCAAATCATTAAAGGTATGGATGTTGGCGGTATCTAAACTCATGTACCATTTAAACGCTGTTCCAGTTAGACTATCCTGGAAAAAGTGAATCATTAGACGCTGATCATCGGTGTGAGTAGACATTCTCCTTACATACATCTCCAAATGAGCACGAGGGCAAGTGTTTCCCTTGTACTTCTCAAACTCTGGGACCTTGAACTTAGCAGGCACTTTGACATTTGGGACCAAACACAACTCATTCACATTTCGTCTAAATAACTCTTTTCCCCTAAGAGCCTTCATCTCTCTTTGCATTCCATCAAAATGCTCTTGTAAATAATCCATTTTGTCATAAATACCCAAATCTTCACTCGGCGGAGGGAAAGGACGACACACATCTTCAAACGGAACCAAATTCATCGAAGGAGGTGCAGCAGGAACGGTATGCACCCCAGGAGGTGCTGGAGTAACAACATTTGGGACCACTGGAGCATCTTGGGGGCCCAAATTGAAACCTTCAAGTGCATAATTCTCCGGAATTCCCCAGGGATAACCCTGAGGCATACGGTTCTGAATAACAGTTGGATTAGAAGATACGGAAATAGCGGGAACTTCAACATTTTCCCTTGTTGGTTGAGGTTGAACACTCGGTGGCTGATTCTGAGCAGCCACCAGAGCTTCCATCAGAGTAGTCAAATTGGCCAAGCCAGCTTTCAGAGTAGAAACTTCTTCGCGCAGCTCGCGATTCTCCTGTTCCAAATTGTCCATCTTCTTTTTGAAGTTAGCCCGAGTGTTGTAGTGATGAGTCAGTTTGCTGAACGAAGCAAAGAAGCTGGGTAAGGCACCTGGGTATGCATAATAAATGTAAGAAATATGTTTAATATGATGCATGTCATGCAATGCACATGATTATTTTTATTCCATCATTTTAAAATTTCAAGGGATTTAAGATCTATAGACATATTTCAAACATCAATACAATAACGCATTTGAAATACTAAAAATTCTTTATTATAATAATTTCAAAATTGAATACAAGCTTCAGTGATCCCAAGTACAAGATGAAAATACAATCTAAAAATCCTGAGAGAAAGAAACTGATCGAGATCAAACTGTACGCTGGCTCTTCCCTATGAGTCTGGCAACCTGAGCCCTCAACCTCCGGTTTTATTCCACCTGTCTGATGACAACCTCCTTGCAATCATCTGAAGTAGGAAGTGAGTAATCAACACCTGTTTGAGGCTTAGGGGAAAATAAATCCCCTTGCCTCTCCAAAGACTCCATCGCTCGACTCTCAAGGATCTTGATTAAATCATCTTTCTCCTTTAAGTCTGCTCTATAGAAACTCTCTAAAGTCTGGAACTTGTTCTTCCAAGCATCCCTTTCTTGCTGCATCCTAACCAAAGCGGGCTATAGTTCTTCTAGATAATATAATAAAGAAGGAGCGATCTTCACAAATAAATCAGGCATGGGTGTCTCCCGAGTATACGAAATCTTCAACTGAATGGCTCTCGATCGGACCCACTGAAGATATGGCTCTAAAGAAACAGTAAACCTAGGCCTCAAATCCTTCCTACTCTTCTTATGAATGTGACTCCAGGCCTTCGCAATCTGCTCACTAGCTTCCTTGTGGTCTTCTCCCTCCTTCAGAAAGAAACTACTCAAATGAATATTGTTCAGTTTATCTCTCATCGGATATCCAAGTTGTCGCCGTGCAAGAACAGGGTTATAGTTAATTCCTTCCTTTGTAAAAAGAAGAGGTACATTGGGGAAACTTCCACAACTGTCAACAATCTCTATATCATGATAAGCTCGATGATACCAATCAATATCCGAGTGAATATGTGCCATGATCTTAGGAGCCCAACGAGGTTCCTTCTTGATATCCCAAAAAGCATCAGACTGAGGCATATGAGAGATGAACCATTGGTACAACAAAGGCGTGCAACAAATAATCATTCCTTCATGATAAGAACTCCGAAGATGAACAGAGTAATAAGCATCACCCAACAGTGTAGGAATCGGGTTTCCAATCATTAAAATCCTGATAGCGTTAATGTCGACAAACTTGTCCACATTAGGAAATAAGAACAAACCATAAGCAAGTAAAGCAAAGATGGCCTCAAAAGCAACCGTACTCTTCATTCTGGCAAAGTAATGAGCTTTATCCAATAAGAACTGGGCTGGTAATCCTCTAATCCCTCCTTTAGTAGTCATATGGGCCTCCACCTCATACTTCCCCAGATGAATCAAAGCAGCAATCTCATGTGGTTTTGGCTCACCCTCCAAACCAGTAAAAGTAACACGATCAGTAACGGGTAAATCCAATAGATAAGAATACTCCTCCAGTGTAGGCATCAGCTGATAATCGGGAAAAGTAATGCAGTGATATACCGAATCATAGAATTGGACTAAAGTCGAGAGAATACCATCCTTCATTTTCAGCTTCATGAGAGGAATAAGGGATCCATACTTCTTTTGAAAGTCCGCAGGACACTCAATCTCTGGAATCAGACTGATCAGCTCATCTATCTTGGGATCCTTGAAATTGTATTTCCTGGTCATTCTCTTTTCAGAATCCATGGTTAAAAGTACCTGAGATATTCACAAATAGTCAACCTTTAAATCCCTTGAAATATTATTTTCTTCAAAAGATGCTTATGAGTGCATGGATGCATGATGCAACAATCACACACAAGATCACACATATAGGATTCATAGGTTCAACGTCACGAGCATGAGGTCGGAGGTACTACCCATAAGGTGTTGGTCTAAGAGTTATCACCTGCCGAACAAGGTTCTAGAGGTTCCCAGAGTCTACATCCTTCCTTCAGATATTACCAACTTCCAGATTAACTCGGTTATTAGTAATATTCTCAAGAAAGACTCGTCTGAGCGTAGTATCGCGTGACAACTATTTCCGGATTACTCTGTCATAGCTTTCGCACTACACCTAAAAGGCCAAGATGGGTTTGGTATTCTACGGTACTCAGTTTCAGCAGGCTCCTAGGTCGAAAGCAGTACATCTTCTCGATTACTCGGTAAATGACACTACAATCAAATGGGCCTCCACTGAGTGGGGGATCTCATGCCTCCTTTTTTAGGATTACTCCCTCAAAGTTATCATGACTATACCCTTCGTCCTATCTTAAAGTTTGCCTAAGTCCGGGTATAGGACTTATGTGTAATCACCAAGCACCCTAAAAACCAGGAAAAATCCAGACAAATATATATACAAATTATAACACATAAACAACAATAGCACATATACAAATATAAACAAAGATATGCTTAACCCACTTTAGGGATGGACCAGAAATAGGTCAATCTTTCCCCAATGAAGTCGCCATTTTTATGTAAGAGGTAGAAATGTTCAAGACTAAGCCATTAAATTGACTAGACTTTATACAAATCAAAATAAAAATTGCCACCGTGCTTTATTGTTTCCAAAGGAATGGGAAAAGAACGAATAACCCAAAAAAGGGAGAAAGATTCAAGGTAAAGGGGTTGGTTATGCAAAGGGAAGGTATTAGCAACCTAAACATCTACGGTACTCCGCAGGAGCCTCTTTGTAAAATCTGTATATTTTGGCTATAAAAATGTGTTGTATAGAAATAGATGGTGGAGGTAAGAAGAGAAGTATTTTTTTAGGATTTTTGCACCTGCCACGGTTGCGAACCTTTAGTTCCTACATACCACCTTTTGTGCAATAGGGGATCAGGGTACACGTAGTTCCTCTTTTAAAAGATTTGAAATATAAGTGTGTTGGTTAATTTTAACAGATAAGGCATCATCGTCATTGTCCGTGTGGAAAACATACTTACTACCCACAATCATGAGAAAGGAGAATTTTCATCATCTAAAAGTGGAGGATATGGCTTGGATTTTAAAATCAACAATGCCTCACTTAACACCCAAGTGGAAAATGTCTCTCTTAACTATATATTGTAAAAGTATAGTTGTTTGCATCACTACAATGATTGACAAGAGTCTAATATTTTAAGAAAAAGTTTAAGGGTAAAAGCCAAGGTGGCAAAAATGGTTTGAAATGAGATTGGTTGACTTTTAGTCTTCTCATAATAAAAATGTCAAAGTATTATTAAATTTATTGGGGTTTATTTATGAAAATGTTTTGAAAATGCATGGACCTAAGTCCAAGTTTATTATGAAAGTGTTTAAGTTTCAAAACAAGAAGAGTTTTCAAAAGGAGGGAGAAATTTTTGAAATTAAAGAAGATGGGAGAAGAAGAAGAGACTATCCTAAAGCATAAGGTAAAAGCTAAGGATAAGGACTATCTAACCAACAAGAAGCCAAAAACTTGACATTTTGAGTAAAGATAGAATTCCCATTCTTTGGATTGAAACCAAGCAAGCAAAGGTACTAGACCTCTTCAAATGTATTAAGTCTTCACAAAAATTGGGCAGAGTACCGGCTATATACGGGTGAATTCCAGATTACAAATCAAGGATGCAATCACAAAAACCTGCACACAAAAAACAAACAAGCAACCCAATGTCTTGAGGTAAACCACAAGATCTCCAGACAAAATAATCAGATAAGATCACAAGGTCTCCAAGATAGGCCAGGGTTTCTAATCCTAAGTCCAGAAAATCCCACTACCCCATAATGCCAAGGATAGTAACCAAATAGTCCAAGTACCATTAAGAGTTTTTTAGAGTTTATGTTGATTATTAAGTATCTTAGGAAAAGAACTCAAGTGAGCAAAGTAAAAATGACAAGAATCAATAAGTGCTCAAATGAGCAAAGATAAAAAATGGCATGAAATGTAAAATGCTAAAAAATAAATAGTACATAAAGCATAAAAAGAATAAAGCATAAAATAAACAAGTCAGTAATTAGTGGTTAGTTGGATGACCATCTTGAAACTTGCATTTGAAACTCATTAGAGGATTGGTAGAAGCAAGGCCTCCACACAACAAGTTGCATTTGCTTTTTGTCAAGTATATCATCCATTTGGAATTCTCACAAGTACTATTTAATGATCAACGATGTTTAAGTGATCTGCATTGACCAAAGGTGTTGTAGATCCATTAGAGGATTGGTAGAACCAAAGCCTCCACACAATGAATCTCAAGGTTATTGGATCAAAGATATTAAATTAACATACTTGGGCTTGCAATCATAAGTTTTGGCCACGAATGATCATTTATTCAAATTAGGACAAAATTTAGCGCTATGTTAAGCAATCGTAAGTGGACTTATATAGAAGTCGCACCTATTTTGAAGCCGGTCAATAGCAATCTATGCACCATTTGTTTTGAGACATGATATAGAGATCATGCTCCAACAACACTTAGTGCAATAAGAAGGGGATGAGATGAAGGGGAATTAGGGTAAAAAAGAAAACCACATTTGAATTAATATTTAATCAAACTATTATTAAAATCATTCATCCATTTTTTGTGGAGTTAGACTCAACACCATGGATCCAATGATGTTAATAAAGCCATGATCAAAAAATCAACCAAAGACAGCCAGAAAATATTCACAAAATAATAATATATTTAATATATGCATTAAAGGGTTTAAGAAATGTTTTAAAAAAAATGGAAAATAATGGGGAAAAAGTCAATTATATAGAAATTAATCAAGAAATAAAAGATAAGACCATAGAAAAATCAAATAATAGGTCAAGTAAGTATACAAATTTTTTTGGAATTTTTAAAAGTTTGAAACTATTTTTAAAAATTTAAATAAATGGGTAATATAAACAAAAATAGTAAAAAATAGTAAATTCATAAACAAAAATAAAATAAAGTCACCAATATTTGTCACAATGTCATTGGATCATTCCATAATTTTTTCAGAATTTAAAACTGTGTAAAAGTATTTTTAAGCATTTTAAATAAATCAAATAAGTGAAAAATTCATAACAAATACCAAAACACAAAATTAAATTGTGAAAAAATAAAAATCATAAAGAGAATAATCAAAATTATTTTTCATAATTTTTTTGGATTTTTCAGACTAAAAATGAATTTTCTATGATTTTTTTAAATTTAAAACAATTAAAATATAAAAATCAGAAAAAGAAAATAAAATAAAAATATGTGGACCATTGGATCGGGTGCGCTGTGCATATCATGGTCTTTATTGAATAAAGCACTGAATCAAATGTAAAATCAAAAATTCAAAAAATACAAATGGCACGCTTTCATTGGTTTGAAGGTGACACGTTAGTCATCTTCAACCTCCAGCCTCACGAGTTGTAGGTCTCTCAATCTGTAAAATCAGAATCTTAGACCTATGCAATTCGTTTCGTCTCTTCAAGACGAAGATAACCATACCCTCGTGCCATTTTTATATAAACTGTAACTCAAGCAATTTGGAAAGAAAGTTTTGAAAGGGGATTTGAAAATTCATGGTCAAAACGTGTTTCCAGATAAAAGCAAGTGTTGCGACTAGAATCAAGGAAATGAGAGAAACACAATGATACCAAAGTTTTGAAGAATTGATGAAGGAATCTACCTATTGAAGTTGAGTTGCAGAGCTCTGAAACTGGACTTCTATGGAGTAATATAGGGCATGATTCTTTAATGTAATGGTATGGTTAGCTTCAGGGAAGATCAAGGAAGGTGAATTGATGGAGAAAATGGATTGAAAAAGGCTTGAGAATAGGATTCGAAGTAGTTGAATTCTGAGTTGTGAAGCAAGTTTGGCAGGGTGATTCTGGCTATCTAAGCTTGAGAAAATGAATGGGATAGTACATGTATTTATAGGAGAAGAAAATGGGATCAAAAGGAAGAGTGAATGATGCGTTTTGATGCACTAGTCCACTTGTGAAAGTTGGCTAATCATGTTTAGACCCAAAACGCGTGCTAATTTGAGGTTTAGAAGTTGTAACATGAAATTCAAATTCTGACTTGCAGGGAAACTTCAATTCCAAGTTACCACTTTCGAAACAATGTCATTTCCATATCAAGGAGTCTTAAGGCATGATTATTGATGCTTTGGAAAGATGAGGTAACAAACTTTGCAATGGAAAAAGAATGGAATAAATTGGAGACTTGAGCTGAAAATTACATGGAGTCAAAGTTGAAGAAAAAGAGTTGACTTTCCATACTTAGAAATATTTCAAATTCTTCTTTAAAAATGACCTATAATCTCTTGCATCCAAACATGGCTTTCCACTTAGAATTTGCTCTTGACCCAAAAACATGGAATTATATATATCTCTTGAATGAAATTTTTCAATTTGAAACACTCAAAATCTCCAAAAATTGAGCAAGTTATGACTTGTTGAAGTTGGCCAAAAATCATGAATTGACCTATAATCTTTTGCATTCTTAAGGTAACTTCCATCCATTTTCTTACTTTGCACATAAAAGAAGGAATGAAGTACACATCCTTAAGATCATCATGGAAAAAGAATGGGCTCAATGTGATAAAATTGACCAAGTTAAGACAATTTAAAGTCACATATGGAAAATTAGGGATTCAACTGGATGACTTGTGATATTTCTTCTTCACCAAGTTCCTTCCACATGAAAACTCTTTGGAACTTTTGAAGTGATTTGTTGGTAACTCCTTGAAGAGAAGAATGTTTTTGGAATCACTCAAAAGAGACAAAATATGAGAAAGATATGCCTCTTTGAAGTCCAAAACCCTAGCCTCTAGATTAAGAGAATGCTTGGTGGAACTTTGCCAAGTTTGAACAAACTTTTTGTGCCAATATTCTTCCTTTATGAATAGAAATTATAGAGGATGATGAAGAGTACCTATGGACATGAAAACAAATTTCATATCAACTTCCAAACAACTTCAATGGTGAGGTTTGAATCTCTTAAGCTTTTGAATAGGGCATGGAAATAAACTCATGAACCCATGAAGCAACTTGCTAAACCTCATTGCTTTTACCTACATTATCAACAAGTAAGACAAACCAATATTTCATTTTACTAATTAGAGAGAAAAATCAAAGTACAATATCTATGATCACAAAAGCAAACAAATCAAGGTGCTTGGTAACTTCTCAAAGAGCAAAGCTAAAGATAGGGAGAAGAACCAAAATCCCTAATGTGATTTTGTGGTGATTGAAACAATGTGGTATGATTAAGGGATCTTAGGGGGAAAAATTATGGTACAACACACTGTATATGCATAATTCCCTAAATTGATATGATACCCAAATGGGTTATTTTTTATATGCACCAAATGTCTCGTATGTATATGCACCAAGTAAATGTTTTTTGATATTTTATTTCTTTTAAACTGTTGGCTTCTTCCTAAGTCACCAACCCTCTAACGGTGTTTTTCGTTTTGTCGTGGTGTCTCAAAGTTGATTTGAAATTGATACGTAGAAGTGACGAGTGTCAATTTAATAGTGGTGGTTTTATCGCAAGTGTAGGCATAGGCGTGAACACGGACGTGGATTTTCTTTCGACATTTTTCTAACCAAAATGCTTTTTGGTGCTTTATCAAATGCTTTTATTTGTTTTTTCAAATCCCCCAAAATAATTTCAACACAGTGTTTACAAGAAATATTCGTAGTATTTTGTAAACAAGTCGAAAATAGAAAAACTTAATTGAATTTAAATTTGAAAAATAGATTTTTTTATTGATGAAATGCCTTCGAATAGGCGATAGTACAAGATGAAATTCCAAAAAAGTGGTAATTACATAAATT
Source organism: Vicia faba (assembly GCA_948472305.1). NCBI lineage: Eukaryota > Viridiplantae > Streptophyta > Magnoliopsida > Fabales > Fabaceae > Vicia > Vicia faba. The sequence continues at coordinate 1,409,809,052 of OX451736.1, forward strand.
TTAACAACATTTGAAAATGGCATTAAAATGATAATTAATATTGCTGCTTCTCCAATATCCTTTTGATAACTTCAATCTCGTTTGCTTTTGAGTCAGATGATTTAGATCTATCATTCTATTTCGTAGTCGTGGTAATAAATTCTCGAACCACAGTCTATATGTTCATTTTTTGAATAAGATCCCTAACTTTTTCCTAGACCGCCCTTTCGGGTTTTCAGTTCACCGAGATAATAATTTTTATTTGTATGTCTCTAATTTTTGCTTGGATCTCCCTTTAGGGTTTTCAATCCATTGGGACGCCCCTTTTTTTCCTAATTCTCCTGTTTAGGGTTGTAAGTCTCAGAGTGCCTAAGAGGGGGGGGGGGATGAATTAGGTCTATAAAAATTTATTCGGTTTTATGAGAATACTTGTAGTACTTTTTGGTTAAGTGTTTGAAGGTTTTGATTATATCTTATCTTTTCCTGATTATGGTGATGAAAGAGATAAGTGCGGAAAAGTAAAGAACACGATGATATATCCTGGTTCCCCTCACAATCCGAGAGTACTCCAGTCCCCTTTCCAACACGATAGAGATTTCACTATAGTTAAAATTATTGTACAGCCTATGCTTACTATCTAACCTATAGGGTTATCAAAGGTTCTTAACACCTTTAAGACCAAACAAACACTAATGTGAATGAAGAACAATCCTCTTCAAATCACAACACTTACTTCCAACAATCCTGGATAGTAAGGGAATAATTTCTTTAATGTAATACAATGATTTATTTGAAATAGATGGATAGCACTATCAATCTTCAATTGATTTTCTTCTTCAAGATATAAACAATTCTCAAGCAATAATTATAAATGTTCACAATGTATGTATGAAACTTGTAATGATTTCTTAATGAAAATGTATATGGCAAGTTTCCCAAAATTTATGAACACATGAAAGTTTAAGTGCAAATTTGAATGAATGAGAAAATTGTTAATATGAAGAAGGTTTATTTGTTGTTTTTTGAAAGTTATGATGTTGTTGTTAAATATGAAAATCTGCACATTTATAATGTCACAAGAACCTTTTCATTCATGCCAATTCATATGATAAGTTGCAATGCATTCATGAAAGAGTACCATTGAAAATATGTTCAAAAACCAAAAGAAAAGCTGCACTGGTTCGCTAGGAACCGGTTCCGACACTGACAGAACCCGGTTCTTAGTGAACGTTATAAGTCAGAATTCAAAATTAACATGCAAGAATCGGTTCCCCTATTGGTACAACCCGGTTCCTGGTACAAATTCCAGGGACGTGTTTTTGAACAAGTTTTGGAACCCGGTTCCCTGTTAGGAAGGAACCGGTTCCTGAAAATTTGTTTTCAAAAATTCTTTTTGAAAAACATTTCAAACAAAGTTTTTCTTAACATTAAAAATGTGGGATATGTATATGATTATGAATGCAATTGTGAACATCTATATTCAAGATTAAGAATTATTTATACCATTTGACATTGTTGATTCTTCAATAATTCTTCTTCTAATCTTCAAGACTTTTATATGATGTTGATAAGCTTTTTGCACATCCTTTGAATGTTGATGTCCATGTTGTCTTCATCAAAACAAATGCTTTAAATATGACTTGAGAAGCTTGCAATTACATTCTCCCCCTTTTTGATGATGACAACCAAGTCTTGAAAACAGTTCTTGAAATGTTTATGTTGTTTTGTGTAGCAAACATGTTAAGCAAATGCAAGGCTCCCCCTAAATTGTATGCTCCCCCTAAGTCCATTATTCTTTGAATTTTGGAGTGAGTGCCTGCAATTTCTTTGAAACAAAACAAAACATATGCATATTCTTCTCCCCCTTTGTTAACATAAAAAAGGATGGGGAAAAAGAGTGAAACAAATACATTTTAAAAATTAAGACGTAAAAACATATAAAAGAAGGAGTAGAAGCAGAGTGTACTGAAACATAAAATTTTTGTTTGAACAAAAATTAAAACGTGCACCTTATGAGAAGCATTTATAGATCACCTTCATCCAAAATACCAAGTTCTCTTTGAATTTTGAAGAATGGTTCTCGAGCAAGCGGTTTTGTGAAGATATCTGCGAGTTGGTTATGAGTATCCACAAAAGTGACTTCGACATCTCCTTGAAGTACATGATCACGGAGAAAGTGATGTCGAATATCTATATGTTTGGTTCTTGAATGCATGACCGGATTCTTTGTAATATTGATAACACTTGTATTGTCGCATCGAAGAGGAATGCATCCGAGATCAAGTTCGTAATCACAGAGTTGTTGCTTGAGCCAAAGAATTTATGCACAACAACTACCCGCTGCAATGTATTCTGCTTCGGCCGTGCTAAGAGCAACACATGGTTGCTTTTTACAAACCCGTGATACTAATGCATTTCCAATAATGTGACAAGTACCACTTGTGCTTTCACGATCAGTTTTACAACCTGCATAATCTGCGTCAGAATAACCAATTAATATGCAAATACTACCTTTACGATACCATAAGCCGACATTGGTTGTTCCTTTAAGATACTTCATGATCCTTTTAACTGCCATGAGGTGTGATTCCTTTGGATTTACTTGAAAGCGAGCACAAAGACAAACACTAAACATGATGTCAGGACGGCTTGCCATCAAATATAATAAGGAACCAATCATACCTCGGTATTTTGTAATATCAATTGGAGTACCGGATTCATCTTGATCAACATATGTACTGGAGCCCATTGGAGTATTCATTGCTTTACAATTGTCCATATCAAACTTTTTCAATAATTCTTTGCAATACTTAGATTGGTTGATGAAGATTCCATCTTTTAGTTGCTTAATTTGTAGTCCAAGAAAGTAGTTCATCTTTCCCATCATAGACATCTCGAATTCTCCTTGCATCATCAATGAGAATTCCTCACACATTTATTTGTTAGTCGATCCAAAAATGATATCATCAACATAGACTTGAACCAATAAAGTGTTACTTTGGATTTTCTTAATGAACAAAGTTTTATCATCCTTACCCTTTTCGAAACCTTTTTCACACAAAAAATTGCTAAGTCTATCATACCATGCTCTTGGTGCTTGCTTTAAGCCATAAAGAGCCTTTCTCAACTTAAAGACATGTGTAGGATGTTTGAAGTCTTCAAATCCCGGAGGTTGTTTGACATAGACTTCTTCATTGATGTATCCATTCAAGAATGTGCTTTTGACGTCCATTTGAAAAAGATGAAAATTTAATGAACAAGCATAAGCAAGTAAAAGACGTATAGCTTCTAACCTTGCAACCGAAGCAAATGTTTCTTCAAAGTCGATTCCTTCCTCTTGATTGTAACCTTGGGCAACCAACCTTGATTTGTTTCGAACAATTAGACCATTCTCATCAAGTTTGTTCTTAAACACCCATCGGGTACCTATGATGTGTTTACCACTTGGTCTAGGAACAAGTTCCCAAACTTGATTTCTCTCGAATTGATTTAATTCTTATTGCATAGAAATAATCCATTGATCATCTCCTAAGGCTTCATCAACATTGGAAGGTTCAATTTGAGAAACAAACGCCATGTTTAAGCAAGCATCTTTTAGATTTAATCTTGTTGATAATCCTTGGCTAATGTCACCAATAATTTTGTCAATAGGATGGTCTCTATGAGTTCTCCATTCTTTTGGTAGATCGTTGATGTTTGAATCTTGTTGTACAATGTTTTCTTGATTTTCCGGTGATTTCACAACTTGATCATTTGAAAGATCTTCCGGGGGTAAATCTATAGGATCATCATCATCACACACTACTACTTCCTCCTTAGAGGTGTTAGTTTCATTAAAAGATACATGCATAGATTCTTCAATAGTTAAAGTTCTTTTATTATAAATTCTATATGCTTTACTAGAAAGAGAATAACCAAGAAATATACCTTCGTCGGATTTCTCGTCAAACATACCGAGATTGTCTTTGTCATTGTTAAGAACAAAACACTTGCATCCAAAAATGTGAAAGTGAGCAATATTTGGCTTTCTTACTTTGAAGAGTTCATATGGAGTCTTCTTTATTATAGGACTAATGATAACTCGATTTCCAACATAACATGCCGTACTAACCGCATCCGCCCAAAAATATTTAGGGAGATTTGCATCACTAAGCATTGTTCTTGCAAGTTCCACTAGAAACCTATTCTTTCTTTCAACTACTCCATTTTGTTGTGGAGTTCTAGGTGCTGAAAAATTATGAGAGATACCATGTTCTTCACAAAATTCTTCAAATTATGCATTTTGGAATTCTCCACCATGATCACTTCTTATGGATACAATCTTTAGTGATTTTTCATTTTGGATTTTCTTAGCATACTTCTTAAAAGCTTTAAAAGCATCACTTTTCTGCACAAGAAACAAAGTCCAAGAATATCTAGAAAAAACATCAATAATGACTAAAGCATATACATTACCTCTGAAGCTTTTTGTTCTTGATGGACCAAAGAGATCCATGTGTAACAATTGTAGTGGCCTTGTAGTAGACACCACATTCTTAGATTTGAAAGGTGATTTGGTCTGTTTGCCCTTTTGGCATAAACTACATAATTTGTCTTTGATGAACTTCATCTTTGGTAGACCAATAACTAAGTCATGCTTAACCAATTTGTTCAAGTGCTCCATGTGAATGTGAGCAATCCTCTTGTGCCATAACCAAGCGTCATTGTTGTTTACCATAAGACATTGTACCTTCATAGACAAATCATCTAAAGTAATCATAAAAAATATTGTTAGATCTTATAACTTTGAGTTTTACCTCATTGGTTGCCTCATCCATAATAAGGCATTCTTCTTTGTTGAATTTGATCTTGAACCCTCTATTGCAAAGTTGACTTATGCTAATAAGATTGTGCTTTAATCATTCAACATAGAGAACATCCTCAATTTGAATGGATGGAGGTGTGCCAACTATTCCAACGCCAAGAATCTTTCCTTTGGTGTTGTCTCCATAGGTGACATACCCTTTGGCTTTATGTACTAGATATGAAAATTGGTCTACATCTCCTGTCATATGCTTTGAACATCCACTATCAAGATACCAAAAATTTGATGTGGATTTCAAGCATACCTACAAAAACAAATTATTCTTTGTTAGGTACCCAAGTTGCCTTGGGTCCTTCATAGTTAGTTCCCTTTTTCACCCACACATAATGCCCACCTTCTATACTAAAGTTTCTAACATAGAAAGCATTAGGTGTATGGCCTTTAATACCACAATAAAAACAAGTAGGTTCAAAGTTACTTCTATATCTATAAGGATAAGATTTCTTCTTAGGAAATGTTTTCTTTTTGGATATATTAGCCTTTTTCTTTTGATGATTATGAACAACTTGCTTCTTTTCTACTTTCTTGGGATTGGAACTATTACTAGCCTTTACAAAAACAGTGGGATTGTTACTTGGTTTCTTAGTATTCACATAACCAAGACCTCTTTTATCATTTGGATAACGTTGTTGGCTTAGTAATCCTTCCAATCCTATTTGTCCTTTTTCATATCGTTCAATGACTCTTTTCAATTGAACAATTTGAAAGACATTTGATTCACACTTGGAGCATGCAAAGTTTTCCTTTTCTTTAATAAAATTTTGTTTTTGAAGATCAAAATCTTTAGTCATGGTGTCAATTTTTTCTAGACACATTACAAGTTCTTTTTCTGTATTTGACACCTTTTTGTATAAACTTTTGCATTATCCCAAGAGTTCATCAATAGCACCTTGAACATCATCATCAAAAAGATTAAATTCATTACTAACCTCTTCTTCATCGTCGGAGTGATGTGAAGCCATCAATGCTAGATTTGCACATTCGTCGCTTTCTGAATCGGATGAAGAACTTATCTCATTATATTCCCATGCAACATAAGCCTTTTTGTTCTTGAACTCCTTTTTGCCTTTGAATCCATTTTTCATGGAGAGTTTTGGACAATCCGGCTTTATGTGACCTTGCTTTCCACATTCATAGCATGTGACATCTTGTGTTGATGTGGAGGCTTCTTTATCTTTATGCTTATAGAATTTCATTCTTTTGACAAATTTAGCATTATGAAGATTATTTTTATGACCAAAATATTTTCCTAACCTTTTTACAAGAAGCAAGAGATTTTCATCTTCCTCTGATGCCTCTTTATCTTGACTTTCTTTTGAATCAACTTTCAAAGCAATGCCTTTGGATTTCTTCTCATGATTATCATGTTTTTCAAGTCTTCCAAGTTCCGTCTCATATTCTTGAAGCTTTTCGAAAAGTGTTGCGGAAGTCATAGTTGCTAGGCTTTTCTTTTCGGATATTGCCGTCACTTTTGGTTGCCATTCCCTCGTTAAATACCTAAGCACTTTAAGATTTAATTCATCGTTATTTAAAGTCTTACCAAGTGCCTTCAAATGGTTTGTCAAGTGAACGAATCTCTTTTGCAAGTCAAGTATGGATTCTCCGGGCAGCATTCTGAATAATTCATATTCTTGACTCAAAGTGTTCAATCTAGACCTTTTTACTTCGGCGGTTCCTTCATGAGTTTCTACAAGAGTATCCCAAATTTCCTTTGCCGTTGTGCATGCCGATACTCGGAAAAATTCATCCATACTAAGAGCACTTTAGAGAATATTGATTGCCTTTTTGTCAAAGAGAATTTTTTTCTTGTCATCGTCATCCCATGATGCTTTAGGCTTTGATGACCCAACACCATTGACAACACACACGGGAGTAAATGGACCATTCTCAACAGCATTCCATATTTCTTCTCCTTGCGCTTCAAGATGAGCCTTCATGCGAATTTTCCAAAAGTCAAAGTATTCTCCACAAAACAATGGAGGCTTGTTGTTACTACCACCATCTTTGAAAACCGAATTTGGATTTGGATTTGCGGAAGCCATTCTGGATCTTTAGGAACAAGTTACTTATAACTTGCTCTGATGCCAATTGTAAGTCTCAGAGTGCCTAAGAGGGGGGGGGTGAATTAGGTCTATAAAAATTTATTCGGTTTTATGAGAATACTTGTAGTACTTTTTGGTTAAGTGTTTGAAGGTTTTGATTATATCTTATCTTTTCCTGATTATGGTGATGAAAGCGATAAATGCGGAAAAGTAAAGAACACGATGATATATCCTGGTTCCCCTCACAATCCAAGAGTACTCCAGTCCCCTTTCCAACACGAAAGAGATTTCACTATAGTTAGAATGATTGTACAGCCTATGCTTACTATCTAACCTATAGGGTGATCAAAGGTTCTTAACACCTTTAAGACCAAACAAACACTAATGTGAATGAAGAACAATCCTCTTCAAATCACAACACTTACTTCCAATAATCCTGGATAGTAAGGGAATAATTTCTTTAATGTAATACAATGATTTATTTGAAATAGATGGATAGTACTATCAATCTTCAATTGATTTTCTTCTTCAAGATATAAACAATTCTCAAGCAATAATTATAAATGTTAACAATGTATGTACGAAACTTGTAATGATTTCTTAATGAAAATGTATATGGCAAGTTTCACAAAATTTATGAACACATGAAAGTTTAAGTGCAAATTTTATTGAATGAGAAAATTGTTAATATGAAGAAGGTTTATTTGTTGTTTTTTGAAAGTTATGATGTTGTTGTTAAATATGAAAATCTGCACATTTATAATGTCACAAGAACCTTTTCATTCATGTCAATTCATATGAAAAGTTGCAATGCATTCATGAAAGAGTACCATTGAAAATATGTTCAAAAACCAAAAGAAAAGTTACACTGGTTCGCTAGGAACCAGTTCTGACACTGACAGAACCCGGTTCTTAGTGAATGTTATAAGTCAGAATTCAAAATTAACATGCAGGAACCGGTTCCCCTATTGGTACAACCCGGTTCCTGGTACAAATTCCAGGGACGTGTTTTTGAACAAGTTTTGGAACCCGGTTCCCTGTTAGGGAGGAACCAGTTCCTGAAAATTTGTTTTCAAAAATTCTTTTTGAAAAACATTTCAAACAAAGTTTTTCTTAACATTAAAAATGTGGGATATGTATATGATTATGAATGCAATTGTGAACATCTATATTCAAGATTAAGAATTATTTATACCATTTGACATTGTTGATTCTTCAATAATTCTTCTTCTAATCTTCAAGAATTTTATATGATGTTGATAAGCTTTTTGCACATCCTTTGAATGTTGATGTCCATGTTGTCTTCATCAAAACAAATGCTTTAAATATGACTTGAGAAGCTTGCAATTATACGGGTTTCAACTTAGCAGGGCTTTTATACATAGAATTTTTTTCTTGCATTAGAGTTCGTCGGATGTGGTAGTTCTTCCTCATCCTAAGTTGTGAGGATAAGACCTCCACCTGAGAATGTTGTTTTAACCACATATGGACCTTCGTAGTTAGGTATCCATTTACCACGTGAATCTAGGAGAGGTATTAGAATCTTCTTGAGAACCAAATCCCCTTCTTTTAACTTTCAAGGATGATCCTTTTTATGGAATTCCTTCTTTATCCGTTTTTGGTAAAACTAACAATGGCACAGAGCCGTTAAGCGTTTTTCTTCTATGAGGTTGAGTTGATCAAGTCGTGTCTAAACCCACTATGACTCTTGAAGTTTGGTTTCCATTAGGACTCTTAGTGATAGAATCTCTACTTCAACAAGGAGTACAACCTCCATGCCATAAACAAAAGAGAAAGGAGTTGCACCTGTCGACGTACGTACTGAGGTACAGAAGACATGTAGAGAAAAGGGAAGCATTTTGTGCCAATATTTATGTGTCTTCACCATTTTCTAAATTATTTTCTTGATATTCATATTGGATGCTTCAATGGCCCCTTTCATCTTGGGTTAATAAGGTGATGAGTTATGATGTTGAATCTTCAAGTCATCGCATAACTCCTTCATCATTTTGTTGTTCAAGTTGGACCCATTGTCTGTTATAATTCTGCTAGGAACCCCATATCTCCAAATAAGGTTATGTTTGATAAACTGAGTAACTACTTATCTTGTCACATTCGCATAGGACGTAACTTCTGCCCAATTGGTAAAATAATAAATGGCGACTAGTATGAATTGATCTCCATTAGAATCCTACAATTAGATCATTCTTTCCATATCAATTCCCCACATCGAGAATGGCCAAGGTGAACTCAGGAAATTTAGAGGAGTTGGTGTTACATTCATTTTGTCAACATATATTTGGAATTAGTGACATGTCTTCGTATAATGGTAGCAATAAAATTCCATCGTCAACCAATAATAATATGCTCTTAGGATTTTTCTAGCCATGGTATGTCCATTTGTATGAGCCCTGAAGGTTCCTTCATGGATCTCTCTCATAAGCGTATCTACTTCATGTTTTTCCACGCACCTGAGTAACACCATATCATAGTTTCTTTTGTACAACACATCACCATTTAAAAATAAATTTGTAATAGCTTTCGTAGAGTTCGCTTGTCAATCATTGAGGCCTTTTCCTGATTTTCTTGTTTCTCCAAATACCTCTTGATGTCATAAAACCAAGGTTTGTTATCTAGCCCTTCATCAATGGCTAGACATTGTGTAGGTTTGTCAAAGAGTATGATCGTGATACGCAGTTCCTAATTTGTCCAAGTTTCCTTGAAGATAACTGAAAAAGTTTCCAAGGCTTCTGTCATTTGATTTTCTTCTTGCGGAATGTGAGTGAAAGTGATCTCAGTGAATTTCATAGCTAGTTTCAAAACATGATCCCGATATGGAATCAATTTGGGATGTCGAGTGTCTCATTCACCTTTGACTTAGTATATTACCAATGATTAGTCTGCATACACATTAAGTTGTTTAATCCTTAAATAAATAGAAACTTACTGACCCAAGATACAAGCTTCATATTCAGCGATGTTATTGGCGCAATCAAAATATATCCTTGCAGTATAAGGTTTATGAAAATTCCTTGGAGATGTCAGTACTGCCCCAATACCATGTCCTGGTGCGTTTGAAGCACCGTCAAACATTAGTGGCCAACGTGCCCTTGGTTCAGGTCCTTTGTCGGGTCCTGGTATTTCGTAGTCACCTATAACCTTTGATTTATTTTTGAGTAACATATTGGATGTCATACTCGGATAGTAACATCTGCCATCTGGAAATTCTTCCAATAAGAGCTAGTTTTTCAAACACATACCTAGGGGATCCATTGTTGCTATTAACCATGTGGTGTGAGTTAACATGTATTGTCTCAATCGTATAGTAGCCCAAGCCAAAGCACAACAAGTCTTCTCAAGGAGTGAGTACTTGGTTTCGCAGTCGGTATATTTCATTCTAAGATAGTAGATTTGATGCTTTTTTATGCATGTTTCATTGTGTTGTCATATTACACATCTCATAGATCCTTCAAGCATTGTTAAGTACATGATAAGTGGTCTTCCAGAAACTGGTGGTGTGATCGGTGGATCTGGAACTGACTGTTTAACGCTGGTTCGCGAAATGTCGCGGAAGCAAGAGTCGCCACCGTCTTTTATTTTCTCCAAATGGAAAGGACAAAAGCACAGAAAAATTCCTTAAAGAGATTGCTCTCGGTTCGGGAGGTAGGTTATAGAAAGGGAAGGTGTTAGCACCCTTTCTATCCATGGTTATCCATGGGCTCTTAGATACTTGCTCAATGTGTTTTCAAAATTGTTTGTTTGCTTTTCAATTGTGGGTTTTAAAAAGTTTCTTTGAAAAATTTCAGTTCGACTCATACGTCAGAGTGTTTGAAAAATTTGCTTTGAAAGCTTTTGAAAAGTGTTGGTGTGGAAAGATTTCAGTTTGTTTTGAAGAGAGCAAGTATCCATGAGTCGTCTACCTACCCTAAGGAATTCGTCTGTGTAAATGTCCTTTAAAGTAGTGCCATCCCACCATTGAGAGGTAGGTAGCACCACCGTTGGAGGTGTTTGGGTCAATTCGAGTTTGTAGGGACATGGTGATCACCGGAGCAATGGGAAGACACCTTAGAAGCTACCCTCATGCCAGGTTCCCGGATCATGAGGACTTACTAAGACATCCTCTACTCGACGATCACCTTTCGAGGCAAGGCAACAGTGAGGCGTACCCTAGGGGTGGTGTGTGCGAATTGTGTGTCGTTTTCATTTATGTTTGTCTTGTCATGTTAAAGTGATCTACGCTTGATTTTTTTTAAGTCCATTCATTCTTGCATGCTTATTTAACAGTTAATATTTGCGAGGAAAATAAATCTAAACTATTACAAATGGCGCGGGTCCACATCGCCAAAATTAAACCGGACCCGATTTGACGGAAAAGTAAAGAAAGCGAATAAAAGTGCGAAAAAGTTAATGTTACAAGGCTTTGGGAGAGGTACATGATTATTTAAGAGAAATAAAATAAATGTACGAATTAAAAGAATTATCGAAACGAGGGCGTTGGACCCTTTTGCAAAATATTATTAATAAGGAATTAAAATTAAAATTAAAGGAAAATGTTTTATGTATTTTTGGGTTTTTTAAGATTTAACAGAAAAAAGAATTAATTAACATTAACTAACCCTAATTCTAATGGTTTTTAAGTTTGTTATGAAAATATTAAAATATATCCTAAATTAAACCTAAATTCTTTTATGTACAATTTAATTAGAAAAATAAAATGAGTAATATTATTATTATGAAAAAAGAAAAATTGAGAGGAATAAAATTAACAATTAAACCTAAATTCTATATTTTTGGATTTTTAGTTATTAAAAGAATTAAAATTAAAACCTATTTAATACTAAATTTATTTACATGCAATTATTTACAAGAAAATATGAAAATTAAATATTTTATTATGTTTTTATCTTTTTGCTGATTTTTTAGGTATTTTATATTTTTGTAGAAAATAAAGTAAATCAAAACAATAGAGCAAAATAAAATAATAATTAAAAATGAAATAAAAAATAAAATTGCAAACCAGGGGGGGTGGAAGTCCCAATTCAGGAGGTATGGGCTCAGCAATTCAGGCCCAATAGCACTCAGATCCATTGACTTTCGCCACTAGCGTGTTGTGCATTGACTAAGGCTTAGCGTGCTCTTTGAATCCACGCCCTTGATCTGATCTCACAGGACGCGTGTATGGATAGATGGTGAGGGAATAGGATGCGTCTGCAACTTTGAAGCACATGGGAATTGCTTTTGAAGAATAATATGGAAACTTGTAAGACCTGGGGCTCGAACCCAGGTCATGTACCGTTCCAAACAACGCGCTTGCCACTGAACCATCGCTTGTACCTTTAACATATAACAACATTTAAATATAATAAATAAAACATGATGTTAATGGGTTAAAGCGCGCGAGATTTAAATTAGCCAATCGTTGGCAGCCACGCAGTCGTCTTCCTCGCTATGTTTATTTTCCTGAAAAAACAACTATATTAGGCAACGGTTTCAGACACGTTCCCTTAGGTGGCCTTTGGAAAAATAACGAATAGATCTCAGGGCTCCATAAATTGATCGCGAGTAGTGTTTCCCGTTCGTCCAGATGCGTCAAATCCAATGGTGTTGGTCTGGAGTCCTGATTTTACTTCGTTTTGAAAGCCCCAAATCCAACCTCTGAAAACCCTAGATTTCAAGCATGGTACAATCGCGTATGTAACATAAAAACTCAATTAAACATATCAGTTAGCTTTGAAATCACATCAAGAACAAGAATCAATAATTGAAATGTCATGAAGATGCATAGAATATAGAATACGATTATGAAATTTCCATGGAATATGTTGAGTTCTGTACACCGATTCCTTGCCTTTTGATGAATGTTATGAATTGGAATATGATCAGTGAAGCTTCAGGAAGCCAATGGAATGAATATTAGGGCTCGAATCCTCCTCTAATCCTGATTTCAGTTTTGCACTTTTAGAGAATTTTTCAAGTTTTGTCTATGGCCTTTGAGCGCAGCCTTCAGTCCATTGTGATTAGGTTTTGATTCATGCTTATGTACTGAGGCTATTAGGTTAACAAAACTGATGAAAATCTCTTGCAATCATGGATTGAATATTTGATTTTTTTCCATTATGTTTTCAATCTTTTTTCACATGGTTTTTGTATCAATTAGCATCCAATCAAACCAATTCTTTCCTAATCAGCATGTGAACGAAATCTTGATGGCAAACATGCATGAAAAGATTTTTTTAGGTCAAGTTATATATTTTCCACATATTTAAATGATTTAAATGAATTAATATTAATAATAATTTAAATAAATAAATAAAAAATGAGAAAATACTTCCCTTTGGGCCAAGTGGTCGTGCATATGTTTGGAATGATGAATCATGGAAGAAAAATGGGCCCATTAGCAATTTTAGACCATTTGGATCAAAGTTGACTTTTCCAAATATCCAAAACTTTCCCAACTTCCACAAGGCATAACTTGCTCAATTTTTAATATTTTCTCATGTTCTTGGACATTTTGGAAAGGTCTTTGAGTCCTCTAACCAATGCCTTTGGTCCCATGTCATTTTGATTTACCAATCTCAAGTTATGGCCTTTGACTTAAAGTCCCTTTTTGTTGACTTTTGAAAATGACCTATAATGTTGAAATTGATAACTTTTTGTGAGAGCATTTCTTGGACTTGAAGTATGAAGATGAGTTGTAGGAAATGTCTTTCTCTTAAAAATGAGCTTTGGGTGGAATTTTTCTGATAATCCATGTGAAAGTTATGCCCTGGTCAATTTCAGTTGACTTTTTCAGCTGTCCAAATATAGTAACTTTTGCATCTTTGATGATTTCTGAGCCAAATTTTGAGAATCATGATCAAGCATTGATCAAATGATTTTTGTGGCTTCAAAATGATATATTGACCAAAAATTTGAACTTTTGACTGCCAAATGACCATTTTGCCCCTACAGTTGACTGTAGTGCAATTTAGGGTTTTGACTGTGCAGTTTTGAGCTGAATGCCTTGAAGCTTGATATGAGGATACTTGACCATATTTGTAGGAATGTGAGACTTGATTAGGCCTTTGAAAACTTCATTTCCTTGATCAGCATACAAACCCTAGTTTTGACTGTATAGGAGACAGTTGGACTGTGCAACCCTTGGGGAATTTTGTGACTTGGCTTGGCAATTTCTTGAAGAATATGGGAGGGCAAATTTTGGGGTACAACAGTTGCCCCTGTTCAATCTTCTTAGACCTGAGGATGCAGATTGGCTGACGTGCCTTTCGTAATCCGAGGGTATAAGATGATTGAACACTAGAGTGCCTAGAAATTTGCGCTCACATAGTAGCAGTGATGATGGGAATGGGCTTATAGACGCCATTTGGAGATTGCGGGATAGGATGATGGGCTTATAGATGCCATCTGAATGTTGATCACGTAGGAGGTTCCTTAGCGAGAACCTGCATACCTGCAAAAGAAAAAATGAGTACCTGACGCGTTGCAGGAGTTGGTTTTCAGATGCTTGGTATAGATGTGTCCTGACTGGTTACAGGAGCTGGATCTGGAGCTTCAAACAGCGATGAATGAACCAGGTATGGTTACTGCCTTAGCATGAATGGTAAGAGAACCTTGGATGATTTTAACTTCAACAACGCTCGTTGAGAAAATCTTAGCGGGAATTACCATCTTTGCAGTATCGGGAAGAGAACCATAGGCAATTATAATCTGAAAGGAATGATCACCTCACTCAACGTCGGAGAGGGAATCATAGGAAAAGGAATTGTCACCTCACACACCGTCGGAGAGGGAACCATAAGAGACTATCACCTCACACTCATCGTCGAAGAGGGAAACATCTGAAAAGGACTTACCACCTCACACACCGTCGGAGAGGGAACCATAAGAGACTATCACCTCACACTCATCGTCGGAGAGGGAAATATCTGAAGAAGGAATTACCACCTTTGCACTTGTCGGAGAGGGGACCATAACTTCTGCTGAGTCTTTATCAGAAAAATCTGTTGGGAGTCGATTTAGCTGGACTAGAGAAGGCCTTGAAATATCTTCAACTGGAATAAGTGTCAGAATGTTGCCATATCTGGTTTACATCTGGACTATATCTGGAAGGAGATCTGGAAGCAGTATTAGAACGTCACCATATCTGGGTCATATCTGAAACTATATCTGGAAGGAAATCTGGAAGCAGCATCAGAACGTCACCATATCTGGGTCATATCTGAAACTATATCTAGAAGGATATCTGGAAGCAGCATCAGAACGTCACCATCTCTGGGTCATATCTGAAACTATATCTAGAAGGAAATCTGGAAGCAGCATCAGAACGTCACCATCTCTGGGTCATATCTGAAACTATATCTAGAAGGAAATCTGGAAGCAGCATCAGAACGTCACTATCTCTGGGTCATATCTGAAACTATATCTAGAAGGAAATCTGGAAGCAGTATCAGAACGTCACCATCTCTGGGTCATATCTGAAACTATATCTAGAAAGAATTGCGATAGTTGATAGTAGTCATTTTTGTATTTGATCTTTTTCCTGAAAAGGCAAAACATAATTGTATGCAAAATCATGATGCATGAACTGTATGTCTTCAAAATTAATGAGATTCGTGTAGTATGATGCCTATGCATGCTATAATGTATGAAGATATGATGAACATATTTCTGTCTTAGGAAAATAAATCCTTGACGGGTGCCGGGAGGTCACTCCTGGGCTGCTGTTTGAAGAATAGATTTTTGCCTCCGCTGGGGATGATAACTGCAAGAATACCAGTAGGAGAAGATAACTCCGTTCGGGAATGAACTTGGCGAATGGAAGATTCTGCGGGGAGAAAAGATACTCTAGCGACCATGCTGAGAAGCAATACTCTTTGGGGATAGGGATGCCTTGCTGAAGTTGATAACTTGCTGGGGATACCGTTGTTATGTTGGAAGTATTGATAGACTTCGCTGGGGATAGGAAAGAACTACGTTGACGACGACCTTTCCTTGGCTTTTGGCTGAGGATAACCCAGTTATATCCTGTTGAGGAAATAACTCTTTAAACCAAGCCGGACGACGCGTTCGTGTTTTGCGAGGGGATAAGCTTCCAGAATCTACTGGGGATAAGCTTGCTGCTTGGGGGTATGAGTTCCACATTTCCTGGGGAACTGGATTGGACTCTCCTGGGGAAGTATTGAACTGTATTGGTTATGTTCTTCAACGGAACCTACCTTGATACCTTGGAGGACAGAACAATCAGATTGCTTAGACAACTCTTTATTGCCCCTGTTTCTGATGTGGGAGAGGAAGATACCTGTGGAGGTGCTTGGTAGTTGTTGATGGACAAACCTTCTTCTGATAGGCAGGTGACAAGATGACAGGACATAGTCGTACGCTTTGATCCCTAACTTTTGCCTGGACCGCCCTTTCAGGTTTTCAGTCCACCGGGATACCCATTTTTGCTCAAGCCGCCTTTTCAGGTTTTCGACTTGCCGGGTGTACAGATTTTTTCATTTCATCCCTTCATTTTGCCCGAACCCTTTTGGTTCGCCGGGAAGCCCTTATTTTTGCCTAGGCCTGTCAGCCTAGCGGGTCTTTGATTACGCGTAGTATCTTTTTCGACTATATCCACGCTCTTAGAATGCAGGTAGGTGCCCCTGGCTACTTGTGTTGCCATATTACCAGAAGGTGTCTGATCGTGCAAGATTCGTTGCTGGAGTGCCCCAAGTGACTCGGGCAGAGATTTGCCCCAGGCTTTTTGGCCTTTTGAGAGATTCTCTGAATCTTGATTGAACTGCCCCAGATAATGGACCATGATCATGTCTGCCCCTTGATTGGAAGAGCTTTTGTTCATCAGGCATTCGTCGTGTGAATTTCTATGCTGTTTAAACAAAAAGTCATATGCAAACAAAGTTATGTTAAAAATGCAAAGCCTATGTCTGTCTTGAAGATTTTTTAAAAATGCATTCTTTTTCAAAAAACAGGTGAATGTTTGTAAAACGTGATGTCAACTCCGTATTTACCGTAAGCCTTAAGGAGTCGGGATACCTTTTCGTAACAGTATGCCTTCGAACTAACCCATGCTTCAGCTAGGACTTTTAAGGGTTATAACGTGGCCTGGTTCACGGTTTAAGAAACAAAGGATAAAGGCTCAAATTATTTGTACCCACCCGCTCTTCGTGATGTTCTCCAAACCTAAACTCAGTTGATCGTGCGTTAGACCTTTTTTGAGTCTTTGTCCTGATGTTCCAATGATGATTCGGACGTTGATAACTTATTTTGAATAGGCAGTCATTTCCTTCTTGTTGAGGGTTTGTAGGACCTCTTTCTTGTCTGATTTTTGTTATCCCTTTCTTTTTTTTGCCTGAACTGTTTCCTTTTTTGGAATTACAGTCAGCGGGATGCCCCGGTTTCATAAGTCCCCTTGGTAGGTTTAGACTTCTTGGGCTTTTCATTTATGATTTTTTCATGACTTCCTGTCCTTATGATTGTTCGGAACCATCACTGTCTTTCTTTATTTCGTAAGGATCTCTTTGGTGCCATTCGTTATGCACTTGGATCAACTGAGAAGACTACCCTGCCCCGGGTTATGATAAAGGGTTTTAATTTTCGAAAATAAAAACTCCTACTTCTTTGGCTCAGATGGGTTGACGAGGGATTATCATCCTTATAACTCCAGTGTTTAGGAATTGAAACAATGCCTGTACCTCATCAGCGGGGTCTGTTCAAAAGCATACTGTAGATCGTGGTATCGTTTTCGTCATCCTCCCTCAAGAGGCTTAGAATTAAAGAGAGTTGATCATCAGAAAAAATATGAAAAGAATTTTGAATATAATGAAAACAATTGTATTAATTCCTCAAAACAGACATATGCGATGCATTAATAGAATAAAAGAGTTTGCTATGACATTAATTGTTTATATAAGCAAAGAAAAACACAACTCAGAAATTCAAATAAACAAAAGGTCTTCAACAATTGGGTAACAGAGCAGTGATTAGGTTCGGAGTCTCACGCACTTCAAACTGAATCTCCCCGGCGTCGATCATGTCTTGAATTTTGTTCTTGAGAGGCCAGCAGTTGTCTGTAGTATGCCCCGGACTATCAGAATGATATGCGCACCTATCGTTGGGATGATAGTTAGGAGCCGAAGTGTTCGGATTCCGAAGGGGAGCCCTTAAGGTGATCAGCCCTGCCTTCAACATTTGTTGTAATGCTTGATCCAGTGACATGTTGAGTTTGGTATACTGTCGTTTCTCCTTGCGCTGTTGCCCCTGTCCTTGTTGAGCAGGTCCAGGATTGGAGATCTGGATTGCCCCTACCTCATGACGGCTCTTTTTACCGTGCACAACATTGGATTCTTTCTTTCCATGATGAGGCTTCTTATCAGAAGGTGCAGCCTCTTGAATTTTCCCAGACCGGATGCCAGCTTCTATTCGCTCTCCAGTCAAGATAAGATCTGTGAATCCAGCAGACGAATTCCCAATTAGGTGGTTGTAGAACGGACCAGACAGGGTCCCCAAGAACATATCGACAAGTTCTCGATCAGTCAGAGGTGGTTGTACCCTTCCAGCAAGATCCCTCCATTTCTGCGCATATTCTTTAAAACCTTCACTTGATCCTAACGACATACCCTGGAGTTGGGTACGCGTAGGAGCAAGGTCGGCATTATATTGATACTGCTTGTAGAAAGCAATAGCCAACTCCTCCCAGTTACGAACCTTGGTCCCATCTAGCTGATAGAACCATTCGAGATGAGTCCCTGAAAGACTCTAATGGAAGAAGTGGATCCACAAATTCTTGTCCACCGTATATGGCTGAATCTTCCGAACATATGACCTGAGATGTAACTTGGGACAAGACGCCCCGTCATACTTGGTAAAGGATGGTGCTTTGAACTTCTGAGGAATAATCACACCAGTTGACAAACCCAGATCTCCAAAATCCAGCCCAGGTACCTGTTGGATCTCCATAGCATTCAGCCTATCCTCCAACTGTTTGTACTTGTCTTCGGCAGGAGGGTATTGTTCGTCGTTGAAATTTGTCTCGTCGTCGGAGACCACTGGACTGGGAACCCTTTCCCCCTGATGACTACCTTCCCTCACAGATGGAGTTGTCCTCTCAGTTTCAATCTGCGGTGCATTCCCAGATCTGCGTCTAGGGCTGAACAAGACAGTCCTCCTCTTCTTCTTTTCTTTCTTCAAGAGCAGAGCCTTCAGATCTTGTTGCCCCTGGGTCAAGTTCATGATCAACCCTTGGAACTGGGCGTTCTGAGCCTGGAGGGCCTTGATGGACTGTTCAGCTGATGATTCAGGATTCATGGTGATCGGCTGAAATAAACAGCGAAGAAGGGTAAGCAACCTGTCAAAGGGGCACCTGCAATGCAATGAGATGTATGACATGCATGCAATGATTTCAAGGACCTCGCGGGGTAAACATAGAAACTTGTTAGAGTTGGAAACTGGCAACTTGATTGAAGGAACTTCCTGTTGTAGAGAGCCCTTCTTCAAGGGTCAAAGGCTCACCATATCCAGTGGGTCATAGCCCCTGACAACCTTGGCTAGAGGAAAATAAATCCTCTTTGCCCCTTGCTGGATGTTTGATTCATCATGACCTGCATCACAAGCCCTTGAGATCCTTGAAATGGATCGGGATGTATGCAATGGTATGATGTCATGCTATGCATGGGATGATGTAGGTAAATCCTGTTATGAGTCCCAATTAAGGACTATAAACAGACCCTGCAAGAAATTCAGTATACTTTGTTATGAGTCCTAATTAAGGACTATAAACAAAACCTGCAAGAGATCTAGTAAACCCTGTTATGAGTCCCAGTTAAGGACTATAAACAAAACCTGCAAGAAATTTGGTAAACCCTGTTATGAGTCCCAGTTAAGGACTATAAACAAGACCTGCAAATAGTTCACGTGTCAGATAACAAGCATGCAAGTAGTCAAATACGAAGGCACACAAGTCACACAAGAGAAGCCCTTAGAGTTTAGGCCAGCATGAGGTCTGGGTATTACCCTCTTGAAGTTGGTGGGTTCATACCTGTCCTATCAAAGTAACCGGGTTCTTAGAGGATCCCAATATCATTGACTACCCTCAATCGGTCATAACTCCAGCATCGCAATCTTTTCTTGCAGCCAGAACCATCACGAGAGTTTAGCCCCAATGGGCGTAGCATACTGCTATTGTTCTAATGGCCAAGTTGTGTCATTTAAGGTTCTAAGGTTGTTGGTGCTTAATGACTCCTCAGAAGACCCATATTCTCCTCGTTGCAACACAAGGGATATCGGTACAGACCAAGGTGCCACACCAATGTAGCCACTGTTTCACCCGTGTCGGTCTACGCCGGACAGGTCCCTCACAGCTTATGCTACCTAAACAGGGTATCCCCAGATCCGGGTTAGGATCTATGTAACTCCCATGCAACCCACAAATTTAAAGCAGACAAGTCAATACAATTGAAAACACAGTTATGAACTAACCCTAAGGTACACCTCACTTTAAGTTTAAGTCCCCAGCAGAGTCGCCAGTTCTGTGATCGGTGGATCTGGAACTGACTGTTTAACGCTGGTTCGCGAAATGTCGCGGAAGCAAGAGTCGCCACCGTCTTTTATTTTCTCCAAATGGAAAGGACAAAAGCACAGAAAAATTCCTTAAAGAGATTGCTCTCGGTTCGGGAGGTAGGTTATAGAAAGGGAAGGTGTTAGCACCCTTTATATCCATGGTTATCCATGGGCTCTTAGATACTTGCTCAATGTGTTTTCAAAATTGTTTGTTTGCTTTTCAATTGTGGGTTTTAAAAAGTTTCTTTGAAAAATTTCAGTTCGACTCATACGTCAGAGTGTTTGAAAAATTTGCTTTGAAAGCTTTTGAAAAGTGTTGGTGTGGAAAGATTTCAGTTTGTTTTGAAGAGAGCAAGTATCCATGAGTCGTCTACCTACCCTAAGGAATTCGTCTGTGTAAATGTCCTTTAAAGTAGTGCCATCCCACCATTGAGAGGTAGGTAGCACCACCGTTGGAGGTGTTTGGGTCAATTCGAGTTTGTAGGGACATGGTGATCACCGGAGCAATGGGAAGACACCTTAGAAGCTACCCTCATGCCAGGTTCCCGGATCATGAGGACTTACTAAGACATCCTCTACTCGACGATCACCTTTCGAGGCAAGGCAACAGTGAGGCGTACCCTAGGGGTGGTGTGTGCGAATTGTGTGTCGTTTTCATTTATGTTTGTCTTGTCATGTTAAAGTGATCTACGCTTGATTTTTTTTAAGTCCATTCATTCTTGCATGCTTATTTAACAGTTAATATTTGCGAGGAAAATAAATCTAAACTATTACAAATGGCGCGGGTCCACATCGCCAAAATTAAACCGGACCCGATTTGACGGAAAAGTAAAGAAAGCGAATAAAAGTGCGAAAAAGTTAATGTTACAAGGCTTTGGGAGAGGTACATGATTATTTAAGCGAAATAAAATAAATGTACGAATTAAAAGAATTATCGAAACGAGGGCGTTGGACCCTTTTGCAAAATATTATTAATAAGGAATTAAAATTAAAATTAAAGGAAAATGTTTTATGTATTTTTGGGTTTTTTAAGATTTAACAGAAAAAAGAATTAATTAACATTAACTAACCCTAATTCTAATGGTTTTTAAGTTTGTTATGAAAATATTAAAATATATCCTAAATTAAACCTAAATTCTTTTATGTACAATTTAATTAGAAAAATAAAATGAGTAATATTATTATTATGAAAAAAGAAAAATTGAGAGGAATAAAATTAACAATTAAACCTAAATTCTATATTTTTGGATTTTTAGTTATTAAAAGAATTAAAATTAAAACCTATTTAATACTAAATTTATTTACATGCAATTATTTACAAGAAAATATGAAAATTAAATATTTTATTATGTTTTTATCTTTTTGCTGATTTTTTAGGTATTTTATATTTTTGTAGAAAATAAAGTAAATCAAAACAATAGAGCAAAATAAAATAATAATTAAAAATGAAATAAAAAATAAAATTGCAAACCAGGGGGGGTGGAAGTCCCAATTCAGGAGGTATGGGCTCATCAATTCAGGCCCAATAGCACTCAGATCCATTGACTTTCGCCACTAGCGTGTTGTGCATTGACTAAGGCTTAGCGTGCTCTTTGAATCCACGCCCTTGATCTGATCTCACAGGACGCGTGTATGGATAGATGGTGAGGGAATAGGATGCGTCTGCAACTTTGAAGCACATGGGAATCGCTTTTGAAAAATAATATGGAAACTTGTAAGACCTGGGGCTCGAACCCAGGTCATGTACCGTTCCAAACAACGCGCTTGCCACTGAACCATCGCTTGTACCTTTAACATATAACAACATTCAAATATAATAAATAAAACATGATGTTAATGGGTTAAAGCGCGTGAGATTTAAATTAGCCAATCGTTGGCAGCCACGCAGTCGTCTTCCTCGCTATGTTTATTTTCCTGAAAAAACAACTATATTAGGCAACGGTTTCAGACACGTTCCCTTAGGTGGCCTTTGGAAAAATAACGAATAGATCTCAGGGCTCCATAAATTGAACGCGAGTAGTGTTTCCCGTTCGTCCAGATGCGTCAAATCCAATGGTGTTGGTCTGGAGTCCTGATTTTACTTCGTTTTGAAAGCCCCAAATCCAACCTCTGAAAACCCTAGATTTCAAGCATGGTACAATCGCGTATGTAACATAAAAACTCAATTAAACATATCAGTTAGCTTTGAAATCACATCAAGAACAAGAATCAATAATTGAAATGTCATGAAGATGCATAGAATATAGAATACGATTATGAAATTTCCATGGAATATGTTGAGTTCTGTACACCGATTCCTTGCCTTTTGATGAATGTTATGAATTGGAATATGATCAGTGAAGCTTCAGGAAGCCAATGGAATGAATATTAGGGCTTGAATCCTCCTCTAATCCTGATTTCAGTTTTGCACTTTTAGAGAATTTTTCAAGTTTTGTCTATGGCCTTTGAGCGCAGCCTTCAGTCCATTGTGATTAGGTTTTGATTCATGCTTATGTACTGAGGCTATTAGGTTAACAAAACTGATGAAAATCTCTTGCAATCATGGATTGAATATTTGATTTTTTTCCATTATGTTTTCAATCTTTTTTCACATGGTTTTTGTATCAATTAGAATCCAATCAAACCAATTCTTTCCTAATCAGCATGTGCACGAAATCTTGATGGCAAACATGCATGAAAAGATTTTTTTAGGTCAAGTTATATATTTTCCACATATTTAAATGATTTAAATGAATTAATATTAATAATAATTTAAATAAATAAATAAAAAATGAGAAAATACTTCCCTTTGGGCCAAGTGGTCGTGCATATGTTTGGAATGATGAATCATGGAAGAAAAATGGGCCCATTAGCAATTTTAGACCATTTGAATCAAAGTTGACTTTTCCAAATATCCAAAAATTTCCCAACTTCCACAAGGCATAACTTGCTAAATTTTTAATCTTTTCTCATGTTCTTGGACATTTTGGAAATTACTTTGAGTCCTCTAACCAATGCCTTTGGTCCCATGTCATTTTGATTTACCAATCTCAAGTTATGGCCTTTGACTTAAAGTCCCTTTTTGTTGACTTTTGAAAATGACCTATAATGTTGAAATTGATAACTTTTTGTGAGAGCATTTCTTGGACTTGAAGTATGAATATGAGTTGTAGGAAATGTCTTTCTCTTCAAAATGAGCTTTGGATGGAATTTTTCTGATAATCCATGTGAAAGTTATGCCCTGGTCAATTTCAGTTGACTTTTTCAACTGTCCAAATATAGTAACTTTTGCATCTTTGATGATTTCTGAGCCAAATTTTGAGAATCATGATCAAGCATTGATCAAATGATGTTTGTGGCTTCAAAATGATATATTGACCAAAAATTTGAACTTTTGACTGCCAAATGACCATTTTGCCCCTACAGTTGACTGTAGTGCAATTTAGGGTTTTGACTGTGCAGTTTTGAGCTGAATGCCTTGAAGCTTGATATGAGGATACTTGACCATATTTGTAGGCATGTGAGACTTGATTAGGCCTTTGAAAACTTCATTTCCTTGATCAGCATACAAACCCTAGTTTTGACTGTATAGGAGACAGTTGGACTGTGCAACCCTTGGGGAATTTTGTGACTTGTCTTGGCAATTTCTTGAAGAATATGGGAGGGCAAATTTTGGGGTACAACAGGTGGCATCAGGATTGGTTATTCTTTAAAGTATTTATATATTGTTTCAAAGGTTGTCTGTAAGTCATCATTCCATTCCTCTATTTGATCTTATTGAAGTAGTT
The DNA here is from genome assembly GCA_948472305.1 of Vicia faba. NCBI lineage: Eukaryota > Viridiplantae > Streptophyta > Magnoliopsida > Fabales > Fabaceae > Vicia > Vicia faba. The sequence goes on from OX451736.1 coordinate 1,409,833,258, forward strand.
TGAATATAGGCTCTCATGTAGCAGTTAGGTGTGATAGGAACCTTAAGATGTAGTTCAATCCCCTTAAGAAACCACCAACCTATTTTTCTGTTCTCGGAGCTGGCATTTCTTATATGGCCTTCAACTTATCGGGATCCACCTCAACACCTTGTTGACTCAGAATAAAACCCAATAGTTTTCCTGACTTTACACCAAATGTACATTTGTTCGAATTCAACCTCAGTCTGAATTTCTGTAGACATTTGAATAATTTGTGCAAGTGAATGATGTGATCCTCCTCTGTATCGTGTCTAATGCGCTTTTGATATTAAGTTTCAATTCACCCCCCCTTCTTGTGTTTTTCACTTCTTCAATTCGCATCAGAGCGCTTGGTTCTGAGTTCATACACTTAACCGTGTTAGTACAAGATCCAAGCTTTAGAAAAACACTATGGTGGGACCAAGCCAAAACATTAGCAATCACTATCATGAGGATAAGCACAGAATCAGCGGCTAACCTGCAGTCTTTGATGGAGAAAATTTTGACTATTGGAAAGACAGAATTGAGAGCTTCTTTCTTGCTCATGATGTTGATCTATGGGACATGGTAATTGATGGATACACACATCTAGTGGAAGAAAGTGGTCAGAAGATAGACAAAAAAAGGATGTCTGACCAGCAAAAATGTGACTTCAGAAACCATCATAAATCCAGAACAATACTTCTCAGTGCTATCTCATACTCAGAATATGAGAAAATCTCAAACAGAGAGATAACCAAAAACATGTTTGACTCTCTGAGAATGACGCATGAAGGAAACATACAATTCAAAGAAACCAAGGCCCTTGCGCTCATTCATAAATATGAAGCATTCAAGATAGAATACAATGAAGCAATGCTCTCAAGATTCCAGATTCTTGTTGTTGGGCTGAAGGTTCTTGAGAAAGGATATTCTACTACTGATCACATAAAGTAGATCATCAGAAGTCTACCCAAGAAATGGAGGCCAATTGTAACTGCACCTAATCTAGCTAAAGTTCTCAACAATATATCTCTGGGGGAACTTGTCATCTCCCTCAGAAGTCACAAGATAGAGCTAGAAGAAGATGAGCCTCAAAAGCAAGGTAAGCCTCTAGCATTAAAATCTAACAAAATATCTGATTCTATGGTTTTGCAGGCTATGGAAGAAACCTCTGATGGATCCTCATCAGAAGAAGATGAATTGTCTCTTCTCTCTAGAAGGGTCAATCAACTATGGAAGCAGAGACAAAGGAAATTCAGAAACCCGAGAAGATCAGATAATCAAAATGAATCCTCCTCCAAATACAGAAAGTCTGAGTCCTCCTCTGGACACAGAAGATCTGAAGCTTCCTCAGGACATAGAAAGTCAAATAACAAGGACTTCATCTGCTATGAGTGCAATGAGAAAGGGCACTACAAAAGTGAATGTCCCAGGCTTCAGAAGCAGAATCCTAAAAAGAAGTTCTTCAAGGAGAAGAAGAAAAGCCTTATGGCAACATGGGACGACTTAGACACTTCTGATGCTGACTCAGAATTAGATGATGAAAGAGCCAACACAGCTCTCATGGAAAATATGTCAGAAGACAGTGAAGCTTCTATTTCAGACTCAGAATCATACACAGACGAGGTATTCCCTGATTTCACTATTAATTTTACTAAGGCTGAACTTGCAGAAAGTCTGAATGAAATTCTAGAGTCAAATTCAAGAACCCGAAAAGGGATCTAGTCTCTGACTCTGAAAAGACTGAGAGTCTTAGATAAGAGAACTCTGAGTTAAAAGAAAAGATTTTAAAATTAGAAAATGATTTACAAAACTCTCAGAAAAAAATAATCTCAGAGACTCCCAGTAATGCTGATAAGATCATCAAAGAGTATGATCACATCTTTTAGAAGTTTCTGGCTAAAAACATAGATAGAAGCAAGATGGCTTCAATGATCTATGGAGTTAGCAGGAATGGTAGAAAAGAAATAGGATACCAAGGTAAGGTATCTCCACCTAATAAAGTCATGGACCTTGTCATAAAATGAACACCACTAAAAACAAACTTCACATATGGGCACACACACGACCTAAAATACACTAGTAATGATTACTCTGTCAAACCAAAATTCAACCAGAATTTTGGTAAAACTAACGAACTAGGACACAAAAAGATATGGGTACCTAAGGAAAAAATTATATATGTAGCAGATATCTTTAGCAGCAGGGCTATAACACCAGTCATGGTACTTGGACTATGAATGCTCTCGACACATGACGGGAAGAAAGAATATGTTCCAAAGCCTGGAACTTAAACCTGGAGGCTACGTGTGCTTTGGAGGCAACTATAGAAGGAAGATTATTGGCTCTGGAACAGTAGGTAATGGTAATATTCCTTCTATAAATAATGTGTTTTTAGTTGATGGATTAATGCATAACTTGAAATCCATAAGTCAATTAAGTGATAACGGTTAGGATATAATCTTTAATCAAAATTCATGCAAAGCTATTAGTTAGAAAGATGGAACTATCCTTTTTATTGGGAAGAGGAAAACAACATTTATAAGATAAAACTTTCTGAACTAAAGAGTCAGAATGTAAATGTCTTCTCTCTGTTAACAACGATCAATGGGTCTGACACAGAAGATTTGGGCATGTTAGTATGAGAAGAATATCTCAAATTAACAAACTCAATCTGGTCAGAAGACATCCTAATTTGAAGTTCATCTCAGATGCTCTGTGTGAAGCATGTCAGAAAGGAAAATTTGCAAAACCTACTTTTAAATCAAAAAATGTTGTTTCCACCTCGAAGCCATTAGAACTTCTGCATATAGACTTATTTGGACCATTAAAAAATGCGTCTGTTAGTGGCAAGAAGTATGGGTTAGTGATCGTAGATGATTATAGCAGATGGACATGGGTAAAGTTCTTAAGACACAAGGACGAGTCACACTTTGTGTTCGTTGCATTCTGTAACCAAGTTCAGAATGAAAAGGATCTTAGAATTGTCAAAGTGAGAAATGATCATGGTGGAGGATTTGAAAATAAAAAATATGAAACATTTTTTAATGAAAAAGGTATCTTGCATGACTTCTCTTGTCCTAGAACTCCCCAACAAAATGGAGTTGTAGAACGAAAGAACATAACATTGCAAGAAATGGCCAGAACCATGATCAACGAGACTAACATTGCTAAGATCTTTTGGGCAGAAGCAATTAACACAGCGTGTTACATTCAGAATAGAATCTCTATAAGATCTATTCTTGAAAAGACTCCATATGAATTGTGGAAGAACAGAAAGCCCAACATTTCTTAGTTCCATCCTTTTGGATGCACCTATTTTATTCTGAATACTAAGGATTATCTGAACAAGTTTGACTCTAAATCACAAAAGTGTATTATGTTAGGATACTCTGAACGCTCAAGAGGGTATAGAGTATACAATACAGAAACGCAGATTGTTGAAGAGTCAATCAGTGTTAAGTTTGGACAATGACTGGATTCTGGAAATGTAGGAGGAATTAAATAGTTTCACCAGAAATGACGTATGGGATCTGGTTCCAAACCCAAAAGGATTCAACATCATTAGAACAAAGTGGGTGTTCAGAAACAAACTGAACGAGCAAGGAGAAGTCTTCAGAAACAAAGCACAACTTGTGGCACAAGGTTATAGTCAGTAAGAGGGGATAGACTATACATAAACCTTTTCTCCAGTCACCAGGTTTGAATCTATCAGAATCTTAATCTCATTTGTTGTAAACAATGGCATCACTCTGTATCAGATGGATGTCAAAAGTGAATTTCTAAATGGCTACATAGATGAAGAGGTATACGTGAACCAATCCCATGGGTTTGAAATTTCCAAACACCCAGAATATGTTTTCAAACTAAAGAAGTCACTCTATGGTCTGAAACAAGCTCCCAGAGCTTGGTATGAAAGACTAAGTAAATTCTTGTTAGAAAAGGAATTCACAAGAGGGAAAGTGGACACAACCTTGTTCTGTAAGACATTTAAGAATGAAATTTTAGTTTTTCAGATTTATGTAGGTGATAACATTTTTGGATCCACTAAAACTTCTTTGGGAAGAGAATTTTCTAAGTGCATGCAGGCAGAATTTGAAATGAGCCTAATGGGGGAACTCAAATTCTTTCTGGGCATTCAGATAAACCAAACTCCAGAAGGAACTTACATTCATCATAGCAAATATGTCATAGAACTCCTGAAGAAATTTGACCTCTCGGACTGTAAGCCCTCAAGGACTCCGATGCATCCCACGTGCATTCTGGAAAAGGAAGAGGTAAGTAAAAAGGTAGAACAGAAAATCTACAGAGGTATGATTGGATCTCTCCTTTATCTGACTGCTTCAAGGCCTGATATTTTATTCAGTGTTTGCTTATGTGCTAGATTCCAATCAGATCCTAGAGAATCTCACTTAACAACAGTTAAGCGAATTTTCAAGTATCTGAAAGGTATTACTAATCTGGGTTTGTTTTATAGAAAATCCAATGAATACAACTTAGTAGGATATTGTGATGCTGACTTTGCGGGAGACAGAGTAGAGCATAAAAGCACTTCTGGAAGTTTCCAGTTTCTAGGAGACAATCTGATCTCATGGACCAGCAAGAGATAGTCCATAATAGCATTGTCAACAGCAGAAGCTGAATACATAACAGCTGCTGGATGCAGCACTCAAATGCTCTGGATGAAAAGTCAACTTGAAGACTTCAACATATTTAAGAGTAACATTCCAATCTTCTGTGATAACACTTCTGCCATATGTCTCTATAGAAATCCTATTTTGCATTCTAGGGCTAAGCATATAGAAATAAAACATCACTTTATTAGGGACTATATTCAGAAAAGAATTCTTACTTTAAACTTTACTGACACAGACCGTCAATGAGCTGATGTATTTACAAAACCCCTTTCTAAAGATAGATTCAATTTCATTCTGAAACATATCATCATGAAATTATGTCCAGAATAAAATGTTTTATTTGCATATCCTAACCCTCAGAACTTTATTGGTTTTTGTGAACATCTGACCAACTTATCTTCAGAAGTTAGAAGTAAAGTTGCCTTAGAATCTACCTATGAAGATCTGAACATTTCATTTCAAGGATAGAGGTGTGCAGTTCACATCATCAAACATTTGTCATCCTCTCACAAGCTACCTTCTGAGGCTGAACATGCGTTCAAATTCTGAAGGGTCCAAGGCTCTGATTAGATGCATTGAGACACTTGTCAGTGGTAACTGTTCAATATCTCTCTAAATCCCCTAATTTCAGGTTTCATTAATGCATATAATTATTACTTATTTTCTTTCTTACTGTTTACGTTTTCTAAAAACCTATATAAACTCAATTACTATTTGATTCATTCAAGTTTTACCCTCTTCCATATTCTCTCTTGTTCTAGTTTATTTATCAAAAACCCTTTCCATTAATTTTCTTCAAAGAATGCGTGTGAACAATGGCATCGTCATCAAGTCTCAAGAATCTCAGTGCTCCTGAATATTCATCAACGGAACAATATGAAGAGCCCATTAGAACGATACTCACTCCGGTTCACAACCTTGACGTTCTCTGTGATCTGATCGTTATTTTTTTAAATAGAAAGGCAGGAATGGATTACTTCTTTGAAGCAAGCAAATCAAGAGATTTCTAATCCTGCTGCTTCTGATTCTCTGTGGGAAAGATTCAGAAAATGGCTCGACTCTGAAACCTAGAAGCTGAAAGAGTTGGGCTATGAAAGGGCTCAACATAACTTCAGTGATCAGCTGAAAGCCTTCCAAGATCAAGTTCTGAGCCAATGGTACAAGAAATAAATTCTTCCGCTGGATAATGCTCCCTGGAAAGAGCATCATCCTTCAGAAGTCACTGAACTAGATTCCAATAGTCACCCTCTGACTACTGCTCCAGAAACATGATTACAACAAAAGAAGTGGTTCAATCAGAAGAAGCTGCAGAATGTTCTGAACGACATGGAACCCCTGAAGATACACCAACTTCGTCTCTAGTCATGCAAACTCTGGAAGAGTTGAAGAAGGAGAATGCCTTAATCCATGCCAGACTGGATAAGCAAGAGGATACAAACAAAGAGATCAAGGGTATTTTGGATAAACAAGAAGATACAACAAAAGAAATAAAAGACATTCCGGGAAAGCAGGAAGAATCAAGCACTCAGATTAAAATCTTGTTGGAACCTTTATTCACACGACTCCCCCCTCCTTCTTAGATTTTCTTTAAACGGTTTATCTGTAATTTTTTATCTTATCCTCCTTGTTTTCTGAAAGTCGTCATTGCATTCTGTTTTCAATATAATTCATCTTTTTGACTCTGATTATATTGCTTTTTGATACATGACAAAAAGAGGGAGAAAGTAATATATTTTCAATAACAATATACCGGGACAAAGTCTGAAACATTCTGAATATCTTAACCTCTATATTTTCTGAAAAGCTTGAACATGAACACATTCTGATAAGGACAAAAGGAGATGCATCAAAAGCTCTAATGAGAAGGAACTTCGGGGAAGTAATCAACTCAGGGGGAGTCTCTCTTAAGATTTTTGTTCTATATTTCTCATTGAAAATCCTAGTTTTTGTCATCATCAAAAAGGGGGAGATTGTTAGATCATAATTTGATTCTACATCCCTTAATTAGAGTTTTGATGATAACAAACACAAAGAACAAATATGCACTCTAAATTTATGTTATTGTGTATGCAGAAGTTCCGACCAAAACATCATCAGAAATTAAGCTACATAAGCTTTCAAGCTAGGGTAATCAAAATCTGCGCTGAAGAATGTTGATCAAAACCTGCGTTGAAGTGAATAATAATCTGATTCTGAACAGAATTTTAATATACCATCAGATTATCAAATCTCTGAGTCATCAATGTTCTGAAGCAATTGCAACATGCAAGATTCTAAGTTCTGAAGCGTTACTATTCAATCAAGACAATGTCATATGCAACGGCTTCATTCAGACAAGAATCTTCTCAATATGGAAACAACATTGAATGTCCATTATCACGCTTTATGTTGGACAAGATTTACATGCCTATATAAACCAGCTTAGAGGACAAATCGTTTACGATTTGTAGACTACTTCAACATACCTCTAAAACGCTGTAATCTTACATATTCATATATACACTCAAAATTGTGTAAATTATCACAGTTGTGATACAGTTGTTGTATGGAAAAACAACAATACACAGTATAGTCTTTTATCTTGATTAAGCTAGTTTTCCTTGAGATTAATCGGGTTGTGGTTGTACTCAAGAAGACTTTGGAAGTTGTCAAAGTAGTGTTGTAATTAGTTTTTGATTAGTGAATTAAGTCCTCATTGGAGAGAGGCGAAATCCCCTTGAAAAATTACCAAAAGTCAAATGTTCTCAAAATTGTATTTTTTGCTAAATCGGCCCAACATTTTAAGCTTAAACCTCACTTGTAGAATGGTCCACGACCCAAATATCAAACCTCGTGTTATTTGATTCACTTTTCAACTTATTTTTATTTTTTGTTAATTAAAATTTCAATTAAATCAAATAATTGATGAATAATGAAAAAGATATGTTGTGATCTGATTTTTGGACAAGATTTCAATCAAATAATGCAAGCATATCATGATCAATTCGAATCAAGGTTGATTGGTCCAAGAAAGGAATAATTTGGCTCAATATAACAAGTTTACATATGCCATGAAAATCAAATCAAATCATCAAAACTTTCAAAGATGTGATATGTTTTTACAACCCCAATGCACTCTATAATATATATTGAACATATCCAAGGAAAGAATAAGGGGTGAGAGTCATGAAAAGAGGCAGAACAAAGCTGCAAAATTTAAAAGAAACGTGTGAGACCTATCTTCTTCCACAAGCCAATTCAAAGCGTTCTGAAGGTCAAAAGATATTCTTGGACGTTCATTGGGGCGATAGCATGCATTATCAAGGCCTGAAGCATCAAGAAACGAGTACTAGCAACATCACGGTTTGCACTAAGAACTCAAATTCGATTTCTATAATTTACGCATTATAAATGTATTTTACCCATATATTTGTGTTCATCATCATGTTTGCAATGTTTTTGGATAGTTTGATTTAAATTATGGTGCAGGAACAAGCTTTTGCCATTGCTAGGGTTTCGTGCTCCAATTTGGGATTTTGTGATTTAAGCAAAATTAGGCCTAATGATGGATACCATGGTGGTCAGGGCTTCACACCCAGTTGATCCATGGTCTCCATTAGAATTTATATTGCGTGTATGTGATTTTTGAATATAACAAGGTTATACCTACAAACAAATGTTTGTAGGTAAAAGTTACAGGCCTAAGGCAGCGGAGAAACGGAAGAAGACAATGTGTGTCAGCCAACCATCCGTCTGTTTGAATTTCGCGCGTTTGGAATCAGCTTCTTTTTTTCCTTATATTATGTTTTGTTTTTATTATGTTAACAAGTTAACAACGCAGCTCAGTTGGCAACGCATCGTTGTTAGGGAGTACAAGGACCAGGGTTCGATCCCAGGTCCCAACAAAATGCATTTTCTTGTTTTACCTTTGTAGATCCAATACAATACTCCCTCACACGCCTTCCATACACCCTCAATGCCTGTCCACTGGAGTCCTAGCTAGCCAGATCTAACGTCTCTCCCCTGAAGGTCCATGGTGCTCCTCAAGTCAACACTTGCACCTAATCCAATATGGTTGACCGGGCTTGATTCTTATTGGGCCAAAATTCAAATTTTTACACCCCCCTTCAGCTAACAACACATGCCATTTGGTTATTTCTTTCATTATTTTCTTTAATTTCTATTTCTTAATTCCTTTTCCTTTTTTTTAATTAATACAAAAAACTCATTTTCATTAAATTAACAAATCAAAAATCACAAAAAGATTTATTTTCTTAATAAATATTTTTTAAATTAATTAGTTTAATTAACTTAGGGAAACTTTAATTTCTTTCATAATTTAAAAACAATTAGAATTAGGGTTTGAGATTGTGCATAATTTAATTGATTTTCTTTAAAAAATACATCAAAAATCATTTTTTCTCATAAATATGTATTCCTTTAATTAATTAGGTTAATTAGAAAATTAGGTTAATTTAATTTCTTTCATAATTTTAAAAACAATTAGAAATTAGGTTTAATTAATTTGTAATTTAATTGTTTTTTCAAATAAAAATCCACAAAAATTTCTTTCTCTCAATTAGGGTTTTAGGTTATCTTTTCAACCGTCCTCGTATTTAATTCACCGCGCACTTGTTAATTATTTGTCCATTATTTTGTAACTGTTCAAGGTTTGTAATAGTTAACTTAGGGTTTTTATTTAGTGTTTAAATCCATGATTTTTGGATATGTAATTAATCCCCCTCCCCGAAGCCTTGTAATAGCTAGGTTTTATTTCCTCGCACTTTTAATTTCCACAATCTTTAACTCTCTAGATGTATGGCTAATAGGGTTGTATGGCAAGAATGTCTGGAAAATTAAAATGGTAGATCACCTAATGTGCAAAGATTAAATAACTGAAACAAATCATATGCACATATTCACTCCTAGGGTTTACCTCACTTTGGTTGCCTTCGGTAAACAATCATTAAGCATAGGAGATTTTAGTGGTCACCGTCCAGTCTAAAGAGATCAAATTGTCCCATTCGAATATTTCCTTGAAAATCTTGCCTTCGAAATGTTGCCTCGGAAAGATCTTAAGACTCTAGGGTTACTACTAAAGTTTTCTAACTATTGCTTTGGTGATTGTACTTGTCCCTTTCGAATGTCCCTTACAAACTCCAACGATGTTACTACCTACTCCTCAATAGTAGGATAGCGCTGTCTAAAGGAAATGAGAATAAAAACAATCTTTTTTCGAGTAGGTAGAATCTTAAGTACTTGCTCAATAAAAATTGTTTCACACGAACACCTTTTCAAGAAAAAATTTCAAAACAAACTTCGTCACATCCTTGAGGTCTGATAAAAGGGTTATCACAAAGTAAAAACATTTTCAAGACAAACACATACAAGAAATTTGAAAAATGAGCAAGTACCTAAAAGCCCGTAGATAATTATGGATAGAAAGGGTTCTAACACCTTCCCTTTCTATAATCTAACCCCTGTACTCATAATATCTCGAAAAAAGGTTTTTTCTTATCTTTTTCCTTTTCCATGATTGGATGGAATAAAATTCGGTGGCGACTCTTGCTTACTGCAACATTTTGCGAACAAAAAACGCAAAATGCAAAACAGTAAAAACCGTTGGTTCTGCCACCGTATCACAGAACTGGCGACTCTTCCGGGGAATATAAAATAAAGTGGGGTTTACCTTAGGATCTAGGTCATTAAAATTGGTTCTATTGATTGTCTTGATTGCTTTATTTTTTGAGGGCTTGTTTGGGGGTTACTATTGATCTTACACCCGAATCTGGGGGCACTCATTAGGTAAACAAAAATAGATCGTGGAGACCGTACGGCGTAGACCTATATGGTTTAAGTGATGGCTATGTTGGTGTGGCACTTTGGTTGGTATCGGTATCCTTCATGGGGAAACGAGGAGAATACGGGGCCGCCGCATGGTGTCGTGAAGCACCAACGGACCTTAGAACCTTAGTTGAACAACTTGGCCATTAGAAAGTAGTGAGATAGCCGACCTCGGTGTAGAGCTGAGAACTGGTTGATACTCGATACTATACTCATTGAGATCATACTTTTAGGATATTTTGGCTGCAAGAAATGATTGAGAGCTGAAACAATGCCCGATAAAGGATGGTCAGTGATATTGAGAATCTCTAGAACCCGGTTACTTTTTAGGAAAGGTTTGAACCAACTAAACTTCAAGAGGGTACTACCTTTGACCTCATGCAAGCCTTAAACCTAAGGACTTTGCGTGATTTGACTGTGCTTGCTATAACTGTGTTTGTTATACCTGTGATTTCTCATGACATCATGCATCACAACATGGCATCCATTCTTATTGCACTAACCATTTCAAAGACCAAGGGAATTTATCTTTGTTCTGTTTTGCAGATCATGGCTTCCATTCGTAGAAATACCATTCGAATCAGTTTTTGAAGATACCTTCCCAACTCAAAGAGCTAGCATCAAGGGTTTCTGAAACTTCCACATTCACTAAGAGACATGGTCAACTTCTCAACCTGGTTACTTCAAACTTTGATGAAAATATGATGAGTTTACTTTTTCAGTTCTTCGATCCCAAGCACCACTACTTCACCTTTCCAGACTATCAGATGGTTCCTACCTTTGAATAATTCTCTCAGCTATTAGATATACCCATTCTTGAGCAGTTACCCTTCACAGGTCTAGGAGAAGTTCTTAAGCCAGAAGTCATTGCCTCAGCTTTGTACCTGAAACAGGCCGACATGGTATCCAATCGGGAAACAAGAAGCGGAGTCAAGGGTTTTATAGCTAAGTTTCTCATAGTCAAGGCCCAGCTGTTTTGGGAGGATATGGATTTTCAGGCTTTTGAGGAGGTCTTGGCTCTTCTTGTCTATGGTTTAGTTCTCTTCCCTAATCCGGACTCATTTGTAGATGTTAATGCTATCAAGATCTTTCTCTCTCGCAATCCTGTGCCCACTTTTCTCGGAGATATTTTGCACACTCTCCATACTCGTACCCTGAGGAGGAGAGGGATTCTTATATGCTGCACGCCATTGCTGTCGAGGTGGTTTATTTCTCATCTCCCTAAGTCCATACTAAAGAATGAAGAAGGTTTGGGTCGGTTGCAAAGGATAATGTCACTCGCTCATACGGATATTCTTTGGTGTATTCGATCTATGGAAAACATTGATATTATTGACCGTTACGGAGAGTACCCTAATGTCCCACTACTTGGTATCAGAGGGGGTATAACCTACAATCCTTGTTTAGCTCTGCTACAATTTGGTCACGCCCGAAGGGATGGTCCCCATGAATTGCTTATCGAGGGAATTGTATTTAACTATGAGGATGATATTCAAGAGTATCTCCGGAGGTTCATACGAGCTTGGTTCATGGTAAACAGACCGAGCGTCAGGGCTTTGGGGCCAAAGACTTCCATTCCAATGGAACCTTATCTACAATGGGTACGAGCTCGTGCCCAGCAGCTTATGATGCCCTATGTTGCTGTTTTGCCAGTGATTATGGAACCCACTACTTAAGAAGGCATTCCTTGCACGATTCTCTATCTTTACATGCCCACTGATCTTCGGGAATTACACAGGTCTTGGATTTAGTTGATGAAAGAGCGGTGTGATACGGTGGGAAGAACTGACTGTTTTTGGAATGCTGGTTTACGTTTTGAGTTTGTTTTTGCAAAATGTCACGGTAAGCAAGAGTCGCCACCGTCTTTTATTTTATCCAACAAGGAAAGGAAAAAAGCACAGTAAAATTCATTTTTCGAGATATTTCTGAGTACGATGGGTAGATTATAGAAAGGGAAGGTATTAGCACCCTTTCTTTCTGTAGTTATCTACGGGATCTTAGGTACTTGCTCATCATTTTCAAAATGTTTTCTTTGTGCTTGTGGGTTTTGAAAAGTTTTGTTTTAACTTCGATTTAACTCTCGCTTAAGAGTGTAATGAAGTGTTTTTGAAAACTTGTTTGTAAAAAGTGTAAGTGTGAAAAACTTTGTTTGGATGACCAAGTATCTAAGAACTAATCTACCTACTCGAAAAAGGAATCGTTCTATGTTAATTTCCTTTAGACAATGCTATCCTACTATTAGTGAGTAGGTAGCACTGTCGTTTGAGTTTGAGGGTCAATTCGAGAGAGGGACATACGGTCACTAAAGCAACGTTAGGATGCCTTAGCGGTAACCCTAGTGTCTTATATCATTTATTCGAGGCAACAAGATCCGAGGCAACCATTTCGAGGCAACATATGATCTTTTAGACAAGAGTGCGACCTCTAAAACAACCTATACTTAATGACCTTTTACAAAGGCAACCAAGTGGGGTGTACCCTAGGAGTGCGCAAGTGTGAGTGTGTTGTTTTTCAGTTATTTTTATCTTTGCACATGTTTATGGTGATCTAATTGATTTTATATTAAGCATTCAGTCTTGTCAAGCAAACCCTATTATCAAACATCTAGCAGTTAAATATTTGCAAAAATTAAAGGTGCGAAATTTAAACTAAATTATTACAAGGCGTCAGGTATTTACATCGCGAAAAGCAACCTTTTGAAATTTAAACGCGGAAAAATAAATGTCCTAATTAATTATTACAATCCGGGAGCAGATACAATAATTGAATAAATAAAGAATAAAGCGGGCGAGGTGAAATTGAATCGAATGCGGAATTAGGGTTTTGACCCTTTTAATTAAAGAAAATGTTTTTGCTGTTTTTATTTTTAAGAAAGTAAATTAAATCCTAAAATTGAATGCTAAATTAATTATTAAATAAATTAATTAATGAAAATAAAATTAATAAATTAGGGTTAAAACCTATTAAATTCTAATTGATTTTAAATATTTACAAAATCAATTAAAGTTATCTAGAATTAATAATCTAGTTAATTAATTAATATTTATTAAATAAAAATAAAATTATGAAATTTGATTGGATAAAAAGTATTTTTGTGATTTTTTGATAAAAAAGAAATTATGCCATTGGTTAGTAATTAAATAAAAACAAATAAAATAGTTAATTGAAATAAACAAAATAAAAGAGAAGTATAGAAAGTGGGCCTGATTTGGGTGTGTGAATAGCAATTGGCTGGCCCAATAAGGCTGATCCATTTTACTTTTTTCCAATCCAGTGCGCGTGCGTTGACCTGCTTATGGTGTGCCTTCAATGCTTGGCCACCAGATCTGGCCATCTGGCCATCTGGCGCATGGATGAGGGATGAGCATGGTCGATATCAGGCTTGAGTATGCACTAGATTCCCTGAAAATAAACAAGAAAATGCAAATTGATGGAGGCAGGGATCGAACCCCTGACCTCCAGCCTTGGGATCCTTATGCGCTGATGTGTCTACCACTAGGTTGTTTGCTTTGCTTTGTTAATAGAATAATAATTAAATATAATATAAAAAAATGAGCGTTATTGGAAAGTAAAAAGAAAAAGCCGCGCTCGTTCAAACAAGCCAATGGATGCTGGTCGTCACTATAGGTCATGTCCATTCCAAAACCTCGTACAGGCCATGTAAATGGATTATAAGACCATGGTTGAGGTGGTCTCATCCTCCTGATTACAACCATGGCCATTATTAGGGCCAATTTTTCCTGAAACAAAAAGCCCTAAAAACAAACACAAAACCCTAGCAATGGTGATCCATGATATAGGTCAGACAAATGAAATTGGTTATTGCAAAAATTTAGCAAATGATATGGTGATCCAGAATATGCAATTATTTTTCATTATAGATGCAAGAATTAAGCTTTTCGAAATCAAGAAGATGGTGGTTCCGTGAGCGACTTACAGTGCACTGAGAGGCTTTAAAATGTGTGGTTTTTCCTGCTTTAGCTTTTTGAGATTGTCAGGAGACGCTTGGAACAATTGCCAAGCCTTGAGGATGCCTCTAAGCCATGTTTCGATCTCACACTTTTTCCTTGTTTTTGCAAATTTGGTTCTGGCTCTATGCTTGATCTCTAACCCTTATTTTGGCCTGCACACGACCCTTATGTATTGCACAATGTATTAGGTTTGCTTTTGCTGTCTAAATCTTCCTCTATCAATGCTTTGATATTTGATTTGATCTTCTTTTAACAACCTTCCAAATTTGGTCCAAATCCCATCTTTTCATACCTTTATGCCTTGATACGAGTTTGATGATGGCAAGCTGTATAATGAAACCTGAAATCACCACAAAATCTTTGTTATCAATGCTTTTGGATTTTTATTTGATTTATTTTAATTTAAATCAAATTAATTCAAATAAAATTAAAATAATTAATAAAAATATGATATGGACACATGGCCAAGGCTGGAGCACGTGGGCAATAATGCCAACTCAAAACAAGTGAAAAAGAATGGGCCCATTTGGCAAAATTTGAAGTTTTGAGGATGGTTGACTTTTGGCAATTTTGCAAAAAAGTCCAACTTCAACAATGCATAACTTCCTTAATTTTGACTCTTTGGAGGTGTTCTGGGACTTTTTAGAAATCTTGGGATGTCCCATAAGCAACCCTTTTGGTCTCATATCAATTTGATTTTACATGCTCAAGTATGAAGCTTTGACAAAAAAGGTGTTTTTGTTGACTTTTCAAAATGACCTATAATGTCCAAATTCATAACTTCTTGTGAGTGCATATTTTGATCTTTTAATATGAATATGGATTGTAGGGAATTTCATCCTCTTCAAAATGAGCTTTGGATGGGTCATTTCTCATAAAGTATGAGAAAGTTATGCTTGGTCAAAGTTGGGTTGACTTTTCCTGCAAAACCCTAATTTTAGCAACTTTTGAGTCTTGATGAATTATAAGCAATCCTTGATGAATCATGATCAACCCTTGATCAAATGATGAAATAAACTTCAAAATGAGGGTGTTGGCCAAAAATCTTGAAGTTTGACTGTATGTGGGTCACAGTTTACTTTTGCCCTAGCACAGTCGATTTTTGGACCTTTGAGCAATTGACTGAGCAAAATTCCTCTGCAAGGCTTGAAACTTGACATGGATGATCTTGAGAACATATTAGGACAATGCTGAGAATTTGGGACCACTTGGACTCAAGGATCTTGATGCAACATGAAACCCTAATTTGGGGTAGACTGCCTTAGGAGAGAGCTTGTCTGGCCAATCCTTGAGCAACCTTGAGCAACTGGGAGATCTATCTTGAAATGTTTTGAGAAATATGTGAGGGAAAATTTTGGGGTACTACAAGCGGGATACTTACAGGGATCAGTTCCATGCTCTGGAGAGGATGGTTTTAGAGCTCACAAAGCAAATCCATGAGGAAAAAGGACTTAATGACTATCTCGGCACAAATAGGAAGCATCCATGGGATTTTTGATGTATTTTATAGTTTTAGATTTGTTTTTTAATTGTAACGCCTAAAAGGCATTTGAACTTCAAATTCAGCTAATAAAGCTTTGTTTATTTTGTTTTGTAAATTTAAATTTCCCGAAGTCTTTGAAATCATTGCATACGCATCACATTATCATACACATCATTACAGGTACCATTACAGGTTTCTCATCTCCTTCTCTATTTATTTCAGCAGAAATGTCTTCTGAACAAAGCATTAAGGACCTACAGGCACATAACGCACAATTCCAACAAATGTTCATCAGTCTGGGAAAGGGGCAGGAGGATCTAAAAGCCCTCATTCTGAAAAAGAAGAAGAAAAAGAAGAAGGCTACTGATATTCTGAACATGGTCCGAAGGTTTGGAGAGCGGTTGAAGCGACCGGTCAACCTGACCTCTTCATCTAAGGAAGGGGAGAATCAATAAGAAGAGAAATACCCAATTCTTGCAGTATCCTCCTGCTGAGGATAGATACAAACAATTGGAAGGTCGTCTGAGTGCCATGGAAGTTCAGAGGATACCTGAATTGGATTTTGAAAAATTGGGTTTGGTGTCGGGAGTGGTCATCCCACCGAAGTTCAAAGCTCTAGTTTTTGCCAAGTATGATGGGGTGTCCTGCCTAAAGCTCCATCTCCACTCTTACGTCAGGAAGATTCATCCCCATACCGCTGATAGAAATTTGTGGGTGCATTTCTTTCAAGATAGTCTATCAGGGACTCAGCTTGGATGGTTCTACCAGCTGGAGGTAGCCAATGTCCGAAACTGGGAAGATCTGGCTGCTGCTTTCTACAAGCAGTATCAGTACAATGCCAACCTTGCTCTAACTCGTACTCAACTCTAGAGTATGTCCATGGGTGCAGGTGAAGGTTTTAAAGATTATGCACAAAAATGGAGAGACTTGGCTGGGAGAGTTCAACCCCCATTGTCTGTTATGGAGTTGGTTGAGATGTTTCTAAGGACGCCATCTGGTCCATTTTTCAATCATTTGATCGGCAGCTCATCAACTGTTTTCACTGAGCTAATCCTAACTGGGGAAAGAGTAGAAGCATGGATTTAAAGCAGCAAAATACAGAAGGATGCCTCATTAAGTTCAGCAAAGAAGCCTTTTGCTGGTAAGAAGGAAGCCAGTGTCATCTATAGCCTGAGGGTTCAGAACAGGGTTGAACAACGTCAGACAGTAAGTGTCGTAATGATACCTAGACCTGTAGTTGCTCCACAACACAACAATCAACAAAGGGTGGAAATACCATAAAGGCAGTTTACCCGCATCAACATGACATTGGCTGAAGTTTTACCTCATCTGCTGAGATCCAACTTGGAAACCTTGAAAGAGGCTCCCAAGAATCCAAACACTACATCTCCCCGATATAATCCAAATGCTCGGTGTGCCTATCATTCTGAGATTCCTAGCCACGATACAAATGTCTGCTGGGCTCTGAGAAATAAAATACAAGACTTGATTGAAGCCAAGTAGATAGATTTTGATGCTCCGGAAAAGCCAAATGTCATAACTGCTCCCATGCCTAAGCACGACCATGGAGTTAATGTTATTGATACTGATTTGTTTGTTACCTCTATTGATGAAGCTTCTACTCCTCTCACGACTGTCAAGAAGAATTTGCTGTTGGCCGGTTTATTTCCGGGTTGTGGTGAAGGTTTCCACATGTGTTCGCTTCTACATTTTGGTTTCCGTTTGCTGAAATTAGGTGTCCAATGCCTGATAGATAGCAAAGAAATAATGTTTGAGAAAACTATGATTCCTGTTGTTCCAGTTGAAGATGCTTCCATTGTAACCATTTCCTCCAATCCTTCCAAGGTTTCCTCGAGAAGACCTGTTAGGATTACATATACTCCAAGAATTGCTCGGCTGATAATTACTATTCCTGATCCTGTCCCGTATGTCTCGGAAAAAGCTTTCCCATGGCATTATGGTGCCAATGTGTACTATCATGGCATCAAACAAGATTTGAAAGATGAAGAAGCTGATCCTGATATTGAAAACATTGTCGGAGCCAGCAAAATCACCCAAAGTGGAAGGGTCTTCTCTCCTGAGATTTCCCCTAAGACTGCTAACAAGCCTATTGTCATTACATCTGTCGTTCCTTCTTGTACATCAACTACTGTTCCTGTTCTTACTCCAGTCGGAGAATCATCCGATTCCCGTGACAAAGAGGTTGTAGGTTAGCCTTCCCGGACGGAGGGGCCTAAGAAAATCATTGTGGAAGCTTCTAAGCAAGAAATAGAGGAAATACTGAAAATCATTAAGAAGAGCGACTACAATATGGTCGAGCATCTAGGGCAAACCCCATCAAATATATCCATGTTGTCTCTACTGTTGTGTTCTAAAGACCATGCAAAGGCTTTGATTGCATTTCTCAAGACTGCGGATGTGCCGCAAGAAACTTCAGCTGATCAGTTCAAAGATTGTGTGGCCATCCTGATTGCTGATAATGGGTTGTGTTTTTCAGATGCGGATTTAACACCAAAAGGAAGGAAGCATAATGATGCTCTACATGTCTCAATTGAATGCAGGGGCACCCCTATGGCTCATGTGCTGGTAGATACTGGGTCTTCACTAAATGTTCTGCCAAAGAAAGCGTTGGACCTGTTGGATTGCGAGGGTCTAACTCTATAACCTAGTAACATTGTGGTAAGGGCTTTTGACGGATCGAAGAGAATGGTGCACGGGGAGGTGGACATCCCTGTCAAAATAGGTTCTCAGACTTTTGGGTCCACCTTCTATGTGATGGATATCAGGACATCATATTCTTGTCTGCTGGGTTGTCCTTGGATCCACGAGGCTAGGGCAGTCACCACTACACTCCACCAAATGCAGAAATATCCAATGAAAGGAAAGATCGTAATAGTGCGGGGTGAGGAAGAATATATGGTGAGTCACCTCAACTCCTTCCGCTACGTAGAGATGGAAGGGGAATTCATCGAAACTCCTTGTCAGAACTTCGAAGATGTCCCTCAGATCATGGCATCAACTGAAACTACTAGCAACAAACCTCCTTTGAAGATGGATTCTATCAAAGACGCGAGGGCCGTGGTTCAAGAAGGTGGGTGTACTAATTGGGGTCGGCTCCCTGATTTCACTCAGAAAACTGACAAATTTGGTTTGGGCTTTACTACAGGGGCTCAAAGGGCTGTTAGACACGCTCAGGATGGAGGACCTCCACTACGCATCAGCAATCGTGGGATTAACGCCATTGAAGACAGTGACAAGGAATCAGACATTGACAGCTGGATCTACCCGACTACCAACGGTTGCCGAGTAACTGGACGGCTAAAGACTTCATACCTGTTTCTTTTATTCCGCAGTAATTGACTTTTTTGTTTTAAAATTTATAATAAACAATTTGAAACATTACATCCTGATGCCTTGCCTGAGGCACATCTCCTTTGCTTGTGAGGGCAATTATTTGTCATTTCATAATCATTAATAAAGCATTAGACGTTTCTTGCATACAAATTTTGCACTCTCTGTTTTTTCTTATTTTGTCTTCACTTTATCAAAACAACTATTCTCTTTCACACACTCACGTATCATAATGCAGATCCAAATCCACTATGGATCCCATTGATAACACCTCTGCTATTGCCAGTTATGACTTCAAAAATCCGATCAACCAAGCCGAGGATGATTGTGAGGTGCCTGGAGAACTTGCTAGATTACTACGGAAGGAAGAAAGGGAAATACAGCCTCATGAAGAGCTGGTTGAGACAGTGAACTTGGGTATCGAGGAAGATAGAAAAGAGGTAAGAATAGGTGCAAATATGGAGTTTAGCGTCAAACAGAGGTTGATACAAATGTTGCACGACTATGTTGGGATCTTCGCCTGGTCCTATAAAGACATGCCTGGTTTAGACACTGATATTGTGGTACATCGCGTGCCGGCTAAAGAAGACTATCCTCAGGTTAAACAGAAGGTATGTCGTATGCGCCCTGAAATTTTAGAGAAGATCAAGGCAGAGGTCATGAAACAGTTCGATGCAGGATTGTTGGTTGTCACTTCTTATCCATAATAGGTTACTAACGTTGTTTCGGTACCTAAGAAGGATGGTAAGGTAAGGATGTGCATTGATTACAGAGATCTGAATCGGGCAAGCACCCAAGACGACTTCCAACTTCCTCACATTGATGTTCTGGTTGACAACACCGCGCAACACAAAATCTTCTCCTTCATGGATGGTTTTTCTGGCTACAACCAGATCAAGATGGTACCTGAAGACATGGAGAGGACAACTTTCGTCACATAGTGGGGCACCTTCTGCTACAAGGTGATTCCTTTTGGGTAGAAGAATGTTGAGGCAACTTATCAGCGCACTATGGTCACTTTTTTCCACGTCATGATTCACCATGAGATCGAAGTTTATGTTGATGATATGATAGCCAGGTCGCAGACTGAGGAATAAAACCTTGATCATCTCCAAAAATTGTTTGACAGATTAAAGTCATATAAGTTGAGGTTGAATCTGAACAAGTGTACCTTTGGGGTAAGATCTGGTAAGCTTCTAGTATTTACGTCAGCGACAAGGGTATTCAGGTAGACCCTGCGAAGGTAAAGGCTATACCAGAGATTCTGGTTCCCCGTATAGAGAAGGAAGTTAGAGGATTTTTGGGACCCCTGAATTACATCGCCAGGTTCATTTCACATCTGACTGCTACTTGTGAGCCAATCTTCAAACTTCTGAAGAAAGATCAAGTGGTAAAGTGGAACGATGAATTCCAGACCGCTTTCGAAAGAATCAAGGAATACATTCAAGAACCGCCTATTCTGATGCCTCCAATTGAAGGAAGACCTTGGATATTATACTTGACAGTGCTAGACAATTCAATGGGGTGTGTGCTGGGGCAGCATGACGAGTCTGGCCAAAAAGAGCATGCCATTTACTACCTTAGCAAAACGTTTACCGAGTGTGAGACCCGATACTCATTGCTCGAGAAAACATGATGCGCTTTGGCATGGGCTGCTCGCCGGCTGAGAAAGTATATGCTGACTCACACTAACTTGTTGATATCAAAGATGGATCCGATCAAGTATATTTTCGAGAAGCCCGCTCTCTCCGGAAGGATAACAAGGTGGCAAATGATCTTAACTGAGTACGATATACAATATACGACCCAAAAATCTATAAAGGGGAGTGTATTGGCTGATCATTTGGCTCATCAGGCCGTGGACGACTACCAGTCTATGAACATTGAGTTTCCGGATGAGAATATCATGTTGGTAACTGACTATGAAGAACATGGACCAGATGAAGGAACTGAGGAAGGATCCCGATGGTCTATGTATTTTGATGGAGCCTCAAACACACTGGGTAACGCCATTGGCGCTGTAATCATATCTCCCGAGGGCTGTCATAATCCGTTTACCACCCTATTATGTTTCAACTGCACCAACAACATGGCGGAGTATAAAGCATGTATCATAGGTCTTTGAGCTGCTATTGACCTAAGGATTAAGTTCTTAAGTTTATTGGGGGATTCCACTCTGGTGATAAGTCATATCAAAGGCGAGGGGGATACGAAGCACCCGAATCTCATTCATACAAAGAGTATGTACTGACGTTGCTCCCCCACTTTGAGGAGATAACCTTTGAACATTTCCCACGAGAAGAGAACCAGTTGGCGGACGCGCTAGCTACCATGTCTTCTATGTTCAAGGTTAGGTGGGACAATGAAGCTCCCCAGATTACCATTGAGAGGTTGGATAAACCAACACACTGCTGCGAGATCGATACCGAAGAAGTGGCAGACAAACCCTGGTTTCACGAATTCAAAAGGTATCTCGAGGCTCAGGAATATCCTGAAGGGGAATCTATCAATGATAAGAAGTTCTTGAGAAGGTTCGCTGCAAAGTTCTTCCTTAGTAATGGGATCCTCTATAAACGCAACCATGACACCACACTACTGCAGTGAATAGACAAGAGCGAAGTAGAGAGGATCATGATAGATCTACATGAAGGCACCTTCAGAACCCATTCCAGTGGACACACCATGTCTAAGAAGATACTACGAGCAGGATACTACTGGTCCACTATGGGAGCTGACTGTTATCAGCACTCTCGAACCTGACATAAGTGCCAAGTCTATGCTGATAAGGTGCATATACCTCTGGTCCCTCTGAATGTCTGGACGGCTCCTTGGCCCTTTGCAATGTGGGGCATCGAAATGATCGGCGAGATCAGACCTACTGTGTCTAACGGGCATCGTTTCATTCTTGTATCCATTTATTACTTCACGAAGTGGGTTAAGATAGCCTTATTTGCTACAGTTACTAAGAACGCTGTGGCGCGGTTTATCTGACATAACCTGACCTGTCGATATGGTGTACCAGAGAGGATTATTATTGACAATGGTACAAATTTCAACAACACAATGATCACCGAGCTCTGTAAATAGTTCAAGATACAACATCATAACTCTTCTTCCTACCGGCCAAAGATGAATGGGGATGTTGAAGAAGCTAACAAGAACATCAAGAAGATTGTACAGAAGATGACGGTGACATATAAAGACTAGCATGAGATGTTACCATTTGCTCTTCATGGATACTGTACCTCAGCACGGACGTCGACAGGGGAAACACCCTACTCTCTAGTATATGGTATGGAGGCAATCCTACCTATAGAAGTCCAGATAGCATCTCTCAGATTTATGAAGGATGCGGGTTTGAACGAGGACGACTGGATCCAAACCCAACTTGATCATTTAAATCAAATCGATGAAAAGAGACTTACTGCTATCTGCCATGGTCAAGCGTATTAAAAGAGAATAAGGGTTTTATTGTAACAGATTTAAATAGGGTTTTAATTCTGCATTTTATTTTCATTCAAAAATAATTATGTATCTGCCCAAAGCCTTGTAATAATTAGGACTCTAGCTTCTCGCATTTTAATTTCCGCAAACTAAACTACTTAGATGTAGGTATAGGATTGTATGGAAAGACGGATTGAAATTAAAATAGTAGAAAACCCTAATTGCGCAAAGATAATTAACTGAAAAAATACACTTGAACATGCTCACTCCTAGGGTTTACTCCACTTGGTTTCCTCGAAAATAATGGTTGTGTCCCTCGAACGTAGGGGTACCTTAGCAGTGACCCGCAATTCAAAATTGTCATAAATATCATAGTCCCTACTTGTCCCTCGAGTTGCCTACAAATTGATCTTATGACGATAGTCCCTTCGAAATGCTAAGGTATCTTTACTTGTTGCCTTTAGAGACCATTTCGTCCCTTCGAAAGTGCCTTTAAAACTCCAACGACGGTGCTACCTATTCCTTAATAATAGGATAGCGTTGTCTAAAGGAAAACAAACAGACTTTTTTGAATAGGTAGATTAGCTCCTAGGTACTTGCTCAAACAAAACTTTTCAGATAAACAATTTTCAAAACAATTTTCAAAACAATTTTCAAATACAACTTCGTCACACTCTTGAGGACTGATACTAGGGATATCACGAAGTAAAACCTTTTCAAAGCAAGCACATACAAGCAATTTTAAAAATGAGCAAAGTACCTAAGAGCCCATGGAAAACCATGGATAGAAAGGGTGATAACACCTTCCCTTTCTATAATCTACCCCCCGTACTCAGAAATATTCTCGAAAAAGGTTTTTTCTATTCTTTTTCCCTTTCCTTTGTTTGATGAAATAAAAGTCAGTGGCGACTCTTGCTTACCACGACATTTGTAAATACAAAATGCAAACCATTATAACAGTCAGTTCTGCCACCATATCACAGCCCGGATTGGACTATCCCCTGATATACCAATATCTATAAATTATTCTCGAAAGCATCATTATGTTCCAAAAGGAAACCATGTTCAAACATATATTCCTTCAAGATATCTATTGGAGTTTTTACCTTTTTAGTTTCCCCATAATCAGTGACGACCTCGATTGCGTTCACAGTTGGCCTGCCATGCGGGAGCATGGGGTTTGTCTTGATATTAGCCTTGTCAAATTTGATTTCTTGGAAGTCCAACAAATCATGAATTTTATGTCTGAAGGCCCAACACTTCTCTATTGTGTCACCTAGATAGTTGGCCTGATATTCACACCAGGCGTTTGCAACATATTTTTGTGGGAGTAACCCAATTAGAGGACATAGTGGCTTCAGATCTACAAAAGAGGACTTGATTAAGTGTTTTAGTAGTTGACTATGAGGCATGGGGAGAGGATCAAATCTTCTCAGAGGATTTTCTTGTTCCATGACCTAGAAAGTAATCTGAAACAAATGTGGGCCTATATGAATAGGCAAGTCCACTTCACCAATAACAGATTTCCTTGATCCATCAAACGCTTTCACAATAATGCCACTTGGGTGCATGGGCGTTCCTTTATATTTCAACTTCATAAGCATGCTCCTCGGTATAATGTTCAAAGCGGATCCATTATCAATCAACACATTGGATAGTGAATCATTCTTGCAGTTCATAGGGAGATGGAGGGCCAGGTTGTGATTCCATCCTTCATCTGGAAATTCATCGTCGCAGAAACTCAGGTTATTACATGACGTAATGTTCCCTACTACACTGTTGAATTGGTCTATAGGCATGTCACTTTCCAAAAAATCTTGGTCCAATACCCTCATCAAAGATTCTCTGTGAGCAGAGGAGTTCATCAATAAAGCTAAGATAGATATTTTTGAAGGAGTCCGTAGAAGTTGATCTACAATTCCGTATTCGCTCATCTTGATTATCTTCAAAATATCATCTACCTCCTTTTCTAGCGTAGCTCCTCTAGATTCACGCGTAGCCTTCTCGGGTTCAACATTCTCAACAATTTTCTTTTCGATGCTAACATCTCCGCGAACAACTGGTGAAAATATACGACCGCTGCGGGTCACTCTGCTAGTCTCAGCAATATTTCCAACATCAAGCATCGGCTGTATGGGAACTTCCACACCATCCTCTATGATTGTAGCATTATATTTGTAGGGTACATCCTTATCTGACTTGTAGGGGACACGACCCGGCAAACTAATCACTAATGGGGTAACAACTGGCTTGCTATAATACTCAACTTCAAAATGGAGGGTGCACCAAAACAAGGAACAATGAAATTTACCCCCTCTTCAACATAATCAGTCATCATGGGGTCATCTCTGGAAAACAAATCTTCATCCGAGGAGAAGAACTCATCTGTAGAGGCATACTCATCATCCGACTCTTCTTCAGCCAAACAAACCTCCGTCATATCAAATTCATGGTAATCATACCTTTGGTCTGTAACCTTGATAGTTCCATTTTCCAATAACAACTGAACACCTTTCCTCAAAATTGAACATCCTCGAGAGTCTCGACAGCAAATTCAGCAAGATCCATATTGATGTTCCACCTGACCAGCCATGTGGCATAAAGTAGCATGAAATTGTACAAGATCCTCATTAACATACTCCACATCAAAAACTCTGAACTCTCCAGGACATCCAGAAACCATGTTCACTTCCACTTCATACTCTGCCCTAGGCCTGATTTTGTGGATGAGACCCCCATCCATCATCTCCTGCAAATCAGCCTTTATCTTATCGCAACCCTGTATGTCTATACTGCAAATAGCACAACTGAAATGGTCATGCGTATAGTAGCTAAATTCACAGAGGTCTGCATGCATTTTCACTAAATCTCCTCTAACCAAATTAATATCAAAAATCCAGAAATCGCCTGGACAACCGACCACCATATTCACAGCATATGCTCCTCCATGCATTCACATTAGGGCCAACGTCCTTGAAATATAAGATACAAGACTTCACCAACTTCTGTACCTCAATATTTAAAGGATAATAGTTCTCAACATTATACGCTGGTGCTCCCTGATGAAAAGCACATGTTTGGTCTGCTTTTTAATACCAAGGTAATGGTGATGGTACAGTGGGAGGTGGTCGGGTATGAACCAAATTCTTCTGAATCAATGTCGGTAGTAACTCTATATAAATCATAATAATAGGTTCATAACTCTCCCTTCTCTTATTATACCCTGGATTCCCCTGTTGGGATGATCTCTGATAAGCAACGGTGGTTGGAGCTACACCAACAACTGGAGTAACTGAGGCGACATGCTGATGACGCTGATAATTTCTTCTAGGAGGATTAACTCTCCTCTTTTGCATAATATCATTTGTATCCCCTTCCTTCTTCTTGGTAAACCTATAAGATGGCTTCTTCGCTCCTCCAGATCCTTAACTCTTCGTTAAACGTCCCTCTCTTAAAGCCTCTTCTAAACGGATACCCATGCCTACCATTTCAGTAAAGTCACTTGGCGCACTTGCTACCATCCTCTCATAGTAGAAAGCACCCAAAGTCTTTAAGAAAATCTTAGTCATCTCCTTTTCTTCCATGGGGGTAATCACCTGGGCGGCTACCTCACGCCATCTCTGTGCATATTTTTTAAAGATTCCCTTTCTTTCTGAACCATGGCCCTGAGTTGATCACGGTCAGGCGCCATATCCACATTGTATTTGTATTTTCTGATAAATGCTTCTCCCAAGTCATTGAAAGTATGGATATTGACACAATACAAACTCATATACCACTTCAGCGCAGCACTAGTCAAACTATCCTGAAAAAAGTGAATCAGCGGACGCTGATCATCAGTATGGGTAGACATTATTCTTACATACATCATCATATGAGCACGAGGGAAAGTGTTGCCCTTGTACTTCTCGAACTCCGGGACCTTAAACTTTGTAGGTATCTTAACATTCAGGACCAAGCATAATTCATTCACATTCTGCATGAATAACTCTTTTCCCCTGAGGGCCTTCATCTCTCTCTACATCTTGTCAAATTGCCCTTGAAAATCATCCATTATATCATAAAGACCCAATTCTTTACTTAGTGGAGGAAAAGGACGACACACATTATCATTAACAAATGTAACCAAATTCACCGAAGGAGGTGCAACAGGAGCAATATGCACCACAAGAGGTGTAGGAGTAATAGTAATCTGAACAACTAGAGCTTCTTGTGGACTTAGATTGAAACCTTCAGGTGCAAAATTCTCTGGCATTCCTCATGTATAACCTTGAGGCATGCGATTCTAAACAACAACTGGGGTAGCAGACACAGGAACAGTCGGAGCTTCAGCAGTAGCTCTTGTTGGCCATGCTGACCTTCAAAGAAGAAACTTCCTCATGCAGCTCGTGATTCTCTTGTTCTAAGTTGTCCATCTTCCTTCTGAAATTAGCTTGAGTGTTTTAGTGATGAGTCAGCTTACTGAATGAAGTAAAGAAGCTTGATAAGACACTTGGATATGCATAACAAATGCAAGAAATACGTGCGATATGATGCATGATATGTAATGCATATGATTAATTTTTATTATTAATATTTTAAGGGACTTAAATATTTATAGACATATTACAAATATCAAAGTAATAACACATTTGAAATATTGAAAATTCTTATTATAATAACTTCAAAAATGGATTACAAGTTTCAATAATCCCAAGTACAAGATGAAAATAAAGTCTAAAACCCTAAGAAGTAAAGCTGATGGAGATCACTCTATACGCCAGCGCTTCCCTGTAAGCCTGGAAATCTGAGCCTTCAACCTCTGGTTTTCTACTGCATATCCGGTGGCAACCTCCTTCCAATCTCTTGAGTTAGGAAGTGAGCAACTAGCATATGATTGAGGCTTAAGAGAAAATAAATCCCCTTGCCTCTCCATGGTATCTACCGCTCGACTCTCAAGGATCTCAATCAAGTCGTCTTTCTCCTTCAAGTCCTATCTATAGGAAATCTCTAAATTTTGGCACTTATTCTTCCAAGCATCATATTCATGTTGCATCCTTACCAAAGCAAGTTGTAGCTCTTTTATATCATCCAATAAGGGAGGAGTGGTCTTCACAAACAAATCAGGCATAGGTGTTTCCCGGGAATACGACATCTTCAACTGAATAACTCTCGATTAGACCCACTGAAGATAAAGTTCCAAAAAAACAGCCCCTCTCGGTCTCTGATCTTTCCTACTCTTCTTATGAATGTGACGCTAGGCCTTCGCAATCTGCTCCCTAGCTTCCTTATGGTCTTCTCCCTCCTTCACAAAGAAACTACTCAAATGAATACTATTTGGTTTATCCCTCATTTGATAACCAAGCTGCCGTCGTGTAAGAACAGGGTTGTAGTTAATTCCCTCCTTTGTACCAAGAGGTACATTGGGGAAACTACCACAACTGACAACAATCTCTATATCCTGGTAAGCTAGATGATACCAATCAATATTCGAGTGAGTAACTTCCATGATCTTAGGAGCCTAACGGGGTTTCTTCCTGACATTCCCAAAAGCATCAGATTGAGGCATATGAGAGATAAACCACTGGTACAAAAGAGGCGTGCAACAGATAATCATCCCTCCGTAATAAGAATTCCAAAGATGAATAGAGTAATAAGCATCACCCAACAATGTAGGAACTGTGTTTCTGATCATGAAGATCCTGATAGAATTAACGTCAACAAAGTTGTCCACATTAGGAAATAAGAACAACCCGTAAGCAAGTAGAGCAAAAGTGGCCTCAAAAGCGACTGTACTCTTCATCCTTGCAAAGTAACGAGCTTTCTCCAATAAAAAGCGAGTTGGTAATCCTCTAATCCATCCTTTAGTAGTCATATGGGCTTCAACCTAAGGCTTCCCCAGATGGATCAAAGCAGCAATCTCGTGTGGTTTTGGCTCACCCTCCAAACCAGTAAAAGGAACACGATTGGTAACAGGAAAATCTAGAAGATAAGAATACTCCTCTAGTGTAGGTATCAACTGATAGTAGGGGAAAGTAAATAAATGATACATAGGATCATAGAAATGGACCAAGGTCGAGAGAATACCCTCCTTCATCCTAATCTTCATAAGAGGAATAATGGATCCATACTTCTTTCGAAAATCTGCAGAACACTCAATCTCAGGAATTAGACTGATTAACTCATCTATCTTGGGATCCTTGAAACTGTATTTTCCGGTATTTCTTTTTCCGGAATCCATGGTCAAAAGGTACCTGAGATAATCACAAATGGTCAACATTCAAGTCCCTTGAAATAAAATTTCTTCAAAAGATGCTTATGAGTTCATGGATGCATAATGCAACAATCACACACAAGATCACAAACATCGAGTTCATAGGTTCAACGTCACGAGCATGAGGTCGAAGGTACGACCCATAAGGTGTTTGTCTAAAAGTTATCACCTGCCGAACAAGGTTCTAGAGGTTCCCAGAGTCTACATCCTTCCTTTGAATATTACCAACATCCTGATTAACTCCGTAATTAGTAATATTCTCAAGAAAAACCCGTCCGAGCGTAGTATCGTGTGACAACTATTTCCGGGTTACTCCGTCATAGCTTCCGCACTACACCTAAAAGGTCAAGA
This sequence comes from Vicia faba, assembly GCA_948472305.1. Classification (NCBI taxonomy): domain Eukaryota; kingdom Viridiplantae; phylum Streptophyta; class Magnoliopsida; order Fabales; family Fabaceae; genus Vicia; species Vicia faba. Next base: position 1,409,862,571 of record OX451736.1, read on the forward strand.
TGGGTTATGTATTCTAAGGTCCTCAGCTTTAACAGGCTCCCAGGTCAAAAGCAACACGTCTTCCCGATTACTCGGTAAACGACACTACAGTCAAATGGGTGTCCACTGAGTGAGGGATCTCATGCCTCCTTTTTTTGGGATTATTCCCTCCAATTTAACATAACTATAAGTAATCACCAAGCACCCTAAAAACCGGGAAAATCCAGACAAACATATATACGACATATATTACATAAACAACAATAGCACATATACAAATATAAACAAAGATAGGCTTAATCCACTTAGGGATGGACCAGTAAGAGGTCAATCTTTCCCCAGTGAAGTCGCCATTTTTTCTGTAGCAGTAGAAATGTTTAAGACTAAGCCATTGGATTGACTAGACTTGTACAAATCAAAATAAAAATCGCCACAGCACTTTATTATTTCCAATGGAATGGGAAAAGAGCGAGTAACCCAAAAAGAGGGGGAAAGATTCAAGGTAAGGTGGTTGGTTATGCAAAGGGAAAGTATTAGCTCCCTAAACATCTATGGTACTCCGCAGGAACCTCTTTGTAAAATATGTATATTTTGGCTATAAAATGTTGTATAAAAATGGATGGTGGAGGTGAGAAAAGAAATATATTTTTATGGTTTTTTCACCCACCGCGGTTGCAGACCTTTATTTCCTACGTACCACCTTTCATGCAATAGAGGATCAGGGTACACATAGTTCTTCTTTTAAAGTATTTTAAAATATAAGTGTGTTGGTTAATTTTATGAGATAAGACATTATCATCATTGTCCGTGTGGAAAACATACTCACTACCCACAATCATGAGAAAGGAGAATTTTCACCATCTCAAAGTGGAGAATATGGCTTTGATTTTAAAATCAACAATTCCCCACAACACCCAAGTGGAAAATATCTCTCTTCACTACACATTATAGAAGTATAGTTGTTTGCTTCACTACAAGGATTGGCAAGAGTCCAATCTTTTAAAGAAAGTTTTAAACTAGAAGCCAAAGTGGAAAAATAGTTTGAAATGAGATTGATTGACTTTTAGTCTTCTCACAAAAATGTCAAGGTATTATTAAGTTGACTGATGTTTGCTTATGAAAAGGTTTTGAAAATGCATGGAACTTAGTCCAAGTTTATTATGAAAATAATTCAAGTTTAAAAACAAGAAGAGGGTTCAAAAGGAGGGACTATCCTAAAGCATAAGGTAAAAGTTAGGCATAAGAACCGTCTAACCAACAAGAAGCCAATACTTGACATTATAATCCAAGATAGAATTCTCATTCTTTTGATTGAAACCAAGCAAGCAAAGATACTAGACCTCTTGAGAGAACCAAACTTCAAGTGTATTAAGTCTTCACAAAAATTGGGCAGAGTAATGGCTGTATACGGGTGAATTCCACATTACAAACAAATTATGTAATCACAATAACCTGCACACAAAACGAACAAAACAACCCAATGTCTTGAGGTAAACCTCATGAACTCCAAAAAAAATATCAATCAAGGTATTCAAGTATCCAACATAGGCCAAGGTTTCTAATCCTAACTCCAAGAAGTCCAATGCTCTATAATGCCAAGGATAGTAACCAAATAGTCCAAGTATCATTAAAGATTTTTATGGTTCATGTTCATTATTAAGTTTCTTAGAAGAGAAAAGAAAAGCTCAAATGAGCAACATAAAAATTACATGGAATGTAATGCTTAAAGTAAATGATACATAAAGCATAAAAAATAAAAGGGCACAAAGTAAAAACAATTTAATAATTAGTGGTTAGTTAGATGACCATCTTGAAACTTGCATCTGGAACTCATTGGAGGATTGGTAGAACCAAAGCCTCCACACAACAAGTTACATTTGATTTTTGTCAAGTATATCATCCATTTGGAGTCCTCAAAAGTGCCATTTAATGATCAACGATGTTTAAGTGTTCCGCGTTGACCAAAAGTGTTGTAGATCCATTAGAGGATTGGTAGAACCAAAACCTCCACACAATGAATCTCAAGGTTATTGGATCAAAGAGATCAAACTAACATACTTGGGCTTGCAAATATAGGTTTGGGCCACAAATGATCATTTATTCGAATCGGGACAAAATTTAGTGCTATGTTAAGCAATCGTAAGTGGACTTATGTAGAAGTTACACCTATTTTGAGGCCGGTCAATAGCAATCTATGCACCATTTTTTTGAGACATGATATATAGAATATGCTACAATAACACTTAGTACAATAAGAAAGGGATAAGATGGAGAAGGGTGGGGAAGAATATACAAACCACATTTGAATTAAAATTTAATCAAACTATTATTAAAATCATTCATCCATTTTTGTGGAGTTAGACTCAACACCATGGATCCAATAATGTTAATAAAGTTAATCTTAAAAATTCAACCCAACATTATCCAGAAAATAATCACAAAATAATATTGCATTTAATATATACATTAAAAAAAGGTTTTAAAAATGTTTTAAAATGGAAATAAAAGAGATAAATATCAACTACATTCAAATTAATCAAGAAATAAAAAGTAAGACCATAGAAAAATCAGAAAAGGACTCAAATATTTTTATAAAATTTTTGGTAATTTTTTAAAATCAAACTATTTTTAAAATTAAAAGAAATGAGTAAAATAAACCAAAAATGCTAAAAAAATTAGCAAAGTCATTAATAAAAAAATAAATGAGGTCACCAATATTTGTCACAATATCATTGGATCATTCCATAATTTTTTCAAAATTTAAAAATGCATAAAAGTATTTTTAAACATTTTAAACAATTCAAATAAAGTGAAAATTTATAAATAATATCAAAATACAAAATAAAATTGTGAAAAAATTAAAATCAAAAAGAGAAAAATCAAAAATATTTTTCATCATATTTTCATATTTGTTTGACTAAAAATGAATTTTCTATGATTTTTTTTGAATTTAAAACAATTAAATATAAAAATCAGAAAATAAAAATAAAGTCAAAAATATGTGGACCATTGGATGAGAGTCAAAACGAGTTAGTAATCAAATCCAAGGGATCTGGTGCGCTGTGCATATCATGATCATTAGTGAATAAAGCACTGGATCAAATGTAAATCAGAAATTCAAAAAATGGCGTTATTTCATTGGTTGAAGGATGACACGTTGGTCATCTTCAACCTCCATCCAGTCCCAAAACCAGGTTGTTGAATCTGTAAAATTAGAGCACGAGATCTATGCCATTCGCTTCATCTCATAAAGACGATGACAACCACACCTTCGCGATAAATTTATATAAACTGTAGCTCAAGCAATTTGGAAGGAATGTTTTGAAAAGGGATTTGAAATTTCATTGTCAAAACAAGTTTCCAGATAAAAGTAAGTGTTGCAACTAGAACAAGGGCAATGAGAGCATCACGATGATATCAAAGTTTTGAAGAATTGAGGAAGAAATTTACCTATTAAATTTGAGTTGCAGAGCTCTGAAACTAGATTTCTATGGAGAAATATATGGCATGTTTCTTGAATTTAATTATATGGTCAGCTTCATGGAAGATCAAGGAAGGTAAATTGATAGAAAAATTGGATTGAAAAAGACTTGAAAACAGATTTTGAAGTTGTAGAAGTTTGAGTTATGGAACAAGTTTGGCAGGGTGATTCTGGCTATCTAAGCTTAAGAAAATGAATGAGGGATGACCCTCTATTTATAGGAAATCAAATGGAATGTCCAAGCGTGTGAAATGATGAAGTTTGGAGGGAAATCGTGTGAAGTTTCAAACAAGAAAAGTGTGACTTCTAATTTGATCAAAACTCATCCAAAACGCGTGTTTTATTGTGGTAATCACTTCTGAAAGTTCACTAAACATGTTTAGAGGCAAAAACATGCAAAAACAAAGTGTTTAGAAGCTAAACCAATGATTTCAAATTCTAACTTTTGAAGAAACTTCAGTTCCAAGTTATCAAGTTAAAATCAATGGCATTCTAAGCTCAAGGGGTATTAGGGCATGATTCTTGATGCTTTAGAAAGATGAGGTTATAAGCTTTGCAATGGAAAAAGAATGAAATCGAATGGATGCTTGAGCTGAAAGTTGCATTGAGTCAAAGTTGGAGAAAAAGGGTTGACTTTCAATACTTAGAAATATTTCAGATTTTTCTTCAAAAGTGACCAATAATATTTTGCATCCAAATATTGCCTTCCACTTGGAATTTGATCTTGACCAAAAAATACTGCATGAAATAGACCTCTTAAATGACACTTTGAAACATGAAACATTCAAAATCTCCAAAAATTGAGATTTATGAATTGTTGAAGTTGGCAAAAAATCATGAAATAACCTATAATCTTTTGTATCCTTAGGGAATCTTCCATCCATATCCCACTTTGCATATAAAATAATCAATAAATTTCACATCCTCAAGATCATTGTGGAAAAAGAGTGGGCTCAAGGTGATAAACATTGACCAAGTTATGATCATTTGAAGCCACACATGAGGAATTGGGGGATCACCTGGAGGAATTGTAATCTTTCTTCATCATCAAGTTTCTTCCACATGAAAACTCCTTGAAACTTTTGAAGTTATTTGTTAATAATCCTTTGAAGAGAAGGATGTCTTTGGAATCACTCAAAAATACCAAAAGATGAGCAAGATATACTTCTTGGAAGTTCAAAACCCTAGCTCTTAGATCAAGAAAATGCTTGGAGGAACCTTGACAATTTTGAACAACCTTCTTGTACCAACCCTTTTTCTTTGTAAATATAAGTCATCGAGGATGAAAATGAGAACTCATAGCCACCAAAACTACTTCCATATCTTGACAATTGAGAGAAATATGCATTTGTGATCAATGGGAACAAAACCTTGTCCAACCATAATAACTTCTTCAATCAAGCCCTTGCACTTTTGAATCAATTTTGATAACTGGGAAATGTAGTGAACAAAAATAACCTTTCCATGCCATCCCTTTAAAAACAACTTCAATGGTGAGGTTAGGACTTCTCAAGCTTTATTGACTTGGGCATGGAAATAAACTCATGAACCCGTGGAGCAACTTGCTAAGTCTCATTGCCTTTACCTACATTATTAACAAGTGAGACAAACCAACATTGCACTTTATTAATTAAAATAAAAATAAAGACAAAATATTCATGATCATAGAAAAAAGAAAACAAATCAAGGTGCTTGGTGATTCCTCAAAGATTAAAACTAAAGATAGGAAGGAGAACCAAAAGCGCTAATGTGATCTTGTTGTGATTGAATCAATATGGCCGGATGAAGGGATCTTAGGGGAAAAAATTGGGGTAAAACACCAGCATTAAAGCAATTAGTAGGATAAAAATTAGAAATCGTAAAGCCCAATAACAGATACAATAAACACAAAGTTCACATCTCAGCAAAAACAAGACTATAAAAACAAATTTCCACTGGAGCTATAAACAAAAGCAGATATCAGAAAAACAATAACAAAGCAGAAAATCAGAAGCCCAATTCGGAAATGAAATTCTTACTGGCCTGTTCTCAATCATTGAACCAACACAGCCAAAACCCTAATTGTATAAGTAAAAAAGCAATCAATTGTACAATGTTTAGGGGCGGACCACTGTTCACAAAAACCAAAAATCTCCGCAAGAATAAAAAACCATAGATATGAGATTTATCCATCATCTTCAAAAAATCCAAAAAGGTTTTCAGAAATCAAATTCGTTTATAGATATAACAAAGCTATCAAGTTGACACAACCATAACAAGCTATCAAGCTAACAAAGAACCCTAATTCGAGTTATCATCATCTTCCACAACACAAAACCCTTTAGAATTTTGAGAAAGAAGAAGAGGAAAAGATTCAGAAGTCACAAACAGTTCCGAGAAAGAGATTTCATATCGGAAATATCTCACCAAAATGTATTGCCCATCATCATCATCATCATCGATCTTCATCATTTGGAGCACCTAGGGTTCCGAAACTCCCTTTAATATCTACTCAAATCTACACAAAATATGCAAAAATAAAGCTTCGGATTAGAGAATACGAGGAGGTGACAGAGCGAACAATGTAAAGAAAAGTAAAATTGGAGCAAAATCGTCGTCTGCCGCCGCTACTGCCACTGTGAGGCGATTTCCGGCACAGCGTCCATGTTGTCTTCTCAGGCGAGCTTTAGAGAGAAGCGAGAGAGAACACTGGTTTGAGAGAGAGATACTACTCTCTTTTGTTTTAATTTGAGTTAGTTGTTTTAATTTTGTTAAATTAACTACTAAATTAAACACTAATCTGGCGGGTACACTTGTCACCGCCATTGTGCCTGTTTTCTGATTTTATGTAGGTATCTCACAGTAAAAGCCACGGTCCCTCTCATCATTATCCTTCGATCTCTCCAAATCAAGATCTAATGGCTCGGAAGTCAGTCCTCATGATGCACTTCCCTTGGAGTGCCTCATTGGACTTCACTGATCCGTATCATGCACCCAAGAATAAGCCACAACATGCTCCCTCACATCGTCACCGTTAGATCACCTTAGATCTTGATATAACGCTCCAGATTTGCTTGTCCATGGTGCACCTCCTAGAGCAGCCACACACAGGATCACACAAATCAGCCCCTGGGCCTTTGTCATTGGGCCTGGACTATTCCTACTTCCAACACCACCTAAAATTCTGCATATCAGGCGTATCTCCTTTTTGTTTTGTGATTTATATTTCTTTTTAATCCTTATTTGTTTTTTTTATCAAATAATAATATAAAATATAAAAATATTTTGTTTTAGATAAATAATTAAGTTGATAAACTTCATTTAATATTATTAATTATTTTGTTAATTAATTTTATTAAATAAGATGATTCAATTTAATTAGGTATTTAACTAATTTCGATTGAGTTATATTATTTATGTTTTTAGACTTTTATCGTGTTGTTCATTTGATATATCCCCATTCATACACTTGTATTCCCATTCCTATATGGTTTGTAATAGCTTAGAATTTTATTTTTTTGTATGTTTTAATTGTTTCTTAATTATGCATATATCGTCCAATTAAAACACATGGCCTCCTCACAGGCTCATCATCAATGAAAAGTTATACACGTACAAATGCACACTTGCACACATTCATAGTTTGGTCCTGGGCTTTTCTACAGCTACAAATATTCAACCGTTTGTTCCAATTGGTTGTTTAGAATACTAGAACCACACTTAGTGATTCATGTCTAAAAGTCTTACCTTTGTAAGCATGTTTTAATTAATTAAATGATATCTCTTCTCATATTTGACTACATTCTTAGATGTTTACCTATGTGCATATTTTTCCTTTCTTAATCGCTTATCTAAGCATGTTTTCTTTAGGTATCTTATCTAAGTACCTTACATCTTGAGTAAGACTCTACTTCTCATATGCGATGCGTGATTGTCTAAATCTCTATCTCCTATATTTTATCATACTTTGACTCTTAATATCATTATTATGTGTGATTTCTTACCATCTCTTATCTTTAATCCTACTTTAATTTTTGATATCATTGTTAGGTGTATGTTTTTCCTTGCGATGTTTCGTCAATATTTCTTATCCTACTTTAATTCTTGATATCATTGTTAGTTATGGATGTTTTATCATTCTTCTCTCTTCCTTAAGATATGATGTTTTGTCATTCTAACATGTGTGTGCTTGATGTCTTATCATCTCTGCGTTGATGTTTTGTTATATTTGTGTGATGTTTTACTATCTCCTCTTCTATTGATTTAGGTTTCTACCTATGTGTTTGTGCTTGATGTTTTATCATCTTTTACAATGATGCTTTATCATCCTATTTCTTGATGTCTTGTAATCCATGCAAGATGCTTTATCATCCTATTTCTTGATGTCTTGTTATACATGCATGATGCTTTATCATCCTATTTCATGACGTTTTTTCATCTCATACCTGATGTTTTATCATCTTATTTCATGAAGATTTGTCATCTCCGGCCTGAGGTTTTATCATCCCATTTCATGATGTTTTGTCATCTCATGTCTGATGTTTTATCGTCTTATTTCTGGATGTCTTTTCACCCATGCCTGATGTTTTGTCATCTTCTACCAGATGTTAGATCATCATATTTCATGATGTTTTGTCATCTCATGCCTGATGTTTTATCTTCCTATTTCTTGATTTCTTGTCATCTATTCTGGATGCATTAACATCTAATTTCTTGATGTATTGTCACCTCCTTCCTGGTGTTTTATCATCCCCTTTCTAGATGTCTTGTCATCCATGCTTGATGCTTTATCATCCTATTTATAATGTTTTGTAATTTATACCTAATGTTTTGTCATCTTATTTGATATGTTTTCATCTATGCTTGATGTTTTATTATCCTTTTCTTTTCTTTGAGACTTGATGTTTTATCATCTTAATATGTGAATACTTGATGTTTTATCGTCTTTTCATCTTGATGTTTTATCACCTTTAATCTTCTTGTTTTATCATCTCTGGGTTGTTTTGTCATGTTTGTGATGTTTTATTATCTATGTGATGTATTGCCACCTTTGTAATGTTTTTTCATCTTTGTGATGTTTTGTAATCTTTATGATGTTTTGTCATTTTTATGACGTTTTTTCATCTTAACGCATGAAAGCACAATGTTTTGTCATCTCATTCTCTACATGATATTTTATCATCTCATTTCTTAATGTTTTGCCATATATGCTTGATGTTTTGTCATCTTGGTGTGATGTTTTATCATCCCTCTCCTATCTTTGCTTGCTTCTCCTCTTGTATGCTCCTCATAGGATCTTTAGTTCACACTTCGCTACCTTCCCTTAGACTTTTCTTTCTCTTTTGTATTTGCATCAAGACTAAAAACTATTTTTCATTCAAATTCTCAAAACACTTAATAATTACTGATGAGAATTGCACTTTTACTAAGTATGGAAAATGATAAGCGAGTTTCTTCTCGATCTTATTGTTCTTTCATTCTTGCTCTTCCGTGCGGTTCAAGTCTTAAAAATTCCTTTCATGGATAAGTGGAGAAGTGTATAATATCTCTCTCTTGAGATCACTAGCTATTATCCGCAATAAAAAGACCAACCAATAGAAACTTTTCTATTGTCCTCAAACTTTTTCTTTTTAAAACCTTTTTCAAAAGGGTATGCTTCGCCAACATTGTTCATAAAGAAACACACAACAAATGGAAATTGTTGACCCGAACTACGACGCTATGATTCATTAAAAGGGATACGTAGCCATCTGATCACGGGGTTCAGCCGAACGAACTTTGTAATCTTTCCTTCTTTTCCCCGTGTTTTCTCTTTTGCATTCATTCCCTCTTAGCATCTTTTGTTTTCAACATTAAGCTTTAGACATATATTAGATAGACCCTTTGATTAGAACTAACATAAGTGGATCATGTGGAGTACCACAGACGTGTGGGGTGCTAATACCTTTCCCTCGCGTAACCGACTTTCTTACCTGATCTCTATGCTCGCAAGACCGTGATTTCACCTTTTAGATTAACTCAATGTTTACCTTTCTATTTCGGCGGAATAAAAAACGTTCGATGACGATTTCATTGAATTTATTTTTGATGATTTGTCTTGTTGTTTCAGTAAGAACAAGAAATATGATTGGATCAAAATTTTGGATAACAAAGAAACTAATAAAGATAGATTGATTAAAGAAATTTAGAGTATGATACTATATATATATATATATATGTGTGTGTGTGTGTTATATATAGAATAGGCAAAGAGTACAAAGAAACACGAGAAGCTAAAAAATGTGCTTAATAACAACAAAATTCTACTAAAGAAAAACAAGTTTATTAAGAAATAAACATTAAAAGAACTAGACTAGATTACATGAAAACGAACCACCATAAAGTGAACAACATCCTCCAAGAAAAGTTTACAACCAAACCTCCTAAAAGTTAAAAATAAAATGAACTATAATTACTCAACAATTTATGTGATTTTCTTACCAGCATTGTTGTCGGATTTAATTGCTACTATAAGATATATTTTGAGCACTTATTGTCGGATTTTTTTTAGAGCTGGTGTTTTCCACAGAAGGAGGATCACCGGTGTTGTAAAACAATCCTTCTCTCGTCTGTTTTGAAGTTTGATTTTCCTTAACATTACTGGAATCCTTCTCTTTTGGAAGAGGTTTTGAGTAACTCAAACCATTTGTTTTTGAGAATTTTTTTTATTAATAACCAAGTATTAAAAAAATATTTCGCAAATAACCGGGTTTCGGAAAAAAATACGCAAATAACCATGTTTGAGATGGCTCCACAAAGGAGGAGCCATCTCATTTGGCGCATGCACCTAGGGTTTTGGACCTAACTTTGTACATAGGCGCCATCTCACTTGGCTTAGGGCTTGCCATTTGCCCTTAGGCGCCAAATGAGATGGCGCCTCCCTTATAAAAAGAGGAGGATGCGCCAAATGAGATGGCTCCTCCTTTATGGAGCCATCTCAAACATGGTTATTTGCGTAATTTTTTCCGAAACCCGGTTATTCGCGAAATATTTTTTTAATACTTAGTTATTAATAAAAAAAATTTTGTTTTTGAACTCATTCTATATGCTAATACAAAAAATTATAATCAATCAAATGGCCTTTTTATACTGATTAAGTACATGGAATTCATGGTATGTACCATGAAATTTATGGTAAGTTTAATCCACATTCATTTGGGCATTTCACAAGTTGAGGTTAGTTTAAATGTTTTAAGTTAATGGGAATTTTCATTGTTTCCCTCCATGCGATCTTATTTAGTATTTACTACAAAGTTCTTAGAACATTTTCTGACAAATTCAAAGGAATTTATCTGTTTAATTTAAATTAGTTTAATTTTGAAAATCACAGCCAAACATATGCTGAACTGGCGCATGGTGCCTACAACAATTCAGTTCCATTTCCTATATATTTTCCAATAAGGTTATATATTTTAGGTTGTATATATGAAACCAGACTAGTCAATGTTGAAACCCTATCAGGCTAGGTAGTTTCGAAGCAAAAGCTATGGTTATGTAGAAATGGTGATTAATTTTCAGTAACATTTCAGTTTAATATTTTGATATAATTTTAAGACTCATAGCGTATTGTAAAGATATAAGAGTAACTCTTAAGTCACGCACACGCACACAGATACACAAGCGCACACACACACACGCACACACAAGCACATTAATGCGCGCACACACACACACACAAGCACACACACATCAAAATAGTTTCAAATCAATCTTTTTTGTTAAATCACCTTAAAACCTATAAAGGATCCGTGAATATGCAACTGGAATCGACCAAGAGTGTTCGTAATTATTTAGGAAACCATTTTACATTGCCTAATCTATTAAGTACTTAATCCAAGTGATTAGAGAAATTCCAAAGACTTCTTAATTAAATATGAATACTCTTAATCAATTATGACACATGTCTGTTGCGGGGTTTCCTTTTTAGAAATAGGTTTGTCATATGTTGAATCCTCTAATCGATCAAATGTAGGTCTTAATTGATTAGATCATTAAAAGTATATGGATCACATTTTTTGAGCCAATTCTTTTCTCCTTTAAATAGATGGTTTATCCTTATTTCACAATACACCAAGAACAACATTTCCAAAATACCTCCTAAATTTTAAGTCTCATAATTTCATTTCATTCTTTTTCCTCACGAAGTTGCCTTAGTTCTATAAGAGAGAAAATATCATTACACTTTCTCTATTCTAGTGATGAAGGAATTTTATAATTTGCTTAAGAGAGATTGTCTCTTGCGTAATATCTTTGAAAGTAATTCATGTTTTGTTATTCTTCTAAATTAAGTATAAGCTCAATTTGGCTTTTCATGTTAGCCATGTAATGTTTCTATTTAGGGTTTTTAGCCAAGGTTGTTAAAAGCTCACATTTGATTATTAATAAGTGGAAAAAATACACCAGATACATACACACTTATTGAATTAGTTAGCAAATAATCAATGAAAACCCTAAATTTCTCAAGAAAATATGATAAAATGATTGTGTGAACTTTTTAACTGTGTTATTTTTATGTACACAAAAATGGACCTAGAAAACACCAAAAATAGACAAAATACATAATTCAAGAATTAGAGCTTACAAAGCAACAAAAAATTTTCTAAACTAGAAATATGCATCAAGCTCCCTTAGCCATAAACATGCAAAATAGTTGGCTAAGTCAAAAGAAAGCACTGAAGCACGATAAGCGAGCCCTGAACCTCACATATCAAGTTATGTCGGCTAAAAACCTACTTGAATGAGATGACATAATTTAATATGGATGCAAGTAGGAGCACTAAGAAAGCTATAAACCATGCTTAACGAGCTAATGAGGAAAAATCAAGTTGCATATATGCTGGCATTACTTAACCTATAAGAAAGTAGGCGCACTAAGAGAGACTGCCTATTCCAATCCTTTAAATAGCGATGCAAGATCTTCATTTACTTTATTAAATCAAATCAACTTGTGATATTTCTAGAGGACTGGAACACACTCAGTGGATTTTGAAGTGGTTCATTAGAAAATCTAGGTTCGCACCCCAGATAATAACAGGGGAAAGTATCAGAGAAATATCATGGGCGAAGCAATATCCAAGGAATCGTCCACAAATGTTTTCATCTTCATTTTTCTAGTGCTTTATTGTTAAACTACGAAGATAAAGTGTAGCTAATTTTATCTTTTTTTAGGGTGAGGTAAAGTTGTGCTATAAGTTATGTTTTGATCCCGACTAAGGATTTCCATTAAATTCTTCTTAAGTTTAAATATTGACGGATTTTTCAGTTTTAATGTTTTATTTTTGTATTAGCTACCTAAACATGTTTTCATGATATGGCTTGATATTCGAAAATTTCTGGTTATTACTAGATTCAAGTATATCATCTATTTGATGCTAAATTCTAGACAAATATTTAGGTTTGATATTCCCACAATAATAATATTGGTGAAACATAACCCTAATATCTGCATTCATTGGTGAAACTTAATATCGACGTATTGGTTAATACAGTGAGATATTGTCTATTAGAGAATACAAGTGATCTTAATTTGTTTACTCGGAAATAATTTACGATGAGAATAATAGGTGGTAGTATTAATAATTTTTTAAAATTGCAAATCATTGGTCATGGTGTTACTTGGGAATTTCGGCACTAAAGTTTAAATAATGAGTTTCAAAGGAAATTTGAAAAGAGCATTGGAGATAGTAAAAGTATGTTTTCGATTAGAATAGAGGCTGGAATTTCGACCAAAGTCTTGGTAAAATAGTTTATATTGGCAAATTGGTACAGTGCTAGGACTTAGCATTTTTTAAGATGTTTTAAAGGTGATATTCGACAAAGATATTTAAATGAGGCTACAACTGAATTTTAGCCTTGTCCGTTCTTTTGAAAAGATATCGTGGAAGCCTGGAAAGAGTAGAACGCATGCAAGCGAGAACGTGTCATCCTCTGAAGAGAAGACCGTTCGTTACTGTTAGTGTCAAATTAGTATAAGTAGGAGACTTTAGGATTCTATGTGTTCAATATTGTTACAATTACTCATATTTACTCAAAGTACCATAGTGATATCGAGAAACAAGTTTCTGAGACATGTACAAATGAAACACCATATTTAATTTTAATGTCTTTTTATTTTCATTAAAGTTATTTGAATTCCTTTTAAATTCCATTTGAAACTTCTCTATTATTATGTCATATTTATAAATTGTTTAATTATTATCTTCAAATTCCCCTTTTTCTTTCGAAGAACTTCAGATCCAGAAAAACCTAAACATAAAACTATACACTTTTGTCCTAGGATAAATCTAGTCGATCATGCAAGTAACCAAAAGAATCTGATTATCGCAGTAAACAATTGGCACACCCGGTGGGATCCAATATCTAGTTTGTGTGATTTTAAGGAATTTTTCTGCAGTTTTCATACAAAAAATTTTCTAATATTTTTGTATGAGATTAAGAAGTGGTAGAGTAGCCAAAACTAGAGAAGAAATACCAAAAAGGAAATACGTTATAAGAAAGGTTAATCCACCAAACAATAATGGAAAACAACCCCCTCCTTTGATAGGGGAAAATAAGGCTACAATATCCGTGACTGAAACAATACCCACTACAGTGATTACCGCGACAATACCATCAAACACTCAAAGTGGATAAGTGATATCCCCTGTAAGAACACAGGGTCAACCACTAACCCCATGACAAGTGGGGAATAATAATTTTATGCCTTATGCAATTGTATTTTAGATCCTATGAATGGTCGCAAACAACCATATGGCATGCCAACGTCTGTAATTGTAAGTTTTCATGATAGCTGTGATTGGTGGGAATGAGAACTGACTATTTTGGAATGCTGGTTTGCGTTTTGCGTTTGTTTTCTCAAAATGTCGTGGTAAGCAAGAGTCGCCACCGTCTTTTATTTTATCCAACAAGGAAAGGACAAAAGCACAGAAAAATTCCTTTTCGAGATATTTCTCGGGTTCGGGAGGTAGTTTGTAGAAAGGGAAGGTGTTAGCACCCTTTCTATTCGTGGTTATCCACGGGCTCTTAGGTACTTGCTCATTGTGTTTTAAAAAGTTTGCTTTTCTTTGTGTTTGTGGGTTTGAAAAGAGTTTTTATTTTGAAGAGAGTGTAAGTGCGAAAAGTTTTATTTTGTTTTAAAAGGAGCAAGTACTTAAGAACCATCTACGTACTCGAAAAAGGAATTAATCAGTAAAAGTGTCCTTTAGACAATGCTATCCCACTATTGAGGAGTAGGTAGCATCGTCGTTGGAGTTTTCGGGTCAATTCGATTAAGGGACGTTTGGTCACTAAAGCAATGTTAGGACGCCTTAGCGGTAACCCTAATATCCTAGATCATTTTTCCGAGGCAACCGTTTCGAGGCAACTATGATCTTTGGACAAGAGGGTGACCTCTACTAATTCCTATACTCAATAACCACGTTCGAGGCAACCAAGTGAGGTGTACCCTAAGAGTGGCATGTGCGAGTGTGTCAATTCGGTTAATTTTTATCTATACATGTCATGGGTGAGCTATTGTTGATTTTAAGTTAAAGATTGATCTTGTCATGCATTGCCTATTTATCAAACATCTAACAGTTAATATTGTGCGGAAATTAAATTGCGGGAAATTAAATCTAAGCTATTACAAGGTGTCAGGTATTTACATCGCCAAAGACAAACCCTTTAATTTAAATTGCGGAAAAATAAAAGAAAGCGATAAATAAATAAAGTCCTAATTTAAAAACTATTACATTCCCGAAGCAATTACGTTATTGAGTAAAAATAATACGCGTGCGAGAAAATTAAGTCGGAGCATTTTTAGGGTTTTGACCCTTTTTTATTAAAGAAAGCATATTTTTGGTTATTTTGAATTAAATGGAAATTAAATCTAAGTTAATTAATTAATTAAATAATAAAATATATATTTGGATTTTTTATATTTTAGGAAATAAAATAAGAATGATCAAAATTATTGAAAACCTAATTCTACATTTATTTTAATTTATTGCAAAAAATGTTAAAATTGTACCTAATTAAAAAGAACTAAATTGATTAAATTATTTATTTACAAAATAATGAAATAGTGAAATTAATAAAAATATTATTTTTTAGGTTTTTCTGATTTTATGAGAAAAATTATTGGGTTAGTAATTAATTAAAAATAATAAAATAAAAACAAGTAAAATAAATAAAATATAAAAGGAAAGAAATGACCAAGGGGGTACTAGGCCCAATTTGAGGGTGTGATTTGCAATTTGCTGGCCCATTAACGTTCAGCCTTGTTGACCTTTGCCTTCCAATGCATGCTTGTTGACCAGGGATCATGATGGACGTCCAACATAGGCCATTGGATTTGATTTATAGGCCACTTGGCAAGTATCTGGACAAGGGCATATGGTGAACCCTATATTGAGCGCTGCATGGAATTGCCTGAAAACAAAATTCAATAAAGTTTTGGGGGACCTGGGATTCGAACCCAGGTCCCAAGGTACTTTGCAACAATACGCTTGCCATCTGAGCCAATGTGTTTGTTTGTTAATATAATAGGCAAATAATATTATAAAGGAAACGCAGGCAATATCCTGAAAAATAAAAAATGCGCGCAATTGATTTGAACGGACCAATAAGAGGAAGACACCTAATCGTATTCTTCACTAAAACCTGGTTTTCTTACATGCGGATTTTTATCCGCAGGAAGATCCGTAGCTCGCTCCCAAAACTCGTTCTAGGCCATAGGTTCGTCTCTGCCTCCTGAGTATCCCTATAACTATTATTTGACACAATTTTTCCTGTAACTCAAACGCCTAAAAACAAGACAAGAAAACCCTAGGTTCGGGCACATGATTATAGGCCATGAAAATGAAATTGAATAATGCAGACATGTTAGAAATTTGTAATTAAGCATGATTATACAAAAAAAATGGCAAAAAGATGCAAGAGAACAGATTTACGATGCCATGTTCAGAGCCATGTTCGTGATGACTTACAGGGCTTTTCAGGCGATGGGAAGGCTTGATTCTGATTGCTTTCGCTTTAGGGGATTGCCAGCAAGAGAGTTGTGTGGAGATTTGCCTTTGAATCGTGCTCTAAGGTGGATTTCAGATTTCAAGTTTTCAAGCTTTTTCTCAAACTTTGTCTGGCCGTTTCTGCAATGCATATGTCGTGTTCTTGCTATGCCTCACTTGTGTATGTATATTGGAATGCATTTAGGTCAAAACTTGGGCTTGAATCCATAAGAATTGATGAATGGAGATTTGATTTGATCACCATTGATAAGGTTTCCATATTTTCCTCAAATCCAAGATTTTGGGCATGTTTTAACTCAGCACGAGTTTGACTGAGTGTATCATGATATTTGCAAGTTGTAATGATCACAAGAATCTCATTCCATTAATTTTTGGATTTTATTTGAATTAATATCGATTTAAAATGAATTAAATCAATAAAAATTAAATAAAATAGAAAAATAAATCATTTGTCATAAAATTGAATATGGGACACGTGTGTGGTGCGATAAGACCAAATCAAGTGGAAAAAAGTGGGCCCTTTTGTCAAAAATTGGAGTTTGGAGGATAGTTGACTTTTGGCAATTTTGGAAAAATGCCCAACTTCAACAATGCATAACCTCTTCAATTTTGAACTTTTGGAGGTGTTCTTGGACTTTTTAGAAACCTTGATATGTCCTCTAATCAAAACTTTTGGTATAATCGCATTTTGATATTCCATGCTCAGGTTATAAGTTTTGGAAAAAAAAGGTGTTTTTGTTGACTTTCAAAAATGACCTATAATGTCCAAATTTGTAACTTTTTGTGAGTGCATTTCTTGATCTTGGGGTGTGAATATGGATTGTAGTAAATTGAATCTTATTCAAAATGAGCTTTGGATGGGTCATTTCTCATAAAGTATGAGAAAGTTATGCTTGGTCAAAGTTGAATTGACTTTTCCTACAAAACCCTAATTTAGCAACTTTTAAATCTTGATGAATCTTGAGCAATCCTTGATGAATCATGATCAAAACTTGATAAAATGATGAATCATCCTTCAAAATGAGAATGTTGACAAAAAATCTTGAGGTTTGACTATTTGTAGGTCACCGTTGACTTTTGCCCTAGCATAGTCGATCTTTGGACTTCTTGAGCAATTGACTGACCAAACATTCTCTGAAAGGCTTGAAATTTGACATGGATGAACTTAAGAACATATTAGGACATTGTGGAGCACTTGAGGTCATTTTTATGTAAGGACCTTGATGCAACACAAAACCCTAATTTTGAATTGACTGCCTTAGGAGGTGATTTGACTGTCCAACTCTTGAGCCAACTTGACCAACTTGGAGATGATTCTTGACATGTCTTGAGAAATATGGGAGCGCAAATTTTGGGGTACAACAGTTGCCCCTGTTCAATCTTCTTAAACCTGACGATATAGATTGGCGTTCGGGCCTTTCGTGATCCGAAGGTGGAAGATGATTGAACACTAGAGTGCCCAGAAATTTGCACTCACATGAAGTAGTATTTGCATTGTGATGTCGAGAATGGGCTTACAGATGCTATTTGGAGAATTGTAGATCGCGTAAGAGATTCCTTAGCGAGAGCTTGTGTACCTGTTGTTGAGGGAGATTCGTTGGGGGAATGCTATTCTTTGTCTTAGGAGAAATAGAACTTTAGGAGCTTCGGTCGTCTGTTATTTTACTGGGGGAATCATCTCTGTTGAAGAGGTGAGAGTGAACTACTATATGGTCGTAACCCAGGCTTCATAGTGATAAGACCGACTGCTATCTGGTCGTAATCCAGGCTTTATAGTGACTTACTGGGGATATGAGATTAAACTTGCTATCCGGTCGTAATCCAGGCCTTGCAATACCTCACTTCTTATCTGGTCGAAATCCAGGCTTCAGAATAAATCAAGTGGTTATCCGGTCGCATCCGGGCTTCAACTTGAATTTAGGGGACACTAATATCCGGCCAACTCCGGGCTTCTTAGTAACTGTCCGTGTAAAATGCTATTTGGTCGGAATCCAAGCTTCACAGTGCCTTGTACCGCTATCTGGTCGCAATCCAGGCTATACGATGTATCATACCACTATATGGTCGAAATCCAGGCTTCATGGTGTCACGTATTGCTATCTGGTCGGATCCAATCTTCACAATACCTCACTTCTTATCTGGTCGAAATCCAGGCTTCAGAACAAATCAAGTGGTTATAAGGTCGCATCTGGGCTTCTCTTTGACTGTTGGGTTTACTAGTATCCGGTCGAATCTGGGCTTCATAGTAACTGGTTGGGTAAACTGCTATTTGGTCGCAATCCATGCTTCATAGTGTCCTTTAACGCTTTCTAGTCATAATCCAGGCTTCACGATGTATCATACCAATATCTGGTCGAATCCAGGCTTCGTAGTATTCTTGGTTACTATCTGGTCGTAATCCAGTCTTCACAACATCTTCTACCATTATCTGGTCGTAATCCGGGCTTCATGGCTCACTGGGGAATAAACTATTATCCGGTCGTTCTCGGAGCATCATAGCTTACTCTTGAGAGATATCACTATATGGTCGTAATCCAGGCTTCGCGGTAGTCTGATATTGTTATTCGGTCGTAATTCGGGCTTCACAATATGCTGTAGAAATCAAGATATTATCTGGTCGTACCCGGGCTTCATAACTTGAATTTTGATCGTATCTTTCCTGAAAGGTAAAGGTTAGCCGTATGTAATGCATGATATGTATCAGGCAATGATGTTCAAAAAATAAATGAGATTGTATGGTATGATGCGTATATGCATGTAGCATGATGTATGGACATGTAATGTTTTAGCTGGGGAAAATAAATCCCGGAGCTGCTGGAGAATAAAGTTGAATGCTTCGCTTCCGTCAGGGATGGTGAATGAAGATGATTGTGAGAATAAGCATGCAGGAGAAAAGAACTTCGTTGGGGAATAAACTAATGAAGAGATTACTCTGAGGGGAATTACTCTGTGGGGAAGGGGTATTCTGCTGGAGATTTTAACGGTAAACTCTGCTGGGGATTCTGTTGATAAGCTCTGCTGGGGATTTTAATGATGAACTCCGCTGGGGATGGATTACCGTTGCTGGTGATACAGAATCAGTTTAGGATTGAACTCCTGTTTGGGGAAAGAAAGAATTTCACTGGAGATGATCTTTCAGTTACAACTTGTTGAGGATAACTCAGTTAGACTCCTGTGGGGATAACCCTCTGAATTTGGCTGGGGAGATTTATTTGCGCTCTGCAGGGGATAAGCTTCCAGAATCTACTGGGGAAGATGATTCAACTTTGTTGGGAAAAATTTTTAGATTGCGCTGGGGAAATGGCTCCACTGTGGATATCTTGTACTCTGCGGGGAACATTCTTATACTCTGTTGAGGAATATTAAGACTTCCGGGGGTATTCTTATACTTGTTGGGGAATATCTTTATACTCCTCTAGGGAATATTAAGACCTTCTGGGGATACCAAACCTTTTTAGCGTTGATGGTGGATGAACTCTGCTTGGGGAGAGTATTGCTGATTCGTCCGTAGTTGCAAGTCTCAGCTTAGAGAGCTATCATTACTGCCTTATTCTGCAGGGAATGAAGGTATCTTAGCCATATTCTTCAGCTGGATGTACCTTGGTACCTAGTGGACAAAGCAACGACACAGCTTGGACATTTCTTATGCCCCGGTTTCTGATATTACCAGTAATTCATCTTTCGTTTCGCATGTAAATATTTATGATCAACAATTAATGTCAAATGCATATATCAAAAATGAACATTGGACGTTCTTTGCAAAACAAAACAGATAAAGGGAAAACAACTTGAAATTTCTGAAAATGAATTTGTATTGATTTTGAAGTTTGGCCTGAAAATAGGCGTTTTTGTACAAGAGGCTGACGTCCTAGTAAGAGAACGCCGCCGAACAAATAGAATTTATACAATTTGTGGAAAAGGAAACAAAACAGCTATGTGAATAATCCCATTGGGTTCCAACTCTACTATTGCCTTTATATCTTCAAGCATCTCATCACTTTGCGGCTTAGTTGAAGATGAATCTGATTGATTAGTGTCGTCCGAGCTTGATAGTCAATACCGAAGTCTGGATGCGAGGTGATCCAATGGGACATAGTGTTACGCTTTAATCCCTAATTTTTCCTGGACTGCCCTTTCGGGTTTTCAGTCCATCGGGATACCCATTTTTGCCCAAGCCGCCTTTTCAGGTTTTCGACTTGCCGGGTGTACATATTTTTTCATTTTCATCCCTTATTTTTGCCCGAACCCTTTTGGTTCGCCGGGAAGCCCTTATTTTTGCCTAGGCCAGTCAACCTAGCGCGTCTTTGATTTATGCGTAGTATTTTTTCACTATGTCTGCATTGACGGGGTGAGGAAGGTCGTCACCATCCATGGTGGTTAGAATCATAGCTCCTCCTGAGAAGATGTTCTTAACCACAAATGGCCCTTCATAAGTAGGGGTCCATTTGCCCCTGGGATCACCTTGAGGTAGAATAATGCACTTGATTACCAGATCCACAACTTGATACTCTTGTCGTCTAACTTTCTTGTTAAATGCCTTGATCATCCGTTTTTGGTACGTCTGACCATGACAAATAGAAGTAAGTCTATTTTCGTCAATTAGGTTCAGCTGATCAAGCCGGGTCTGAATCCAGTCATCTTCACTCAAACCTGCATCCTTCATGATCCAAAGAGAGGGTATCTGAACTTTAATGGGCAAGACTGCCTCCATGCCATAAACCAAGGAATAGGGTGTTTCCCCTGTTGACGTCCGTGCTGAGGTACGGTACCCGTGAAGAGAAAATGGTAACATCTTGTGCCAGTCTTTGAACGTCACTGTCATCTTCTGCACAATCTTCTTAATGTTCTTATTTGCTGCCTCGACAGCCCCGTTCATCTTCGGCCGGTAGGGAGAAGAGTTATGATGTTGTATCTTGAATTTCTCGCAGAGCTCAGTGATCATCTTGTTATTAAGATTGGTACCGTTGTCCGTAATGATCCTCCCTGGTACACCATATCGACAGATCAGATTGTGCTGAATGAACCGTGCTACGACGTTCTTGGTTACAGTAGCAAAGGAAGCTGCTTTAACCCATTTCGTAAAGTAATCAATCGCTACCAGGATGAAAGGATGCCCATTGGATCCCGTAGGTCTGATCTCGCTGATCATATCAATGCCCCAAATTGCAAAAGGCCAAGGTGCTGTCAAAACATTCAGAGGAACTGGAGGTATGTGCACCTTATCAACATAGACTTGGCATTTGTGACATGTCCGAGAATGCTGATAACAGTCGGCTTCCATTGTGGACCAATAATATCCTTCCTGAAGGATCTTCTTTGCCATGGTTTGACCACTGGAATGAGTTCCGAAAGTACCTTCATGTAGCTTTGTCATGATCCTTTCTGCTTCAATCTTATCCACACATCTCAATAAGGTTGAATCATGGTTACGCTTGTAAAGGATGCCATTGTTGATGAAGAACTTCGCCGCGAACCTCCTCAGAAACTTCTTGTCATTAACAGATGCACCCTCGGGGTATTCTTGAGCTTCAAGGTACCTATTCACCTCATAATACCAGGGCTTTTCTGTTACCTCTTAAGTCTCAAGATCACAGCAATGTGCAGGTTCGTCCAATTTTTCAATAATGATCCGGGGAGCTTCATTGTCCCAATTGACTTTGAACATAGAAGACATCGTAACTAACGCGTCCGCCAGCTGATTCTCCTCTCTAGGGAAGTGTTCAAAGGTTATCTCCTCGAAATGGGGAAGTAATGTCAACACATACTCCTTATAAGGGACAAGATTCGGGTGTTTCGTATCCCACTCGCCTTTGATCTGACTGATCACGAGAGCGGAATATCGGAAGACACTTAGAAACTTAATCCTCAAGTCAATGGCAGCTCGAAGACCCATGATGCACGCTTCATACTCCGCCATGTTGTTGGTGCAGTTGAAACATAGTCGGGCGGTAAACGGAGTATGAGAGCCTTTAGGAGATATGATCACGGCGCCAATTCCATTACCCAAATCATTCGAAGATCCATCAAAGTACATAGACCATCGGGATCCTTCCTCTGGTCCTTCATCCGGTCCAAGTGTCTCACAATCAGTTATCAACATGATATTCTCGTCCGGGAATTCAAAGTTCATAGACTGGTAATCATCGACTGCCTGATGTGCCAAATGGTCTGCCAATACACTTCCTTTGATTGCTTTTTGAGTTGTGTACTGGATGTCATACTCAATCAAGATCATCTGCCATCTTGCTATTCTTCTGGACAAGGCAGGCTTTTCGAAGATATATTTGATTGGATCCATCTTTGAAATCAACAGAGTAGTATGAGTCAACATATATTGTCTCAGCGGCGAGCAGCCCATGCCAAAGCGCAACAAGTTTTCTCGAGCAGTGAGTATCCGGTCTCACAGTTGGTAAACTTTTTGCTAAGGTAATAAATAGTATGCTCTTTTCGGCCAGACTCGTCATGTTGACCCAGCACACACCCCATTGAGTTATCGAGCACGGTCAAGTATAAGATCAGAGGTCTCCCTTCAACTGGTGGCATCAGGAAGGGTGGCTCCTGGAGATAATCTTTGATTCTTTCGAAAGCGGCTTGGCATTCATCATTCCAACGTACCACTTGATCTTTCTTCAGTAGCTTGAAGATTGGCTCGCAAGAAGCAGTTAGGTGCGAGATGAAACGGGAAATGTAGTTCAGTCGTCCTAGAAAGCCTCTGACTTCTTTCTCTATCTTAGGAGTTGGCATCTCTTGTATGGCTTTCACTTTGGTAGGGTCCACTTGAATACCTTTGTCGCTTACAACGAAACCTAGCAGCTTACCAGACCTCACCCCGAAGGTGCACTTGTTTGGGTTCAATCTTAGCTTGTATAAATTCAACCTATCAAACAGCTTCTGCAGATGGTCAAGATGTTCTTCCTCAGTCTGGGACCTTGCAATCATATCGTCGACGTATACTTCGATCTTATGATGGATCATGTCATGAAACAAAGCAACCATGGCACGCTGATACGTTGCCCCAACATTTTTCAACCCAAAAGGCATGACCTTGTAGCAAAAGATTCCCCACTGAGTAACAATGGTGGTCTTCTCCATGTCTTCGGGAGCCATTTTGATCCGATTATAACCTGAGAAGCCATCCATAAAGGAGAATACCTTATGTTCAGCAGTATTGTCAACCAGAACGTCAATGTGAGGTAGAGGGAAATCATCCTTGGGGCTTGCCCTGTTCAGATCCCTGTAGTCAACACACATTCGGACCTTACCATCTTTCTTCGACACTAGAACCATATTGGCCACCCACTGAGGGTAAGAAGTAACTGCTAGAAAACCGGCGTCACACTATTTCATAACTTCAGCCTTGATCTTCTCAGACATCTTCGGGCGCATTCGGCGGACCTTCTGTTTTACGGGAGGACAGTCTTCCTTGGTAGGAAGGCGATGAACCACAATATCAGTATCCAAACCAGACATATCTTTGTAAGACCAGGAAAAGATCTCACCATAGTCGCGCATTATCTGAATTAACCGTTGTTTCACACTTACTTCCAGATTTTCACCGATCTTGACTTCCTTCTTGTCTGTCTCAGTACCCAGATTCACTATTTCCACTGGCTCTTCATGTGGCTGAATAGCCCTCTCTTCCTGGAGTAGCAGTCTTGCAAGTTCACCGGGCACTTCGCAATCATCTTCACCTTCGTCTTCGGCTAAGTTGATCAGATTTTCCAAGTCATAACTGGCAGTAGCAGAGTCGTTACCAGTGAGATCCAGAGTGGATTGAGACCTGTATACGTGAGTGTGTGTAAAATAGCTGTTTTGCAATATATAATAAAGAAAGACAAGGAGCGCAAAATTTGAAATGCAAGAACGTCCAATGCTTTTATTAATGATATATGAAAATGACACACAAAAGCCCTCACAAACGAAGCCACAGTGCCCCGGGTAAGACACCAGGCCGTAAAGTTTAAAACATTGTCTATTACAAAATCAAAACAAAAAGTTTCATTACTGGGTAACAAAAGTAATAGGGATGAAGTCCTTTGTTGTCCAGTTGCTTGGTCCCCCGTTGGTCGTAGGATAGATCCAACTGTCGAATTCAGACTCTTCCACATCATCTTCAATGGCATTTACTCCCGAGTTACTGATGAACACAGGAGGTCTTCCGATCCTTGCACTTCGAACAACCCTTTGAGCTTCTGTAGTGAAACCCAAACCAAACTTGTTAGTCTTCTGTGTAAAATCAGGGAGTCATCCCCAATTTGCACACTCACCCTTCTTAATAACAGCCCGGGCATCTTTTAAGGAAGCCATCTTCATAGGAAAATCCTCAACCACAGTCTCAGCTGATGCAAGTGTCTGGGGAACCTCTTCAAAGTGCTGAAATGGGGTCTCAATGAACTCCCCATCCATCTCTACGTGTCTGAACGAGTTAAGGTGGCTGACCATGTACTCTTCCTCCCCTTGTACTATCACAATCTTCCCTTTGACCGGGTACTTCAGCTTCTGGTGGAGTGTTGAGGTTACGGCCCCAGCTTTATGGATCCATGGACGACCCAGTAAACAAGAGTAGGATGGCCGAATGTCCATCACATAGAACATAGAATTGAAGACCTGAGAACCAACTTTAATTGGAATATCAACTTCACCGTGCACCATCCTTTTAGACCCATCAAAGGCCCTGACGACGATGTTAATTGGTTTTAGCTCTAACCCTTCGCAATCCAACCGGTCTAGAGCTTTTTTGGGCAAGAAGTTCAACGAGGAACCAGTATCAACCAATACATGTGCAAGAGTAGTGTCCCTGCATTCAATGGAGACATGCAGGGCATCGTTATGATTTTTCCCCTTGGCAGTCAAATCGGCATCGGAGAACCCCAAACCATTATCAGCAGTTAAATTGGCCACACAATCGGTAAACTGATCAGCTGATGTCTCTTGTGGCACGTGGGCAGTCTTCAGGAAGGTAATCAGAGCCTTGGCATGGGCCTCTGAGAACAGCAATAGCGACAACATAGAAATCTTGGATGGGGTTTTCCCCAGTTTCTCAACTACGTTGTAATAACTCTTCTTAATAATCTTCAGAATCTCTTCCATCTCTTGTTTGGAAGCTTCAACAGTAATTGTCTTCGGTGCCTCCGTCTGGGCAGGCACATCAGTGGTGATCCCTTTGCCCCGAGCGTCAGATGACTCGGCGATAGGGGTAGAACTAGGAACTTGATCAGGAATAGTGGCAGGTGTACTTGTAGGCATAATGATAACAGGTCTTCGGACAGCTGGTGGAACAATATCAGGTGAGAAAAGTCTACCGCTGCGGGTGACTTTAGCAGGTCCGGTAATGTTGCTGACGTCAGTATCAGCATCCAACTCTTGCTTAACTCCATGAAAATAAACATCAGCCCCATAGTGCCAAGGGATAGCTTTGTCAGAGGTGTAGGGGATGGGCCCCGGAATAGTGATAATCACAGGTGCGATTTTCGGAACAAATGTAATTCTAACAGGCTTCCTCGAGGGAGCCTTGGAAGAATTGTCAAAAATGGTAATGATGGCGACTTTTTTAGTAGGAATGGAAGGAACAACAGTCTTTTCAAACAGGATCTCTTTACTATCCATCAGGTTTTGGATACCTGACTTCAGGAATGGGTAACCGGTAGGTAAAACAGAACACATATGGCAACCTTCGTCACAGCCCGGAAGTAAACCGATTAGCAACTGGTTCTTCTTCACAGTTAACAGAGGGGTAACAATGTCATCCACAGAAACTACAAACAAGTCTTCCTCTACATCATTTACTCCATGTTTGGGCATGGGAGCAGTCACGACATTAGGCCTTTCGGGCGCCTCAAACTCAATCTCTTTTGCATCAATCAAGTCTTGTATCATGTTCTTCAAAGCCCAACAATCATCTGTATTATGACCCGGGCTATCGGAGTGATAAGCGCAGCGGGCGTTAGGGTTATACCTTGGTGACGTTGTATTTGAATTCTTTGGGGCTTCCCTTAGAGTCACCAGATTAGTCTTCAGCAACTGTGGCAGAATCTGAGACAAGGTCATGCTGAGACGAGTGAATTGCCTCTTAGGTCTCTCGTCCGTTTGTTGATTGTTGTACTGAGGAGAACCAACAGGTTTTGAAATAATAACCGCATTGACATCTTGGCGGTGTTCAGGTCTACTCTGTCTTCTTGCACTGTAGACAACACTGGACTCTTTCTTAAACGACTTCTTCTCGGTGCTTGATGAGGCACCCTTCTGTATCTTTCCAACCTTGATACCAGCCTCAATCCTCTCACGAGTTAAAATAAGATCTGTAAACCCAGATGAAGTGCTTCCAATCAGATGGTTAAGGAATGGACCAGACAGTGTCCCCAAAAACATGTCAACAACTCCCGATCAGCCAAGGGTGGTTGCACCCTACCGGCGAGGTCCCTCCACTTTTGAGCATAATCTTTAAATCCTTCACCTGTTACCATTGACATACCCTGGAGTTGGGTACGCGTAGGAGCGAGGTCGGAGTTGTACTGATACTTCCTGTAGAATGCAGTAGCCAAATCTTCCCAGCTGCGGATACAGACTCCTTCCAACTGATAGAACCACTCAAGCTGAGTCCCTGAGAGACTGTCTTGAAAGAAATGGATCCATAAGTTTTTATTAGCAGTGTAAGGCTGGATCTTCCTCACGTATGACCGGAGGTGCAGCTTCGGACAGGAAACTCCGTCATACTTGGCAAAGGCTGGTGCCTTGAATTTATGGGGAATCACCACCCCAGATGATAGACCTAGATCTCCGAAGTCCAGACCGGGCACCTTCTGAATTTCCATAGCGCTCAAAAGGTCTTCCAGTTGTTTGTACTTATCCTCAACAGGAGGATACTGTTCTTCATCGTAGTCCGTCTCGTTATCGGAGACCACAGGGCTAGGAGCCCTCCTTTCTTGTGGACTATCTTTCCCTCCAGATGAGGTGGTCAGATCAACTTCATCCCGTAACTTGTTTCCAAACCTAGGACCAGTGTTGAACAGGACTGTCCTCTTCTTCTTCTTCTTTTTCTCCTTCAAAATCAAGGTCTTCAGGTCCTGCTGACCCTTAGCTAGGCTCATGAACAACTCTTGAAATTGGGCATTCTGGGCCTGGAGGGCCTTGATAGCTTGCTCAGTTGAAGGTTCAGTAGACATGATGATTTCTGAAATAAACAGCGAAGAAAATAAGAGACCTGTAAAGGGTACCTGTTTATGAAGTGCATGGGATGAAATGCGTATGATTTATGATTTCACAGACAATCGGGATTCAAATTTGTAAACAAGAAAAGAAACACACTTTATTAGATTTAAACTTCAAAATTTAAATTGTTCAACAAATTGCCCTTAAGGCATTACAAGAATGGAAATACTAAAAAGTAAATAAAAACTGTAAAGGAAATCATCAAAGGTCCATCAATGTTCCCATGGTCTCTTCTTCTCAGTGCATACATAATCATTCAGGATCCGCTCATTCTCTAACTGCCTAGTCAGCTTCTGGATCTTTTGCTCTTGTTTATTGAACTTCTCTCGGTAAGAATCCTGTTCATCCCTCAACTGCATCCAAGACCTCTTTAGTGCCCCAATGTCAGTGGGCACATAAGGGTGAAGAATTGTTGGAAGAACCCCTTCTTCATTAGCAACTTCAAGAGTGACAGGCCGGACAACTTCATATGGCATACCTAACTTCTGGGCACGGATGCGGACCCATATAAGATATGGCTCCATTGGCAGAGAAGTCTTTGGACCCAACTCATGTGGATCAGATTGGTGAACTCTGTCCCAAGCCCTTATGAATCTACGACATAGCTCGTCACAATCCCCTTGAAAGTCAAAGATGATATGAGGCATCAACATCTCATGAGGCCCTTCTCTTCTGGCTCTTCCAAACTGACGGAGAGCTAAGCATGGGTTGTAAGAAATTCCTCCATGGGTTCCTAGCAGTGGAACATTTGGATACTCCCCACAGCGATCAATGACAGTCACCTCGTCCATACCTTTGAGAGTCCAGATAATGTCATTATGAGAAAGAGACATCACCCTATAAGCCCATCCCATTCCTTCTTTGTTCTTCAGCACTGACTTACGGAGGTGCGAAATAAACCACCTCGACAATAAAGGAGCACATCACATCAAGGTTCCCCGCTTTCGGGCAGTAAAAGCATAGAGCTGATGAAGAATGTCACCCAAGAGAGTGGGTACCGGGTTTTGAGAAATGAAGATTTTTATGGCAATCACATCAACAAAAGTGTCAGGATTCGGAAACAGTACCAAGCCATAAATCAGAAGAGATAGAATATCCTCGAATGCCTTAAAGTCTAGGCTATCCCAGAAGTAATTAGCCTTGCCAACCAAAAACTTAGTCAGAAAGCCCTTTGCTCCACTCCTAGTCTCCCAATTAGCCATTACCTCTTCTTTGGTCAAATGAAGGGCTACAACAATTTCTTCGGGCCTAAGGGTCTTCTCCCAACCAGTAAACGGGGTCTGCTCCAGAACAGAGATACCGAGAAGCTCAGAGAACTCTTCTAGGGTAGGAACCAGCTGATAGTCTTGAAAAGTGAAACAGTGGTACAGCGGATCATAAAACTGGACCATGACACTCATCATCTGTTCGTCCAATTTAGAGGTGACCAAACTGAGAAGAGAACCATGCCTCCTGATGAAGGAAGTAGTGTCAGGCATCTTGGCAACCAACTCTTTAAGCAAGGTAGGGACTTGGACAAAGTTGATCCGGATAGTATCCTTACGCATGGGCATCACGATGACCTACAAAACAGAGCAAAGATGAATCCCTCCTGTCTTTGAAATAGGTTAGCTCTTAATCATGATGTATGCAATGTTATGATGTCATGATGTCATGATAGTAAGCACACCATAAGTATCCACAAAAGGAAAACATGGTAAAGGCACACAAGTCACACTGAGAGCCCTTAGATTTCAGGCTGGCATGGAGCTTAGGTACTACCCTCTTTCAGTTCAGTTGGTTTAAACCTGTCCTAAAAATAGTAACCGGGTTCTAGAGGATCTCAATATCATTGACTACCCTCAATCGGTCATAATTCCAGTTTAGAAACCTTTTCTTGCGGCAGGAATCATCGTGAGAGTTTAGTCTCAATGAGTGTAGCATACTGCTACTGTTCTATGGCCAAGTTAGTCAATTTAAGGTTCTAAGGTCTGTTGGTGCTTAATGACCCCTTAGAAGACCCATATTCTCCTTGTTCCAACACAAGGGATATCGGTACAGACTAAAGTGCCACACCAACGTAGCTACTGCTTCATCCGTATCGGTCTATGCCGTACAAATCCCTCACAGTTTATTGCTACTTACCTAAAGGGTATCCCCAGATCCGGGTTAGGATCTATAGAACTCCGATACAAGCCCACAAAATTAAAGCATACAAAGCATACAAAGCATACAATTGAAAACATAATGATCTAATCCTAAGTTACACCTCACTTATTGTTTATTCCCAGTAGAGTCACCAATTCTGTGATTGGTGGGAATGAGAACTGACTGTTTTGGAATGCTGGTTCGCATTTTGCATTTGTTTTCGCAAAATGTCGCGGTAAGCAAGAGTCGCCACCGTCTTTTATTTTATCCAACAAGGAAAGGACAAAAGCACAGAAAAATTCCTTTTCGAGATATTTCTCGGGTTCAGGAGGTAGATTATAGAAAGGTAGGGTGTTAGCACCCTTTCTATCCGTGGTTATCCACGGGCTCTTAGGTACTTGCTCATTGTGTTTTCAAAAGTTTGCTTTTCTTTGTGTTTGTGGGTTTGAAAATAGTTTTTATTTTGAAGAGAGTGTAAGTGCAAAAAGTTTTGCTTCGTTTTAAAAGGAGCAAGTACTTAAGAACCATCTACCTACTCGAAAAAGGAATTAATCTGTACAATTTTCCTTTAGACAATGCTATCCCACTATTGAGGAGTAGGTAGCATCGTCGTTGGAGTTTTCGGGTCAATTCGATTAAGGGACGTGTGGTCACTAAAGCAATGTTAGGACGCCTTAGCGGTAACCCTAATATCCTAGATCATTTTTTCGAGGCAACCGTTTCGAGGAAACTATGATCTTTGGACAAGAGGGCGACCTCTACAACTTCCTATACTCAATGACCACGTTCGAGGAAACCAAGTGAGGTGTACCCTAAGAGTGGCATGTGCGAGTGTGTCAATTCGGTTAATTTTTATCTGTACATGTCATGGGTGAGCTATTGTTAATTTTAAGTTAAAGATTGATCTTGTCATGCATTTCCTATTTATCAAACATCTAACAGTTAATATTGTGCGGAAATTAAATTGTGGGAAATTAAATCTAAGCTATTACAAGGCGTCGGGTATTTACATCGCCAAAGACAAACCCTTTAATTTAAATTTCGGAAAAATAAAAGAAAGCGATAAATAAATAAAGTCCTAATTTAAAAACTATTACATTCCCGTAGCAATTACGTTATTGGATAAAAATAATACGCGTGCGAGAAAATTAAATCGGAGCATTTTTAGGGTTTTGACCCTTTTTTATTAAAGAAAGCATTATTTTGGTTATTTTGAATTAAATGGAAATTAAATCTAAGTTAATTAATTAATTAAATAATAAAATATATTTTTGGGTTTTTTATATTTTAGGAAATAATATAAGAATGATCAAAATTATTGAAAACCTAATTCTACATTGATTTTAATTTATTGCAAAAAATGTTAAAATTGTACCTAATTAAAAAGAACTAAATTGATTAAATTATTTATTTACAAAATAATGAAATAGTGAAATTAATAAAAATATTATTTTTTAGGTTTTTCTGATTTTATGAGAAAAATTATAGGGTTAGTAATTAATTAAAAATAATAAAATAAAACAAGTAAAATAAATAAAATATAAAAGGAAAGAAATGACCAAGGGGGTACTGGGCCCAATTTGAGGCTGTGATTTGCAATTTGCTGGCCCATTAACGTTCAGCCTGGTTGACCTTTTCCCTCCAATGCATGCTTGTTGACCAGGGATCATGATGGACGTCCAACATAGGCCATTGTATTTTATTTGTAGGCCACTTGGCAAGTATCTGGACAAGGGCATATGGTGAACCCTATATTGAGCGCTGCATGGAATTGCCTGAAAACAAAATCCAACAAAGTTTTGGGGGACCTGGGATTTGAACCCACGTCCCAAGGTACTTTGCAACAATACGCGTGCCATCTGAGCCAATGTGCTTGTTTGTTAATATAATAGGCAAATAATATTATAAAGGAAACGCAGACAATATCCTGAAAAATAAAAAATGCGCGCAATTGATTTGAACGGACCAATAAGAGGAAGACACCTAATCGTATTCTTCACTAAAACCTGGTTTTCTTACATGCGGATTTTTATCCGCAGGAAGATCCGTAGCTCTCTCCTAAAACTCGTTCTAGGCCATTGAAATACCATCCAAGAACATGGATGTGATCGTCCCTGCCTCTTGAGTATCCCTATAACCATTAATTGACCCAATTTTTCCTGTAACTCAAACGCCTAAAAACAACACTAGAAAACCCTAGGTTCGGGCACATGATTATAGGCCATGAAAACAAAATTGAATTATGCAGACATGTTAGAAATTTGACATTAAGAATGATTATACAAAAAAAATGGCAAAAAGATGCAAGAGAACAGATTTACGATGCCATGTTCAGAGCCATGTTCGTGATGACTTACAGGGCTTTTCAGGCGATGGGAAGGCTTGATTCTGATTGCTTTCGCTTTAGGGGATTGCCAAGTTTTCAAGCTTTTTCTCAAACTTTGTCTGGCCGTTTCTGCAATGCCTAGGTCGTGTTCTTGCTATGCCTCACTTGTGTATGTATATTGGAATGCATTTAGGTCAAAACTTGGGCTTGAATCCATAAGAATTGATTAATGGAGATTTGATTTGATCACCATTGATAAGGTTTCCATATTTTCCTCAAATCCAAGATTTTGTACATGTTTTGACTTGGCACGAGTTTGACTGAGTGTATCATGATATTTGCAAGCTGTAATGATCACAAGAATCTCATTCCATTAATTTTTGGATTTTATTTGAATTAATATTGATTTAAAATGAATTAAATCAATAAAAATTAAATAAAATAGAAAAATAAATGATTGGTCATGAAATTTAATATGGGACACGTGTGTGGTGTGATAAGACCAAATCAAGTGGAAAAAAGTGGGCCCTTTTGTCAAAAATTAGAGTTTGGAGGATAGTTGACTTTTGGCAATTTTGGAAAAATGCCCAACTTCAACAATGCATAACTTCTTCAATTTTAAACTTTTGGAGGTGTTCTTGGAATTTTTGGAAACCTTGAGATGTCCTATAATCAACCCTATTGGTCTCATCTCATTTTGATATTCCATTCTCATGTTATAAGTTTTGGAAAAAAAGGTGTTTTTGTTGACTTTCAAAAGTGACCTATAATGTCCAAATTTGTAACTTTTTGTGAGTGAATTTCTTAATCTTGGGGTGTGAATATGGATTGTAGGAAATTGCATCCTATTCAAAATTATCTTTGGATGGGTCATTTCTCATAAAGTATGATAAAGTTATGCTTGGTCAAATTTGAGTTGACTTTTCCTACAAAACCCTAATTTAGCAACTTTTAAATCTTGATGAATCTTGAGCAATCCTTGATGAATCATGATCAACCCTTGATAAAATGATGAATTATCCTTCAAAATGAGAATGTTGACAAAAAATCTTGAGGTTTGACTATTTGTAGGTCACAGTTGACTTTTGCCCTAGCACAGTCGATCTTTGGACTTCTTGAGCAATTGACTGACCAAACTTTCTCTGCAAGGCTTGAAATTTGACATGGATGAACTTAAGAACACATTAGGACATTGGGGAGCACTTGAGGTCATTTTTATGTAAGGACCTTGATGCAACACAAAACCCTAATTTTGAATTGACTGTCTTAGGAGGTGATTTGACTGTCCAACTCTTGAGCCAACTTGAACAACTTGGAGATGATTCTTGACATGTCTTGAGAAATATGGGAGGGCAAATTTTGGGGTACAACAATAGAGTATCAACATTTGTTGATCCAGTGGTGTCTACATTCTCACTATTACGAGGATCGGGTCTAGGGGTTAACAACCTGGGTCCAAACATTCGATCCCTAGTTGTTACTTCTCAATTTCCTGCTATTAAAACGAACTCTCCAACAACACTAAGAC
Organism: Vicia faba; assembly: GCA_948472305.1. Taxonomy (NCBI): domain Eukaryota; kingdom Viridiplantae; phylum Streptophyta; class Magnoliopsida; order Fabales; family Fabaceae; genus Vicia; species Vicia faba. The sequence goes on from OX451736.1 coordinate 1,409,896,242, forward strand.
AACAAATAAAAGATGGAAACCACTGAATTTTTGGTGTGCTTGCCCAACAAATGGGCACAATATTGAAACCGTTGATTCAAAGTGCTACCCAGACTAATCAAGAGAATTCTCAAATGAATCAGTAATTGGCATCACAAATGATGCGAACTACAGATGTGAGTGCAACTTCCCTATTAGATGTTTTGCATGATGTCAAAACTCAGAAAGCTAGAATTTTAGTATGGTGGACGGTATCCTTATGTCTTTGTGTCACTCCTTTGCATTATAGGTCTTAAGAATCATAAAAAAGTACTTTGAATATGATCCAACACATTGAAAAACAATTTCTGCATGTTTTTATATTGCATGTGTTGACATATTTGATTTTCAGGTCGACACATGTAACTCAGGTTTTAAGCCTTTAAGCTTTTGTAAGTTACAGGTCGACACATACAACCTTTAGGACGAAAAATACTACAATATTTCTGAAATTAAATAAATGCTTATTTTATGTATCAACACATCCATATTTCAGGTCAACACATTTACTCAAGTTTTAAAGCTTGTAGCTTGTGAGTTAATCAGGTTGACACATAGAGTCCTTCGGGTCGACACACACATTCTTTTTATAATGTATGTATCGACACATACGAATTTATGGTCGACACATAAAGTTTGTTTTGGTCAAATTTTCATTTTATTTTATTTTGAATTTGTCCTTCTTGCCCTAAACTTTTCCAAACTATAAATACTCATTCATGCATCATTTCTAACTTGATGATACCATAAAATTAACATACTTTTTCTCTTCATCTTCAACCTTCCAATCTATGCATACACACCAACATTACATTGTGATGATGTTCCGTAGGGGTTCCATCTAGACAAAAAATTAAAGATTTCCAATTGGTTTATGTTTATTTCTTTTAGGGGTCTTCCTCAAGAAAAACCATCGGGTTTGTACTCCAAAATCATTTGTTGAATTGGGGTTTTTTGTGCCAGAAGGAATCGTCCACGTGCAAAATCCCTTGGAATGCTTGAAATCTTTTCAAGGAACCTTAGAGTGGTTGAAATCTTTTTAAGGAAGTAGCAAGAATTTGATGATAGAATCGGGGATCTTGTGTTGATAGTGCGCAATCGGATTTACTCGAATGAAATCCCTTGGAGTGTTTGAAATATTTTCAAGGAAGTAACTTAAGCTAAGAATAGGTTGCATCTATCGGCCTTGGTCTTGTTAAAGATCAAAAGAAGAGAAGGGGTTGAATCAACATCAAACGGATACAGTTTGTAGTATTGCTCTTGAACAATTCCCTTGTAACCATACTTTTGTGAATTAAGAAATTATCCAAATTCTAAATTTGGAATTAAGGGGAGATGTAGCCATATAAAGGACGATTGGTGAACTTCCTAAACGAATATTTGTATCTCTTGTCTTTTATTGCTTTACTTGCTTTAATCTTCATACATTGAATTGTCAAATTGCATTGAGTAATGTATTGATGCGTAGGAATTTTCCGAAACTGTTTTTGGTTTTTGTTTTGAACTGTGTGTTGAGTTGCTTATAATCACTTTTAATTATAAGTTCTTTTTCAAATCAACGCATACAAAGGAATAGTATGAAACTTTGATTTCACGCCAAGTGTTTGACAAATTGTTTAGCTTGTTTAACTCAAAGGAAAATTGCATTGTTCTATCTCCTACTTTCATTCACTCTTTATATGAAATGTGTTGAATGTGTTGTTTGATCGATTGATTCATATAGAATTTATCTTTGATTATTAAGGTTTAAATTTCTTTGTTGATTAGTTTATAATCACTTTGATTGTAAGTGCTTTTGCATTTAAACAAATCTTAAGGAAAATTCTGAAAAATTTATTGCGCGCCACATAATCGACAAATTGTCATGTTATGTTTTTAATATGATTTCATTGGAAATAGGAAACCGTTGTGTTGAATATTAAACTATTAATTGAGATATTATTATGTTGATTGATTTTATCATTATGATTAATTCCATATGGCTCGTGCATATCCGAGTTTCCAATAACTAGGTTCGTTTAGACTACTATATTATTCTAGGCCAAAATCCTTCCGCTCAACATTTGAGGATCTAGTCACCCCTCCTCTAAGTCTGGTGCTGCAGTCTAAGAACAAATTTCTTTAGTGCCCATCAAGCGTCAGTTCGACAACCCCGTCGAGAATGGGTAAGAAAAAATCAAATAATGGTTTTCAAAAAAGACCGAAAAATTAACCAGGACCAACCATTTGCACCAAATACAGGCGAAGTCAATCAGGAACAACGAATCAAACCACATAGGGTCGAACAAGTGATATCAAGAGGGATAGGGGCCCTAAGAGTGGTGAAGGTTAATTGAAACCAGGATGCAGACAAAGTCATCCATCGTGTTCGACAAGACAAACTCGCAGAAGAAAACAATTTGGTAGCCGTGGTTGAAAAGATAATGGCATGAAATGGGGTGAAAATAGGCCTTCTCAGGTCACACTACACTTCCCCTTTGTCTAAATACATTTTGAAAAATGAGTTACCCAGGGGCTGGAAAATCCCAAAGTTCACAAAATTCTCTGGTGATACCAATAAATATACTATTGAAAACATAGCCAGGTATCTGACCGTGGCTGGGAACATTGCAAACAACAAAAACTTAAGGATAAGATATTTCCCTAGTTCCCTTACCAAGAATTACTTTACTTGGTTTACTATTCTACGAATTAATTTCATCCATGATTCGACTCGCTTAGAGAGATTGTTCCATTAGAAGTTTTATATGGTCTAGTTGAAGATAAGTTTGAAAGAGTTAGATATCATCAAGCGGAAGTTTAGTGAGCCAATAAATGATTATCTCAATAGGTTTTATTTGTTAAATTAAATGTGTTTCACACAAGTAAATGAACTAGTCAAAATGACTGCGGGTGGTTTAGATTATTCAATTAGGAAGAAACTAGACACCCATTATTTAAGAGATATGGCCCAATTAGTAGACAGAGTTCGACAAGTAGAACGTTTGAAGGCTGAAAAGGCTAGTGCAAGTAAGAATAATAGAAGATTAAGGTAGCGTATGTTGAATAGGATGAGGACGAACCAGAAATTTACAATGACCATATAGGTTAAGATGAAAGCGAAGTAGATCTGGCCGAATTGAAACAAGGGCCACCTTATTCTTATAAAGTCCTTGCTCCTTCGAATTGGAAGAATCCTGTCGAAACATAAATGAATGATGAATTCCCTAAGAGAACATACACCTTCCACGTGATGAAGTGTGAACAAATTTTAGATTTATTGGTTAAAATTGGCCAATGATAGTGCCACGTGGAGCCACAACTCTTCTGTTAGAACAATGAAAAAAAAGGGTTTTGTAAATATCATAGTTTCTTAGCCTATAACACATCACAATGTTTTAATTTCAAGGATCTTGTGTAAGAATCTATCAAGGACGAAAGGTTGATGTTTGGTGAGAAAAGTAGGGCCCAAATGAAGATGATTAGGACCCATTGCAAGTGGTTGATGCCCATTGGACTGAACCAGTAGATGTGAATATGATCGAGGTTGTTGAAGCCATCCTTGCCAAGAACACCGTGAATGGAACTACAAGAGGTTTCTACCAGGATGTCGAAATGATTGAGGCTATTGAAAGAGTTAGACTAAAGTTACAAAAGATTAGAAATATTGATGGTCTTAATGTCGAAGTTAACATGGTCGAACTGAGCCAAGAAGTTGACTTGGAGACTGACGAAGAAAGTATCCAGAGAGGAGAAGATCAAACAAAGGTATCTTATCACAAGACAAATGAAAATCAGCTTGAATTCCTTTTTTAATGTCAAAAGAAGTACTCCGAGGCATTTATGTGCCTCGGGCGCAACTAAATGTTTGACAAAAAGGATACTGAAAATTTAGAGAGGTTCTGAATTTCCCATCGAAGAGGAAACTGGAAGGAAACTGGGGGAAAATATGTTTTCGAAAAGATAGGAATTCCCCGAAAGCAACAACAAGGAGGACTAAATCTTCAGGCAAACATGAAAGCTTTGTTCAAACACACTAATGATGCCCCAACAGATTAGTGGGTGAGGCATGTTGAAAAAACAAGTCAAGGACAAGGAAAGTGACAAAGTTTTGAGTTTGGAAGAGGATATTTATTGGCATATCGAAGGGAGTTCGACGTGTCAAAGCAGAAGGCATAAAAATCTGAATATTATAAAGGAAAAAATTCCATGTCAAGATCCCAATAGAGGAGGTACCAAAGGAATATGAAAGTTGAGAGGGAAGCAGTTGAGAGAGGCTTAAAAGAATCCAGTACCAACCAACTTTAATCCAGTAATGAACTCGAAGACAAAAGTACAATTGGGTGAATGATTTTATCTCCTAAAGGGGAGAAACACAAGGAAAGGGTGCTAAAACAACCACTTCTTGATGAGGATATGCTCACTAATGATTTCGATTAGGGTTTTGAATCATCCTTTGGTAGTAACTGCAATATAGTTTCTGTGGTGCCTCTAGAATATGACTAGGTAACAGAGATCAAAGAAACTGAAGAAGAAAATGAAGTAGAAATTGCCAAGCACATGCCATTCTATTATTATGTAATGAATAATAGGGCGGTCAAAGAGAAAAATGAATTCTTCGAAAGACATGACGAAGGAATGCAGAACAACTTGAAACCTTTATTTATTAGGGGCAACATGGAAAACATTAGAGTCACAAGATCTTAGTGGATGGAAGAGCGATAGTCAACTTAATGTTGCACTACATGATATGTTCAACACAGAAATATGCTATAGCAAACTGGGATGTTCGACACAGACCTAAAACCTCATAACATGGTTCTTTCAAATTATGAAGGAAAAGTTCATCATACTTTGGGAGTTATCCAGGTTGACCTAAAAGTGGGAAACATTACTAGGCCCACTATGTTTATGGTTATAGCCTCAAGGGCTCACTATAATCTGCTCCTAGGACAAGAATAATTTCATGGAATTGGAGGAGTGCCACATTCTCTCCATCAGAGGATCTCAATTTGGATGGAGGATAGTATAGTAGAGAACATTAAAGCTAACCAGAGTTACTTCATGGCTGAAGTAAATCATGTGGACAAATGTCACTTTGATCGAAACTTGGCTAACAAAGGACCTTACAACCCTGCAGGTCATGCATATTCGCCATCAGATAAATACGTTTACTTCCTCAACCTACATCTAACCCATGGATTCCTATGGAATATAGAGACTATAGAGGAAGAGGATCAAGTCAAAGGGGTATATGGACTCCGGCTAACAGAATAGGGAGACAAAGATAGTGACTATGTCTGAGTCCAAATTTTTGGAAAAGATTTCAGCTTACAGTTGTACCCAAAAATTTTCCCTCCCATTGTTTTAAGATACCTTCTCATGCTCTTAGGGTTCTCAATTGCTCAAGACTACTAAAGGATTTATCAGACAAACCCTCCTCTTAAGAAGTTGACCTACAACTAGGGTTTTACTTCTCTCAAGGAAAATTCGTCTTTTAATGCCTCAAGTGGATTTCATGGTTTCTCATATGTCTCAAAGAATCCCCATGCCAAATTTTAAGCCTTGCAGCACAAGTTTCTCTGTCAATTAGTCAAATGATTGAAAATCAACTATATTGGGCAAAAAGTCAACTTTGACCAATTTACAGTCAAACTTCAAGATTTTTAGTCAACATCAACAGTTTTATGTCCCATTCATCATTTTATCAATGTTTGACCATCAAGAAAGCTCAAGATTCATCAAAAGTCAAAAGTTACTAAATTAGGGTATTCTTAAGGACAAGTCAACTGAACTTTGACCAAGCATAACTTTCACATACTTCATCAGAAATTTCTCAAACAAAGCTCATTTTGAAGGAAATTCAATTCTATACGATTTTCTCTGTTTAAGCTCAAGGCGAGAAATGCTTCATTTGAAAGATATGGGCCAAAACATTATAGGTCATTTTAAAAGTCAACAAAAAGACAATTTTTGTCAAAGCAATTTACATAAAGTTAAAATCTTCAAATAAAAAATGACCAATATAGAGATTGTAGCGGACACCTTATGGTTTCCAGAAAGTCCAAGATCACCTTCATATGACAAAAATTGAGAGAGTTATGGTTGGTACAAGTGGGGCAATTTTGAGAAACTACATGAAATTCAATTTGAGAAAATTTGATATTTTTGGTCTAATAGGCCTATCTTTTTAGGTCCAAACGTGTTCCTGACCTCATATGATACTCCTAAGTCCATTCATATGATACCCTAAACATCTGCGGTACTCCGCGGCAACCACTTTGAAAATTTATGTATTTTGGCTATAAGTGTTATATACAAAAATAGAATATGGAGATGAGAAAAGAAGTATATTTTTTTACAATTTTTGCACCCGCCGCATTTGCGAACCTTTAGTGCCTACATACCACCTTCCGTGCAATAGAGGATCAGTGTACTCGTAGATCAACTTTTTAAATTTTAAAACACAAGTGTGTTGGTTAGTTTTAAGAGACGAGACATCATCATCGTATACGAGTGAAATAACATACTTACTACCCATGATTATGAGAAAGGCGAATTTGCGTCATCTCAAAGTGGAGGATATGACATGGATTTTAAAATAAAAAAATCCTCGCTCGATACCCAAGTAGAAAATATCTCGCTTCACTATATATCGTAGAAGTATAGTAGTTCGTATCACTACAAGGATTGACAAGAGTCTAATCTTTTGAGAAAAAGTTTCAAAGTAAAAAGCCAAAGTGGAAAAGTGGTTTAAATGAGATTGATTGACTTTTAGTCTTCTCACAAAAAAAATGTCAAAGTATTGTTAAGTTGGTTAAAGTTTAATTAAGAAAATATTTTTGAAAATGCATGGACCTAAGTCCATGTTTATTGTGAAAGTAGTTCAAATTTAGAAAACAAGAATAGTTTTGAAAGGAGGGAGAAGATTTTTTAATTAAAGAATATGAGAGGTGATGAAGGGGGTATCCTAGAGCATAAGGTAAAAGCTAGAGAAAAGAATCGTATAACCATTAAGAAGCCAACATTTGACACAATGAGTCAATGTAGAATTCCATACTTTGGATTTAAAAGAAACAAGCAAACATATTAAACCTCTTAAAAATACCAAACTTGAAATGCACTAAGTCTTCACAAAAATTGGGCAGAGTAACGATTGTATATAGATGAATTCTAAACCAAAGACAAAGCACATAATCTAAATAACCCGCACATAAAGAAAACAAACAACCCAATGTATTGGGGTAAACCCCAAGAACTCGAGACAAAATTACAATAGAAGCCACAAGGTCCTAATGTAGGTCAAGGTCTCTATTCCTAAGTACAAGAAGTCCATAACTCCAAAATGCCAAGGATAATAACCATATAGTCCAAGTAACCTTAAAGTTTTTTATTGTTCTAGTTGGTTATTAGGTATCTTCCAAAAGAAAATGAAAGCTCAAGTGAGAAAAATAAAAATAACATAAAGATAAATGCTCAAGTGAGCAAAGGTGAAAATATCATGAAATGTAAATGGAAAAATAAATGGTGCGTAAAGGTAAAGGCATAAAGTAAAAGCATGAAAATAAAAGTCAATTGTTAATGGGTTAGAAATTTTAAGTTAGTTGAATGAGCATCTTGAATCGTGCGTTTGAAAACTCATTAGAAGATTGATAAAATAAAAGCCTCTCAACAACAAGTTTCATTTGATTTTTGTCAAGTATATCATTGATTTCAAATTTTCGAGGCAACAACAAATTATCAACGATGTTTAAATTATTCAATTAGTCCAAAATTTATGGAGATCCATTATAGGATTGACAAGACGAAAGCCTGCTCACAATGAACCTCAAGGTAATTGGATCAAATGTTTCAAATTAAACATACTTGGACTTGCAAATATAGGTTTGGGCCACGAATGATCATTTCTCGAATCAGGACAAAATTTAGTGTTATGTTAAGCAATTGTGAGTGGACTTATACAGAAGTCACACCTATTTTGAGGCCGATCAATAGAAATCTATGTGCCATATATTTGGAGAGATGATATGTAGATCATCCTCCAACAACATGTAGCACAATGAGAAAGGGATAAGATGAAGAGGGAGGGGATGCCATGTCTGAAATTAGGGTTTCAAATATCATCAACATCATTCATCCATTTTAGTGGATTTGGTTTCTCAACCTATCAACACGCAAGATTCGTTGAGGTTGAGGAATTTGTTACCAAATGAGATCCAAGTCAGAACAAAATAAAAATAATAAAATAATATTTAATAAGACAATATTTAAATGATTAAGTAAAACAAAAATAAATGGTAAAATTCACAAATTATGTTAAAACACCAAATAAAAATCCTAAAAAATAGTTAGAAATCAAACATGATTTAATAAATGCTGACAAAAAACTTTAGAATTTTTTAATGTCAGAAACTATTTTTAAAAATTGAAGAAAATAAGTGAAATAAACCAAAATTTGTGAAAATTAGTAAAATCAGAAATAAAAATAAAACAAGGTTATCAAAACTTACTAAGCAGGCCAAAGGACCTTTCCATAATTTTTTAGACTTTTTTTAACAATCAGAAAATAATTTAAAATAATTAAAACAATCAAAAGAAAGTGAAAAATCATAAAACATAAAAAATATGAAAATAAAATAATGAAAAATCAAAATCAGAAAGATAATATTCCAAAATATTTTTGTGAATTCTTTCACAATTTTTGGACTAGAAATGAATTTTTAAAGTTTAATTCAATTAAAATATAAAATCAGAAACTAAAAATAAAACCAAAAAGATGTAGACCATTGGATCAATGTAAAAATGTGTTAGTAATCAAATCCAAGGGATCTGGCGCGTTGTGTATATCATGGTCATTAGTGAATAAACCACTGGATCAAATATTAAATTAGACTTTGAAAAAAACAAATGGTGCCTTATCAATGGTTAAGAGATGACACGTTGGTCATCTTCAACCTCCATCCAAGCGAATTTTACAGGTCTCTCATACTGTAAAATCAGGAGCCCCGACCTATGCCATTCACTTGGTCTCATGAAGACGAAGACAATTGTACCCTTGCAAAAAATTTATTTAAATTGTAGGTCAATCGATTTTCAAAAACCCAGAAGGAAAATTTTGAATACAGATTTGAAAAAAAATTGATGTGACGATACATGATGATTTTCAAAATGATGTGAATTGATGCGACGATACGAATCGTCCAAATGATGTGAGCTTCATTGTGGTAACAAATTTTGAGAGAATTAATGAAGGAATCCACCTATTGAAGTTCAAATTAAGAGCTCTGAAACTTAACTTGGCTAGCACGATATATGATGATTTAAGGCTTGGTTCTTCTTCTGTTAGCTTCAGTCAAGTTCAAGGATGAGAAATTAACAAAGAAAATGGATTGAAGAAGGTTGTAAAACAAATTTCGAAGTTGTAGAAATGTGGATTAAGGAGAGAGTCTTGTAGGGTGATTCTTGTTGTTCAAGCTTGAGAAAATGAAATTAATACGGCCCTCTATTTATAGAAGAGTGAATGGTGAAAGGAATCAGAAGCAATAGTTATGTTTTGAGGGAAAACGAAGGAATCCCGAAAGTGAGAAAAGTGTGACTTGATTTTGCTCAAAACTCAATTAACTATTGTGTTTTAATCCTTAATTTAACTTTTGGAAATTATTTAAGCATGTTTTAATTAAAAACACTTTCTAATCTTGTTTTAGCAGTCAGATTATGGATTTCAAATTCTGACTTAAAGTGAAACTTCAGTTCCAAGGTACCCACTTTGAACCAATGGTACTCATAGCTCAAGGGGTCTTAAGGCATAATTCTTAAAGCATTTGAAAGGTAAGGTCACAATCTTTGAAATGTGCCAAGAATGAGATCAAATGTATGTTTTAGCTAGAAGTTGTGATGAGTCAAAGTTGAGAAAAAGATGCTGACTTTTTGTACTTAAATAAATTCTATGTTTTTCTCCAAAAATGACCTATAATGTTTTGAGTTAAAACAAGGTCTTCCTCTAAAATTTAACTTTGATCAATAATTATATCTTTAAATAGACTTCCCAAAGATCATTTTGAAACTTGAATCACCCAAAAATACCAATTATTGAAAAAGTTATGGCCTTGTGAAATTGGTGAACATCCATGAGGTGACCTATAATCTTTTGAGTCTTTCAGGAATCTTCCAACCATTTTCAAGTATTTGACATAAAAGAAGAGTTAAATTTTACATTATTAAGATCAATATGGAAAATTAATGGGCTCAAGGAGATAAGAATTGACTAAGTTATGATCTTTTGAAGTCACAAAAGGGAATTTGAAGGCCTATCTAGAGGACTTGTAATCTTTCTCAATCATTAGGAATCTTCCACACAAAATTTTCTTGAATATTTTAAAGTGATTTGTTGAGAAACCTTTATAGATAAGTATATCTTTGGAATCACACAAAAATCTCAAAATATGAACAAGATATAGCCTTTGGAAGTTCGAAACCCTAGCTTCTAAAGCACCAAAATGACTTGGAAACCCCTCTCAATTTTGACAATTTTTATTGCACGATAACTTTTTCCATGTGAATAGAAGTTGTTATGGATGATAGTAAGAAACCATAGTAACAATAACCACTTCCAAATATTAATAATTGAGGGAATTATGCACTTGTGATAAAGGAATCAAGAACTTTTCAAATTAGGTTAAACTTCTTCAATCAATCCTTGCATCTTTTGACTTTCATCGACATATTGAGGCATCATAGTAGACCATGTCATGATATTACTTTAAAGCATTCTCAGTGATGAAACTTGAATCTCAATGAAGCTTTGATGAAGAAGGCATAGTAAATAAACTCATGAACGTATGCATCAACCTGATGAGATGTCTTGTGCCTTCACCTATAGGATCATCAATTAGAGCATACATTGATTGTATTTGTTAGCTTAAAGTTAATCAACACAAGTCAAATATGACCACAATATACAAATCTAGCTGCTTGGTGATTCCTCATGGGAAAACTTAAAGATAGGGAGAAGTACCAAACCCAATTGTGATCTTTATAGGGTTGAATTTATAAGAGATGATAAGGGAATCTTAGGGGAAAAATTCGGGTAAAACAAGATCAACAATTGGAAGACTTAAGACTTTCTATTAATCTCCTTTAGTCAAGAGTAAATTCTATTTTCGACTTTCTTGCTTTCATGTTTTTGGTTATGTTATTTAAACAATAACTTTAAACCTTGTGCCTTACCCGGGGAACAATGGTCCATTTGTTAGGGTTTCTATTTTTCATCGGCATATTTTCATTTAATAAATCATTGGATATTTACATTCAAATTTGGCGCTCTTTGTCTTTCTTTTACTTTATTTCTTTCAAAATAGATATGTGTTCTTACACACACTCGCACAACAAAGTGCAGATCCATATCCACCCTGGATCTCATTGATAACAATTTGCTATTTCCAATTATGTATTCAAAAATACGATCTACCAATCCAAGGACGAAGGTGAGGAAGATTGTGAAATACCTGGAGCGATTGCTAGGCTGTTAATGCAGGAAGAAAGAGCCATACAACTGCATGAAGAGACAATCGAGGTTGGGAACTTCAGTACTGAATAGGACAAGAAAGAAGTCAAGATAGGTGCTAACCTAGAAGACTGTGTCAAAAAGAGATTAATCAAGATGTTAGGTGACTATGTTGAGATCTTTTCTTTATCGTACGAAGACATGCCAAGGCTTGATATTGACATTATGGATCACCGATGAAGGAATGTTGTCCTCCTATAAAAAAAGGTTCGTCGTATGCGTCCCGAGATGTCTGAAATGATCAAAGCTTAGGTTATTAAGTAGTTCAATGCAGGTTCCTTAGTTGTTACGTCCTATCCTCAGTTGGTTGCAAATGTGGTGCTAGCACCTAAGAAGGATGGCAAGGTGCATATGTGTATAAACTACAGGGATTTGAACAAGGAAATCCCTAAAGATGCCTTTCCGCTTCTTCATATTAATGTTCGGGTTGACAACACCGCTCAACATAAAATAGTTTCCTTCATGGATGGTTTCTCTGGTTATAATCAAATAAAGATGGAACCTGAAGACATGGAGAAGACTACCTTTGTAACACAGTGGGGAAATTTCTGTTACAGAGTTATGCCTTTTGGTTTGAATAAAATTGGCCCAACATATCAGCATGATATGGTAGCTTTGTTCCATGATATGATCCATCACGAGATAGAGGTTTACGTTGATGACATGATAGTCAGGTCTCAGACCAAAGAAGAAAATCTTGATTACCTACACAAGGGGTTTGAGAGGTTGAAAAAGTATAAGTTGAGGTTGGATCCAAACAAGTGCACCTTTGGGGTAAGATCCTGTAAACTTCTAGGTTTCTTAATCAGTGGTAAAGGTATTGAACTTGATCCCGCGAAGGTTAAAGCCATTCAAGAAATGCTAGCTCCCTATACTGAGAAGGAAGTCATATGTTTCCTAGGGCGATTGAACTACATTGCCAGATTTATTTCCCATTTGACCGCTACTTGTGATCCAATCCTTAACTTAATAAAGAAAGATCAAGTAGTTAAGTGGAACGACGATTTTCAGATAGCCTTCGACAAAATCAAGGAGTACCTCCAAGAACCTCCAATTATGATGCCACCAATTGAAGGAAAACCTATGATCATGTACCTGACAGTATTAGAGAACTCAATGGGGTGATTATTGGGACAACTTGGCGAGTGTGGTCGAAAAAAGCATGCAATATACTACCTTAGAAAAAATTTTACCGACTATGAAACAAGATACTCACTGCTAGAGAAAACTTAATACGCATTGGCATGGGATGCTCGGCGACTAAGACAATATATGTTGAGTAATACTACTTTTTTTATCTCTAAGATGGATCCAATAAAATACATATTTGAGAAACACGCTCTCTCTGAAAGAATAGCAAGATAACAAATGGTCTTGACAGAATATGACATTCAGTGTACTGCTTATAAGGCAACCAAAGGAAGTGTACTGGCAAATAATTTAGGCTCATCAAGTTGTAGATGACTATCAGTCTATGAATTTTGAGTTCCTAGATGAGAATATTATTATAGTTACTGATTACGAAGAACATGGACCGTATGAAAGACCTGAATCGGGACCCCAATGGACTATGGGTTTTAATGGAGCTTCCAACGCACTTGGTAATGGATTCGATGTTGTGATTATATTATCCAGGGGTTTCCAAACACCCTTCACCGCCAGGTTTTGTTTTGATTATACCAACAACATGGCCGAGTACGAAACATGTATCATGGATATCAAAGCTTCCATCAATATGAGAATTAAATTCTTGAATGATTATGGGGACTCGGCCCTAGTGATCAACCAGATTAAGGGAGAATGGGATATGAAGCATACAAATCTCATTCCTTATCGAGATCATGTGTTAGCATTAATTTCGTACTTCGAGGAAATCACTTTTGAACATATTCCACGAGAAGAGAATCAATTGGCATACACATTAGCTACCATGTCATCTATGTTCAATTTGTTGTACCCCAAAATTTTCCCTCCCATTTTTATTCAAGACATGCTCCTAGGGTTCTCAATTGCTCAAGGTTGCTCAAGAATTGATCAGGCAAATTCTCCTCCTATGCAATGGATCTACAACTAGGGTTTCACTCTTCTCAAAGAAAATTGGATTTCTAATGCCTCAAGTGGATTTCGTAGTTTCTAATATGTCTAAAAGAATCTTCATGCCAAATTCTAAGCCTTGCATCACAAGTTTGCTCAATAAATTTCCTAGATGACTAAAAATCAACTATATTAGACAAAAAGTCAATTGTCGTCAACATACAATCAAACTTCAACATTTTTTATCAACATCAAGACTTTGAAGTCTTATGAATCATTTGATCAAGGGTTGATCACAATTCATCATGAAAACTCAAGATTCATAAAAAGTCAAAAGTTTCCAAATTAGAAGAAGTCAACTGAACTTTGACCAAGCACAACCAAAGCTCATTTTGAAGTAAATTCAATTCCCTACAACTTTTTCTCTCTAAGCTCAAGTCCAAAAAATGCTTCATTTGAGAGATATAGGACAATACATTATAGGTCATTTCAAAAGTAAACAAAAAGACACTTTTTGTCAAGGCAACTTACATCAAGATAAGATCTTCAAATCTAAACATGATCAAATAGGAGATTTTAGAGGACATCTTAAACTTTCAAAAAATGTTTTAGATCACCTTCAAATAATAAAAATTGAGAGAGTTATGATTGGTGCAAGTTGAGAAATTTTGAGCAAATGCATGAAACCAAAAGTTATCAAACTAAGAATTTTGGGTTATTAGGCTTTTGTTTCAAGGTCCATGCGTGTTATATACTTCATAGTGAATCTCAGATCTTATGTAAACCCTATTTGCAGCCACCTTCAAAGCATATCAACCCTTCCAATTGATCTCTGAAGTGGTATAGGGTAAGAATGGATCAAACTTGTTGATCCAAACCACATGAAAACAGAATTCCATGCATCTCCGGTTGTCCTATATTTCATAAATTCATATCTTTGCTTTCATTTTGTTTTAACGCATTCTAACATTATTAACATGTCTTGGAGATATCAGTGTGCCGGATGAGACCATCGCATGGCCCCCATAAATGCTGAATCACATTTGGCCAGAAATAATACTCCCATTGAACTCGAAAGGCCTGAATTAGGGGGCAAGGATCCCTAGAAATCACTAACCATTGTTATTTTGCAGGGTTAAAAAACAAACTTGCTGGAGAAGACGATCAGAGCTAGGGCTCCAGCGCTTCTCCGGTCTAATGAGTTCTGTTTAATATTAGTTTATTTTCTTCACATTGTTACCGGAAGAAACAACCACCCCAGTGGCAAGCGAGTGTGAGTTAAGGGATTACTAATGAACTTATCTCATTCTCCTAACACCAAAGCAAGCCTAGCGTAGTGGTAAGCCATGCAGCGTGGAAGGCTAAGGGCTATGGTTCAACTCCCACGCCTGACATTTTTCCCTTAAACCCTATTTTTGCAACTCTTTTGGCAATCTTAACCCTAATATCACTTAACCATAAAAACAAAACCTTTTTTACAAACCTAAAAATAATTGTTTTTTTGTAAACTCTAAAAATAATTAGGTTTTAGGTTTTCTATCATTAACCTTTTTCTTAATTAATTTAATTTATCAACTTTTTAAAAAAATAAAATCAATTAGTTTTTAGGTTTCTTTAATCAGCATCAAAAACCTTTTTTTTATATAAAAAACATCAATAAGACTTATTTTTCCTTTGATTCCATTTTACATTTTTAGATCAAATGTATAGGCTTCGTGAATGTAATTATTTCTCGCTTTCCTTTTTCATTATTATATAACTGTTTTTCGGGTTGTAATAGCTTAGGGTTTTTACTTTCCACTTTCTATTATATATCTGCCCCAAAGCATTGTAATAGTTTAGTGTTTACATTTTTTCCATTACTTTATGCACCTTACTTTTTTATACTTGCTATATTACTGCTTAGTTATTAGGTTTGTATAGAAAGATAAAACAAAAAATAGAACCCTAAATGCAAAGGTAAAATAACTAAAAACAACACATTCATACACTCACACCACTAGGGTAACCTCCCTTGTTGCCCTCTGAAAACACCAGTCATGTCCCTACAACGTAGGGAAGACTTAACAAAGACCCTTGATCAAGTCAGCATACAAAAAGACCATAGTCCCTCGATTAATTTTTCGATCTTGCATTTCAGAAATGATCTAGTCCGTCGAGTAGCCTACGAATAAAACGATGACAGTTTCTTACAAAAATTGCTAAAGCATCCTTACGAGTTGCCTTTAATGAACCTCGCATGTCCCTTCACATCCAACGATAGAGCTTCCAACTAACTAATGGTACGGATAACACTATCTAAAGGAGGAGGAAAATATAAGAAGAACCTTGAATGGGTAAATACTTGTAATTGCTTGCTCATAAAGCTCTTCAAAACAAAACATTTCACAAACACTTTAAAAATATTTTAGATGAAACACCTTGTATACACTCTTGAGGAAAGATACAAGAGTTATTACAAGGTTTTCCTTACATTGGAAACTCTTCAAAATATTTTCAAACACACACACACAAAGCAATTTTTAAGTGATTTAAGCTATTAAGATCACATAGATAACTATAGAGGAAAGGATGCTACCACCTCCCCTTTTCATAACCTACCCCCTGAACTCAAAATCTATCAAGGTCTTTCCTGTTCTTTTCACCCTTTCCTTATTGGATAAAAGAAAAGTCGGTGGAAACTCTTGCTATCTGCAACATTTCTCCCACCGTGTTACAAAACTGAAGACTCTACTGGGGATCACTTAAAATATGGGTTACCTTAGAGTTTAGGATCACTTTACTTGTTTTCTTTCCTTTACATTTGAGGGTTGCTCGGGTTTAAATTTTTGCAAAGATCCTTCACCCAAATATGGTTGAAGTGATGGCTACGTTATGGTTGAAGTGATGGCTACGTTAGTATGACACTTTGGTTTGTACTGGTGTTCCTTGAGTCAGTCAAGGATAACATTGGTCTACCATGTGGTGTCATAAGCACTAACTGACTTTTAGAACTTTAATTAACCCAACCTGGCCATTAGATGGTAGTGAGATGGTCGGCTTTGGTGCAATCCAATATTGGTTGATACTCGACGATACACTCATTGAGATTCTACTTTCAGGATATTTCAGTGGAAAGTCAATTGCTTTGCTGAAATAAACCTGCGAGAAAGATCGGTGATATGAGACTCCTAGAACCCGGTTACTTTTTAGGACAGGTTAAGACAACTCGACTTCTATAGAAATGGGTACTTACCTACGGACCTCATGCAAGCCTTTAAATCTAAGGCTCTGGTATGCTTTGTTTGTGTTTGCTATTTGTTCAAACATGACAACATGACATCATAACATCGCATTTTCATTGACCATTTTAAGGATCTTAGGGACATGTGATGTAGGTTTATCATGAACCAGACGTCTATTAAGGGGGAAAGAGGATTTATTTTCCTCTAACCAGTTGCCGTAAAAAATAAGAGTACTTTCGCTTGAGTCAAAGGCTAGGACCCACTTGACAAGTTGAGCTTGATTCTCATAGAAGAACATTTAAAGACGTAAAGTTCTTCAGTCAAAGTTGCGGCCAGAATCAACTTCTAGCAGTTCATTTTTTATCCCGCGAGATACTTGAAAAACACTACATCCACATATCATGCACATTATTACATAACAGGTTTCCAAGACATGCTTTCTTATCTTCTTGCTGTTTATTTCAGTAAAAGATGGCTCTCGAACAAACTGGTAAAGAACTTAAAGCTCGGAACACTCAATTTCAACAAATGTTCCTAGATTTAGCCAAGGGACAAGACGAGTTGAACACCCTCATCACAAAAGGGAAGAAGAAGACCATAAGATCGGTCAGTATCTTCAATATGTGAAGAAGGTCCAAAGGTCATCCCAAACAAGCTTAGGACTGTGATATTCCCTCTGACGATGAATACAATCTGGGTGAAGAAAATAAGAGTGTGAAGGATGAGAGGGGAAGTAACCTTGGTTCTGGCCAAGATTCTGATGAAGAAGACTATTCTGGCAAACAGTATCCTCCTACTGATGAAAAATACAAATAGTTGGAAGATTGTCTTAATGTTATGGAAATCCAAAGAGTTCATGATTTGGATTTTGAAGAGCTGGGATTAGTCTCAGGGGTTGTTATCCCTCACAAGTTCAAGGTCCCTACTTTTCTAAAAGTTATGGATACACTTCTTTCAAGAAAGCCTATTTGGAACACAATTGGAATGGTTCTATCAGCTGGAAGTAACAAATATTCGTACTTGGAAAGACATCGTTGCTGCCTTTTACAAATAATGCCAATACAATGTTGATCATGCACCGACCCAAGTGCAATTACAAAGTATGAGTATGAGCTCTCACGAAGGTTTTAAAGAGTATGCCCAAAAATTGAGGGATCTAGCTGGAAGGGTTCAACCTCCTTTGTCTGACAGGGAGCTGGTTTACTTGTTTATGGGAACATTGAAAGGGAATTTCTTCAATCATCTGATCGAAAGATATTCATCTGGTTTTACTGAGTTTATATTAACAGGGGAACAGGTTGATCATGGAATTCAAAGTGGAAAGATTCAAGTAGCTGCATCTTCAAGTATTATAAAGAAGAAGTTCAACGGTAAGAAGGAAACTGATGTTGTGTATGGCAAGAAGGGTTGTTCTAGAAGTGATCGCAACCAATGTTTGGGGGCGGTGTTAATTTCTAATCCTGCACCTGTGCAACAACAACAACCGGGCAACCAAGTTAGTTCATACACACCAAGAAGACAATTTACCAAGATCAGCATGCCATTGTCTCAGGCATTGTAACATCTTTTGAAAGCAGAGCTGATAATATTAAGAGATCCTACTCAGAATCCCAACACCTCTTCTCCTCTTTATAATTCTAATATGAAATGTGCTTATTATTCTAACAGTCGCGGACATGACACAAATAGTTGCTGGGCGTTGAAGAATAAAATTTAAGATCTGACTGACTCCAAAGAGATTGAGTTTGATCCACCCTAGACTCCCAATGTGATTAGCGCTCATATGCCTAAGCATGAACAGGGTGCTAGTGCTATTGATGATGTTTCCGCTGTGGAAGATGCTGATAATGATTATGATCTCGATAGTGGGATTTTTCCCACCACCAGCAACAGGCTTAGAAACTTGAAGACCGAAGACCTTATCTCAATCTCCTTTAGTCAGGAGAAATTTCTATTTTCTATTTCTTTCCAAGTTTTGGATATGTAATTTTTAAAAACAATAACTTTAAGCCTTGTGCCTTGCCCGGGGCACAACGGTCCATTTGGTAGGGTTGTCATTTCATTAACATATTTTCATTCAATAAATCATTGGATGTTTACATTCAAATTTTTTCCTCTGTGTCTTTCTTTTATTTTTATCACTTTCAAAATATCTATGTGTTCTTAAACACACCCACACAATAAATTGAAGATCCACATCCACTCTGGATCCCATTGATAACAATTCAGCTATTGCCACTTATGACTTCGAAAATACGATCTACTAAGTGGAGGAAGAAGGTGAGGAAGATTGTGAAGTACCTGGAGAACTTGCCAGACTATTAATGCGAGAGAAAAAGGCTATACAACCACATGAAAATCCAGTCGAGGTTATAAACATGGGTAATTAAGAGAACAAGAAAGAAGTCAAGATAGGTTCCAACCTAGAAGAAAGTGTCAAAAAGAGATTAATCTAGATCTTGCGAGACTATGTTGAGATCTTTGCTTGGTAGTAAAAATACAGCTTGGTCTTGATACTGACATTTTGGTTCACCGTCTACCAATGAAGGAACATTGTCCTCCTATCAAACAGAAGGTTCACCGTATGCGTCCCGAGATGTCTAAAAAGATCAAAGTTGAGGTTATGAAGCAGTTCAATGCAGGTTTCTTAGCTGTTATGTCCTATCCTCTATGAGTTCCGAATGTGGTGCCAGTACCTAAGAAGGATGGCGAGGTGCGTATGTGTATAGACTACAAGGATTTGAACAAGGAAAGCCCCAAAGATTACTTTCCTCTTACGCATATTGATGTTCTTGTTGACAACACCGCTCAACACAAAGTATTCTCCTTCATGGATGGTTTCTCGGGTTATAATCAGATCAAGACGGCACTTGAGGACATGGAGAAAACTACTTTCATCACACAGTAGGGCACTTTCTATTACAAGGTTATGCCTTTTGGGTTGAAAAATGCCGGATCAACATATCAACGAGCTATGGTAGCTTTGTTCCATGATATGATCCATCATGAGATAGAGGTTTACATTGATGACATGATAACCAGGTCTCAGACTGAAGAAAAACATATTAACCACCTACACAAGTTGTTTGAGAGATTAAAAAAGTACAAGCTGAGGATGAATCCAAACAAGTGCACTTTTGGGATGAGATCTGACAAACTCCTAGGTTTCTTCGTCAGTGGTAAAGGTATTGAAGTTGATCCAAACAAGGTCTAAGCTATTCTAGAAATTACAGCTCCCCGTACTGAGAAGGAAGTCAGAGGTTTCTTGGGACGACTGAATTATATTGCCTGATTTATTTCTCATTTGACAACTACTTGTGAATCCATCTTCATGTTGTTGAAGAAAGATCATGTATGAAGTGGAACGACGTTTGCTAGATAGATTTTGACAAAATCCAGGAGTACCTCCAAGAACCTCCGATTCTTATGCCACCAGTTGAAGGAATACCTCTAATCATGTACCTAACAATGTTAAATAACTCAATGGGGTGTGTACTGGGGCAACATGACGAGTCTGATCAAAAAGGGCATGCAATATACTTCCTTAGCAAAAAGTTTATTGAATGTGAAACAAGATACTCACTGCTCGAGGAGACTTGTTTCGCTTTGGCATGGGCTGCTCTTCAGCTAAGACAATATATGTTAAATCACACTACTTTGTTTATCTCTAAAATGGATCCTACAAAATACATATTCGAGAAGCCCGCTCTCTCCAGAAGAATACCCAGATGGCAAATGGTCTTAAAAGAATACGATATTCAGTACACCACTTATAAGGCAATCAAAGGAACTGTACATGAAGATCATTTGGTTCATCAAGCGGTAGACGACTATTAGTCTATAAATTTCATGTTCCCGGATGATAATATCATGCTAGCTATAGACTGTGAAGAACTTGGACCGTATAAAGGATATATGCTAGGATCCTGATGGACTATGGTTTTTGATGGAATTTCTAACGCACTTGGCAACATAATTGGTCATGTGATCATTTCTCCCAAGGGTTTCCATACGCTGTTTACCACTAGACTATGCTTTGACTGTACCAACAACATGGCTGAATACGAAGCGTGTGTCTTGGGTATCATGGTTGCTATTGATATGAGAATCAAGTTCTTGAATCGCGTACTTCGAGGAAATTACTTTTAAACATATCCCACAAGAAGAGAATCAGTTTGCAGACACATTGGCTACCATGTCATCTATGTTTAAAGTCATACGGGACAACGAAGCTCCTCGAATTACCATTGGAAGGCTAGTTGAACCGTCGCATTGCTACGAAGTTAACACTGACAGTGTAGAGGAAAAAACTTGGTTTAATGAAGTGAAAAGGTACCTCGAAGCTCAAGAGTACCCAGAAGGGGCATCTATTAATGACAACAAATTCCTACAGAGGTTCACTGCCAAGTTCTTTCTGAGCTACGAAATTTTGTTCAAACACAACCATAATTTGACTCTGCTTCGTTGTGTTAAAAAGAAGGAAGCATAGAAGATTATGGAAGATATGCACGAAAGTGTCGTTGGTACTCACTCCAGTGGGCATACGATGGCTAAGGAGATTCTAAGAGCAGGTTATTGTTGGTCGACCATGGAAATTGATCCCCATCATCACTCCATAACTTATGACAAATGTTATTTCTATGCTGATAGAGTACATATGCCTCTGGTTCCTCTGAATATCTTGACTGCACCTTGGCCGTTTGCAATGTAGGGAATTGATATGATTGGAGAAATTAAGCCTATCGCTTCTTACGAACATCATTTCATCCTCGTCGCCATTAATTACTTCATGAAGTGGGTTGAAGCAGCCATGTTAGCCTCCGTTACCAAGAATGTTGTCGCCTGGTTCATTAAGCATTACCTCATCTACCGGTTTGGCATACCCGAAAGGATCATCACGGACAATGGTACCAATCTCAACAATAATATGATCACAAAGCTATGCACGTAATTCAAAATCAAGCACCACAATTCTTCTCCGTATCGACCAAAGATAAATTGCGTAGTTGAAGCCGCCAATAAGAACATTAATAAGATCTTGCAGAAGATGACAGTGACATGTAAAGATTGGCATGAGATGTTAGCATTTTCTCTTCATGGCTATCTCACTTCCATACGAACATCAATTGGGGTAACCCCATTCTCTCTAGTCTACGGTATGGAAGTTATCCTACCTGTCGAAGTCTAGGTTCCTTCTCTAAGGATTATGAAAGATGCTGATTTAGACGAAGACGAGTGGATTAAGACTAGGCTGGACCAGATAAAATTGATCGACGAGAAAAGGCTTGCGGCTGTCTGTCATGGTCATATGTATCAGTAGTGTATGCTCAAAGCCTTCAACAAGAAATTCAAGCATTGGGTATATCAGGCTAGTGAGTAGGTGATAAAGCGCATCATCCTACCACAAAGTGATCCCAGGGGCCAATGGACTCCCACCAACGAAGGGGAATTTGTAATCAAGAAGATATTCTCTAGCGGTGTTATGATACTTATAACCATGGACGGTGAAGACTGCCCACACCCTATGAACGCATGAAAGTGACCCGCTAGGTCGACTGGCCTAGGAAAAAATAAGGGAATCCCGACGAACTAAAAGGGTACGGCCAAAAATTAGGGATATATATGAATATTTATACACCCGACAAGTCGAAAACCTAAAAAGGCGGCTTGGGAAAAAAAGGGTATCCCGATGGACTGAAAACCCGAAAGGACAGTCCAGGAAAAAGTTAGGGATTAAATCTTAACACTAAGTCCCATTGGATCATCTACCTATAGAAATCTTTGTTATCGATGTCAAGTTCGAATGGTATAGATCAATTCAGTCAACTTCTTCCAACAACGAGGGATGAGATGGTTGAAGACATATGGGCAATAGCAAAGTTGAAACTCGATGGGATCGTTTCCACATAGATGTTTTTTCTTATTTTACTTTATACCCTTTTCATTTTACAATTATTTCCTCTTACAAGGATCTCTGTCACTTTGTACAAAACTTCCTGTTTATAGGCAAACTTTCAACACAAATATAATTCAAAATTCAAATTTGTTTTTGCTATTTTGTTCGCAAAAACGTCCCATGACTAAATTAAATGAACATATGCATATGAATATGATTATTGTTAACTAATATGTGCATAAAAACAAGGATAAGATTTTACTAAAGACTCTATGTATTGGGATAATGTTCAAGTTATCCACAAATTCCCCATGGAGAAATCCCCGCAGAGCTACCTTCACAAGCTCATCTCCGACAGAGATACATTCCTCAGCAAGTCTAATATGCCTTCAGACAGGAATTGGGGCATCTTCCAACAGTTCACATGATCATCTCACCCCATAGTTCCCCTAGCATAAAAGTAAGTTTGATCATTTCCCCAACAAATAGTGGAAACTTCCTCCGCACAGCCTACTGAATTCCATTTCCCATCAGAAATGATTCCCTCGACACAGTTTACAGAATTTTAATTCT
Source organism: Vicia faba (assembly GCA_948472305.1). Taxonomy (NCBI): domain Eukaryota; kingdom Viridiplantae; phylum Streptophyta; class Magnoliopsida; order Fabales; family Fabaceae; genus Vicia; species Vicia faba. Next base: position 1,409,919,529 of record OX451736.1, read on the forward strand.
CCAGTGAAGTTTATTTCTCCAACACTGTAAAATCCCCTGCAGAATTGTCTTCTCCAGCAGGGTTTATTTCCGCAGCAGGGCTTATTTCCCTAACAAAGTTCATTTCTCTGATTACTACAAATCCCCGGTAAAATTCTATTCTCTAGCAAAGTGTAGTCAAGGTATTTATCCCTAAAGAGTTTCTACAGTATCTAAAACCTGGCCAGGTATCACGTTAGAAGAATATCCATTTCTTTCATCCCCAGTCAGGGTATATAAGAACTAAATTACCCAGTATAGTGATGAACGACCAATTTTCCTAGAATTCTTCTATCCCTAAACAAAGGTCAAACATTCCCACCAGAGTATCCTCAAACAGAAAGCAGGAATCCCCAGCGAAGACATTTTAAACAAGATTGAACATTCATATTCATCATCTCCATCAACAGTTAGGGGTTTATTTTCCCAGACAAAGATCTTATACGAAGCTGCCAATATGCTTCAACGACATCTCATATCCATACATCATTTAAAAAATATCATAGAATATGCATACGAAACGCATATAACACACTCATTCATTTTGAGAACATCATTACATACATCATGACATTGCATAAAGACTAATTTTGTCTTTTCAGGTAAAATTCGCAAACTGATGAATTCCTGAAACAAGACGGGGCAACTGTCGATATGACCAGGTGGTATGAATTCCCGAAACAAGACAAGTTTACCAACAAAAGCATGTCAGAGATTAATTCCCGAAATAGGACGGGGAAACTATCTGCATAACCAGTCAAAGATTAATTCCCAAAACTGAACGTGGCAGCTATGTACATGACCAGATGGTATGAATTCCCAAAACAGGACGGGTTCGCCAACAAAAACTGATTGTAGATCAATTCCCGAAGCAGAACGGGGCGACTATCCACTTGACAATCATTTTCGTCAAAGACAAAATCTGATAAACATCTCCCTCAGAGACTAAATTAGACACTAATTTTCTTCAGAAATTCATTAAAGCATTCTTTAGATACAGTGAAGCGCAAACTCATTATGGTTTTCCTATAAACAGTCACTTTGGATGGCATTTATAAGCCCATATCTGAAGACACTTTCTCACCTCCCCGAACGACATCTTCTAGCCCATTCAAGAAATAATATCAAGCAACTGCATTATTTTCTACACATGTGAGTGCAATTTTCTGGGCACTTAAGTGTTCAATCATTTTCCACCTTCAGATTATGAATGGCGGACATGCCAATCTAACTCTTCATGTTTAAGAAGATTGAACAGGGGAAGTTGTGTTACCCCAAATTTTCCCCTCCCATTTTTATTCAAGAAATTCTCATAGGGTTCTGAATTGCTCATGGTTGCTCAAGAATTGATCAGACAAATTCTCCTCCTAAGCAATGGATCTACAACTAGGGTTTCACTCTTTTTAGGGAAAATTGAATTTCTAATGCCTCAAGTGGATTTCATAGTTTCTCATATGTCTCAAAGAATCTCCATGCTAAATTTTGAGGCTTGTATCACAAGTTTGGTCAGTCAATTACTCAGGTGACTAAAAATCAACTATATTAGACAAAAAGTCAACTATGGTGAACATACAGTCAAACTTCAAGATTTTTGGTCTACATCAATATTTTGAGGTCATATACATCTTTTGCTGAAGGGTTGATCATGATTCATCAAGAAAACTCAAGATTCATCAAAAGTCGAAAATTGCCAAATTAGGGTTTTCTTAAGGAAAAGTCAACTGAACTTTGACCAAACACAACTTCCACATGTCTTATTTTAAAGGAAATTCAATTCTCTCAACATAATCTCATTTTGAAGGAAATTAAATTCTCTACATCTTTGTCTCTCTAAGCTCAATTCCAGAAAATGCTTCATTTGAGAGGTATAAGACAATACATTATAGGTCATTTCTAAAGTCAACAAAAAGACACTTTTTGTCAAGGCAACTTACATGAAGATAAAATCTTCAAATGCAAAAATGAAGAAAATAGAAATTGAGTTTTCCAAAAAGTCCCAAATCACCTTCAAATGATAAAAATTAAGAGAGTTATGATAGGTGCATGTTGGGAAATTTTAAGCAAATGCATGAAACGAAAAGTGACCAAATTGGAGTTTTGGGTTGTTGGGCTAATGTTTCAAGGTCCATGCGTATTATATACTTCATAGTGAACCTCAGATATTATTCATACACCCCTTGGGTTTTTATTATATTTATCTTGATTTTTATTCAAAATAAATGAAATAAAACAAATGTTTTTCTTACAAGGTTAAAGCCCAACATGTTTGACCTAATTTCAAGCATTATATATCTTCTTCATTCAGACAAGAGTAGCGACGAAACCCTTGCATAAGAAGTAATCCCAAAAATCTCAAAAGTTCTCAAAAAGTAGGGCGAGTTGTAAACCCTATTTGGAGCCACCTTCAAAGCATATCAACCCTCACAATCAATCTCTGAAGTGGTATAGGGTAACAATGGATCGAACTTGGTGATCCAAACCACACGAAAACAACATTCCATGCATCTCTGGTTGCCCTATATTTCGTAAATTCATATCTTTGCTTTCATTTTGTTTTAAAGCATGGTAACATTATTAACGTGTGTAGGATGAGACCATCGCACGACCCCCATAATTGCTGAATCACGTTTGGCCATGATCACACTGTTTTAAGTTGCTTTCTTTGTATCTTAAAAACTAGAACGATTTGGCCAAAAAAAATACTCACGTTGAACTCGCAAGGCCTGAATTAGGGGGTTAAGGTCCATGAAAATCACTAACCATTGATATTTTCCAGGGTTAAAAAATAAGCTTGTCGGAGAAGACGACCGGAGCTAGGGCTTTGACGCTTCTCTGGTCTAATGATTTCTGTTTAATATTTTTTATTTTGTTTTCACATTTTTACCGGATGAAACAATCACCTAAGGGCAAGCGAGCACGCGTTAAGGCATTACTACACCAGGGCGTGGGTTTGATCCCTGACTTTTGGTATTTTGAGATTTTGTCACATTTTTTTTCATATTTTGAAGGTTTTTTCATATAACGCGTTGATCTCATTCTCCTAACACCAAAGCGTGCCTGGCGTAGTGGTAAACCATGCAGTGTGGAAGGCTATGGGCATGGGTTCAACACCCACCTGTGACATTTTGTGTGATTTTGCTTATAACTTGTTCTCATTCTAATGTTTTCCCTTAAACCATATTTTTCTAACTCTTTTGGCAAACTTAACCCTAATTTCACATACCAATAAAAACAAAACCTTTTTTACAAACCTAAAAATAATTGTTTTATTGTAAACCCTAAAAATAATTAGGTTTTAGGTTTTCTATCATTAACCTTTTTTTTAATTAATTTAATTAATCAATTTTTAAAAATACTTAAAATCAATTAGTTTTTAAGCTTTCTTTAATCACCATCAAAAACCTTTTTTTTTCATAAAAAACATCAAAAACACTTCTTTTTTCTTTGATTCCATTTTATATTTTTAGATCAAATGTATAAGCTTCGCAAATATAATTATTTCTCGTTTTCCTTTTTCATTATTATATAACTGTTTTCCGTGTTGTAATAGTTTAAGGTTTTTACTTTCGGCTTTCTATTATGTATCTACCCTAAAGAATTGTAATAGTTTAGGGTTTACGTTTCTGCCTTTACTTTCTGCACCTTAATTTTTTATACTTGCTATATTACTGCTTAGTAATTAGGATTGTATAACAAGATAAAACAAAGGATAGAAAACCCTAACTGAAAACAACACATTCGCACACTCACACCTCTAGGGTAACCTCCCTTGTTGCCTTAGGAAAACACCGGTCATGTCCCTCGAACGTAGGGATGCCTTAGCAAAGACCCTTGATCATGACATCATACAAAAAGATCATAGTCCCTCTATGACCTTTTTCGATATTGCCTTTCAGAAATAATCTAGTCCCACGGGTTGCCTATGAATAAAACTATGACAGTCCCTTATGAAAATTGTTAAAGCATCCTTACGAGTGGCCTTTGATGACTGTTCAATGACCCTCACCTGTCCCTTCACATCCAACGATAGGGCTTCCTACTAACAAATGGTACGAATAGAACTATCTAAAGGAGGAGGAAAATAGAACTACCTTGAGTGGGTAGATACTCGTAATAGCTTGCTCACAAATCTCTTCAAAACAAAACATTTTACAAAGACTTTCAAAATATTTTTGAACAAACGCTTTGTATACACTCTTGAGGACAGATACAAGAGTTAATACAAAGTTTGCCTTTCATAGGAAACTAATCAAAATATTTTCAAACATACACACAAAGAAATTTTTAAGTGAGATAAGCGATTAAGATCCCGTAGATAACTACGGATGAAAAGAGTGCTAACACCTTCCCTTTTCATAACCTACCCCCCGAAATTAAAATCTATCAAGGTCTTTTCTTTCTTTTCACCCTTTCCTTATTGGATAAAAGTAAAGTCAGTGGCGACTCTTGTTATTCGCAACATTTGCAATAAAACACAAAAACAAGTCAGGTCTCCCATCGTTTTACAAAAGTCATATGGGATAACGAAGCTCCTCGAATTACTATTGAGAGACTAGACGAACCAGTGCATTTCTACGAAGTTGATACTGATGGGGTAGAAGAAAATCCTTGGTACCATGAAGTAAAAAGATACCTTGAAACTCGAGAATATCTGGAAGGAGCATCTATCAATGATAAGAAATTTCTAAGGAGGTTCTCTGCCAAGTTCTCTCTGAGTAACAAAATCTAGTACATGCGCAACCACGATTCGACTTTGCTTTGTTGTGTAGACAAGAAGGAAGCTGAGAAAATTATGGAAAATGTGCATGAAGGAGTATTTCCTACTCACTCCAGCGGGCATACAATGGCTTAGAATATTCTGAAAGCGGGTTATTATTGGTCTACTATGGAAAGTGATTGCCATCATCATTCAAGAACTTGCCACAAATGCCAGATTTATACTGACAAAGTACATGTGCTTCTAGTTAATTTGAATGTCTTTAATATTCCTTGGTCATTTGCAATGTGAGGAACTGGTATGATTGGAGAGATTAAGCCTACTACTTCAAATGGGCATCGTTTCATCCTGATCGCTATTGACTACCTCACGAATTTGGTTGAAGCATCCTCGTTTGCTTCTATTACCAAGAATGTTGTGGCTCCATTCATTAATTACAACCTTATTTGTCGGTATGGCATCCATGAAAGGATCATCAAACACAATGGTACCAATCTTAACAATATTATGATCATGTTACTTTGAATGCAGTTCAAGATTAAGCATCACAATTCTTCTCCGTACCGATCAAAGATGAATGGCGCAATGGAAGCCGCCAACAAGAATATCAAGAAGATCTTGTAGAAGATGACAGAGACATACAAAGATTGACATGATATGTTACCATTTTCTCTTTATTGTTATCGCACTTAAGTACGTACATCAACTGGAGCAACCTCGTTCTCTCTAGTCTATGATATGGAGTTGTTTTACCTGTTGAAGTCTCGATTCCTTCCCTAAGGATTATGAAATATGCAGGTTTATATGAAGACCAATGGACTCATACTCGATTGGACCAAATAAATTTTATCAATGAAAAAAGGCTTGTGGTTGTTTGTCATGTTCAGATGCATCAAAAATGCATGATAAAAGCCTTTAACAGGAAAGTCAAGCATCGGGTATACCAGGCTGGTGATTTTGTAATAAAGCGCATTATCCTACAACAAGGTGATTCCATGGAAAAATAGAATCCAACATACGAAGGGACATTTGTGATCAAAAAGATATTTTATGGTGGTGTTATGATACTTACAACCATGTACGGTGAAGATTTTCCACACCCTGTGAACACGGACTTAGACAAAAAATACAATGCATAAACAAATTCTCTACCACTTTGCCTCTCTATGTTAAAGGCCAAAAAATGAAAACCAATTACCTAGACCAATTATTTGGCATGCTACAAATCCAATGGAACTATTATTTTTATTTGAAAGTGCCTGTAGCTAGGGTTTCGAAGCTTTGAGAGCTTTGAACCCTAACAATGGTGAATGGTTTTCCTGCATGAAAGCTTGCAAGTGATGAATCTAAACAAGTCCAAACATTATTATAAACATGCATATATGCATAGAATCAATCAACAATACATGAATTATGAGTTTGAGTTCAAGAAAGTTCAACAAACTGGTGATACTTAGTTGTGATGATTTGAGATACTTTGAGATTCATGGATGATTGGAATGAGTTCCTGGAGTATTCAAGAAGCTTGATTGGTGCTTGTAAGGGACTAAAACTCATGGGAGTGAAGGGTTTGATTGTGACCTAACTAGTTGAAAAATTTGGAATTTTAGGGCTCTTCTTGAGAGGCAGCATGCGTGTCTTTTGTCATCTGAAGTTGTTGTGTATTTATAGGAGTATATTTAGGTCAAAATTTGTGAGATGAATATTTGTATTTCATCGTGAAGAGATTTGATTTGAGTTTTACACAAAAAAATTATATTTTAGGCCAAATAAAATATTCATGATCCCACACGCCTTGTATAATTTATTTGTTATTTTATTTGATTTTTTTTTCTTTTAATTTAATAAAATCAAAATAAAAAGAAATAAAAAAAATAAATTAATGGATTTAGGAGTCCCTTATAAGGTCATGGTCATGTTTAGACCTTAAAAGATAGGTCCACTAACCCAAAAATTCATGTTTGCTCAATTTGAACTTCATGCATTTTCTCAAAATTACTAAACTTGTGCAACTCATAACTTTCTCAATTCTGTTCATATGAAAGTGATATTGGACTTTTTGGAAACCTCAAGATGTCTCCGAGTGATATTGTTCTTTTTTGGAAACCTCAAGATGTCTCCAAGTGATATTGGTCTTTTTTGGAAACCTCAAGATGGCTCATATCTCACTAATGAGGCATTTTTTGCCTTGAGCTTAGAGAGATAAAGTTGTAGAGAATTGAATTTCTTTCAAAATGGGATTTGGTTTAGAACTTTCTGATTAATTATTTGAAAGTTGTGCTTGGTCAAAGTTCAGTGACTTGTCCTTAAGAAAACCCTAATTTAGTAACTTTTGACTTCTAATGAATCTTGAGTTTTCTTGATGAATTATGATCAACCCTTGATAAATTGAAGAATTTGAATTTAAAATATTTATGTTGACCAAAAATATTTAAGTTTGACTATATTTATCAATGTTTACTTTTTACCTAATATAACTGATTTTCACTCATATGAGCAATTTATTGAGCAAACTTGTGAAGCAAGACCTGAAACCTGACACGAGGATTCTTTGAAGCATATGCGGAGACATTAGAAGCTTAATTTCCTTTGAGAATAACAAAACCCTAGTTTTAGGTGAATTTATTAGGAGGACGAATTTGAATACTTTGAATATTTGACAATTGCCATTGAACTCAAGAGGTTCCAAAGTTACAATTTCAACCAATTCAATTACAATTACAACAAAGTCATTTACATCAAATGTTACCCGAATCCCTAAGCTAATTACAACTTCAACCATTTTCATGTCTTTATAATCAAGCTCCATGGTACATAAACAAAAATCGACATAACAATAATCATGAACAAAAAAGCATCCTTGCAATTAAAAACTAGTTCAGAATTTAGCAGTGTAAAATCAATCCACAAAAACCAATATGAACATTCCAAAACCATCAAAAACTAAAAACTTGCAATAAATTCAAAGACCTCCACCATTCCAAGTGTAACTTGTAGTACAAATAACTAACTTGAATATTAAAAAACTTTAAGGTTACTTGAACTATTTGGTTAGTATCCTTGGCATAATTGAGTTATGGACCTCTTGGAATTAGGATTAGAAACCTTGATTACCCTTGGGACCTTGTGACTTTGTTGTTATTTTTGTGTTAATTTCATGGGGTTTACTCCAAGACATTGGGTTGATTTTCTTTGTGTCAGGTTATTCTGAGGCTATGATTTGTCTGTGATTGAGTATTCCTCTATATACAGATGTTACTCTGCCCAATTTTTCTGTGAAGAACTAGTTCATCTGAAGCTTGGTATTCCTAAGAGGTTTATGCATTTTCATAATATACTTGGACTTAGGTCCATGCATTTTCAAAATAAAAAATCTATTCTTAATCATACTTTAACCAACTTAATCATACTTTGACATTTTTTTGTGAGAAAACTAAAAGTCAATTAACGTCATTCATACCATTTTGCCACTTTGGATTATTACTTTAAAACTTTTTCTTAAAATATTAGACTCTTGTTGATTCTTGTAGAGATGCGAGCTTTTATACTTCTACGATATGTAGTAAAGCGTGATATTTCCCACTTGGGTATTGAGTGAAGCTTTGTTGATTTGAAAATCCAAGTTTTATCCTCCTCTATGAGATGATGCAAATTCTCCTTTCTCAAAATCATGGGTAGTAAGTATGTTATCCACTCGGATATGAAGAATATGTCTCTTCTCTTAAAATTAACAATCACACTTGTGTTTTAAAATTTTTGAGTTGAACTAAGAGTACCCTGATCCCCTATTGCACATAAGGTACTACGTAGTCACTAAAGGTTCGCAACTGCGGCGGGTGCAAAAATTATAAAAAAATACTTCTTTTCTTATCTCCACCATCTATTTCTGTATACACCTTTTATAGCGAAATTACACAAAATTTCAAAGAGGTTCCTGCAGAGTACCATAGATGTTAAGGGTGCTAATATCTTCCTTTTGCATAACAAACCCTCGTACCTAGACTCCCTCCCTCTCTCTTTTGGGTTTATTTTCTCTTTTCACATTCCTCTGGAAACAATAAAGCACAGTGGCGCTTTTTATTTGATTTGTGAGACTTAATTTAACTCAATGGCTTAGTCTAAACATTTTTATCGCTATAATAGAGATCAATTTAAGTTCACTTGAAAAGTTTCCAACTCATCAATATAACATAAAAAAGAGAATCAGAGGAATTAACAGTAAGCAGAAATTTAAAACAAATAAAGGCAAGTTGAAGTAGAACATTTGAAACTAACTTCTAAATTGCCAACTTCTTAATTCTAACTAACTATCAAATTCACTAACCCCTAACTAACAGTAATCGAACAAACTAGCAACATTTATAAAAACTAACAACATAACATGATTTCACCATAACTGACTAATCTCTTAACTTCTAACCAATTGTCAAAGCTAAACTAAATCTCTAACTAAAATCAAAACTTCATCAAACTATAAATAATAAAAACACACCTTGAAGCCATTTGATTCTCCATTCATCTGGAAGAAACACCTTAAACACCTTCAATCTTCTCTTTACTCTCTCTGAAAAAAATCCCTCTACACTCTAATCTCTCCGCTTTGTTCTCCCATCATCTTCATCAATTCTTCACATACACAGAAGAGTCACTACTCCAAAAAACTTCTATCACTTCTCATCTTCATCAATTCTTCAACTTTCCAGAGGAAACTCACCAAGAAAAAATCACTAAGAAAAATAAAGAGTGACCATCATTAATTTTATCCTTAGGACGGGAATATAACGGGTAACCCTAATTGTTAGAGATTCTAAGTTCGCGAGTTGGTTAGACGAAGAGGCACCTTTCATCTCCCTTGTTCTCAAGGGATCCTCTTTTAGGTCTAAGGGTAAATCAAGACTTTTCTATTTACAGGGCATGCTATTATTAATTATATAGGAAAAAGTTTAGTATTTTAGTTGAGGGACTAGCCTTGGTTTTAACCGTCTGCCTACGTATCTCCTTGTTAAAAAATAGAGTCCAATTTCATAATTTGAATGTGTTTGGTTAGTTTCTTTTATGGATTGTGGAAATGTTTAAAATTATCCTTGAACCTTGTCTTGATTTGAAAGTAACATAGTCGTAGACGTAGTTCGTAGTTAATATAAAATGTTTCCATAATTCTTTTTGAAAATAAATTTATATTTGAAATTATGTTAGTAAAAAAATGTTAGTATTTGATGGGTTAGTTGTATTATAATTTATGATGCGATATGGAAAAGAAGAGTTTGAATTCTTTAAAATATTTGATAAATAGAAAGAAAACATGGTTAGTATTTTATAAAAATAATTAATAAATATTTGATAAAAATATATTAAATAATATTTAATATTAATTAAATATTTATTTATTAATCATTTTAAGACAAAATGCACAAAAATATTTTAGTGCAATATGCTAAAAAAGTGACTTCAGGTATTATATAAAAAAAACCAAACATAATATTAAATTAACTAAATTAATTAAGTAATTTAAATCAGGGGGTGCCTAAATTAATCGGGGAGGTTAAAATATGAAGAGAAAATTTGAGTCCAATAAGGGCATGAGGGTGTTGATCTTAACTGAATAGCAAGATGAGGGGGCGCAGATAGAAAGGGCCTGGCCCAAGACACTTTTATTGAGACTATTAGACAAAAAATGTGAGGGTGTAGCATGTTATGGTGTGGCAACCGAGTTTGAAGTGTTCGTCTTAATCCGAAGGCCTTGAATAGTTAATCTAGGGCCATAGATTAAGAGTATTTAAAGCAGAAGGCGAGAATTTAAGATTGACTGAGGGAACATGATATGCAAGGTGTGTGTGACTGGTCAACGGTCACCTCATCCATTCGTATGAATCTTCAAAAAAATCAGAAAACCTTCATATCTTCATTTGGGTTTGCAGGAACCCTATGAAGATAAACCATTACCTTAAGAAATATTCAACTAAACCATAAGAACCCTAACCCCACTTCTTCAACCCTAACTGAATCACAAAAACGTAACCTGTTTGTATCCTAACCCTAACCCAATCACCAAACCCTAATGTCTTTTACCATAACCATAACCCCAAATCAAAACAAAAAACCAGAAACAACAATTAAAACAGAAATGACAGAAGAATAATGCCAATCAATCATCAATAAGTCATACCCTAAGCTAAGTTTTAGAATTACCGTTTGTGCAGTAAATCTCGTAGTATTAGTCCTCTTTTGTTTTTCCTTCTTATTTTACTAATTACTTTCTCTTTCTTTTGCAGGTATCTTGAATTTAGAGTTGGGGTCGAGCTCTGAAAAACCTAGGGTTTTAGTCGTGAAACCCATGTTTTCTACTAGAAGCGCTTTAATGAGGGTGGGGTTTGCAGCACACAAGAATCTCCAAGGGTTGTTCTCCAAACTTTTCATCCTCCTTTCTATATTAGTCCTTAGATTTTTATAGGTATTAGTATATATTCGAATTAGAAAAATTGTTAACTAATTAGCAGTTACAGGTTTAGAAATTGATTCTGATTGTAAATTAGTCGATCCTGGGATGTAAAAAGATTCAGGGTTTGTGATTATTGTAATGAACATGTTGTATTTGTAATTCATTTTTAGTAAATAAAAACAAATATTTTGATTTGATTTGATCCCAAAAGATTTGATTTCTTTAACTCTGAAATTCTAGGCTTAGTGTTATCTTGGGAATTAGGGTTTTACCCTATTGTTGATTTGGTCAACAAGATTTGAAATATTAATAATAAAATAAAAAGTGATAATAATATAAAATAATAAATAGTATCATTAAAGGGAGTTGACTCTGGGTTAACCCCTCTTTAATACTTAATACTATTATTTTTTTCTAATAACAAAAATATAAATTTTCCAACAATGATAATAATTATAATAATTTAAATTTAAAAAAAAAACCCAAATTTTGACCATAATCAACTTCTCAACCCAATGGGCCTATAAATTATTGAATTAGAAAATTTGAGCCCCCCTAAAGAAAAACACACCCCTATAAACTGTTATAACCCCCACTACCACCAATAATGTGAAAGATACAAATCAATAACAACTAGAAATATTATTGGACCAAAATTTTGAATAACAAAGAAACTGATAAAAATAGATTAATTAATGACACTAAAGGTGCAAATTTAGGGTATGATAGCTGCCCCTATTAATTGCCTTTCGATTGAAGGTGCGAGAATACGAAGGTATCACATATTCGAATTGGAGGGTTAATAGATAATGGAAGACCCCAAAATTTGACTACAAACTCGAACAGAGAAGATAAACCCCGAAATATAATTAGGAAATGGAGACACAGTTAAGTCACCCATGCCCGAGCAAATAGTATACATTACCCATATATAACAACTCGGATAACTCATTAACAACTAGAAAAGTAGTCTTAGATTTTATGTATTTATCGTAACCTAGTGAAATAAATAACACAACTTTGAAAATGAACTTACTAACGTTTCGAGACTAACATAGTAAGCTATATTGTTGATTTTTTCTATTCATCACAAACTATGGGATGAATAACACAATGTTTCATAACCCATCGTTGCTTGGAGACTATCACAATGAACTATATCGCAGAAAAATAGATAACTCATTGCTACTTCGAGACAAGAAAAGCTCAAGTGAACAAAGTAAAAATGACAAGAATAAATAAATGCTCAAATGAGCAGAGATAAAAAATGGCATGAAATGTAAAATGCTAAAAAATAAATAGTACATAAACCATAAAAAGAATAAAGCATAAAATAAATAAGTCAATAATTAGTGGTTAGTTGGATGACCATCTTGAAACTTGCATTTGGAACACATTAGAGGATTGGTAGAACCAAAGCCTCCACAAAACAAGTTGCATTTGCTTTTTGTCAAGTATATCATCCATTTGGAATTCTCACAAGTACTATTTAATGATCAACGATGTTTAAGTGATCCGCGTTGACCAAATGTGTTGTAGATCCATTAGAGGATTGGTAGAACCAAAGCCTCCACACAATGAATCTCAAGGTTATTGGATCAAAGAGATCAAATTAACATACTTGGGCTTGCAATCATAAGTTTGGGTCACGAATGATGTTTTATTCGAATCGGGATAAAATTTAGTGCTATGTTAAGCAATCGTAAGTGGACTTATATAGAAGTCGCACCTATTTTGAGGCCGGTCAATAGCAATCTATGCACCATTTGTTTTGAGACATGATATAAAGATCATGCTCCAACAACACTTAGTGCAATAAGAAGGGGATGAGATGAAGGGGAATTAGGGTAAAAAAGAAAACCACATTTGAATTAATATTTAATCAAACTATTATTAAAATCATTCATCCATTTTTTGTGGAGTTAGACTCAACACCATGGATCCAATGATGTTAATAAAGCCACGAGCAAAAAATCAACCCAAGACAGCCAGAAAATATTCACAAAATAATAATATATTTAATATATGCATTAAAGGGTTTAAGAAATGTTTTAAAAAATGGAAAATAATGGGGAAAAATTCAATTATATTGAAATTAATAAAGAAATGAAAGATAAGACCATAGAAAAATCAGTAAATAGGTCAAGTAATTATACAAAATTTTTTTGAATTTTTAAAAGTCAGAAACTATTTTTAAAAATTAAAATAAATGGGTAAAATAAACAAAAATAGTAAAAAATAGTAAAGTCAGAAACAAAAATAAAATAAAGTCACCAATATTTGTCACAATGTCATTGGATCATTCCATAAGTTTTTCAGAATTTAAAACTGTGTAAAAGTATTTTTAAACATTTTAAATAAATCAAATAAGTGCAAAATTCATAAAAAATACCAAAACACAAAATTAAATTGTGAAAAAATAAAAATCATAAAGAGAGTAATCAAAAATATTTTTCATAATTATTTGGATTTTTCGGACTAAAAATGAATTTTCTATGATTTTTTGAAATTTAAAACAATTAAAATATAAAAATCAGAAAAAGAAAATAAAAGAAAAAGATGTGGACCATTGGATGAGAGTCAAAACGCGTTAGTAATCAAATCCAAGGGATCTGGCGCGCTATGCATATCATGGTCTTTACTGAATAAAGCACTAAATCAAATGTAAAATCAAAAATTCAAAAAATACAAATGGCATGCTTTCATTGGTTAGAAGGTGACACATTGGTCATCTTCCACCTCAAGCCTCATGAATTGCAGGTCTCTCAAACTGTAAAATCAGAAGCTCACACCTATGCAATCCGTTTTGTCTCTTCAAGACGAAGATAACCATACCCTCGCGCCATTTTTATATAAACTGTAACTCAAGCAATTTGGAATGAAAGTTTTGAAAGGGGATTTGAAAATTCATGGTCAAAACGTGTTTCCAGATAAAAGTAAGTGTTGCGACTAGAACAAGGGAAATGAGAGCAACACAATGGTACCAAAGTTTTGAAGAATTGATGAAGGAATCTACCTATTGAAGTTGAGTTGCAGATCTCTGAAAATGGACTTCTATGGAGCAATATAGGGCACGATTCTTTAATGTAATGGTATGTTTAGCTTCAGGGAAGATCAAGGAAGGTGAATTGATGGAGAACAAGGATTGGAAAAGGCTTGAGAATAGGATTCGAAGTAGCTGAATTCTGAGTTGTGAAGAAAGTTTGGCAGGGTGATTCTGGCTATCTAAGCTTGGGAGAATGAATTGGATAGTACATGTATTTATAGGAGAAGAAAATGGGATCAAAAGGAAGAGTGAATGATGCGTTTTGGAGGGAATTTGTGCAAACCTGATGCACGAGTGAAGTGTGATCCAAACTTCATCAAAACTCATATAATTCTTGTGTTTTGATGCACTAATCCACTTGGGAAAGTTGGCTAATCATGTTTAGACCCAAAACGCGTGCTAATTTGAGGTTTAGAAGTTGTAACATGAAATTCAAATTCTGACTTGCAGGGAAACTTCAATTCCAAGTTACCACTTTCGAAACAATGTCATTTCCATCTCAGGGAGTCTTAAGGCATGATTCTTGATGCTTTGGAAAGATGAGGTAACAAACTTTGCAATGGAAAAAGAATGGAATAAATTGGAGACTTGAGCTGAAAATTACATGGAGTAAAAGTTGGAGAATAAGAGTTGACTTTCCATACTTAGAAATATTTCAAATTCTTCTTTAAAAATGACCTATAATCTCTTGCTTCCAAACATGGATTTCCACTTAGAATTTTCTCTTGGGCCAAAAAGATGGAATGATATATATATCTTGAATGAAATTTTGCAATTTGAGACACTCAAAATCTCAAAAAATTGAGCAAGTTATGACTTGTTGAAGTTGGCCAACAATCATGAAATGACCTATAATCTTTTGCATTCTTAAGGTAACTTCCATCCATTTTATTACTTTGCACATAAAAGAAGGCATGCAGTACACATCCTGAAGATCATCATGGAAAAATAAAGGGCTCAAGGTGATAAAAATTGACCAAGTTATGACAATTTAAAGTCACATATGGAAAATTAGGGATTCAACTGGATGACTTGTGATCTTTCTTCTTCAGCAAGTTCCTTCCACATGAAAACTCTTTGGAACTTTTGAAGTGATTTGTTGGTAACTCTTTAAAGAGAAGAATTTTTTTGGAATCACTCAAAAGTGACAAAATATGAGCAAGATATGCCTCTTTGAAGTCTAAAACCCTAGCCTCTAGATTAAGAGAATGCTTGGTGGAACTTTGCCAAGTTTGAACAAACTTTTTGTGCCAATATTCTTCCTTTATGAATAGAAATTATTGAGGATGATGATGAGGACCTATGGCCACCAAAACCAATTTCATATCAACTTCAAAATAACTTCAATGGTGAGGTTTGAATCTCTTAAGCTTTTGACTAGGGCATGGAAATAAACTCATGAACCCATGAAGCAACATGCTAAACCTCATTGCTTTTACCTACATTATCAACAAGTAAGACAAACCAATATTTCATTTTATTAATTAGAGAGAAAAATCAAAGTACAATATCTATGATCACAAAAGCAAACAAATCAAGGTGCTTGGTAACTTCTCAAAGAGCAAAGCTAAAGATAGGGAGAAGAACCATAATCCCTAATGTGATTTTGTGGTGATTGAAACAATGTGGTATGATGAAGGGATCTTAGGGGAAAAAATTGTGGTACAACACACTATATATGCATAAATCCATAAATTGATATGATATCGAAATGTGTTATTTTTTATATGCACCAAATGTCTCATATGTATATGCACCAAGTAAATGTTTTTTGATTTTTTATTTCTTTTCAACTGTTGGCTTCTTCCTAAGTCACCAACCCTCTAACGGTGTTTTTCGTTTTGTCGTGGTGTCTCAAAGTTGATTTGAAATTGATACGTAGAAGTGGAGAGTGTTAATTTAATAGTGGTGGTTTTATCGCAAGTGTAGGCGTAGGCATGAACACGGACGTGGATTTTCTTTCGACATTTTTCTAACCAAAATGCTTTTTGGTGCTTTATCAAATGCTTTTATTTGTTTTTTCAAATCCCCCAAAATAATTTCAACACAGTGTTTACAAGAAATATTCGTAGTATTTTTTAAACAAGTCGAAAATAGAAAAACTTAATTGAATTTGAATTTGAATTTGAAAAATAGATTGTTTTCTTGATGAAATACCTTCGAATAGGGGATAGTACAAGATCAAATTCCTAAAAAGTGGTAATTACATAAATTTTAACAACATTTGAAAATGGCATTAAAATGATAATTAATATTGCTGCTTCTCCAATATCCTTTTGATAACTTCAATCTCGTTTGCTTTTGAGTCAGATGATTTAGATTTATCATTCTCTTTCATAGTCGTGGTAATAAATTCTCGAACCACAGTCTATATGTTCCTTTTTTGAATAAGATCCCTAACTTTTTCCTGGACCGCCCTTTCGGGTTTTCAGTTCACCGAGATAATAATTTTTATTTGTATGTCTCTAATTTTTGCTTGGATCGCCCTTTAGGGTTTTCAATCCATCGGGACGCCCTTTTTCCTAATTCTCCTGTTTAGGGTTTCAACTTAGCAGGGCTTTTATACATAATATTTTTTACTGCATCAGAGTTCGTCGGATATGGTAGTTCTTCATCTTCCTAAGTTGTGAGGATAAGACCTCCACCTGAGAATGTTGTTTTAACCATATATGGACCTTCGTAGTTAGGTATCCATTTACCACGTGAATCTAGGAGAGGTATTAGAATCTTCTTGAGAACCAAATCCCCTTCTTTGAACAGTCGAGGATGATCCTTTTTATGGAATTCCTTCTTCATCCGTTTTGGGTACAACTAACAATGGCACAAAGCCGTTAAGCATTTTTCTTCTATGAGGTTAAGTTGATCAAGTCGTGTCTAAACCCAATATGACTCTTGATGTTTGGTTTCCATTAGGACTCTTAGTGATAGAATCTCCACTTCAACAAGGAGTACAACCTCCATGCCATAAACAAAAGAGAAAGGAGTTGCACCTGTCGACGTACGTACTGAGGTACGAAGACATGTAGAGAAAAGGGATGCATTTTGTGCCAATATTTATATGTCTTCACCATTTTCTAAATTATTTTATTGATATTCATATTGGCTGCTTCAACGGCCCCGTTCATCTTGGGTTAATAAGGTGATGAGTTATGATGTTCAATCTTTAAGTCATCGCATAACTCCTTCATCATTTTGTTGTTCAGGTTGGACCCATTATCTGTTATAATTCTTTTAGGAACCCTATATCTCCAAATAAAGTTATGTTTGATAAACCGAGTAACTACTTATCTTGTCACATTCACATAGAATCCTAGAGTTAGATCATTCTTTCCATATCAATTCCCCACATCGAGAATGGCCAAGGTGAACTCAGGAAATTTAGAGGAGTTGGTGGTACATTCATTTTGTCAACATATATTTGGAATTAGTGACATGTCTTCGTATAATGGTAGCAACGAAATTCCATCGTCAACCAATAATAATATGCTCTTAGGATTTTTCTAGCCATGGTATGTCCATTTGTATGAGCCCTGAAGGTTCCTTCATGGATCTCTCTCATAAGCGTATTTGCTTCATGTTTTTCCACACACCTGAGTAACACCATATCATAGTTTCTTTTGTACAACACATCCCCATTTAAAAATAAATTTGTAATAGCTTCCGTAGAGTTCACTTGTCAATCATTGAGGCCTTTTCCAGATTTTCTTGTTTCTCCAAATACCTCTTGATGTCATAAAACCAAGGTTTGTTATCTAGCCCTTCCTCAATGGCTAGACAATATGCAGGTTCGTCAAAGAGTCTGATCATGATACGCAGTTCCTAATTTGTCCAAGTTTCCTTGAAGATGACTGAAAAAGTTTCCAAGGCTTCTGTCATTTGATTTTCTTCTTGCGGAATGTGAGTGAAAGTGATCTCAGTGAATTTCATAGCTAGTTTCAAAACATGATCCCGATATGGAATCAATTTGGGATGTCGAGTGTCTCATTCACCTTTGACTTAGTATATTACCAATGATGAGTCTGCATACACATTAAGGTGTTTAATCCTTAAATAAATAGAAACTTCCAGACCCTAGATACAAGCTTCATATTCAGCGATGTTGTTGGTGCAATCAAAATATAACCTTGCAGTATAAGGTTTATGAAAATTCCTTGGAGATGTCACTACTGCCCCAATACCATGTCCTGGTGCGTTTGAAGCACCGTCAAACATTAGTGGGCAACGTGCCCTTGGTTCAGATCCTTTGTCGGGTCCTGGTATTTCGTAGTCACCTATAACCTTTGATGTATTTTTGAGTAACATATTGGATATCATACTCGGATAGTAACATCTGCCATCTGGCAATTCTTCCTATAAGAGCTAGTTTTTCAAACACATACCTAGGGGATCCATTGTTTCTATTAACCATGTGGTGTGAGTTAACATGTATTGTCTCAATCGTATAGGAGCCCAAGCCAAAGCACAACAAGTCTTCTCAAGGAGTGAGTACTTGGTTTCGCAGTCGGTATATTTCATTCTAAGATAGTAGATTTGATGCTTTTTTATGCATTTTTAATTGTGTTGACATAATACACATCCCATAGATCCTTCAAGCATTGTTAAGTACATGATAAGTGGTCTTCCAGAAACTGGTGTCATCAGGATTGGTTGTTCTTTAAAGTATTTATATATTGTTTCAAAGGTTGTCTGGCAGTCATCATTCCAATCCTCTATTTGATCTTATTGAAGTAGTTTGAATATAGGCTCTCATGTAGCAGTTAGGTGTGATAGGAACCTTAAGATGTAGTTCAATCCCCCTAAGAAACCACCAACCTATTTTTATGTTCTCGGAGCTGGAATTTCATATATGGCCTTTAACTTGTCGGGATCCACCTCAACACCTTGTTGACTCACAATAGAACCCAATAGTTTTCCTGACTTTACACCAAATGTACATTTGTTCGGATTCAAGCTCAGTCTGAATTTCTGTAGACATTTGAATAATTTTTGCAAGTGAATGATGTGATCCTCCTCTGTATCGTGTCTAATGCGCTTTTGATCTTTAGTTTCAATTCACCCCCCACACCCTTCTTGTGTTTTTCACTTCTTCAATTGGAATCAGAGCGCCTGGTTCTGAGTTCATACACTTAACCGTGTTAGTACAAGATCCAAGCTTTACAAAAACACTATGGTGGGACCAAGCCAAAACATTAGCAATCATTATCATGAGGACAAGGACAGAATCAACGGCTAACCTCCAGTCTTTGATGGAGAAAATTTTGACTATTGGAAAGACAAAATTGAGAGCTTCTTTCTGGCTCATGATGTTGATCTATGGGACATGGTAATTGATGGATACACACATCTAGTGGATGAAAGTGGTCAGAAGATAGACAAAAAAAGGATGTCTGACCAGCAAAAACGTGACTTCAGAAACCATCATAAAGCCAGAACAATACTTCTCAGTGCTATCTCATACTCAG
This sequence comes from Vicia faba, assembly GCA_948472305.1. NCBI lineage: Eukaryota > Viridiplantae > Streptophyta > Magnoliopsida > Fabales > Fabaceae > Vicia > Vicia faba. The sequence continues at coordinate 1,409,939,211 of OX451736.1, forward strand.
AATATGAGAAAATATCAAACAGAGAGACAACCAAAAACATGTTTGACTCTCTGAGAATGACGCATGAAGGAAACATACAAGTCAAAGAAACCATGGCCGTTGTGCTCATTCAGAAATATGAAGCATTCAAGATGGAAGACAGTGAAGCAATGCTCTCAAGATTACAGATTCTTGTTCCTGGGCTGAAGGTTCTTGAGAAAGGATATTCTACTATTTATCACGTAAAGTAGATCATCAGAAGTCTACCCAAGCAATGGAGGCCAATTGTAACTGCACCTAATATAGCTAAAGATCTCAACAAGATATCTCTGGAGGAACTTGTCAGCTCCCTTAGAAGTCACAAGATAGAGCTAGAAGAAGATGAGCCTCAAAAGCAAGGTAAGCCTTTAGCATTAAAATCTAACAAAATATCTTATTCTAAGGTTTTGTAGGCTGTGGAAGAAACCTCTGATGGATCCTCATCAGAAGAAGATGAATTGTGTCTTCTCTCCAGAAGGGTCAATCAACTGTGGAAGCAGAGACAAAGGAAATTTAGAAACCCGAGAAGATCAGAGAATCAAAATGAATCCTCCTCTAGATACAGAAAGTTTGAGTCCTCCTCTGGACATAGAAGATCTGAAGCTTCCTCGGGACACAGAAAGTCAAATAACAAGGACATCATCTGCTATGAGTGCAATGAGAAAGGGCACTACAAAAGTGAATGTCCCAGGCTTGAGAAGAAGAAGCCTAAAAAGAAGTTCTTCAAGGAGAAGAAGAAAAGCCTTATGGCAACATGGGACGATTCAGACACTTCTGATGCTGACTCAGAATTAGATGATGAAAGAGCCAACACAGCTCTCATGGAAAATGTGTCAGAAGACAGTGAAGCTTCTAGTTTAGACTCAGAATCAAACACATAAGAGGTATTTCCTGATTTCACTATTAATTTTACTAAGGCTGAACTTGCAGAAAGTCTGAATGAAATTCTAGAAAGGTATTAGCGAATCAGAGTCAAATTTAAGAACCTGAAAAGGGATCTAGTCTCTAACTCTGAAAAGACTGAGAGTCTTAGATTAGAGAATTCTGAGTTAAAAGAAAAGATTTTAAAATTAGAAAATGATTTACAAAACTCTTAGAGAAAAATAATCTCAGAGACTCCCAGTAATGCTGATAAGATCATCAAAGAGTATGATCACATCTTTTAGAAGTTTCTGGCTAAAAACATAGATAGAAGCAAGATGGCTTCAATGATCTATGGAGTTAGCAGGAATGGCAGAAAAGAAATAGGATACCAAGGTAAGGTATCTCCACCTAATAAAGTCATGGACCTTTTCATAAAATGCACACCACTAAAAACACACTTCACATATGGGCACACACACGACCTAAAATACACTAGTAATGATTACTCTGTCAAACCAAAATTCAACCAGAATTTTGGTAAAACTAATAAACTAGGACACAAAAAGATATGGGTACCTAAGGACAAAATTATATATGTAGCAGATATCTTTAGCAGCAAGGCTAAAACACCAGTCATGGTACTTGGACTCTGAATGCTCTCGACACATGACGGGAAGAAAGCATATGTTCCAAAGCTTGGAACTTAAAATTGGAGGCTACATGGGCTTTGGAGGCAACCATAGAAGGAAGATCATTGGCTCTGGAACAGTAGGTAATGGTAATATTCCTTCTATAAATAATGTGTTTTTAGTTGATGGATTAATGCATAACCAGTTATCCATAAGTCAATTAAGTGATAACGGTTATGATATAATCTTTAATCAAAATTCATGCAAAGTTGTTAGTCAGAAAGATGGAATTATCCTTTTTAATGGGAAGAGGAAAACAACATTTATAAGATAAAACTTTCTGAACTAAAGAGTCAGAATGTAAAATGTCTTCTCTCTGTTAACAACGAGCAATGGGTCCGGCACAGAAGATTCGGGCATGTTAGTATGAGAAGAATATCTCAGATTAACAACTGGTCAGAGGACTTCCTAATATGATGTTCAGCTCAGATGCTCTGTGTGAAGCATGTCAGAAAGGAAAATTTGCAAAACCTTCTTTTAAATAAAAAAATGTTGTTTCCACCTTGAAGCCATTAGAACTTCTGCATATAGACTTATTTGGACCAGTAAAAAATGCGTCTGTTAGTGGCAAGAAGTATGGGTTAGTGATCGTAGATGATTATAGCAGATGGACATGGGTAAAGTTCTTAAGACACAAGGACGAGTCACTTTGTGTTTGTTGCATTCTGTAACCAAGTTCAGAATGAAAAGGATCTTAGAATTGTCAAAGTGAGAAATGATCATGGTGGAGAATTTGAAAATAAAAAATTTGAAACATTTTTTAATGAAAAAGTTATCTTGCATGACTTCTCTTGTCCTAGAACTCCCCAACAAAATGGAGTTGTAGAACGAAAGAACATAACATTGCAAAAAATGGCCAGAACCATGATCAACGAGACTAACATTGCTAAGATCTTTTGGGAAGAAGCAATTAACACAACGTGTTACATTCATAATAGAATCTCTATAAGATCTATTCTGGAAAAGACTCCATATGAATTGTGGAAGAACAGAAAGCCCAACATTTCTTACTTCATTCCTTTTGGATGCACCTATTTTATTCTGAATACTAAGGATTATCTGAATAAGTTTGACTCTAAATCACAAAAGTGTATTATGTTAGGATACTCTGAACGCTCAAGAGGGTATAGAGTATACAATACAGAAACAAAGATTGTTGAAGAGTCAATCAGTGTTAAGTTTGATGATAAGCTTGACCCTCAAAAGTCAAAGCAAAATGCATCTTTTGCAGATATAGACGTTGAATTCACAGGTACTGAAGACAACCCATCAGAAGTTCCCAACAGAGACGCTCCAACAACTTCAGAAAGAAATACTACAAGTGATCATGTACCTTCTGTTGATCAACTCCATAAAAGGTTATCCAGAAGCAGTATAGCTTACCCAGAAGATAAGATCCTTGGAAAGAAGGATGATCCAATCAGAACAAGATCAACATTTAGAAACTATGAAGAATCCCTCATGGGACTGGTATCTCTGATTGAACCAACAACAATTGATGAAGCTCTTCTGGACAATGACTGGATTCTGGCAATGCAGGAGGAATTAAATCGGTTCACCAGAAATGACGTATGGGATCTGGTTCCAAAACCAAAAGGATTCAACATCATTGGAACAAAGTAGGTGTTCAGAAACAAACATAACGAGCAAGGAGAAGTCATCAGAAATAAAGCACGACTGGTGGCACAAGGTTATAGTAAGCAAGAGGGGATAGACTATACATAAACCTTTTCTCCAGTCACCAGGTTTAAATCTATCAGACTCTTAATCTCATTGGATGTAAACAATGGCATCACTATGTATCAGATGGATGTCAAAATTGAATTCCTAAATGGCTACATAGATGAAGAGGTATACATGCACCAATCCCCTGGGTTTGAAAATTCAAAACACCCAGAATATGTTTTCAAACTAAAGAAGTCACTCTATGGTCTGAAACAAGCTCCCAGAGCTTGGTATGAAAGACTAAGTAAATTCTTGTTAGAAAAGGAATTCACCAGAGGGAAAGTGGACACAACCTTGTTCTGTAAGACATTTAAGAATGAAATTTTAGTTTGTCAGATTTATGTAGGTGATAACATTTTTGGATCCACTAAACCTTCTTTGGGGAGAGAATTTTATAAGTGCATGCAGGAAGAATTTGAAATAAGCCTAATGGGGGAACTCAAATTATTTTTGGGCATTCAGATAAACCAAACTCCAGAAGGAACTTACATTCATCAGAGCAAATATGTCATAGAACTTCTGAAGAAATTTTACCTCTCAGACTGTAAGCCCTCAAGGACTCCGATGCATCCCACGTGAATTCTGGAAAAGGAAGAGGTAAGTAAAAAGGTAGAACAGAAAATCTACAGAGGTATGATTGGATCTCTACTTTATCTGACGGCTTTAAGGCCTGATATTTTATTCAATGGTTTCTTATGTGTTAGATTCCAATTAGATCCTAGAGAATCTCACTTAACAACAGTTAAGCGAATTTTCAAGTATATGAAAGGTACTACTAATCTGGGTTTGTTTTATAGAAAATCCAACGAATACAACTTAGTAGGATACTGTGATGCTGACTTTGCGGGAGACAGAGTAGAGCATAAAAGCACTTCTGGAAGTTGCCAGTTTCTAGGAGACAATCTGATCTCATGGACCAGCAAGAGATAGTCCATAATAACATTGTCAACAGCAGAAGCTGGATACATAACAGCTGCTGGATGCAGCCCTCAAATGCTCTGGATGAAAAGTCAACTTGAAGACTTTAACATATTTAAGAGTAACATTCCAATCTTTTGTGATAACACTTCTGCCATATGTCTCTCTAGAAATCCTATTTTGCATTCTAGGGCTAAGCATATAGAAATAAAACATCACTTTATTAGGGACTATATTCAGAAAGGAATTCTTACTTTAAAATTTACTGACACAGACCGTCAATGGGCTAATGTATTTACAAAACCCATTTCTGAAGATATATTCAATTTCATTCTTAAACCTCTCATCATGAAATTATGTCCAGAATAAAATGTTTTATTTGCATATCCTAACCCTCAGAAATTTATTGTTTTTTGTGAACATCTGATCAACTTGTCTTCAGAAGTTAGAAGTAAAGTTGCCTTAGAATCTATCTATGAAGATCTGAACGTTTCATTTCAAGGATAGAGGCCTGTAGTTCACATCATCAAACATTTCTCATCCTCTCACAAGCTACCTTCTGAGGCTGAACACGCGTTCAAATTCTGAAGGGTCCAGGGCTCTGATTAGATGCATTGAGACACTTGTCAGTGGTAACTGTTCAATATCTCTCTAAATCCCCTAATTTCAGGTTTCATTAATGCATATAATTATTACTAATTTTCTTTCTTACTGTTTACATTTTCTAAAAACCTATATAAACTCAATTACTATTTGATTCATTCAAGTTTTACCCTCTTCCATATTCTCTCTTGTTCTAGTTTCTTTATCAAAAACCCTTTCCATTAATTTTTTTCAAAGAATGCGTGTGAACAATGGCATCATCATCAAGTCTCAAGAATCTCAGTGCTCCTGAATCTTCATCAACAGAACAATATGAAGAGCCCATTAGAACGCTACTCACTCCGGTTCACAACCTTGAAGTTCTATGTGAGCTGATCGTTGTTTTTTTAAATAGAAACGCGGGAATGGATTACTTCTTTGAAGCAAGAAAATCAAGAGATTTCTAATCCTGCTGCTTCAGATTCTCTGTGGGAAAGATTCAGAAAATGGCTCGACTCTGAAACCTAGAAGCTGAAAGAGTTTGGCTATGAAAGGGCTCAGCATAACTTCAATGATCAGCTGAAATCCTTCCAAGATCAAGTTCTGAGCCAATGGTACAAGAAATAAATTCTTCCGCTGGATAATGCTCCATGGAAAGAGCACCATCCTTCAGAAGTCATTGAACCAGATTTTGATAGTCACCCTCTGACTACTGCTCCAGAAACATGATTACAACAGAAGAATTGGTTCAATCAGAAGAAGCTGCAGAATGTTCTGAACGACATGGAACCCTTGAAGATACACCAGCTTCGTCTCTAGTCATGAAAACTCTAGAAGAGTTGAAGAAGGAGAATGCCTTAATCCATGCCAGACTGGATAAGCAAGAGGATACAAACAAAGAGATCAAGGGTATTTTGGATAAACAAGAAGATACAACAAAAGAAATCAAAGACATTCCGGGAAAGTAGGAAGAATCAAGAACTCAGATTAAAAGCTTGTTGGAAGCGTTATTCACACGTCTTCCCCTTCCTTCTTAGATTTTCTTTAAACTGTTTATTTGTAATTTTTTATCTTATCCTCCTTGTTTTCTGAAAGTTGTCATTGCATTATGTTTTCAATATAATTCATCTTTTTGACTCTGATTATATTGCTTTTTGATACCTGACAAAAAGAGGGAGAAAGTAATATATTTTCAATAACAATATATCGGGACAAAGTCTCAAACATTCTGAATATCTTAACCTCTATATTTTCTGAAAAGCTTGAACAAGAACACATTCTGATAAGGACAAAAGGAGATGCATCAAAAGCTCTGACGAGAAGGAACTTCAGGGAAGTAATCAACTCAGGGGGAGTCTCTCTTAAGATTTTTGTTCTATATTTCTCATTGAAAATCCTAGTTTTTGTCATCATCAAAAAGGGGGAGATTGTTAGATCATAGTTTGATTCTACATCCCTTAATTAGAGTTTTGATGATAACAAACACAAAGAACAAATATGAACTCTAAATTTATGTTATTGTGTATGCAGAAGTTCTGACCAAAACAGCATCAGAAATTAAGCTACATAAGCTTTCAAGCTGAGGTAATCAAAATCTGCGCTGAAGAATGTTGATCAGAACCTGCGTTGAAGTGAATAATAATCTGATTCTGAACAGAAGTTTAATATACCATTAGATTATCAAATCTCTGAGTCGTCAATGTTCTTAAGCAAGTGCAACATCCAAGATTCTATGTTCTGAAGCGTTACTATTCAATCAAGATAACATCATATGCAACGGCTTCATTCAGATAAGAATCTTCTCAATATGGAAACAACATTGAATGTCCATTATCACGCTTTATGTTGGACAAGATTTCCATGCCTATATAAACCAGCTTAGAGGACAAATCGTTTACGATTTTTAGACTACTTCAACATACCTCTAAAATGTTGTAATCTTACATATTCATATATACACTCAAAATTGTGTAAATTATCACAGTTGTGATACAGTTTTTGTAAGGAAAAACAACAATACACAGTATATTATTTTATTTTGATTATGCTAGTTTTCCTTGAGATTAATCGGGTTGTGGTTGTACTCAAGAAGACTTTGGCAGTTGTCAAAGTAGTGTTGTAATCAGTTTTTGATTAGTGAATTAAGTCCTCATTGGAGAGAGGCGAAATCCCCTTGGCGGGTGGACTGGAGTAGTTTGAGATCAAACGAACCAAGATAAAAATATCGTGTCTGTTGTACCCCAAAATTTTCCCTCTCATTTTACTCAATACATGTCCATTGAGATCTTCAATTAGCTCAAAGTTGCCCAAGAGTGGACCAGACAAACTCTCTCCTAAGGCAGTATACCCCAAATTAGGGTTTTTATTTTCATCAAGATGGGTGGACCAAAAAGGTCTCATATGCTCTCCATGGTCTTAATATGTTCTCAAGACCCTACATGTCAAGTTTCATGCCTTGCATAAGAAGTTTGCTCAGTCAATTGCTCAGATGCTTGAGAAATCGATTGTATTAGGTCAAAAGACAATTGTGGCCCACATACAGTCAAACTTCAAAATTTTTGGTCAACATCATCATTTTGAAGTGTTATCCATCATTTGATCAAGTGTTGATCATGATTCCTCAGGGATTGTTCACAATTCATCAAAATCCAAAAGTTGCTAAATTAGGGTTTCTCAGTAAAAGTCAACCCAACTTTGACCAAGCATAACTTCTTCATACTTTATCAGAAATTTTCCATCCAAGGCTCATTTTGAAGAGGATGCCATTCCCTACAATTCATCTTCATCCATCAAGTTCAAAATATGCACCCACAAAGAGATATGAATTTCTACATTATAGGTCCTTTTGGAAAGTCAACAAAAACACCTTTTGGGTCAAAGCTTCATACATGAACATGGAAGACTCAATTGAGATGAGACCAAAAGGGTTGCTTACGGGACATCCTAAGCTTTCTAAAAAATCAAAGAACAGCCTCCTAGGGTTAAAAATGAGGGATATATGCCTTATCAAAGATGACCTTTCTTGAAAAATTACCAAAAGGCAAATGTGCTCAAAATTGTATTTTTTGCTAAATCGGCCCAACATTTTAAGCTTGACCTTCACTTGTAGAATGGTCCACGACCCAAATATCCAACCTCGTGTTATTTGATTCACTTTTCAACTTATTTTGATTTTTTGTTAATTATAATTTCAATTAAATCAAATAATTGATGAATAATGAAAAAGATATGTTGTGATCTGATTTTTGGACAGGATATCAATCAAATAATGCAAGCATATCATGATCAATTCGAATCATGGTTGATTGGTACGAGAAAGGCATAATTTGGATCAATATAACAAGTTTACATATGCCATGAAAATCAAATCAAATCATTAAAACTTTCAAAGATGTGATATGTTTTTACAACCCCAATTCACTCTATAATATATATTGAACATATCCAAGGCAAGAATAACGGTGAGAGTCATGAAAAGAGGCAGAACAAAGCTGCAAAATTTAAAAGAAACGTGTGAGACCTATCTTCTTCCATAGGCCAATTTAAAGCGCTTTGAAGGTCAAAAGATATTCCTGGACGTTCATTGGGGCGATAACATGCATTATCAAGGCCTGAAGCATCAAGAAACGAGTGCTAGCAACATCACAGTTTGCACTAAGAACTCAAATTCGATTTCTATGATTTACGCATTATAAATGTATTTTACCCATATATTTGTGTTCATCATCATGTTTGCAATGTTTCTGGATAGTTTGATTTAAGTTACGGTGCAGGAACAAGCTTTTTCCATTGTTAGGGTTTCGTGCTCCAATTTGGGATTTTGTGATTTAAGCAAAATTAGGCCTAATGATGGATACCATGGTGGTCAGGGCTTCACACCCAGTTCATCCATGGTCTCCATTAGAATTTATATTGCGTGTATGTGATTTTTGAATATAACAGGGTTATACCTACAAACAAATGTTTGTAGGTAAAAGTTACAGGCCTAAGGCAACGGAGAAAGAGAAGAAGACAATGTGTGTCATCCAACCATTCGTCTGTTTGAATTTCGCGCGTTTGGAATCAAATTATTTTTTTCCGTATATTATGTTTTGTTTTTATTATGTTAACAAGTTAACAACGCAGCTCAGTTGGCAACGCATCATTGGTAGGGAGTACAAGGACCAGGGTTCGATCCCAGGTCCCAACAAAATGCATTTTCTTGTTTTACCTTAGCAGATCCAATACAATACTCCCTCACACGCCTTCCATACACCATCAATGCATGTCCATTGGATTCCCAGCTAGCCAGATCTAACGTCTCTTCCCTGAAGGTCCATGGTGCTCCTCAAGTCAACACTTGCACCTAATCCAATATGCTTGACCGGGCTTGATGCTTATTGGGCCAAAATTCAGATTTTTACACCCCCCCTTCAGCTAACAACACAGGCCCATTTGGTTATTTCTTTCATTATTTTCTTTAATTTCTATTTCTTAATTCCTTTTCCTTTTTTTTAATTAATACAAAAAAATCATTTTCATTAAATTAACAAATCAAAAATCACAAAAAGATTTATTTTCTTAATAAATATTTTTTAAATTAATTAGTTTAATTAATTTAGGGCAACTTTAATTTCTTTCATAATTTAAAAACAATTAGAATTAGGGTTTGAGATTGTGCATAATTTAATTGATTTTCTTTAAAAAATACATCAAAAATCATTTTTTCTCATAAATATGTATTCCTTTAATTAATTAGGTTAATTACAAAATTAGGTTAATTTAATTTTATTCATAATTTTTAGAACAATTAGAAATTAGGTTTAATTAATTTGTAATTTAGTTGTTTTCTCAAATAAAAATCCACAAAAATTTCTTTCTCTAAATTAGGGTTTTAGGTTATCTTTTCAACCATCCTCGTATTTAATTCACCGTGCGCTTGTTAATTATTTGTCCATTATTTTGTAATTGTTCAATGTTTGTAATAGTTAACTTAGGGTTTTTATTTACTGTTTAAATCCCCGATTTTTGGTTATGTAAATAATCCCCCTCCCCGAAGCCTTGTAATAGATAGGTTTTATTTCCTTGCACTTTTAATTTCCACAATATTTAACTCTCTAGATGTATGGCTAATAGGGTTGTATGGCAAGAATGTCTGGAAAATTAAAATGGTAGATCACCTAATGTGCAAAGATTAAATAACTGAAACAGATCATATGCACATATTCACTCCTAGGGTTTACCTCACTTCGTTGCCTTCGGTAAACAATCATTAAGCATAGGAGATTTTAGTGGTCGCCCTCCAGTCTAAAGAGATCAAATTGTCCCATGCGAATGTTTCCTCGGAAATGTTGCCTCGGAAAGATCTTAAGACTCTAGGGTTACTACTAAAGTTTTCTAACTATTGCTTTGGTGATTGTACTTGTCCCTTTCGAATGTCCCTTACAAACTCCAATGACGATGCTACCTACTCCTCAATAGTAGGATAGCATTGTCTAAAGGAAACGAGAACAAAAACATTCTTCTTTCGAGTAGGTAGAATCTTAAGTACTTGCTCAATAAAAACTGTTTCACACGAACACCTTTTCAAGACAAATTTTCAAAACAAACTTCGTCACATCCTTGAGGACTGATACAAGGCTTATCATGAAGTAAAAACCTTTTCAAGACAAACACATAAAAGCAATTTGAAAATGAGAAAGTACCTAAGAGCCCGTATATAATTACAGACAGAAAGGGTGCTAACACCTTGCCTTTCTATAATGTAGCCCCCGTACTAGGAATATCTCGAAAAAAGGTTTTTTCTGTTCTTTTTCCTTTTCCATGATTGGATAAAATAAAAGTCGGTGGCGACTCTTGCTTACCGCAACATTTTGTAAAAAAAAAACGCAAAACGCAAACAAATAAAAACAGTCGGTTCTGCCACCGTATCATAGAACTGGCGACTCTTCCAGGGAATATAAAATAAATTGGGGTTTACCTTAGGATCTAGGTCATTAAAATTGCTTCTCTTGATTGTCTTGATTGCTTTATTTTTTGAGGGCTTGTTTGGTGGTTACTATTGATCCTACACCCGGATCAGGGGGCACTCATTAGGTAAACAACAATAGATCGTGGAGACTGTACGGTGTAGACCGATATAGTTTAAGTGATGTCTATGTTGGTGTGGCACTTTGGTTGGTATCAGTATCCTTCGTGGGGAAACAAGGAGAATACGGGGTTGCCGCGTGGTGTCGTGATGCACCAACGGACCATAGAACCTTAGTTGAACAACTTGGCCATTAGAATGTAGTGAGATAGCCCGCCTCGTTGTAGAGCTGAGATCTGGTTGATACTCGATACTACACTCATTGAGATCATACTTTCGAGATATTTTGGCCGCAAGAAAAGATTGACAACTGCAACAATGCCCGATAAATGATGGTCAGTGATATTGAGAATCTCTAGAACTCGGTTACTTTTTAGGATAGGTTTGAACGAACTAAACTTCAAGAGGGTACTACCTTTGACTTCATGCAAGCCATAAACCTAAGGACATTGTGTGATATGACTGTGCTTGCTATAACTGTGTTTGCTATACCTGTGATTTCCCATGACATCATGCATCATAACATGGCATCCATTCTTATTGCACTAACCATTTCAAAGACCAGTGGAATTTATCTTTGTTCTGTTTTGCAGATCATGGCTTCCATTCGTAGAAATACCATTCGAATCAGTTTTGTGAAGATACCTTCCCAACTCAAAGATCTAGCATCAAGGGTTTCTGAAACTTCCGCGTTCACTAAGAGACATGGTCAACTTCTCAACCTGGTTACTTTAAACTTTGATGAAAAGATGATGAGTTTACTTTTTTAGTTCTTCGATCCAAAGCACCACTACTTCACCTTTTCAGACTATCAGTTGGTGCCTACCCTGGAAGAATTCTCTCAACTATTGGATATACCCATTCTTAAGCAGTTACCCTTCACAGGTCTAGGAGAAGTTCCTAAGCCAGAAGTCATTGCCTCAGCTTTGCACCTGAAAAGGGTCGACGTCGTATCCAATTGGGAAACCAGAAGCGGTTTCAAGGATTTTCTAGCTATGTTTCTGATAGACAAGGCCCAGCTGTTTTGGGAGGATATGGATTTTAAGGCTTTTGAGGAGGTCTTGGCTCTTCGTATCTATGGTTTACTTCTCTTACCTAATCCGAACTCATTCGTAGATGTTAATGCTATCAAGATCTTTCTCTCTCGCAATCCTGTGCCTACTTTGCTCGGAGATATTCTGCACACTCTCTATACTCATACCATGAGGAGGAAAGGGATTCTTATGTGCTGCACGCCATTGCTATCGAGGTGGTTTATTTCTCACCTCCCTAAGTCCATATTGAAGAATGAAGAAGGTTTGGGTCGCTCGCAAAGGATAATGTCACTCGCTCATACGGATATTCTTTGGTGTACTCGATTTATGGAAAACATTGCTATTATTGACCGTTACGGAGAGTACCCTAATGTCCCACTGCTTGGATTTCAGAGGGGGTATAACCTACAATCCTTGTTTAGCTCTGCAACAATTTGGTCACGCCCGAAGGGATGGTCCCTATGAATTGCTTATCGAGGGAATTGTATTTAACTATGAGGATGATATTCAAGAGTATCGCTGGAGGTTCATGCCAGCTTGGGTAATGGTAAACAGACCGAGCGTCAGGGCTTTGGGGCCAAAGACTTCCATTCCAATGGAACCTTATCTACAATGGGTACGAGCTCGTGCCAAGAAGCTTATGATGCCCTATGTGGTTGTTTAGCCAATGATTATGGAACCCACTACTTAAGAAGGCATTCCTTGCACGATTCTCTATCCTTACATGCCCACTGATCTTGGGGAATTACATAGGTCTTGGATTCACTTGATGAAAGGGAGGGATACTTACATGTATCAGTTCCATGCTCAGGAGAGGAAGGTTTTAGAGATCACAAAGCAAATCCATGAGGGAAAAGGACTCAATGACTATCTCGGCACAAAGAGGAAGCATAACTTTAACCAAGCATAACTTCTTCATACTTTATCAGAAAATTTCCATCCAAGGCTCATTTTGAAGAGGATGTTATTCCCTACAATTCATCTTCATCCATAAAGTTCAAAATATGCACCTACAAAGAGATATGAATTTCTACATTATAGGTCCTTTTGGAAAGTCAACAAAAACACCTTTTGGGTCAAAGCTTCATACATGAAAATGGAAGACTCAATTGAGATGAGACCAAAAGGGTTGCTTAGGGGACATCCTAAGATTTCTATAAAATCAAAGAACACCCTCCTACGGTTAAAAATGAGGGAGATATGCCTTATCAAAGATGACCTTTCTTGAAAAATTGCCAAAAGTCAAATGTGCTCAAAATTGTATTTTTTGCTAAATGGGCCCAACATTTTAAGTTTGAACCTCACTTGTAGAATGGTCCACGACCCAAATATCCAACCTCATGTTATTGGTACAAGAAAGGCATAATTTGACTCAATATAAAAAGTTTACATATGCAATGAAAATCAAATCAAATCATCAAATCTTTCAAAGATGTGATATGTTTTTACAACCCTAATTCACTCTATGATATATATTGAACATGTCCAAGGCAAGAATAAGGGGTGAGAGTCGTGAAAAGAGGCAGAACAAAGCTGCAAAATTTCAAAGAAACGTGTGAGACCTATCTTCTTCCACGAGCCAATTCAAAGCGTTCTGAAGGTCAAAAGATATTCCTGGACATTCATTGGGGCGATAGCATGCATTATCAAGGCCCGGAGCATCAAGAAACGAGTGCTAGAAACATCATGGTTTGCACTAAGAACTCAAATTCGATTTCTATGATTTACGCATTATAAATGTATTTTACCCATATATTTGTGTTCATCATCATGTTTGCAATGTTTCTGGATAGTTTGATTTAAGTTACGGTGCAGGAACAAGCTTTTTCCATTGCAAGCGTTTCGTGCTCCAGTTTGGGAATTTGTGATTTAAGCAAAATTAGGCCTAATGATGGATACCATGGTGGTCAAGGCTTCACACCCAGTTGATCCATGGTCTCCATTAGAATTTATATTGCGTGTATGTGATTTTTGAATATAACAGGGTTATACCTACAAACAAATGTTTGTAGGTAAAAGTTACAGGCCTAAGGAAACGGAGAAACGGAAGAAGACAATGTGTGTCAGCCAACCATCCGTTTGAATTTCGCGCGTTTGGAATCAGCTTCTTTTTTTCCTTATATTATGTTTTGTTTTTATTATGTTAACAAGTTAACATCGCATCTCAGTTGGCAACGCATCATTGGTAGGGAGTACAAGGACCAGGGTTCAATCCTAGGTCCCAACAAAATGCATTTTCTTGTTTTACCTTTGTAGATCCAATACAATACTCCCTCACACGCCTTCCATACACTCTCAACGCGTATCCACTGGATGCCTAGCTAGCAAGATCTAACGTCTCTCCCCTGAAGGCCCATGGTGCTCCTCAAGTCAACACTTGCACCTAATCCAATATGGTTGACCGGGCTTGATGCTTATTGGGCCAAAATTCAGATTTTTACACCCCCTTTCAGCTAACAACACAGGCCCATTTGGTTATTTCTTTCATTATTTTCTTTAATTTGTATTTCTTAATTCCTTTTCCTTTTTTTAATTAATACAAAAAACTCATTTTCATTAAATTAACAAATAAAAAATCACAAAAAGATTTATTTTCGTAATAAATATTTTTTAAATTAATTAGTTTAATTAATTTAGGGCAACTTTAATTTCTTTCATAATTTAAAAATAATTAGAATTAGGGTTTGAGATTGTTCATAATTTAATTGATTTTCTTTAAAAAATACATCAAAAATCATTTTTTCTCATAAATATGTATTCCTTTAATTAATTAGGTTAATTAGAAAATTAGGTTAATTTAATTTCTTTCATAATTTTAAAAACAATTAGAAATTAGGTTTAATTAATTTGTAATTTAATTGTTTTTTCAAATAAAAATCCACAAAAATTTCTTTCTCTCAATTAGGGTTTTAGGTTATCTTTTCAACCGTCCTCGTATTTAATTCAACGCGCACTTGTTAATTATTTGTCCATTATTTTGTAACTGTTCAAGGTTTGTAATAGTTAACTTAGGGTTTTTATTTACTATTTAAATCCCCGATTTTTGGTTATGTAATTAATCCCCCTCCCCGAAGTCTTGTAACAGCTAGGTTTTAGTTCCTCGCACTTTTAATTTCCACAATCTTTAACTCTCTAGATGTATGGCTAATAGGGTTGTATGGCAAGAATGTCTGGAAAATTAAAATGGTAGATCACCTAATGTGCAAAGATTAAATAACTGAAACAGATCATATGCACATATTCATTCCTAGGGTTTACCTCACTTTGGTTGCCTTCGGTAAACAATCATTAAGCATAGGAGATTTTAGTGGTCGCCCTCCAATCTAAAGAGATCAAATTGTCCCATTCGAATATTGCCTCGAAAATGTTGCCTCGGAAATGTTGCCTCAAAAAGATCTTAAGACTCTAGGGTTACTACTAAAGTTTTCTAACTATTTCTTTGGTGATTGTACTTGTCCCTTTCGAATATCCCTTACAAACTCCAACGATGATGCTACCTACTCCTCAATAGTAGGATAGCACTGTCTAAAGGAAATGAGAACAAAAACAATCTTTTTTCGAGTAGGTAGAATCTTAAGTACTTGCTCAATAAAAATTGTTTCACACGAATAGCTTTTCAAGAAAAAATTTCAAAACAAACATCGTCACATCCTTGAGGACTGATACAAGGGTTATCACAAAGTAAAAACATTTTCAAGACAAACACATACAAGAAATTTGAAAAATGAGCAAGTACCTAAGAGCCCGTAGATAACTACGGATAGAAAGGGTGCTAACACCTTCCCTTTCTATAATCTACCCCCCGTACTCAGAATATCTCGAAAAAGGGTTTTTAAAGTCGGTGGCGACTCTTGCTTACCTCAATATTTTGTGAACAAAAAAGGCAAAATGCAAACCAGTAAAAACAGTCGGTTCTGCCACCCTATCATAGAACTGGCGACTCTTCCGGGGAATATAAAATAAAGTGGGGTTTAACTTAGGATCTAGGTCATTAAAATTGCTTCTCTTGATTGCTTTATTTTTTGAGGGCTTGTTTGGGGGTTACTATTGATCCTACACCCGGATCTGGGGGCACTCATTAGGTAAACAACAATAGATCGTGGAGATTGTACGGCATAGACCGATATGGTTTAAGCGATGGCTATGTTGGTGTGCCACTTTGGTTGGTATCGGTATCCTTCATGGGGAAACGAGGAGAATACGGGGCCGCACATAGTATCGTGAAGCACCAACGAACCTTAGAACCTTAGTTGAACAACTTGGTCATTAGAAAGTACTGAGATAGCCGACCTCGGTGTAGAGCTGAGAATTGGTTGATACTCGATACTATACTCATTGAGATCATACTTTTGGGATATTTTGGCCGCAAGAAAAGATTGAGAGCTGAAATAATTTCCAATAAAGGATGGTCAGTGATATTAAGAATCTCTATAACCCGGTTACTTTTTAGGACAGGTTTGAACCAACTAAACTTCAAGAGGGTACTACCTTTGACCTCATGCAAGCCTTAAACCTAAGGACTTTGTGTGATTTTACTATGCTTTCTATAATTGTGTTTGTTATACCTGTGATTTCTCATGACATCATGCATCATAACATGGCATCCATTCTTATTGCACTAACCATTTCAAAGACCAAGGGAATTTATCTTTGTTCTGTTTTGCAGATCATGGCTTCCATTCGTAGAAATACCATTCGAATTAGTTTTTGAAGATACCTTCCCAACTCAAAGAGCTAGAATCAAGGGTTTCTGAAACTTCCACATTCACTAAGAGACATGGTCAACTTCTCAACCTGGTTACTTCAAACTTTGATGAAAAGATGATGAGTTTACTTTTTTAGTTCTTCGATCCCAAGCACCACTACTTCACCTTTCCAGACTATCAGTTGGTGCCTACCTTGGAAGAATTCTCTTATCTATTGGATATACCCATTCTTGAGAAGTTACCCTTCACAGGTCTAGGAGAAGTTCTTAAGCCAGAAGTCATTGCCTCAGCTTTGCACCTGAAACAGGCCGACGTGGTATCCAACTGGGAAAGAAGAAGCGGAGTCAAGGGTTTTCTAGCTAAGTTTCTCATAGTCAAGGCCCAACTGTTTTGGGAGGATATGGATTTTCAGGATTTTGAGGAGGTCTTGGCTCTTCTTATCTATGGTTTAGTTCTCTTCCCTAATCCGGACTCATTTGTAGATGTTAATGCTATCAAGATCTTTCTCTCTCGCAATCCTGTGCCTACTTTTCTCGGAGATATTTTGTACACTCTTCATACTCGTACCATGAGGAGGAGAGGTATTCTTATGTGCTGCATGACATTGCTGTCGGGGTGGTTTATTTCTCACCTCCCTAAGTCCATACTGAAGAATGAAGAAGGTTTGGGTCGGTCGCAAAGGATAATGTCACTCGCTCATACGGATATTCTTTGGTGTACTCGATCTATGGAAAACATTGATATTATTAACTGTTACGGAGAGTACCCTAATGTCCCACTACTTGGTATCAGAGGGGGTATAACCTACAATCCTTGTTTAGCTCTGCGACAATTTGGTCATGCCCGAAGGGATGGTCCCCATGAATTGCTTATCGAGGGAATTATATTTAACTATGAGGATGATATTCAAGAGTATCGCCGGAGGTTCATACGAGCTTGGGTCATGGTAAACAGACCGAGCGTCAGGGCTTTGGGGCCAAAGACTTCCATTCCAATGGAACCTTATCTACAATGGGTACAAGCTCGTGCCCAGCAACTTATGATGCCCTATGTTACTGTTTTGCCAGTGATTATGGAACCCACTACTTAAGAAGGAATTCCTTGCATTATTCTCTATCTTTACATGCCCACTGATCTTGGGGAATTACACAGGTCTTGGATTTAGTTGATGAAAGAGAGGTGTGATACGGTGGGATGAACTGACTGTTTTTGGAATGTTGGTTTGCGTTTTGCGTTTGTTGTTGCAAAATGTCGCGGTAAGCAAGAGTCGCCACCGTCTTTTATTTTATCCAACAAGGAAAGGAAAAAAGCACAGAAAAATTCCTTTTTCGAGATATTTCTGAGTACCGGCGTAGATTATAGAAAGGGAAGGTATTAGCACCCTTTCTATTTGTAGTTATCTACGGGCTCTTAGGTACTTGCTCATCATTTTCAAAATGTTTTCTTTGTGCTTGTGGGATTTGAAAAGTTTTGTTTTAACTTCGATTTAACTCTCGCTTAAGAGTGTAATAAAGTGTTTTTGAAAACTTGTTTGTAAAAAGTGTAAGTGTGAAAAACTTTGTTTGGATGAGAAAGTATCTAAGAACTAATCTACCTACTCAAAAAAGGAATCGTTCTATGTTAATGTCTTTTAGACAATGCTATCCTACTATTAGTGAGTAGGTAGCACTGTCGTTTGAGTTTGAGGGTCAATTCGAGAGAGGGACATACAGTCACTAAAGCAACGTTAGGACGCCTTAGCGGTAACCCTAGTGTCTTAGATAATTTATTCGAGGCAATAAGATCTGAGGCAACCATTTTGAGGCAACTTATGATCTTTTAGACAAGAGGGCGACCTCTAAAACAACCTATACTTAATGACCGTTTACAAAGGCAACCAAGTGGGGTGTACCCTAGGAGTGCGCATGTGCGAGTGTGTTGTTTTTCAGTTATTTTTATCTTTGTACATGTTTATGGTGATCTAATTGATTTTAGATTAATCATTCAGTCTTGTCATGCAAACCCTATTATCAAAAATCTAGCAGTTAAATATTTGCAAAAATTAAAGGTGCGAAATTTAAACTAAATTATTACAAGGCGTCGGGTATTTACATCTCCAAAAGCAACCCTTTGAAATTTAAAAGCGGAAAAATAAATGTCCTAATTAATTATTACAATCCGGGAGCAGATACAATAATTGAATAAATAAAGAATAAAGCGCGCGAGGTGAAATTGAATCGAATGAGGAATTAGGGTTTTGACCCTTTTAATTAAAGAAAATGTTTTTGTTGTTTTTATTTTTAAGAAAATAAATTAAATCCTAAAATTAAATGCTAAATTAATTATTAAATTAATTAATTAATGAAAAATATTAAATGACATATTTTTGGAGTTTTTTGTTATTTTAGGTAAGAAAATAAAATTAATAAATTAGGGTTAAAACCTATTAAATTCTAATTGATTTTAAAACCTAGAATTAATAACCTAATTAATTAATTAATATTTATTAAATAAAAATAAAATTATGAAATTTGATTGGATAAAAAGTATTTTTGTGATTTTTTGATAAAAAATAAATTATGCCATATGTTAGTAATTAAATAAAAACAAATAAAATAATTAAAAGTAATAAACAAAATAAAAGTAAAGTATAGAAAGTGGGCCTGATTTGGGTTTGTGAATAGCAATTGGCTGGCCCAATAAGGCTGATCCATTTGACTTTTTTCCAATCCAGTGCGCGTGTGTTGACCTGCTTACGGTGTGCCTTCAATGCTTGGCCACCAGATCTGGCCATCTTGCCATCTGGCGCATGGATGAGGGATGAGCATGGTGGACATCAGGCTTGAGTATGCACTAGATTCCCTGAAAATAAACAAGAAAATGCAAATTGCTGGAGGCAGGGATCAAACCCTTGACCTCCAGCCTTGGGATCCTTATGTGCTGATGTGTCTACCACTAGGCTGTTTGCTTTGCTTTGTTAATAGAATAAAAATTAAATATAATATAAAAAAATGAGCGTTATTGGAAAATAAAAAGAAAAAGGCGTGCTCGATCAAACAAGCCAATGGATGGGCGACAACTCATCGTCCCCTTCCTCCATCCGTTGCTAAAAATCTGCAACACCTATACCTACGGACGCTGGCCGTCACTACAGGTCATGTCCATTCCAAAACCTCGTACAGGCCATGTAAATGGATTCTAAGACCATGGTTGAGGTCGTCTCATCCTCCTGATTGCAACCATGGCCATTATTAGGGAAAATTTTTCCTGAAACAAAAAGCCCTAAAAACAAACACAAAACCCTATCAATGGTGATCCATGATATAGGTCAGATAAATGAAATTGGTTATTGCAAAAAGCTAGCAAATGATATGGTGATCCAGAATATGCAATTATTTTTCATTATAGATGCAAGAATGAAGCTTTTTGAAATCAAGAAGATGGTGGTTCCGTGAGCGACTTACAGTGCACTGGGAGGCTTGAAAATGTGTGGTTTTGCTTGCTTTAGCTTGTGGAGATTGCCAGGAGACGATTGGATCAATTGCCAAGCCTTGAGGATGCCTCTAAGCCATGTTTCGATCTCACACTTTTTCCTTGTTTTTGCAAATTTGGTTCTGGCTCTATGCTTGATCTCTAACCCTTATTTTGGTCTGCACACGACCCTTATGTATTGCACAATGTATTAGGTTTTCTTTTGCTGTCCAAATCTGCATCTATCAATGCTTTGATATTTGATTTGATCTTCTTTTAACAACTTTCCAAATTTGGTCCAAATCCCATATTTTTGTACCTTTATGCCTTGATACGAGTTTGATGATGGCAAGCTGTATAATGAAACCTGAAATCGCCACAAAATCTTTGTTATCAATGCTTTTGGATTTTTATTTGATTTATTTTGATTTAAATCAAATTAATTCAAATAAAATTAAAATAATTAATAAAAATATCATATGGACACATGGCCAAGGCTGGAGCACGTTGGAAATAATGCCAATTTAAAACAAGTGAAAAAGAATGGGCCTATTTGGCAAAATTTGAAGTTTTGAGGATGGTTGACTTTTGGCAATTTTGCAAAAAAGTCCAACTTCAACAATGCATAACTTCCTTAATTTTGACTCTTTGGAGGTTTTCTGGGACTTTTTAGAAATCTTGAGATGTCCTCTAAGCAACCCTTTTGGTCTCATCTCAATTTGATATTTCATGCTCAAGTATGAAGCTTTGACAAAAAAGGTGTTTTTGTTGACTTTTCAAAATGACCTATAATGTCCAAATTCATAACTTCTTGTGAGTGCATATTTTGATCTTGGGATATGAAGATGGATTGTAAGGAATTACATCCTATTCAAAATGATCTTTGTATGGGTCATGTATCATAAAGTATGAGAAAGTTATTCTTGGTCAAAGATGGGTTGACTTTTCCTGCAAAACCCTAATTTTAGCAACTTTTGAGTCTTGATGAATTATTAGAAATCCTTGATGAATCATGATCAACCCTTGATCAAATTATGAAATAAACTTCAAAATGAGGATGTTGGCCAAAAATCTTGAAGTTTGACTGTATGTGGGTCACAGTTGACTTTTGCCCTAGCACAGTCGATTTTTGGACCTTTGAGCAATTGATTGAGCAAAATTCCTCTGCAAGGCTTGAAACATGACATGGATGATCTTGAGAACATATTAGGACAATGTTGATAATTTGGGACCACATGGACTCAAGGATCTTGATGCAACATGAAACCCTAATTTGGGGTAGACTGCCTTAGGAGAGAGCTTGTCTGGCCAATCCTTGAGCAACTGGGAGATCTTTCTTGCAATGTTTTGAGAAATATGGGAAGGAAAATTTTGGGGTACAACATCTGCCCCTGTTCAATCTTCTTAAACCTGAGGATGCATATTGGCTTTCGTGCCTTTCGTAATCCGAAGGTGGAAGTGGATTGAACACTAGAGTGCCCAGAAATTTGCAGTCGCGTGAAATGATAATTGTCTTGTGATGTCGGGAATGGGCTTACAGATTCCATTTGGAAGAGTGTCGATTGTATAAGAGATTCCTTAGCCAGAGCTTGTATACCTGTTGTTGAGGAAGATTCCGCTGGGGAAGTCTGATCTTTCGTGGAGAGAGGTAGAAATTTAGGAGCTTCGTCGTCTGTCATCCTGCTGATGAGTCGTCTCTGTTGATATTTAGGAACTTCAACCGTCCGTACTCAACTGAGGGAACAACTTTTGCTGAGATTTAGGAGCTTGTCGATAATTCAACTAAGAAAACATCTTTGCTGAGATTTAAGAGCTAGTCCGTAATTCAAATGACTTTGTCGAGATTTAAGAGCTTGTCCGTAATTCAACTGGTTTTGTCGAGATTTAAGAGCTTGTCCGTAATTCAACTAGTTTTATCGAGATTTAGGAGCTTGTCCATAATTCAACCGGTTTCGTCGAGATTTAGGAGCTTGTCTGTAATTCAACTGGTTTTGTCGAGATTTAGGATCTTGTCCGTAATTCAACTAAGAAAACATCTATTGAGATTTAGAAACTTGTCTGTAATTCAATCGAGGAACATATCTGTCGAGATTTAGGAACTAGTCTATAATTCAACAACTTTGTTGAGTTTTAGGAGCCTGTCCATAATTCAACTGGGGGAAATAACTTCGTTGAGATTTATGAGCTTGTCCGTAATTCAATTGGTAAAATAAATGTCGAGATTTAGGAACTCGTCTGTAATTCGACTGCTTTGCTGAGATTTAGGAGCTCGTCTGTAATTCAACTGATGAAATAACTTCGCTGAGATTTAGGAGCTTGTCCGTAATTCAACTGATGAAATATCTTCGCTAAGATTTAGGAGCTCGTCCGTAATTCAACTACTTTGCTGAGATTTAGGAACATCGTATGTAATTCAACTTGGAGAAACATCTCTGCTGATATTTAGGACCATTGTCTGTAATTCAACTGAGGTAATATCTGTCGAGATTTAGGAACTCGTCTGTAATTCAACTGCTTTGCTGAGATTTAGGAGCTTGTCCGTAATTCAACAAATTCGTTGAGATTTAGGAGCTCGTTCGTAATTCAACAACTTTGCTGAGATTTAGGAGCCTGCCCGTAATTCAACTGAGAAAATATTTTTTGAGATTTAAGAACTCATCCGTAATTCAACTGAGAAAATATCTTTGTCGAGATTTAGGAGCTCGCCCGTAATTAGACTGAGGAAATAGCTTTATAGCTTGAACTTTGTGGGAATTTAACTGTATCCTTCCTGAAATATAAAGGTTAGTTGAATGTAATGCATGATATGTATCGAGCAATGATGTTCTCAAAATAAATGTGATTGTGTTGTCTGATGCGTATGCATGTTATGATGTATGAAAATGTGATGTTTTGAGTCGGGGAAAATAAATCCCGGATTGCTGTTGGAGAAAAGAATTGAATTCTTCGTTTCCGTCGGAGATAGTGGATGAAGATGTTTGTGAAAATAAACCTGCAGGAGAGGATAACTTCTCTGGGGAATAAACTGACGAGAGAATGACTCTATGGGGAAGAGATGCTCTGATGAGGATTCTGTTGATAAATTCAGCTGGGGATGCATTACCGTTGCTGGTGATAATGAACCTTATTGGGGATTGAATTCCTGTTTTGTGAAAGGAAAGAACTTCACTGGGATGACTTTCCAAATAGCGACCTTACTGGGGATAGTCTTCCAGAGTCTACTGGGGACAATTCTTCAAACTCCACTGGGGATAATTTTATACTCCGCTGGGGATGGTAAGATTTTCCAGTGTCGATGGTAGATAAACTCTGCTTGGAGAGAATATTACTTATTCATTCACAGTTGCGAGTTTCAGCTGGGGAGAGCTAACGCCACTGTCTTTTCCTTACTCTGCAGGGAATGAATGTACTTTCAATCGTTTTCTCCAGCTAGGTCTATCCCTATACCTGGTGAACAGAGCAACTGCATGGTTTGGAAATTTCTCGTTTGCCCCTGTTTTTGAGATTACAAGTAATCGTCTTTTGTTTCGCATGTAAATATTTATGAGCAACAATCAATGTCAAATGCATATATCAAAAACTGAACATTGGATGTTCTTTGCAAAACAAAACAGAAAAAGGAAAACAATTTGAAATTTATTTGTGAAATTGACTTGTATTGATTTTGAAGTTAGCCTGTAAATAGGCGTTTTTGTACAAGAGGCTGACGTCCTACTAAGAGAACGCCGCCGAACAAATAGAATTTAAAATTTGTGAAAAAAACAAAAATAGCTATGTGAATAATCCCACTGGGTTCCAAATCTGCTATTGCCCTTATGTCCTTGAGCATCTCATCACTTTGCTACTTGTTTGAAGGTAGATTAGATTGATTAGTGTCGTCCGAGCTTGATAGTCGATACCGAAGTCTGGTTGCAGGGTGATCCAATGAGACATAGTGTTACGCTTTAATCCCTTACTTTTTCCTGGACCGCCCTTTTGGGTTTTCAGTCCATCGGGTTACCCTTTTTTGCCCAAGCCGCCTTTTCAGGTTTTCGACTTGTCGGGTGTACAGTTTTTTTTTCATTTTCATCCCTTATTTTTGCCCGAACCCTTTTGGTTCGCCGGGAAGCCCTTATTTTTTCCTAGGCCAGTCAACCTAGCGGGTCTTTGATTATGCGTAGTATTTTTTCACTATGCCTGCATTGACGGGGTGAGGAAGGTCGTCACCATCCATGGTAGTTAGAATCATAGCTCCTCCTGAGAAAATGTTCTTAACCACAAATGGCCCTTCATACGTAGGGGTCCATTTTCCCCTGGGATTACCTTGAGGTAGTATGATGCGCTTGATAACAAGATCCCCAACTTGATACTCTTGTCGTCCGACTTTCTTGTTAAATGCCTTAATCATCCATTTTTGATACGTTTGACCATGACAAATTGCAGTAAGTCTCTTCTCGTCGATTAAGTTCAGTTGATCAAGCCGGGTCTGAATCCAGTCATCTTCGCCCAAACCTGCATTCTTCATAATCCGAAGAGATGGTATCTGAACTTCAATGGGCAAAACGGACTCCATGCCATAAACCAAGGAATAGGGTGTTGCCCCTGTTGATGTCCGCGCTGAGGTACGGTACCCATGAAGAGCAAAAGGTAACATCTCGTGCCAATCTTTGTACGTCACCGTCATCTTCTGCACAATCTTCTTAATGTTCTTATTAGCCACTTCTACAACCCCATTCATCTTCGGCCGGTAAGGAGAAGAGTTGTGATGTTGTATTTTGAACTGCTTGCAGAGCTCGATGATCATATTATTATTGAGATTCATACCATTGTCTGTAATGATCCTCTCTGGTACATCATATCGACAGATCAGATTGTGCCGAATGAACCGTGCCACAACGTTCTTGGTTACAGTAGCAAAGGAAGCTGCTTCAACCCACTTCGTAAAGTAATCAATAGCTACCAAGATGAAACGATGCCCGTTGGATGCCGTAGGTCTGATCTCACCGATCATATCGATGCCCCACATTGCAAAAGGCCAAGGAGCTGTCAAGATGTTCAGAGGTACTGGAGGTATGTGCACCTTATCAGCATAGACTTGGAACTTGTGACAGGTCCGAGAATGCTGATAAAAGTCGACTTCCATTATGGACCAAAAATATCCTGCCCGAAGGATTTTCTTTGCCATGGTGTGTCCACTGAAATGAGTCCTGAAAGTACCTTCATGTAATTCTACCATGATCCTTTCTGCTTCATTCTTATCCACACAACGCAGTAAGGTTGAGTCGTGGTTACGTTTGTAAAAAATACCATTGTTGATGAAGAATTTCTCTGCGAACCTCCTCAGAAACTTCTTATCATTAACCGATGCACCCTCTGGGTATTCCTGAGCCTCAAGATACTTCTTTACCTCTTGAAACCAGGGTTTATCTGTTACCTCTTCAGTCTCAATATCACAGCAATGTGCAGGTTCGTCCAACCTTTCAATGGTAATCTGGGAAGCCTCATTGTCCCATTTGACCTTGAACATAGAAGACATTGTAGCTAGCGCGTCCGCCAACTGATTCTCCTCTCTAGGAAAGTGTTCAAAGGTTATCTCCTCGAAGTGCGGAAGCAACGTCAATACATACTCCTTGTAAGGAATAAGATTTGGGTGTTTCGTATCCCACTCGCCTTTGATCTGACTGATCACGAGAGCGGAATCTCCAAAAACACTCAGAAACTTAATCCTTAGGTCAATTCATGCTCGAAGGCCCATAATGCATGCTTCATACTCCGCCATGTTGTTGGTGCAGTTGAAACATAGTCGGGCGGTGAACGGAGTATGAGAGCCATCAGGAGATATGATCATGGCGCCGATGCCATTACCCAAAGCGTTTGAAGCTCCATCAAAGTACATAGACCATCAGGATCATTCCTCAGGTCCTTCATCCGGTCCAGGTGTCTCACAGTAAGTCACCAACATGATTTTCTCATCCGGGAATTCAAAGTTCATAGACTGGTAACTGACCACTGCCTGATGTGCCAGATGATCTTCCAACACACTTACTTTGATTGCTTTCTGAGTCGTGTATTAGATGTCATACTCAGTCAAGATCATCTGCCATCTCGCTATTCTTCCGGACAAGGCAGGTTTTTCGAAAATATACTTGATTGGATCCATCTTTGATATCAATAGAGTAGTGTGAGTCAGCATATACTGTCTCAGCTGGCGAGCAGCCCATGCCAAAGCGTAGCATGTTTTTTCAAGCAATGAGTATCGGGTCTCGCAGTCGGTAAACTTTTTGCTAAGGTAATAAATAGCATGCTCTTTTCGGCCAGACTCGTCATGCTGCCCCAGCACACACCCCATTGAATTATCGAGTACTGTCAAGTATAGGATCAAAGGACTCCCTTCAACTGGAGGCATCAGAATAGGTGGCTCTTGGAGATATTTCTTGATCCTTTTGAAAGCGGCCTGACATTCATCGTTTCATCTTACCACTTGATCTTTCTTCCGTAACTTGAAAATCGGTTCACAAGTAGCAGTCAGGTGCGAGATGAATCGGGCAATATAGATCAGACGTCCCAGAAAGCCTCTGACTTCTTTTTCAGTTCGGGGAGCTGGCATTTCCTGTATAGCCTTCACCTTTGTAGGATCAACTTGAATACCTTTATCACTTATGATGAAACCCAACAGTTTACCAGATCTCACCCCGAAGGTGCACTTGTTCGGGTTTAACCTCATCCCGTACAACTTCAACCTGTCAAATAGATTCTGTAGATGGTCAAGGTGTTCTTCCTCAGTTTGGGACCTTGCAATCATATCGTCAACGTATACCTCAATCTCATGATGGATCATGTCGTGGAAAAAAGCGACCATGGCGCGCTGATACGTTGCCCCAGCATTCTTTAATCCAAACGGCATGACCTTGTAGAAAAAGGTACCCCATTGAGTAACAAAGGTTGTCTTCTCCATATCCTCGGGAGCCATCTTAATCTGATTATAATCGGAGAAACCGTCCATAAAGGAGAAGACCTTATGTTGTGCGGTGTTGTCAGCCAGAACATTGATATGAGGCAGAGGGAAATCATCCTTGGGGCTCGCCCTGTTCATATCCCTATAGTAGACACACATTCGAACCTTACCATCATTTTTTGGTACTGGAACCACGTTGGCAACCCACTGCGGGTAAGAAGTAACTGCTAGAAAACCGGCATCAAACTGTTTCATAACCTCAATTTTGATTTTCTCATACATCTCTGGACGCATTCGGCGGACTTTCTGTTTCACTGGAGGACAGTCTTCCTTGGTAGGCAAGCGGTGAACCACGATATCAGTATCCAACCAAGGCATATCTTCATAAGACTAGGCGAAGATCTCAACATAGTCATGCAACATCTAAATCAACCGTTGTTTAACACTAGGCTCCAGATTTGCACCAATCTTGACCTCTTTCTTATCTACCTCTGTACCCAGATTTACAGTTTCCACTGGCTCTTCATGTGGCCGTATGGCCCTCTCTTCCTGAAGTAACAGTCTAGCGAGTTCACCAGGCACTTCACAATCATCTTCACCTTCGTATTCAACTAAGTTGATCAGACTCTCAAAGTTATAACCGGCAGTAGCAGAGTCGTTATCAGTGGGATCCAGGAGTGGATGTAGACCTGTATATGTGAGTGTGTGTGTAAAATAACTGTTTTGCAAGATGAAAAAGAAAAACAAGGAGCGCAAAATTCGTAATACAAGAAAACGTCCAATGCTTTTATTAATGATATATGAAAATGACACACATAAAGCCCTCACAAACAAAACCACAGTGTCTCGGGTAAGGCACCGGGCCGTAAAGTTTAAAATTGTCTGTTACAAATTCAAAACAAAAGTCTATTACTGGGTAATAAAATAAATTGGCACGAAGTCCTTTTCCGTCCAATTGCTTAGTCCACCATCGGTAGTCGGGTAGATCCAACTGTCAAACTCAGATTCTTCATCATCATCGTCAATAGCATTCACTCCCGAATTGCTGATAAACAGGGGAGGTCCTCCGATCCGCGCACGCCGAACAGCCCTTTGAGCTTCTGCAGTGAAACCCAAACCAAATTTGTTAGTCTTATGTGCAAATTCAGGGAGTTGACCCCAATTCGCACACCCACCTTTCTCAATAACAGCCCGGGCATCCTTGAGGGAAGCCATCTTCATTGGAGGATCTTCAGCAACAGTCTCAGTTGATGCTAGCGTCTGGGGGATTTCTTCAAAATGTTGACACGGGGTTTTAATGAACTCTCCGTCCATCTCCACATACCGGAAAGAGTTGAGGTGGCTCACCATGTACTCCTCTTCTCCTTGTACCATAACAATTTTCCCTTTCATTGGGTATTTCAGCATTTGGTGGAGCGTAGAAGTTACTGCCCCAACTTTGTGGATCCACGGGCGACCCAGCAAACAAGAATAAGATGGCCGAATGTCCATCACATATAATGTAGACGCAAAAATCTAAGAACCGACTTTAACTGGAATATCCACTTCTTCATGTACCATCCTCTTAGACCCGTCAAAGGCCCTAACCACGATGTTACTCGGCTTCAGCACCAACCCTTCATAGTCTAACCGGTCTAATGCCTTCTTGGGTAAAACATTCAGCGAGGACCTAGTATCCACCAACACATGAGCTAAGGTAGTTCCCCTGCATTCAATGGAGACATGCAGGAAGTCATTGTGATTCTTCCCCTTAGCAGTCAAGTTTGCGTCAGAGAAACCCAACCCATTATCTGCTGTCGAACTAGCCACGCAATCTTTGAACTGGTCAGCAGATGTCTCCTGCAGCACGTGTGCAGTCTTTAGGGAAGCAATCAGAGCCTTAACATAGGCCTCTGAACACAAAAATAAAGACAACATATAGATCTTCAACAGGGTTTTCCCCAGCTGTTCGACTACATTGTAGTCGCTTTTCTAGATGATCTTTAAAATTTCCTTTATCTCATGTCTAAAGGATTCAACAAGAATCTTCCTCGGTGCCTCCGTCTGGGCAGGCTCATCGGTGATCCCTTTGCCTCGAGTATCGGATGACTCAGCAACAGGGGTAAGGACTGGAACATGAACAGAAACAGTAGCAGATGTATTGGCAGGTATAATAACAACAGGCTTCTGAACAACTAGTGGAGAGATCTCCGGGGAGAAAACTCTCCCGCTTTGGGTGACTTTACTAGATCCAACAATATTGCTGACATCAGTATCAACCTCTTCATCCTTCAAATATTGTTTAACCCCGTGATAGTACACATCGGCCCCATAATGCCATGGGACAGCTTTATATGACGTATATGGGATAGGTCCAGGAACAGTAATAATCAAAGGAGCAATTCTCGGAACATATGTAATTCTAACAGGATTTCTCGAGGAAGCCTTGAAATAATTGGAGAAAATGGTGATTATAGAAACTTCTTCAACAGGAACCAAAGGAACAATAGTTTTCTCGAACAAGATTTCTTTATTATCCATCAGGCGTTGGACACTTGACTTTCAAAAGATGGAAACTGGTAGGTAGGACAGAACGCAGGTGGCAACCTTCGCCACAGCCCGAAAATAAACCGGCTAACAGAAGGTTCTTCTTCACAGTCATTAATGGAGTAGCATTGTCTTCTACAGAGGATACAAACACATCATCATCAACAGCATTCACTCCATGATTTGGCATAGGAGCAGTCATAATGTTAGGTTTCTCTGGCGCTTCGAACTCAATCTCCTTAGCGTCAATTAGATCCTGTACCTTATTCTTCAAGGACCAACAATTATTGGTATCATTCCCCAGGCTATCAGAGTGATAAGCATAGCGGGCGTTTGGATTGTACAGCGGTGAGGTGGTGTTGGGATTCTTCGGAGCTTCCCTCAGAATCACCAAGTTGGTCTTCAACAACTGTGGCAGAATTTGAGATAAGGACATGTTGAGCCAGTAAAATGTCTTTGAGGCCTATCTGCCCTTGCCTGGGTGTTGCGTTGTATGGCAACAGTTGGTCTTGAATTAACCACCGCATTAACTGTTTGGCGGCGCTCAGGTCGATTTTGGCTCTTTGAACTGTAAACTGCACTGGACTCCTTCTTAAAAGGCTTCTTCTTGGTACTTGAAGAAGCACCCTTCTGTATCTTACTGCTCTTGATATCGGCTTCAACTCTCTCCCTAGTCATAATTAACTCAGTAAAACATGACGATGAACTTCCGATCAAATGGTTGAAATACGGACCAGACAGGGTACCCATAAACATATCCACCAACTCCCTGTCAGCCAGAGGGGCTTGGACTCTACCAACAAGATCCCTCCACTTCTGAGCATAATCTTTAAAACCTTCGCTCACACCCATAGACATACCCTGAAGTTGGGTACGCTTGGGAGCAAGGTCGGCATTATATTGGTACTGCTTGTAAAAAGCAGCAGCAAGGTCCTCCCAATTACGGACACTAGCTCCTTCGAGTTAATAGAACCATTCAAGTTAAGTCCCTGAAAGACTATCTTGAAAGAAGTAAATCCAGAGATTCCTGTCAGCAGTATATGGTTGAATATTTATAACATACGAACGGAGGTGTAACTTTGGGCAGGAGACCCCGTCGTACTTAGCAAAGACGGGTGCTTTGAACTTGTGGGGAATCACCACCCCATGTGCTACACGCAACTCTCCAAAATCCAGCCCAGGTATCTTCTGGATTTCCATCGCACTTAACCGGTCATCAAGATGCTTATACCTATCCTCAGCAGGAGGATACTGGTATTCATCAAAGTCAGTCTCATTGTTAGAAACCACAGGGCTATGAGCCCTTCTTTCTTCCCGATTCTCTCCCCCTCCAGATGAGTGAGATAAATCAACTTCCTCTCGCAACCTGTTTCCAAATCTGTGACCCATGTTCAGGAGGACTGTCTTCTTCTTCTTTTTCTTATCCTTCAAGATAAGAGTCTTCAGATCTTTATCCCCCTTGTCCAGGTTCATGAACATTTCCTGGAACTGAGCATTCTGATCTTGTAGAGCCTTAATAGCTTGATCAGTGGATGTTTCAGCAGACATGATGCTGAAATAAACAGCGAAGAAGATAAGAAACTTTTAAGGGTACCTGTAATGAGGTGCATGGAATGAAATGCATGTGATATGATCTCGAAGACTTTAGGAATTCAAATTCGTAAACAAAAATGAAACACACTTTTATTAGGTAAACTTGAAACAATTTTTGACAAATTCCTTTAAGGCATTACAAAAAGAAAAACTGAAAAGTAAATCAAAACTAGAAATAAGCAAAAGACATCAGTGCTCCCATGGTCGTTTTCCTCCTGTGCTGACATAGTCGTTGAGGACCTTTTTATTCTCCAGCTGTCTTGTAAGCTTTAGAATCTTCCGCTCCTGCTCGTGATACTTTTCTCTGTAAGTATATCGTTCTTCTCTCAACTGCATCCAAGACCTCTTTAATGCCCCAATGTCAGTAGGCATGTATGGGTGGAGGATTGTAGGTGGAATCCCTTCTTCATCAGCACTCTCAATAATTACCGGTAAGACAACTTCGTACGACATTCCCAGCTTTTGGGCACGAATTCGAACCCATCGGAGATACGGTTCCATCGGAAGAGAAGTCTTCATCCCTAACTCATGCGGATCAGACCTGTGTACCCTGTTCCAAGCTCCTATGAACCTGTGGCGATGCTCCTCACTATTCCCCTGGAAGTCAAAGACAATACTCAGAATCAGCAACTCATGAGGACCGTCCTTTCTAGCTCGCCCAAACTGTCGCAAGGCCAGACAAGGATTATAGGTGATCCCTCCTCTAATCCCAAGTAGTGGAACATTGGGGTATTCCCCACAGCGGTCAATAACAGCTACTTCTTCCATGTCTTTAGTGCTCTAGATGATGTTCGTATGAGTAAGGGACATAATCCTATAGGACCAACCCATACCTTCCTTGTTCTTCAAAACAGATTTGGGGAGGTGAGAAATAAACCACCTCGCCAGCACCGGTGCACAACACATAAGGGTTCCTTGTTTCCGAGCAGTACGAGCATAAAGAGCATGCAAAATGTCACCTAAGAGAGTGGGCACTGGATTACGGGACATGAAAATCTTCACTGCGTTCACGTCGAAGAAAGAATCGGAATTAGGAAACAACACCAAACCATAAATGAGAAGTGCCAGGATATCTTCGAATGCTTGAAAATCCAAACTGTCCCAAAACTGATTAGCCCGATTAACCAAGAACTTAGCCAAGAAGCCTTTTGTCCCACTCCGAGTCTCCCAGTTAGACATTACCTCAGGCTTTGTCAGATGTAGGGCTGTAGCAACATATTCTGGCCTAAGAGCTTTCTCCCAACCTGTAAATGGCGTCTGCTCTAGAATAGAAATACCAAGTAAATCAGAGAACTCCTCCAAAGTAGGGACTAACTGATAGTCCGGGAAGGTGAAGCAGTGGTGCAATGGGTCAAAGAACTGGCATAAGACACTCAGCATCTGCTCTACCATCTTGGAAGTGACCAAACCAAGGAGGTGACCATGTCTTCTGATAAAGGAGGAAGTATCAGTGACCTTTGCAACCAAATCTCTAAGCTGAGTAGGAATCTGTACAAAGCTGATCCGAATAGTGTTTCTACGCATAGAGGCCATGACCTACAAAACAGAACAAAGATGAATCCCCTATGTCTTTGAAATAGGTTAGTCTGATGCAAGATGCATGCC
The DNA here is from genome assembly GCA_948472305.1 of Vicia faba. NCBI lineage: Eukaryota > Viridiplantae > Streptophyta > Magnoliopsida > Fabales > Fabaceae > Vicia > Vicia faba. Next base: position 1,409,971,922 of record OX451736.1, read on the forward strand.
ATGTGATGATGCATGATGTCATGATAGAAACACATCACAAGTATTCACAGATAGCAAACATGGTAAGGGCAAACAAGTCAGACAATAGCCCTTAGATTTCAGGCTGGCACGGAGTTTAGATATTACCCCTTTCAGTTTAGTTGGTTCAACCTGTCCTAGTAATAGTAACCGGGTTCTAGAGGATCTCAATATCACTGACCACCCTCGATCAGTCATAATTCCAGTTTGGCAACCTTTTTTTGCATCCAGAATCATCGCGAGAGTTTGGTCTCAATGAGTGTAGCATACTGCTACTTTTCTATGGCCAAGTTAGTCAATTATAGGTTCTAAGGTCAGTTGGTGCTTAATGACCCCTTAGAAGACCCATATTCTCCTTGTTCCACCACAAGGGATATCAGTACAAACTAAAGTGCTACACCAACGTACCTATTGCTTCAACCGTATCGGTCTATGCCGTACAGTTCCCTCACAGTCTATTGCTACTTACCTAAAAGGTGTCCTCCAGATCCGAGTTAGGATCTATAGTAACTCCGATTCAAACCCACAAAGATAAAGCATACAAATCAAGCAATTGAAAACAATATGAACTAATCCTAAGGTACACCCCATTTATTAAGTCCCCAACAGAGTTGCCAGTTCTGTGATACGGTGGGAAGAACTGACTTTTTTTTGGAATGTTGGTTTGCGTTTTGCATTTGTTTTGGCAAAATGTCGCGGTAAGCAAGAGTCGCCACCTTCTTTTATTTTATCCAACAAGGAAAGGAAAAAAGCACAGAAAAATTCCTTTTTCGAGATATTTCTGAGTACGGGGGGTAGATTATAGAAAGGGAAGGTATTAGAACCCTTTCTATCAGTAGTTATCTACGGGCTCTTAGGTACTTGCTCATCATATTCAAAATGTTTTCTTTGTGCTTGTGGGTTTTGAAAAGTTTTGTTTTAACTTCGATTTAACTCTCGCTTAAGAGTGTAATGAAGTGTATTTGAAAACTTGTTTGTAAAAAGTGTAAGTGTGAAAAACTTTGTTTGGATGAGCAAGTATCTAAGAACTAATCTACCTACTCAAAAAAGGAATCGTTCTATGTTAATGTCCTTTAGACAATGTTATCCTACTATTAGTGAGTAGGTAGCACCATTGTTGGAGTTTGAGGGTCAATTCGAGAAAGGGACATACGGTCACTAAAGCAACGTTAGGACGCCTTAGCGGTAACCCTAGTGTCTTAGATCATTTATTCGAGGCAACAATATCCGAGGCAACCATTTCGAGGCAACTTATGATCTTTTAGACAAGAGGGCGACCTCTAAAACAACCTATACTTAATGACCGTTTACAAAGGCAACCAAGTGGGGTGTACCCTAGGAGTGTGCATGTGCGAGTGTGTTGTTTTTCAGTTATTTTTATCTTTGCACATGTTTAGGGTGATCTAATTGATTTTAGATTAAGCATTCAGTCTTGTCATGCAAACCCTATTATCAAACATCTAGGAGTTAAATATTTGCAAAAATTAAAGGTGCGGAATTTAAACTAAATTATTACAAGGCGTCGGGTGTTTACATCGCCAAAAGCAACCCTTTGAAATTTAAAAGCGGAAAAATAAATGTCCTAATTGATTATTACAATCCGGGAGCAGATACAATAATTGAATAAATAAAGAATAAAGTGCGCGAGGTGAAATTGAATCCAATGCGGAATTAGGGTTTTGACCCTTTTAATTAAAGAAAATGTTTTTGTTATTTTTATTTTTAAGAAAATAAATTAAATCCTAAAATTGAATGCTAAATTAATTATTAAATTAATTAATTAATGAAAAATATTAAATGACATATTTTTGGAGTTTTTTGTTATTTTAGGAAAGAAAATAAAATAAATAATTTAGGGTTAAAACCTATTAAATTATAATTGATTTTAAATATTTACAAAATCAATTAAAATTATCTAGAATTAATAAACTAATTAATTAATTAATATTTATTAAATAAAAATAAAATTTTGAAATTTGATTGGATAAAAAGTATTTTTGTGATTTTTTGATAAAAAAGAAATTATGCCATTGGTTAGTAATTAAATAAAAACAAATAAAATAATTAAATGAAATAAACAAAATAAAAGAAAAGTATAGAAAGTGAGCCTGATTTGGGTGTGTAAATAGCAATTGGCTGGCCCAATAAGGCTGATCCATTTGACTTTTTTCCAATTCAGTGCGTGTGTGTTGACCTGCCTATGGTGTGCCTTCAATGCTTGGCCACCAGATTTGGCCATCTGGCCATCTGGCGCATGGATGAGGGATGAACATGGTGGACATCAGGCTTGAGTATGCACTAGATTCCCTAAAAATAAACAAGAAAATGAAAATTGTTGGAGGCAGGGATCGAACCCCTGACCTCCAACCTTGGGATCCTTATGCGCTGATGTGTCTACCACTAGGCTTTTTGCTTTCCTTTGTTAATAGAATACAAATTAAATATAATATAAAAAAATGAGCGTTATTGGAAAATAAAAAGAAAAAGGCGCGCTCGTTCAAACAAGCCAATGGATGGGCGACAACTCATCGTCCACTTCCTCCATCCGTTGCTAAAAGTCTGCAACACCTATACCTACGGACGCTGGCCGTCACTACAGGTCATGTCCATTCCAAAACCTCGTACAGGCCATGTAAATGGATTTTAAGACCATGGTTGAGGTCGTCTCATCCTCCTGATTGCAACCATGGCCATTATTAGGGCCAATTTTTCCTGAAACAAAAAGCCCTAAAAACAAACACAAAACCCTAGCAATGGTGATCCATGATATAGGTCAGATAAATGAAATTGGTTATTGCAAAAAGCTAGCAAATGATATGGTGATCCAGAATATGCAATTATTTTTCATTATAGATGCTAGAATGAAGCTTTTCAAAATCAAGAAGATGGTGGTTCCGTGAGCGACTTACAGTGTACTGGGAGGCTTAAAAATGCGTGGTTTTGCTTGCTTTAGCTTGTGGAGATTTCTAGGAGATGATTGGAACAATTGCCAAGCCTTAAGGATGCTTCTAAGCCCTGTTTCGATCTCACACTTTATCCTTGTTTTTGCAAATTTGGTTCTGGCTCTATGCTTGATCTCTAACCCTTATTTTGGTCTGCACACGACCCTTATGTATTGCACAATGTATTAGGTTTACTTTTGTTGTCCAAATCATCCTCTATCAATGATTTGATATTTGATTTGATCTTCTTTTAACATTCTTCCAAATTTGGTCCATATCCCATCTTTTTGGATTTTTATTTGATTTATTTTGATTTAAATCAAATTAATTCAAATAAAATCAAAATAATTAATAAAAATATGATATGGACACATGGCCAAGGCTGGAGCACGTGGGAAATAATGCTAACTTAAAACAAGTGAAAAAGAATGGGCCATTTGGCAAAATTTGATGTTTTGAGGATGGTTGACTTTTGGCAATTTTGCAAAAAAGTCCAACTTCAACAATGCATAACTTCCTTAATTTTGACTCTTTGGAGGTGTTCTGGGAATTTTTAGAAATCTTGAGATGTCCTCTAAGCAACCCTTTTGTCTCATCTCAATTTGATATTCCATGCTCAAGTATGAAGCTTTGACAAAAAAATGTTTTTGTTGACTTTTCAAAATGACCTATAATGTCCAAATTCATAACTTCTTGTGAGTGCATATTTTGATATTGGGATATGAATATGGATTGTAGGGAATTGCATACTATTCAAAATGAGATTTGGATGGGTCATTTCGCATAAAGTATGAGAAATTTATGCTTGGTCAAAGTTGGGTTGACTTTTCCTACAAAACCCTAATTTTACAACTTTTGAGTATTGATGAATTATGAGCAATCCTTGATGAATCATGATCAACCCTTGATCAAATGATGAAATAAACTTCAAAATTAGGATGTTGGCCAAAAATCTAGAAGTTTGACTATATGTGGGTCACAGTTGACTTTTGCCCTAGCACAATCGATTTTTTTTCCTTCGAGCAATTGACTGAGCAAAATTCTTCTGCAAGGCTTGAAACTTGACATGGATGATCTTGAGAACATATTAGGACAATTTTGAGCATTTGGGACCACTTGGACTCAAGGATCTTGATGCAACATGAAACCCTAATTTGGGGTAGACTACCTTAGGGGAGAGCTTGTCAGGCCAATCCTTGAGCAACCTTGACCAACTTGGAGATCTTTCTTGCAATGTTTTGAGATATATGGGAGGGAATATTTTGGGGTACAACAAGCGGGATACTTACAAGGATCAGTTCCATGCTCAGGAGAGGAAGGTTTTAGAGCTCACAAAGCAAATCCATGAGGAAAAAGGACTCAATAACTATCTCGGCACAAAGAGGAAGCATCCATGGGATTTTTAATGTATTTTATAGTTTTAGATTTGTTTTTTAATTGTTACGCTTAAAAGGAATTTGAACTTCAAATTCATCTAATAAAGCTTTGTTTATTTTGGTTTGTAAATTTAAATTTCCCGAAGTCTTTGAAATCATTGCATACGCATCCCATTATCATACACATCATTATAGGTACCATTACTGGTTTCTCATCTCATTCGCTATTTATTTCAACAGAAATGTCTTCCGAACAAAGCATTAAGGACCTAGAGGCACATAACGCACAATTCCAACAAATGTTCATCAGTCTGGGAAAGGGGCGGGAGGATCTGAAAGCCCTCATTCTAAAAGAGAAGAAGAAAAAGAAGAAGGCTACTTGTATTCTGAACATGGTCCAAAGGTTTGGAGAGCGGTTTGTAGGTGTTTAGGTATTGGCTTGCATTTTTGGTAAATCCCAAGTGTATGTGTGAATGTCATGACTGATGTCATAACATTCTAGTTCAGTTTGTACTGGTTCATTAGGTACCTTTGCAGAAAAATATTGTAATTCAAATACTGATGTTTATAAGTGTGTATCTGAGCATTTTTCAAAATGATCACATTTTGCTAAATCAGTAGACAGGTTTTCTCAGATGTCATAACAGATGTTATGACATCCTGTTCTGAACTAACAGGATTGCAGGATTGGATAAGTCTGAGTTTTTTCAGGAAATAACCCAGTCCTTCCTGAACAGAATCCTGCGTTTTCTGAGGGGTAACCTAGCTCAACCCTAACCTGTTAATAAAGTCCTGTGACCTGGTCTTTAGGTCAAACGGAATTAACCCTAGGTTTTTTGAAACCCTAACTGAAGTTGCAGCTGCTATATATTCAACAGAGCTGCTGTTTTTCAAGGATGGCTTTTATTGATCAGAAGATCATTTGTAATCTGTATAGATTTGTTCATTGTACTCCAAGCAATTATCATTGTGATAAGTGCCTTGGAATAGGTTTCAAATTGTAAGGGTTGTGTAGCACTCTAAGCTTTGAAGCAAGAGTGTTTGAATGTTCCTTGACTAAAGCTGTGAAGCAGAGTCAAGTTAGTTGTGTGCATCACTCAAAGCTGTGAAGCATGAGTGATTGTGTTGCTTGATTAAAAAGCTGTGAAGTTTAATCAAGTGTTTGTTTTTGAAGAATGTCTTCAATTCTTAAGTCAAATTGGTTTATGTATCACTGCTGTGATTGAGGGGGAGTGAGTAGGAACTCAGGTTTAAGTTGTACTTAGATTGGAATTGCATTGGGTAGGTCTTAAGTGAAGGAGATAAACTGGTTGGTTTATTCCTGAATTAACATCTCTTATAGTGGATTTCCTCCCTGGCTTGGTAGCCCCCAGAGTAGGTGTTGTTGCACACTGAACTGGGTAAACAATTGACTGTGTTCTTTATCGCTTTTGTATTTACTGTCATATAGTAAGTCAGATACGGTGTCATAACATTGAACGTGACATTGAGTATCTGCAGCCAGAATTTCAATTGGCATCAGAGCAGGCACCCTGCCTGTATTACTGGGTGAGATCTAGGGATATCACTTTCTGGCACTATGGACAAAGAAGGAGTTTTTGGAAATAGACCACCCATTCTGGATGGAACTAATTATGACTACTGGAAACCTCGTATGATTGCCTTCCTAAAATCTCTGGACAAAAAGGCTTGGAGAGCTGCTGACAAAGGATGGATTCATCTCACCATAACTGAGAAAGATGGGACAATCAGTCTGAAGCCTGAGGAAGATTGGAGTAAAGAAGAAGATGAGTTAGCTCTGGGAAATTCCAAAGCTTTAAATTCCTTGTTCAATGGAATTGATAGAAACATTTTCAGATTAGTACATCAATATGAACTGGCCAAGGAAGTTTGGGACACTCTCAAAATTACTCATGAGGGCACTTCCAAAGTAAAAATGTCAAGGCTTCAGATGTTGACTACCAAATTTGAGAATCTAAAAATGATGGAAGATGAAACCATTCATGAGTTTCACATGAACATCTTGGAGATTGCCAACACCTCAGGAGCACTGGGAGAAAAAATGTCAGAAGAAAAACTGGTGAGGAAGATTCTCAGATCCTTGCCTAAAAGATTTGCAATGAAGGTAACTGCCATAGAGGAAGCCCAGGACATTAGCAAGTTGAAAGTGGATGAACTTATTGGGTCTCTTCAGACTTTTGAGATGGTAATCACTGATAATGGTGTCAAAAAGAACAAGAGCATAGCTCTTATGTCCAACACTGATGTTGAAGAAAACATTTCAGAAGCTGTAGCCATGCTTGGAAGACAGTTCAACAAACTCATCAAAAGAATAGATCCAAAGTCAAGGTCTAATGTTCATAACATTCCCTCTAACATTGACAGTTCCAGTAGAAGACCAAGGTCAGAAGAGAAGGGAGTTCAAGGCAGAGGAATTCAATGCCATGGTTGTGAAGGATATGGGCATATTCGAGCTGAATGTCCTACCTTTCTTAAGAAACAAAAAGGAATGACAGTTACTTGGTCTGACTGTGATTCAGAAAGTAATTCTGAAGAAGAGACTGCCAAACGAGTTACTGCTTTAACTGGTGTTTGTACCTCTGAAAGTGACATCAGTGATGAAGAGGTGACTTTTGAAGAACTGGCTGATACTTACAAAGAATTGTGTATCAGAAGTACTGAAGTCTGTGTGCAGAATGAGAAACAATCAAAACTCATCATAAAGATGGAGGCTGAAAAAAGGGCAAATCTTGAAACTATAAGTCATCTAGAAAGAAAAGTTCAATTACTGAACTCACAACTAAATCAAATGACCAAATCTGTCAAGATGTTGACAAATGGGACAGACAAATTGGAAGAAATCCTACAGGTTGGACAAAATGTGGGAAATAAATCTGGTCTAGGATTTATGGAAGCAACGAAATCTGGTTCTGATAAGCAAATGTCAAAATAGATGTCTCAACACAACTCTCGACATCAGGAACAGAAACACATGAGGAAAAGGTACCAAAGATGGAAATGTCATCATTGTGGTAGATATGGCCACATAAAGCCCTTCTGCTTCAGATTACATGGATACCCTAATCAGAACTCAGGTGTCAAACCTAAGTCTAAAAAGGTACCACATGCTCCTCAATGGAAGAAAAAGGCTACTGCACTGATAGCTCACACTTCCCTGAGGGTCTCTGCAAAGGAAGACTGGTACTTTGACAGTGGATGTTCCAGACATATGACTGGAATCAAGAACCTCCTCAATAATGTTAAGCCTCACACCACCAGTTTTGTGACCTTTGGAGATGGGGCTAAAGGTGAAATCAAAGGAGTTGGTGATTTGGACTGCCCTGGAGTTCCAAGTCTAAATGAAGTACTGCTGGTGAAAGGACTGACCGCTAATCTCATTAGTATCAGTCAACTGTGTGATCTAGGATTCAAGGTCAATTTCTCAAAATCTGAATGCCTTATAATCAATGACAAACAAGAGATAGTAATGAAAGGAGTCAGATCCAAAGACAACTGTTACTTGTGGGAGGCTGAGAACACTAATTTCTCATCTGTGTGTTCCATTGCAAAGGAAGAAAAAGAGGTGAAACTGTGGCACCAAAAACATGGCCATCTTCATCTAAGGGGTATGAAGAGGATTATCTCCTTGGAGGCAGTCAGAGGGATTCCAAAACTGCAAATTGATGAAGGAAGAGTTTGTGGTGAATGTCAAGTTGGTAAGCAGACGAGGATGTCACACCCAAAGTTAAGACATCTGAACACCTCTAAGGTTCTAGAACTCCTCCATATGGATCTGATGGGACCAATGCAAGTAGAGAGTCTTGGTGGTAAAAGATATGCCTATGTGGTTGTGGATGATTTTTCCAGATTCACCTGGATTAATTTCATTAGGGAAAAATCAGATGCATTTGAAGTTTTTAGAGAACTGTGCAAGAGAATTCAAAGAGAGAAGGAAGGATGTATTGTCAGAATCAGAAGTGATCATGGCAAGGAATTTGAAAACAGCAAGTTTGATGACTTCTGTGCTTCAGAAGGAATCAGTCATGAGTTTTCTTCTCCCATAACACCTCAGCAAAATGGAGTTGTGGAAAGAAAAAACAGGACCATACAAGAATCTGCCAGAGCAATGTTACATGCCAAAAGACTTCCTATGTATTTTTGGGCTGAAGCTATGAATACAGCTTGCTATGTTCATAACAGGGTCACCTTGAGAAAGGGAACCTCATCCACCATATATGAACTCTGGAAAGGAAGAAAACCAACTGTGAAGTACTTCCATGTGTTTGGTAGCAAATGCTATATTCTGTCTGATCGTGAACAAAGAAGAAAACTGGACCCCAAAAGTGATGAAGGCATATTTCTAGGATACTCCTCAAACAGCAGAGCTTATAGAGTATTCAACTCTAGAACCAAAACCATGATGGAATCAATAAATGTTGTAATTGATGACTATCATGAAGAAATAGATGTTCCTTGTACTGTTGAGACATTCTTTGAGACTTCAACCCAACAGGATGACCTACCCAACTCCACCACAATAGAATCTGAATCAAAGGAAGCTAGCAAGATTCCTTCCATCAGAATTCAGAAGGATCATCCAAAAGAGCTCATCATAGGAGATCCCAATAGTGGAGTCATCACAAGATCTAGAGAAATCATCTCAAACTCTTGTTTTGTGTCCAAAATGGAACCAAGAAATGTCAAGGAAGCCTTAACTGATGAATATTGGATTGGTGCAATGCAAGATGAACTGAACCAATTCAAGCAACATGAAGTTTGGGAACTGGTTCCTAGACCTGAAGGAACTAACATCATTGGGACAAAATGGATATTCAAGAACAAATCAGATGCTGAAGGAGTTGTCACCAGAAATAAGGCAAGACTTGTTGCTCAAGGATACACCCAGGTTGAAGGGGTTGATTTTGATGAAACCTTTGCACCTGTAGCCAGGTTGGAATCAATTAGACTCTTGTTGTCAATTGCTTGTCTTCTGAAGTTCAAGTTATTTCAGATGGATGTGAAAAGTGCCTTTCTAAATGGGTACTTAAATGAGGAAGCTTATGTGGAACAACCTAAAGGTTTTGTGGATCCAACCCATCCTGATCATGTCTACAAACTGAGAAAAGCTCTATATGGCCTGAAACAAGCTCCTAGATCATGGTATGACAGGTTAACAAAGTTTCTCTCAGACAAAGGCTACAGAAAAGGAGGCTTGGACAAAACTCTCTTTGTCAAAACTGAAGGAGGGAAGTTGATGGTTGCCCAAATATATGTTGATGACATAGTGTTTGGAGGAATGTCAGAACATATGGTTAAACACTTTGCTGACCAGATGCAGGCTGAATTTGAAATGAGTCTCATGGGAGAACTAACTTATTTTCTTGGACTACAAGTCTCACAGATGGAGGACTCAATCTTCTTATCTCAAAGCAAGTATACTAAGAATATTGTAAAGAAGTTTGGTATGGAGAATGAAAGTCACAAAAGGACTCCTGCTCCTACTCATCTAAAGCTTTCCAAAGATTCAAGTGGGGTTAAGGTGGATCAAAGTCTATACAGAAGCATGATAGGAAGCTTGTTGTACTTAACTGCCAGCAGACCTGATATTGCCTTTGCAGTTGGAGTTTGTGCTAGATACCAAGCTGATCCCAAAGTCAGTCATATCAATCAAGTGAAGAGAATTTTGAAGTATGTAAGTGGTACTTACAACTATGGATTGATGTATACTCATGGCTGTGAACCAGCTCTGACTGGCTACTGTGATGCTGATTGGGCTGGAAGTGCTGATGATAGAAAAAGCACCTCTGGAGGATGTTTCTTTTTGGGAAGTAATCTGGTTTCCTGGTTCAGCAAGAAACAGAATTGTGTGTCTCTTTCAACTGCTGAAGCTGAATACATTGCAGCTGGTAGTAGCTGCTCTCAAATGATATGGATGAAACAGATGCTCACTGAGTATAATGTCACACAAGATGTTATGACATTGTACTGTGACAATCTGAGTACAATCAACATATCCAAGAATCCCATTCAGCATAGCAGGACCAAACATATTGACATACGACATCACTTTATCAGAGACCTTGTAGAAGAGAAGACAATCAAATTGGAACATGTTGCCACTGAGCTACAGCTGGCTGACATTTTTACCAAGGCTTTGGATGCAAACCAATTTGAAAACTTAAGGGGTAAGCTGGGTATTTGCCAACATGAGTAATTGTAGCAATTAATTTTGCTTAAAACAAGGATCAAAGGACTTATGCCTGTTCTGATTGGTTTAAAATTGTATTTTCTCATTTCTTACAATTCTTTTAAGAAGTTGAATAGACACTCCCTTGCTTCCTTCCTCTCTCGTCTCCTCATCAAAACCCAGTCTCTCAATCAGAAATTTCTCCTCAGTTGCTGTTGGTCCTCTAAAACTGTCAACATGTCTCAAACACCATCATCATCCAATACGACCATTTCAACCTCTTCCTCTGATCAAGATTCTGGGACAATCTCTTCTTGTCTGGAATCTGACGTTCTGGAGATCTCCTCTCATAGAAAAGTGGGAACTAACCCCACCAAGGTCAAAGAGTTGAGACCAAAACATGCAGGAAAACCCCAAGCTTCTGCCTCTGGTAATCCATTTCATCCTTCTTCTTCAGTTCCCCCTGAAATTGGAAATAAGGAAGGGACAGCCTATGTTAATCAAGCAATAGCAAAAATTGTTTCAAGAATTCTGAACGAGAACCACTCAGTTCCTGGCATTTCTGTTCCTCTGAACCAAGAAAGCTCAAATGCTGAAACAAATCCAGATGTCTCTAAGAATGTTGAGACATCAAACAAAGAGAAGAATGCTGACATTGCTCACAAGAAAAGAAAGAAGCCTGAATACTCTGGATCTGATGACAGTGCTTGAAGGTTGGTTGCTGATATCTGGTGGAGTTTGGAAGTGTATTCTGTTGTTTTCTGCTGCTGATCTTATTATTTTGTTTTGGATAACTGTATCTTTGGCCCATTTGTGGCTAAAGAGGGGGAGAATATTTTCTGTACTTACTTAATTAGTACTTGACATTCTATTTTTCTGCTGTCACTTATTTCTGCTGCTATCTATCTCTGATTGTTTAGGGTCTTTAGCCAAAAATCTGCCAAAGGGGGAGTTTGTAGGTGTTTAGGTATTGGCTTGCATTTTTGGTAAATCCCAAGTGTATGTGTGAATGTCATGACTGATGTCATAACATTCTAGTTCAGTTTGTACTGGTTCATTAGGTACCTTTGCAGAAAAATATTGTAATTCAAATACTGATGTTTATAAGTGTGTATCTGAGCATTTTGCAAAATGATCACATTTTGCTAAATCAGTAGACAGGTTTTCTCAGATGTCATAACAGATGTTATGACATCCTGTTCTGAACTAACAGGATTGCAGGATTGGATAAGTCTGAGTTTTTTCAGGAAATAACCCAGTCCTTCCTGAACAGAATCCTGCGTTTTCTGAGGGGTAACCTAGCTCAACCCTAACCTGGTTAATAAAGTCCTGTGACCTGGTCTTTAGGTCAAACGGAATTAACCCTAGGTTTTTTGAAACCCTAACTGAAGTTGCAGCTGCTATATATTCAACAGAGTTGCTGTTTTTCAAGGATGGCTTTTATTGATCAGAAGATCATTTGTAATCTGTATAGATTTGTTCATTGTACTCCAAGCAATTATCATTGTGATAAGTGCCTTGGAATAGGTTTCAAATTGTAAGGGTTGTGTAGCACTCTAAGCTTTGAAGCAAGAGTGTTTGAATGTTCCTTGACTAAAGCTGTGAAGCAGAGTCAAGTTAGTTGTGTGCATCACTCAAAGTTGTGAAGCATGAGTGATTGTGTTGCTTGATTAAAAAGCTGTGAAGTTTAATCAAGTGTTTGTTTTTGAAGAATGTCTTCAATTCTTAAGTCAAATTGGTTTATGTATCACTGCTGTGATTGAGGGGGAGTGAGTAGGAACTCAGGTTTAAGTTGTACTTAGATTGGAATTGCATTGGGTAGGTCTTAAGTGAAGGAGATAAACTGGTTGGTTTATTCCTGAATTAACATCTCTTATAGTGGATTTCCTCCCTGGCTTGGTAGCCCTTAGAGTAGGTGTTGTTGCACACTGAACTGGGTAAACAATTGATTGTGTTCTTTATCGCTTTTGTATTTACTGTCATATAGTAAGTCAGATACGGTGTCATAACATTGAACGTGACATTGAGTATCTGCAGCCAGAATTTCACGGTTGAAGCGACAGGTCAACCTGACCTCTTCATCTAAGGAAGGGGAGAATCAAGAAGAAGAGAAAGACCCCAGTCCTGCAGTGTTTGACAATGATACTGATTATAACGATGAGCAATATCCTCCAGCTGAGGATAGATACAAACAGTTGGAAGGTCGTCTGAGTGCCATGGAAGTTCAGAGGATACCTGGATTGGATTTTGAAAAATTGGGTTTGGTGTCTGGAGTGGTCATCCCGCAGAAGTTCAAAGCTCTAGTTTTTTCCAAGTATGATGGTGTGTGCTACCTAAAGCTTCATCTCTGCTCTTACATCAGGAAGATTCAGCCCCATACCGCTGATAGAAATTTGTGGGTGCATTTCTTTAAAGATAGTCTGTCAGGGACTCAGCTTGGATGGTTCTACCAGCTGGAGGGAGCCAATGTCCGAAACTGGGAAGATCTGGCTGCTGCTTTCTACAAGCAGTATTAGTATAATGCCGACCTTGCTCTGATTCATACTCAACTCCAGAGTATGTCCATGGGTGCAGATGAAGGTTTTAAAGATTATGCACAAAAATGGAGAGACTTGGCTGGGAGAGTTCAACCCCCGTTGTCTGATAGGGAGTTGGTTGAGATGTTTCTAAGGACGCTATCTGGTCCATTTTTCAATCATTTGATCGGCAGCTCATCAGCTAGTTTCACTGAGCTAATCCTAAATGGGGAAAGAGTAGAAGCTGGGATTTGATGCAGCAAAATACATAAGGATGCCTCGTCAAGTTCAACAAAGAAGCCTTTTGCTGGTGAGAAGGAAGCCAGTGTCGTCTATAGCCTGAGGGATCAGAACAGGGCTGAACAACGTCAGATAGTAAGTGTCGTGATGATACCTAGACCTGCAGTTGCTCCACAACACAACAATCAACAAAAGGTGGAAAGACCACAACGGCAGTTTACCTGCATCAACATGACATTGGCTGAAGATTTACCTTATCTGTTGAGATCCAACTTGGAAACCTTGAGAGAGGCTCCCAAGAATCCAAACACTACATCTCCCCGATATAATCTAAATGCTCGGTGTGCCTATCACTCTGAGAGTCCTAGCCACGATACAAATGTCTGCTGGGCTCTGAGAAATAAAATACAAGACTTTATTGAAGCCAAGTAGATAGATTTTGATGCTCCGGAAAAGCCAAATGTCATAACTGCTCCCATGCCTAAGCACGACTGTGGAGTTAATGCTATTGATACTGATTTGTTTGTTACCTCTATTGATGAAGCTTCTACTCCTCTCATGACTGTCAAGAAGAATTTGTTGTTGGCCGGTTTATTTCCGGGTTGTGGTGAAGGTTGCCATGTGTTCGCTTCTACCTTTTGGTTTTTGTTTGCTGAAATTAGGTGTCCAACGCCTGATAGATTGCAAAGAAATTATGTTTGAGAAAACTATGATTCTTGTTTTTCCAGTTAAAGATGCTGCCATTATAACCATTTCCTCCAATCCTTCCAAGGTTTCCTCGAGAAGACCTGTTAGGATTACATCTGCTCCAAGAATTGCTCGGCTGATAATTACTGTTCTTGATCTTGTCCCGTATGTCTCGGACAAAGCTGTCCCATGGCATTATGGTGCCAATGTGTACTATCATGGCATCAAACAAGATCTGAAAGATGAAGATGCTGATCCTGATATTGAAAACATTGTCGGAGCCAGCAAAATCACCCTAAGTGGAAGGGTCTTCTCTCCTGAGATTTCCCCTAAGACTCTTAACAAGCCTATTGTCATTACATCTGCTGTTCCTACTTGTACATCAACTAATGTTCCTGTTCTTACTCCAGTCGGAGAATCATATGATACCCGCGACAAAGAGGTTGTAGGTGAGCCTGCCCGGACGGAGAGGCCTAAGAAAATCATTGTGGAAGCCTATAAGCCAGAAATAGAGGAAATACTGAAAATCATTAAGAAGAGCGACTACAATATGGTCGAGTAGCTAGGGCATACCCCATCAAAGATATCCATGTTGTCTCTACTGTTGTATTCTGAAGCCCATGCAAAGGCTTTGATTGCATTTCTCAAGACTGCGGATGTGTCGCAAGAAACTTCAGCTGATCAGTTCAAAGATTGTGTGGTCAGCCTGAATGCTGATAATGGGCTGTGTTTTTCAGATGCGGAATTAACACTAAAAGGAAGGAAGCATAATGATGCTCTACATGTCTCGATTGAATGCAGGGGCACCCCTATGAATCATGTGTTAGTAGATACTGGGTCTTCACTAAATGTTTTGCCGAAGAAAGCGTTGGACCGGTTGGATTGCGAGGGTCTAACTCTAAATCCTAGTAACATTGTGGTAAGGGCTTTTGACGGATTGAAGAGAATGGTGCATGGGGAGGTGGACATCCCTGTCAAAATAGGTTCTCATACTTTTGGGTCCACCTTCTATGTGATGGATATCAGGACATCATATTCTTGTCTGCTGGGTTGTCCTTGGATCCACGAGGCTGGGGAAGTCACCTCTACACTCCACCAAATGCAGAAATATCCAATGAAAGGAAAGATCGTAATAGTGCGGGGTGAGGAAGAATATATGGTGAGTCACCTCAACTCCTTCCGCTACGTAGAGATGGACGGGGAATTCATCGAAACTCCTTGTCAGAACTTCGAAGAGGTCCCTCAGATCACGGCATCAACTAAAACTACTAGCAACAAACCTCCTTTGAAGATGGCTTCTCTCAAAGACGCCAGGGCCGTGGCTCAAGAAGGTGGGTGTACTAATTGGGGTCGGCTCCCTGATTTCACTCAGAAAACTGACAAATTTGGTTTGGGCTTTACTACAGGGGCTCAAAGGGCTGTTAGACGCGCTCGGGCTGGAGGACCTCCACTATGCATCATCAATTGTGGGATTAACGCCATTGAATACAGTGACAAGGAATCATACATTGACAGCTGGATCTACCCGACTACCAACGGTGGGCCGAGTAACTGGTCGGCTAGGGACTTCATACCTGTTTCTTTTATTCCACAATAATTGACTTTTTTGTTTTAAAATTTATAATAAACAATTTGAAACTTTACGGCCTGATGCCTTGCTCGAGGCACCTCGCCTTTGTTTGTGAGGGCAATTATTTGTCATTTCATAATCATTAATAAAGCATTGGACGTTTCTTGCATACAAATTTTGCACTCTCTGTTTTTTCTTATTTTGTCTTCACTTTATTAAAACAACTATTCTCTTACACACCCTCACTTATCATAATGCAGATCCAAATCCACTATGGATACCATTGATAACAGCTATACTATTTCCAGTTATGACTTCAAAAATCCAATCAACCAAGCCGAGGACGAAGGTGAGGATGATTGTGAGGTGCCTGGAGAACTTGTTAGACTACTACAGAAGGAAGAAAGGGAAATACAGCCTCATGAAGAGCTGGTTGAGACAGTGAACTTAGGTACCGAGGAAGATAGAAAAGAGGTTAGAATAGGTGAAAATCTGGAGTTTAGCGTCAAACAGAGATTGATACAGATGTTGCACGACTATGTTGAGATCTTCGCCTGGTCCTATGTTGATATTGTCGTATGTGCCCTGAAATTTTAGAGAAGATCAAAGCAGAGGTCATGAAACAGTTCGATGCAGGATTCTTGGTTGTCACTTCTTATCCACAGTGGGTTGCTAACGTTGTTCCGGTACCTAAGAAGGACTGTAAGGTAAGGATGTGCATTTATTACAGAGATTTGAACCGGGCAAGCACCAAAGATGACTTCCAACTTCCTCACATTGATGTTCTGGTCGACAACACCGCGCAGCACAAAATCTTCTCCTTCATGGATGGTTTCTCTGGCTACAACCAGATCAAGATGGCTCCTGAAGACATGGAGAAGACATCTTTCGTCACACAGTGGGGAACCTTCTACTACAAGGTGATGCCTTTTGGATAGAAGAATGCTGAGGAAACTTATCAGCGCACTATGGTCGCTTTGTTCCACGTCATGATTCACCATGAGATCGAAGTTTATGTTGATGATATGATAGCCAGGTCGCAGACTGAGGAAGAGAACCTTGATCATCTCCAAAAATTGTTTGATAGATTGAAGTCATATAAGCTGAGGTTGAATCCGAACAAGTGTACCTTTGGGGTAAGATCTGGTAAGCTTCTAGTATTTGTCGTCAGCGACAAGGGTATTCAGGTAGACCCTGCGAAGGTAAAGGCTATACGAGAGATTCTGGTTCCCCGTATAGAGAAGGAAGTTAGAGGCTTTTTGGGACGCCTGAATTACATCGCCAGGTTCATTTCACATCTGACTGCTACTTGTGAGCCAATCTTCAAGCTTCTGAAGAAATATCAAGTGGTAAAGTGGAACAATGAATGCCAGACCGCTTTCGAAAGAATCAAGAAATACATTCAAGAACCGCCAATTCTGATGCCTCCAGTTGAAGGAAGACCTTTGATATTATACTTGACAGTGCTAGACAATTCAATGGGGTGTGTGATGGGGCAGCATGACGAGTCTGGCCGAAAAGAGCACGCCATTTACTACCTTAGCAAAAAGTTTACCGACTGTGAGACCCGATACTCATTGCTCGAGAAAACATGTTGCGCTTTGGCATGGGATGCTCGCCAGCTGAGACAGTATATGCTGCCTCACACTACCTTGTTGATATCAAAGATGGATCCGATCAAGTATATTTTTAAGAAGCCCGCTCTCTCCGGGAGGATAACAAGGTGGAAAATGATCTTAACTGAGTATGATATACAATATACGACCCAAAAATATATAAAGGGGAGTGTATTGGCTGATCATTTGGCTCATCAGGCCGTGGACGACTACCAGTCTATGAACATTGAGTTTTCAGATGAGAATATCCTGTTGGTAACTGACTATGAAGAACCTGGACCTGATGAAGGAACTAAGGAGGGATCCCGATGGTCTATGTATTTTGATGGAGCCTCAAACACACTGGGTAACACCATTGGCGTTGTAATCATATCTCCCGAGGGCTGTCATAATTCGTTTACCGCCCTATTATGTTTCAACTGCACCAACAACATGGCGGAGTATAAAGCATGTATCATAGGTCTTTGAGTTGCTAATGACCTAAGGATTAAGTTCTTAAGTGTATTCGGGGATTCCACTCTGGTGATAAGTCAGATCAAAGGCGAGGGGGATACGAAGCACCTGAATCTCATTCATACAAATAGTATGTACTGACGTTGCTCCCCCACTTTGAGGAGATAACCTTTGAACATTTCCCACGAGAAGAGAACCAGTTGGCGGACGCGCTAGCTACCATGTCTTCTATGTTCAAGGTTAGGTGGGACAATGAAGCTCCCAAGATTATTATTGAGAGGTTGGATGAACCAACACACTGCTGCGAGATTGATACCGAAGAAGTGGAAGACAAACCCTGGTTTCACGAATTCAAAAGGTATCTCGAGGCTCAGGAATATCCTGAAGGGGCATCTGTCAATGATAAGAAGTTCTTGAGAAGGTTCTCTGCAAAGTTCTTCCTTAGTAATGGGATCCTCTATAAACACAACCATGACTCCACACTACTGCGGTGTATAGACAAGAGCGAAGTAGAGAGGATCATGACAGATCTACATGAAGGCACCTTTGGAACCCATTCCAGTGGACACACCATGGCAAAGAAGATCCTACGAGCAGGATACTACTGGTCCACTATGGAAGCCGACTGTTATCAGCACTCTCGAACCTGTCATAAGTGCCAAGTCTATGCTGATAAGGTGCATATACCTTCGGTCCCTCTGAATATCTTGACGGCTCCTTAGCCCTTTGTAATGTGGGGCATCGAAATGATCGGCGAGATCAAACCTATTGCATCTAACGAGCATCGTTTCATTCTGGTAGCCATTTATTACTTCACGAAGTGGGTAAAGGTAGCCTTATTTCGTACAGTTACTAAGAACTCTGGCGCGGTTTATCCGACATAACCTGATCTGTCGATATGGTGTACCAGAGAGGATTATTATTGACAATGGTACAAATCTCAACAACACAATGATCACCGAGCTCTGTAATTAGTTCAAGATACAACATCATAACTCTTCTTCCTATCGGCCAAAGATGAATGGGGCTGTTGAAGAAGCTAACAAGAACATCAAGAAGATTGTACAGAAGATGACGGTGACATATAAAGACTGGCATGAGATGTTACCATTCGCTCTTCATGGATACCGTACCTCAGCACGGACGTCGACAGGGGCAACACCCTACTCTCTAGTATATGGTATGGAGGCAGTCCTACCCATAGAAGTCCAGATATCATCTCTCAGGATTATGAAGGATGCGGGTTTGAACGAGGACGACTGGATCCAAACCCAACTTGATCAGTTAAATTAAATCGATGAAAAGAGACTTACTGCTATTTGCCATGGTCAGACGTATCAAAAGCGAATGAGGGTTTTATTGTAACAGATTTAAATAGGGTTTTAATTCTGCATTTTATTTTCAGTCAAAAATAATTATGTATCTGCCCAAAGCCTTGTAATAGTTAGGACTCTAGCTTCTCGCATTTTAATTTCCGCAAACTAAACTGCTTAGATGTAGGTATAGTATTGTATGGAAAGACGGATTGAAATTAAAATAGTAGAAAACCCTAATTTCGCAAAGATAATTAACTCAAAAAATACACTTGCACATGCTCACTCTTAGGGTTTACTCCACTTGGTTGCCTCGAAAATAATGGTTGTGTCCCTCGAACGTAGGGGTACCTTAGCAGTGACCCGCAATTCAAAATTGTCATAAAGATCATAGTCCCTACTTGTCCCTCGAGTTGCCTACAAATTGATCTTATGACGATAGTCCCTTCGAAATGCTAAGGTATCTTTACTTGTTGCCTTCAGAGACCATTTCGTCCCTTCGAAAGTGCCTTTAAAACTCCAACGACGGTGCTACCTATTCCTTAATAATAGTATAGCATTGTCTAAAGGAAAACAAACAGACTTTTTTGAATAGGTAGATTAGCTCCTAGGTACTTGCTCAAACAAAACTTTTCAGATAAACACTTTTCAAAACAATTTTCGAAAACAACTTCGTCACACTCTTGAGGACTGATACTTGGGTTATCACGAAGTAAAACCTTTTCAAAGTAAGCACATACAAGCAATTTTAAAAATGAGCAAAGTACCTAATAGCCCATGGAAAACCATGGATAGAAAGGGTGATAACACCTTCCCTTTCTATAATATACCGCCCGTACTCAGAAATATTCTCAAAAAAGGTTTTTTCGATTGTTTTTCCTTTTCCTTTGTTTTATGAAATAAAAGTCAGTGGCGACTCTTGCTTACCACGACATTTACGAATACAAAATGCAAACCATTATAACAGTCAGTTCTGCCACTGTATCACAACCTGGATTGAACTATCCCTTGATCTACCAATATCTGTAAATTATTCTTGAAAGCATCATTATGTTCCTAAAGGAAGCCATGTTCAAACATATATTCCTTCAAGAGATCTATTGGAGTTTTTACCTTTTTAGTTTCCCCATAGTCAGTGACGACCTCGATTGCGTTCACAGTTGGCCTGCCATGTGGGAGCATGGGGTTTGTCTTGATATTAGCCTTGTCAAACTTGATTTCTTGGAAGTCCAACAAATCATGAATTTTATGTCTGAAGGCCCAACACTTCTCTATTGTGTCACCTAGATAGTTGGCCTGATATTCACACCAGGCGTTTGCAACATATTTTTGTGGGAGTAACCCAATTGGAGGAGATAGTGGCTTCAGATCTACAAAAGAGGACTTTATTAAGTGTTGTAGTAGTTGACTATGAGGCATGGAGAGAGGATAAAATCTTCTCATAGGATTTTCTTGTTCCATGACCTGGAAAGTAATCTGAAACAAATGTGGGCCTATATGAATAGGCAAGTCCACTTCACCAATAATAGATTTCCTTGATCCATCAAACGCTTTCACAATAATGCCACTAGGGTGCATGGGCGTTCCTTGATATTTCAACTTCATAAGCATGCTCCTCGGTATAACGTTCAAAGCGGATCCATTATCAATCAGCACATTGGATAGTGAATCATTCTTGCAGTTCATAGGGAGGTGGAGGGCCAGGTTGTGATTCCATCCTTCATCTGGAAATTCATCATCGCAGAAACTCAGGTTATTACATGACGTAATGTTCCCTACTACACTGTTGAATTGGTCTATAGGCATGTCACTTTCCAAAAAAGCTTGGTCCAATACCCTCATCAAAGATTCTCTGTGAGCAGATGAGTTCATCAATAAAGCTAAGATAGATATTTTTGAAGGAGTCTGCAGTAGATGATCTATAATTCTGTATTCGCTCATCTTGATTATCTTCAAAATATCATCTACCTCCTTTTCTAGCATAGCTCCTCTAGATTCACACGTAGCCTTCTCGGGTTCAACATTCTCAGCAATTTTCTTTTTGACGCTAACATCTCCGCGAACAACTGGTGCAAATATACGACCGATGTGGGTCACTTTTCTAGTCTCAGCAATATTTCCAACATCAGGCATCGGCTGTATGGGAACTTCCACACCATCCTCTTTGATTGTAGCATTATATTTGTAGGGTACATCCTTATCTAACTTGTAGAGGACAGGACCTGACAAACTAATCACTAATGGGGTAACAACTGGCTTGCTATAATACTCAACTTCAAAATGGGCGGGTGCACCAAAACAAGGAACAATGAAATTTACCCCCTCTTCAACATAATCAGTCGTCATGGGGTCATCTCTAGAAAACAAATCTTCATCCGAGGAGAAGAACTCATCTGCAGAGGCATACTCATCATCCGACTCTTCTTCAGCCAAACAAACCTCCATCATATAAAATTCATGGTAATCATACCTTTGGTCTGTAACCTTCATAGTTTCATTGTCCAATAACAACTGAACACCTTTCCTCACAATTGAACATCCTCGGGAGTCTCGACAACAAATTCAACAAGATCCATATTGATGTTCCACCCGACCAGCCATGTGGCAGAAAGTAGCATGAAATTATACAAGATACTCATTAACATACTCCACATCAAAAACTATGAACTCTCCAGGACATCCAGAAACCATGTTCACTTCCTCTTCATACTCTGCCCTAGGCCTGATTTTGTGGATGAGACCCCCATCCATCATCTCCTGCAAATCAGCCTTTATCTTATCGCAACCATGTATGTCTATACTGCAAATAGAACAACTGAAATGGTCATGCGTATAGTAGCTAAATTCATAGAGGTCTGCATGCATTTTCACTAAATCTCCTCTAACCAAATTAATATAAAAAATTCGGAAATTGCCTGGACAACCGGCCACCATATTCACAGCATTTGCTCCTCCATGCTTTCACATTAGGGCCAACATCCTTGAAAAATAAGATACAAGACTTCACCAACTTCTGTACCTCATTCTTTAAAGGATAACAATTCTCAACATTATACGCTGCTGCTCCCTGATGAAAAGCACATGTTTAGTCTGCTTTTTAATATCAAGGTAATGGTGATGGTACAGTGGGAGGTGGTCGGGTCTGAACCAACTTCTTCTGAATCAATGTCGGTAGTAACTTTGTATAACTCATAATAATAGGTTCATAACTCTCCCTTCTCTTATTATACCCTGGATTCCCCTGCTGGGATGATCTCTGATAAGCAACGGTGGTTGGAGCTACACCAACAACTGGAGTAACTGAGCCGATATGCTGATGACGCTGATAATTTCTTCTAGGAGGATTAACTCTCCTCTCTTGAATAATAGCATTTGTATACCCTTCCTTCTTCTTGGTAAACCTATAAGATGGCTTCTTCGCACCTCCAGATCCTTAACTCTTTGTTAAACGGCCCTCCCTTAAAGCCTCTTCTAAACGGATACACATGCCTACCATTTCAGTAAAGTCACTTGGCGCACTTGCTACCATCCTTTCATAGTAGAAAGCACCCAGAGTCTTCAATAAAATCTTAGTCATCTCCTTTTCTTCCATGGGGGTAATCACCTGGGCGGCTACCTCACACCATCTCTGTGCATATTCTTTTAAAGATTCCCTGCCTTTCTGAACCATGGCCCTGAGTTGATCACGGTCAGGCGCCATATCCACATTGTATTTGTATTTTCTGATAAATGTTTCACCCGAGTCATTGAAAGTATGGATATTGACACAATCCAAGCTCATATACCACTTCAGCGCAGCACCAGTCAAACTATCCTGAAAAAAGTGAATCAGCGGACGCTGATCATCAGTATGGGTAGACATTATTCTTACATACATCACCAGATGAGCACGAGGGCAAGTGTTGCCCTTGTACTTCTCGAACTCCGGGACCTTAAACTTTGTAGGTATCTTAACATTCGGGACCAAGCATAATTCATTCACATTCTGCATGAATAACTCTTTTCCCCTGAGGGCCTTCATCTCTCTCTGCATCTTGTCAAAGTGCTCTTTAAAATCATACATTCTATCATAAAGACCAAAGTCTTTACTTAGTGGAGGAAAAGGACGACACACATCATCATTAACAAATGTAACCAAATTCACCGAAGGAGGTGCAACAGGAGCAGTATGTACCACAAGAGGTGTAGGAGTAACAGTAATCTGAACAACTGGAGCTTCTTGAGGACTTAGATTGAAACCTTCGGGTGCAAAATTCTCTGGCATTCCCCATGGATAACCTTGAGGCATGCGATTATGAATAACAACTGGGGTAGCAGACACAAGAACAGTCGGAGCTTCAGCAGTAGCCCTTGTTGGCCATGCCGACCTTCAAAGAAGAAACTTCCTCATGCAGCTCGTGATTCTCTTGGTCTAAGTTGTCCATCTTCCTTCTGAAATTAGCTCGAGTGTTTTAGTGGTGAGTCAACTTACTAGATGAAGTAAAGAAGCTTGGTAAGACACCTGGATATGCATAACAAATGCAAGAAATACGTGCGATATGATGCATGATATGCAATGCACATGATTAATTTTTATTATTAATATTTTAAGGGACTTAAATATTTATAGACATATTGCAAATATCAAAGTAATAACACATTTGAAATATTGAAAATTCTTATTATAATAACTTCAAAAATGGATTACAAGTTTCAATAATCCCAAGTAAAAGATGAAAATAAAGTCTAAAACCCTAAGAAGTAAAGCTGATGGAGATCACTCTATACGCCATCGCTTCCCTGTAAGCCTGGAAATCTGAGCCTTCAACCTCTGGTTTTCTACTGCATATCTGGTGGCAACCTCCTTCCAATCTCTTGAGTCAGGAAGTGAGCAACTAGAATCTGACTGAGGCTTAGGAGAAAATAAATCCCCTTTCCTCTCCATGGTATCTACTGCTCGACTCTCAAGGATCTCAATCAAGTCGTCTTTCTCCTTCAAGTCCTCTCTATAGGAAATCTCTAAATTTTGGCACTTATTCTTCCAAGCATCATATTCATGCTGCATCCTTACCAAAGCAAGTTGTAGCTCTTTTATATCATCCAATAAGGGAGGAGTGGTCTTCACAAACAAATCAGGCATAGGTGTTTCCCGAGAATACGACATCTTCAACTGAATAACTCTCGATTAGACCCACTGAAGATAAGGTTCCAAAAAAACAGCCCCTCTCGGTCCCTGATCTTTCCTACTCTTCTTATGAATGTGACGCTAGGCCTTCACAATCTTCTCCCTAGCTTCCTTATGGTCTTCTCCCTCCTTCAGAAAGAAACTACTCAAATGAATACTATTTGGTTTACCCCTCATTTGATAACCAAGCTGTCGTCGTGCAAGAACAGGGTTGTAGTTAATTCCCTCCTATGTACCAAGAAGAGGTACATTGGGGAAACTACCACAACTGTCAACAATATCTATATCCTGGTAAGCTCGATGATACCAATCAATATTCGAGTGAGTAACTTCCATGATCTTAGGAGCCCAACAGGGTTTCTTCCTGACATCCCCAAAAGCATCAGACTGAGGCATATGAGAGATACACGACGGGTACAACAGAGGCGTGCAACAGATAATCATCCCTCCATGATAAGAATTCCAAAGATGAATAGAGTAATAAGCATCACACAACAATGTATGAACTGTGTTTCTGATCATGAAGATCCTGATAGAATTAACGTCAACAAACTTGTCCACATTAGGAAATAAGAACAACCCGTAAGCAAGTAGAGCAAAAGTGGCCTCAAAAGCGACTGTACTCTTCATCCTTGCAAAGTAACGAGCTTTCTCCAATAAAAAGCGAGTTGGTAATCCTCTAATCCATCCTTTAGTAGTCATATGGGCTTCAACCTAAGGCTTCCCTAGATGGATCAAAGCAGCAATCTCGTGTGGTTTTGGCTCACCCTCCAAACCAGTAAAAGGAACACGATCGGTAACAGGAAAATCTAAAAGATAAGAATACTCCTCTAGTGTAGGTATCAACTGATAGTCGGGGAAAGTAAATCAATGATACATAGGATCATAGAAATGTACCAAGGTCGAGAGAATACCCTCCTTCATCCTAAGCTTCATAAGAGAAATAATGGATCCATACTTCTTCCGAAAATATGCAGAACACTCAATCTCAGGAATTAGACTGATTACTCGTCTATATTGGGATCCTTAAAACTATATTTTCCGGTATTTCTTTTTCCGGAATCCATGGTCAAAAGGTACCTGAGATAATCACAAATGGTCAACTTTCAAGGCCCTTGAAATAAAATTTCATCAAAAGATGCTTATGAGTGCATGGATGCATGATGCAACAATCACACACAAGATCACAAACATCGGGTTCATAGGTTCAACGTCACCAGCATGAGGTCAAAGGTACGACCCATAAGGTGTTTGTCTAAAAGTTATCACCTGCCGAACAAGGTTCTAGAGGTTCCCAGAGTCTACACCCTTCCTTTAAATATTACCAACTTCCTGATTAACTTGGTAATTAGTAATATTCTCAAGAAAAACCCGTCCGAGCGTAGTATCGTGTGAAAACTATTTCCGAATTACTCCGTCATAGCTTCCGCACTACACCTAAAAGGTCAAGATGGGTTAGGTATTCTACGGTCCTCAGCTTCAACAGGCTCCCGGGTTGAAAGCAGCACGTCTTCCCGATTACTCGGTAAATGACACTACAGTCAAATGGGTGTCCACTGAGTGAGGGATCTCATGCCTCCTTTTTTTGGGATTACTCCCTCCAAGTTAACAAAACAATAAGTAATCACCAAGCACCCTAATAATTGGGAAAATCCAGACAAACATATATACGACATATATTACATAAACAACAATAGCATATATACAAATATAAACAAAGATAGGCTTAATCCAATTAGGGATGAACCAGTAAGAGGTCAATCTTTCCCTAGTGAAGTTGCCATTTTTTCTGTAGCAGTAGAAATGTTTAAGACTAAGCCATTGGATTGACTAGACTTGTACAGATCAAAATAAAAATCGCCACAGCACTTTATTGTTTCCAAATGAATGGGAAAAGAGCGAGTAACCCAAAAAGATGGGGAAAGATTCAAGGTAATGTGGTTGGTTATGCAAAGGGAAAGTATTAGCTCCCTATACATCTGCGGTACTCCGCAGGAACCTCTTTGTAAAATTTGTATATTTTGGCTATAAAATGTTGTATAAAAATGGATGGTGGAGGTAAGAAAAGAAATATATTTTTATGGTTTTTGCACCCACCGCGGTTGTGAACCTTTAGTTCCTACGTACCACCTTTCATGCAATATAGGATCAGGGTACACATAGTTCTTCTTTTAAAGTATTTTAAAATATAAGTGTGTTGGTTAATTTTATGAGATAAGACATCATCGTCATTGTCCGTGTGGAAAACATACTCACTACGCACAATCATGAGAAAGGAGAATTTTCACCATCTCAAAGTGGAGAATATGGCTTGGATTTTAAAATCAACAATTCTCCACAACACCCAAGTGGAAAATATCTCTCTTCACTACACATTATAGAAGTATAGTTGTTTGCTTCACTACAAGAAGCCAAAGTGGAAAAATAGTTTGAAATGAGATTGATTGACTTTTAGTCTTCTCACAAAAATGTCAAGGTATTATTAAGTTGACTGAAGTTTGCTTATGAAAAGGTTTTGAAAATGCATGGACCTAAGTCCAAGTTTATTATGAAAATAGTTCAAGTTTAAATACAAGAAGAGTGTTCAAAAGAAGGGACTATCCTAAAGCATAAGGTAAAAGCTAGGCATAAGAACCGTCTAACCAACAAGAAGCCAATACTTTACATTATGAGTCAAGATAGAATTCCCATTCTTTTGATTGAAACCAAGCAAGCAAAGATACTAGACCTCTTGAGAGAACCAAACTTCAAGTGTATTAGGTCTTCACAAAAATTGGGCAGAGTAACGGCTGTATACGTGTTAATTCCACATTACAAACAAATTATGTAATCACAATAACCTGCACACAAAACGAACAAAACAACCCAATGTCTTGAGGTAAACCACATGAACTCCAGAAAAAATATCAATCAAGGTCATCAGGTCTCCAACATAGGCCAAGGTTTCTAATCCTAACTCCAAGAAGTCCAATGCTCTATAATGCCAAGGATAGTAACCAAATAGTCCAAGTATCATTAAAGACTTTTATGGTTCATGTTGATTATTAAGTTTCTTAGAAGAGAAAAGAAAAGCTCAAATGAGCAAAATAAAAATGACATCGAATGTAATGCTTAAAGTAAATGATACATAAAGCATAAAAAATAAAAGGGCACAAAGTAAAAACAATTTAATAATTAGTGGTTAGTTAGATGACCATCTTGAAACTTGCATCTAGAACTCATTAGAGGATTGGTAGAACCAAAGCCTCCACACAAAAAGTTACATTTGCTTTTTGTCAAGTATATCATCCATTTGAAATCCTCAAAAGTACCATTAAATGAACAACGATGTTTAAGTGTTCCGCGTTGACCAAAAGTGTTGTAGATCCATTAGAGGATTGGTAGAACCAAAACCTCCACACAATGAATCTCAAGGTTATTGGATCAAAGAGATCAAATTAACATACTTGGGATTGCAAACATAGGTTTGGGCCACGAATGATCATTTATTCGAATCGTGACAAAATTAAGCGCTATGTTAAGAAATCGTAAGTGGACTTATGTAGAAGTCACACCTATTTTGAGGCCGGTCAATAGCAATCTATGCACCATTTTTTTGAGACATGATATATAGAATATGCTACAATAACACTTAGTAAAATAAGAAAGGGATAAGATGGAGAAGGGTGGGGAAGAGTATACAAACCACATTTGAATTAAAATTTAATCAAACTATTATTAAAATCATTCATCCATTTTTGTGGCGTTAGACTCAACACCATGGATCCAATAATGTTAATAAAGTTAATAACTAAAAATTTAACCCAACATTATCCAGAAAATAATCACAAAATAATATTGCATTTAATATATACATTAAAAAAAGGTTTTAAAAATGTTTTAAAATGGAAATAAAAGAGAAAAATATCAACTACATTCAAATTAATCAAGAAATAAAAAGTAAGACCATAGAAAAATCAGAAAAGGACTCAAATATTTTTATAAAATATTTTGGTAATTTTTTAAAGTCAAACTATTTTTAAAATTAAAAGAAATGAGTAAAATAAATAAAAAATGCTAAAAAAATAGCAAAGTCATAAATAAAAAAATAAATGAGGTCACTAATATTTGTCACAATATCATTGGATCATTCCATAATTTTTTAAAAATTTAAAAATGCATAAAAGTATTTTTAAACATCTAAAACAATTCAAATAAATTGAAAATTTATAAAAAATATCAAAATACAAAATAAAATTGTGAAAAAATTAAAATCAAAAAGAGAAAAATCAAAAATATTTTTCATAATATTTTCAGATATGTGGACCATTGGATGAGAGTCAAAACGAGTTAGTAATCAAATCCAAGGGATCTGGCGCACTGTGTATATCATGATCATTAGTGAATAAAGCACTGGATCAAATGTAAATCAGAAATTCAAAAAATGGCGTTATTTCATTGGTTGAAGGATGACACGTTGGTCATCTTCAACCTCCATCCAGTCCCAAAACCAGGTTGTTGAATCTGTAAAATTAGAGCACGAGATATATGCCATTCGCTTCGTCTCTTCAAGACAAAGACAACCACACCTTCGCGATAAATTTATATAAACTGTAGCTCAAGCAATTTGGAAGGAATGTTTTGAAAAGTGATTTGAAATTTCATTGTCAAAACAAGTTTCCAGATAAAAGTAAGTGTTGCAACTAGAACCAGGGCAATGAGAGCATCACGATGATATCAAAGTTTTGAAGAATTGAGGAAGAAATTTACCTATTAAAGTTGAGTTGCAGAGCTCTGAAACTAGACTTCTATGGAGAAATATATGGCATGTTTCTTGAATTTAAATATATGGTCAGCTTCATGGAAGATCAAGGAAGGTAAATTGATAGAAAAATTGGATTGAAAAAGACTTGAAAACAGATTTTGAAGTTGTAGAAGTTTGAGTTATGGAACAAGTTTGGCAGGGTGATTCTGGCTATCCAAGCTTAAGAAAATGAATGAGGGATGACCCTCTATTTATAGGGAATCAAATGGAATGTCCAAGCGTGTGAAATGATGAAGTTTGGAGGGAAATCGTGTGAAGTTTCAAACAAGAAAAGTGTGACTTCTAATTTGATCAAAACTCATCCAAAACGCATGTTTTGTTGTGGTAATCACTTCTGAAAGTTCACTAAACATGTTTAGAGGCAAAAACACGTAGAAACAAAGTGTTTAGAAGCTAAACCAATGATTTCAAGTTATGACTTTTGAAGAAACTTCAGTTCAAATTTATCAAGTTCAAATCAATGGCATTCTCAGCTCAAGGGGTATTAGGGTATGATTCTTGATGCTTTATAAATATGATGTTATAAGCTTTGTAATGGAAAAAGAATGAAATCGAATGGATGCTTGAGCTGAAAGTTGCATTGAGTCAAAGTTGGAGAAAAAGGGTTGACTTTAAATACTTAGAAATATTTCAGATTTTTCTTCAAAAGTGACCAATAATATTTTGCATCCAAATATGGCCTTCCACTTTGAATTTGCTCTTGACCAAAAAAGACGGCATGAAATAGACCTCTTAAATGACACTTTGAAACTTGAACCATTCAAAATCTCCAAAAATTGAGAGTTATGAATTGTTGAAGTTGGCAAAAAATCATGAAATGACCTATAATCTTTTGCATCCTTAGGGAATATTCCATCAATTTCCCACTTTGCATATAAAATAATAAATAAATTTCACATCCTCAAGATCATTGTGGAAAAAGAGTGGGCTCAAGGTGATAAAAATTGACCAAGTTATGATCATTTGAAGCCACACATGAGGAATTGGGGGATCACCTGGAGGACTTGTAATCTTTCTTCATCATCAAGTTTCTTCCACATGAAAACTCCTTGAAACTTTTGAAGTGATTTGTTTATAATCCTTTGAAGAGAAGGATGTCTTTGGAATCACTCAAAAATACCAAAAGATGAGCAAGATATACTTCTTGGAAGTTCAAAACCCTAGCTCTTAGATCAAGAAAATGCTTGGAGGAACGTTGACAATTTTGAACCACCTTCTTGTACCAACCCTTTTGCTTTGTAAATATAAGGCATCGAGGATGAAAATGAGAACTCATAGCCAGCAAAACTACTTCCATACCTTGTTCAACCATAATAACTTCTTCAATCAAGCCCTTGCACTTTTGAATCAATTTTGATAACTTGGAAATGTAGTGAAACAAAATAACCTTTCCATGCCATCCCTTCAAAAACAACTTCAATGGTGAGGTTAGGACTTCTCAAGCTTTATTGACTTGGGCATGGAAATAAACTCATGAACCCGTGGAGCAACTTGCTAAGTCTCATTACCTTTACCTACATTATTAACAATTGAGACAAACCAACATTGCACTTTATTAATTAAAATAAAAATAAAGACAAAATATTCATGATCACAAAAAAAAGAAAACAAATCAAGGTGCTTGGTGATTCCTCAAAGATTAAAACTAAAGATAGGAAGGATAACCAAAAGCGCTAATGTGATCTTGTTGTGATTGAATCAATATGGTCGGATGAAGGGATCTTAGGGGGGGAAATTGGGGTAAAACACCAGCATTAAAGCAATTAGTAGGATAACAATTAGAAATCGTAAAGCCCAATAACAGATACAATAAACACAAAGTTCACGTCTCAGCAAAAACAAGACTATAAAAACAAATTTCCGTTGGAGCCATAAACAAAAGCAGATATCAGAAAAACAATAACAAAGCAGAAAATCAGAAGCCCAATTCGGAAATGAAATTCTTACTGGCCTGTTATCAATCATTGAACCAACACAGCCAAAACCCTAATTGTATAAGTAAAAAAGCAATAAATTGTACAATGTTCAGGGGCGGTCCACTGTTCACAAAAACCAAAAATCTCCGCAAGAATAAAAAACCATAGATATGAGATCTATCCATCATCTTCAAAAAATCCAAAAAGGTTTTCAGAAATAAAATTCGTTTACAGATATAACAAAGCTATCAAGTTGACACAACCATAACACGCTATCAAGCTAACAAAGAACCCTAATTCGAGTTATCATCATCTTCCACAACACAAAACCCTTTAGAATTTTGAGAAAGAAGAAGAGGAAAAGATTCAGAAGTCACAAACAGTTCAGAGAAAGAGATTTCAGATCGGAAAGATCCCACCAAAACATATCGCCCATCATCATCATCACTATAATCAATTTTCATCATTTGGAGCACCTAGGGTTCCGAAACTCCCTTCAAGATCTACTCAAATCTACACAACATATGCAAAAATAAAGCTTCGGATTAGAGAAGACGAGGAGTTGACAGAGTGAACGATGTAAAGAAAAGTAAAATTGGAGCAAAATCATCGTCTGCCGCTGTTACTACCATTGTGAGGCGATTTCCGGCACAGCGTCCATGTTGTCTTCTCAGGCGAGCTTTAGAGAGAAGCGAGAGAGAACACTTGTTTGAGAGAGATACTACTCTCTTTTGTTTTAATTTGTGTTAGTTGTTTTAATTTTGTTAAATTAACTACTAAATTAAACACTAATCTGGCGGGTACACTTGTCACAGCCATTGTGGCTGTTTTCCGATTTTATGTAGGTATCTCACGGTAAAAGCCACGGTCCCTCTCATCATTATCCTTCGATCTCTCCAAATCAATATCTAATAGATCAGAAGTCAGTCCTCATGATGCACTTCCCTTGGAGTGCCTCATTGGATTTCACTGATCCGTATCATGCACCCAAGAATAAGCCACAACATGCTCCCTCATATCGTCACTGTTAGATCACCTTAGATCTTGATATAACGCTCCAGATTTGCTTGTCCATGGTGCACCTCCTAGAGCAGCCACACACAGGATCACACAGATCAGCCCATGGGCCTTTGTCATTGGGCCTGGACTATTCCTGCTTCCAACACCACCTAGAATTCTGCATATCAGGCGTATCTCCTTTTTGTTTTGTGTTTTATATTTCTTTTTAATCCTTATTTGTTTAGTTTTATCAAATAATAATATCAAATACAAAAATATTTTGTTTTAGATAAATAATTAAGTTGATAAACTTCATTTAATATTATTAATTATTTTGTTAATTAATTTTATTAAATAAGATGATTCAATTTAATTAGGTATTTAACTAATTTGTATTGAGTTATATTATTTATGTTTTTAGACTTTTAATCGTGTTATTCATTTGATATATCCCCATTCATAAACTTGTATTCCCATTCCTATATGGTTTGTAATAGCTTAGAATTTTATTTTTTTGTATGTTTTAATTGTTTCTTAATTATGCATATATCGTCCAATTAAAACACATGGCCTCCTCACAGGCTCATCATCAATGAAAAGTTATACACGTACAAATGCACACTTGCACACATTCATAGTTTGGTCCTGGGCTTTTCTACAGCTACAAATATTCGACCGTTTGTTCCAATTGGTTGTTTACAATACTAGCACCACGCTTAGTGATTCATGTATAAAAGTCTTACCTTTGTAAGCATGTTTTAATTAATTAAATGATATCTCTTCTCATATTTGACTACATGCTTAGATGTTTACCTATCTGCATATTTTTCCTTTCTTAATCGCTTATCTAAGCATGTTTTCTTTAGGTATCTTATCTAAGTACCTTACATCTTGAGTAAGACTCTACTTCTCATATGCGATGCGTGATTGTCTAAATCTCTATCTCCTATATTTTATCATACTTTGACTCTTAATATCATTATTAGGTATGATTTTTTACCATCTCTTATCTTTAATCCTACTTTAATTTTTGATATCATTGTTAGGTGTATGTTTTTCCTTGCGATGTTCTGTCAATATTTCTTATCCTACTTTAATTCTTGATATCATGGTTAGTTGTGGATGTTTTATCATTCTTCTATCTTCCTTAAGATATGATGTTTTGTCATTCTAACATGTGTGTGCTTGATTTCTATCATCTCTGCGTTGATGTTTTGTTATATTTGTGTGATGTTTTACTATCTCCTCTTCTATTGATTTAGGTTTCTACCTATGTGTTTGTGCTTGATGTTTTATCATCTTTTATAATGATGCTTTAACATCCTATTTCTTGATGTCTTGTAATCCATGCAATATGCTTTATCATCCTATTTCTTGATGTCTTCTTATACATGCATGATGCTTTATCATCCTATTTCATGACGTTTTGTCATCTCATACCTGATGTTTTATCATCTTATTTCATGAAGATTTGTCATCTCCGGCCTGAGGTTTTATCATCCCATTTCATGATGTTTTATCATCTCATGCCTGATGTTTTATCGTCTTATTTCTTGATGTCTTTTCACCCATGCCTGATGTTTTGTCATCTTCTACCAGATGTTAGATCATCATATTTCATGATGTTTTGTCATCTCATGCCTGATGTTTTATCTTCCTATTTCTTGATTTCTTGTCATCTATTATGGATGCATTAACATCTAATTTCTTGATGTATTGTCACCTCCTGCCTGGTGTTTTATCATCCCCTTTCTGGATGTCTTGTCATCCATGCTTGATGCTTTATCATCCTATTTATGATGTTTTGTAATTTATACCTAATGTTTTGTCATCTTATTTGATATATTTTCATCTATGCTTGATGTTTTATCATCCTTTTCTTTTCTTTGAGACTTGATGTTTTGTCATCTTAATAT
Source organism: Vicia faba (assembly GCA_948472305.1). Lineage (NCBI taxonomy): Eukaryota > Viridiplantae > Streptophyta > Magnoliopsida > Fabales > Fabaceae > Vicia > Vicia faba. The sequence goes on from OX451736.1 coordinate 1,410,005,639, forward strand.
GTGAATACTTGATGTTTTATCATCTTTTCATCTTGATGTTTTATCATCTTTAATCTTCTTGTTTTATCATCTCTGGGTTGTTTTGTCATGTTTGTGATGTTTTATTATCTATGTGATGTATTGCCACCTTTGTAATGTTTTTTCATCTTTGTGATGTTTTGTAATCTTTATGATGTTTTGTAATTTTTATGACGTTTTTTCATCTTAATGCATGAAAGCACAATGTTTTGTCATCTCATTCTCTACATGATATTTTATCATCTCATTTCTTAATGTTTTGCCATATATGCTTGATGTTTTGTCATCTTGGTGTGATGTTTTATCATCCCTCTCCTATCTTTGCTTGCTTCTCCTCTTGTATGCTCCTCATAGGATCTTTAGTTCACACTTCGCTACCTTCCCTTAGACTTTTCTTTCTCTTTTGTATTTGCATCAAGACTAAAAACTATTTTTCATTCAAATTCTCAAAACACTTAATAATTACTGATGAGAATTGAACTTTTACTAAGTATGGAAAATGATAAGCGAGTTTCTTCTCGATCTTATTGTTCTTTCATTCTTGCTCTTCCGTGCGGTTCAAGTCTTAAAAATTCCTTTCATGGATAAGTGGAGAAGTGTATAATATCTCTCTCTTGAGATCACTAGCTATTATCCGCAATAAAAAGACCAACCAATAGAAACTTTTCTATTGTCCTCAAACTTTTTCTTTTTAAAACCTTTTTCAAAAGGGTATGCTTCGCCAACATTGTTCATAAAGAAACACACAACAAATGGAAATTATTGACCCGAACTACGACGCTATGATTCATTAAAAGGGATACGTAGCCATCTGATCACGAGGTTCAGCCGAACGAACTTTGTAATCTTTCCTTCTTTTCCCCGTGTTTTCTCTTTTGCATTCATTCCCTCTTAGCATCTTTTCTTTTCAACATTAAGCTTTAGACATATATTAGATAGACCTTTTGATTAGAACTAACATAAGTGGATCATGTGGAGTACCACAGAAGTGTGGGGTGATAATACCTTTCCCTCGCGTAACCGACTTTCTTACCTGATCTCTATGCTCGCAAGACCGTGATTTCACCTTTTAGATTAACTCAATGTTTACCTTTCCATTTCGGCGGAATAAAAAACGTTCGATGACGATTTCATTGAATTTGTTTTTGATGATTTGTCTGGTTGTTTCAGTAAGAACAAGAAATATGATTGGATCAAAATTTTGGATAACAAAGAAAGTAATAAAGATAGATTGATTAAAGAAATTTAGTGTATGATACTATATATATATATATATATATATATATATATATATATATATATATATATATATATATATATATATATATATATATATATATATATATATATATATATATATATATATATGTGTGTGTGTTATATATATAGAATAGGCAAAGAGTACAAAGAAACACGAGAAGCTAAAAAATGTGCTTAATAACAACAAAATTCTACTAAAGAAAAACAAGTTTATTAAGAAATAAACAATAAAAGAACTAGACTAGATTACATGAAAACGAACCGCCATAAAGTGAACAACATCCTCAAAGAAAAGTTTACAACCGAACCTCCTAAAAGTTAAAAATAAAATGAACTATAATTACTCAACAATTTATGTGATTTTCTTACCAGCATTGTTGTACCCCCATTTAGATTTTTCAATATCTATTTTAATTGCTACTATAAGACATATTTGAAGCATTTATTGTCCGACTTTTCTTAGAGCTGGTGATTTCCACAGAAGGAGGATCACCGGTGTTGTAAGCCAATCCTTCTCTCGTCTGTTTTGAAGTTTGATTTTTCTTAACATTAATGGAATCCTTCTCTTTTGAAGTGTTGTTTCGTTTATCTCTTTCAGAGGAATGGAGGTACCTTGATCATCCTGCTGTTCAGAAGTTCCAGCCAGAACCGCCATATTGGAGGAGCCTTTATTTTGGACCAGGTTGCTGGAATCTCCTTGAGGAGAGGAGTTGAGCGGAGCAGCAGCTCTGGATGGTGAGGTCGAAATAGTGGAAGCTGGATTCAAGATGTTCTGCAAGGAACAACAGAATGTTAAGGAAAAACATTCACCAAGGTAATAAGAAGTTAGTATTGTAAAAAATTTTTTTTTAAAGGTTCAATTTACCTGTGGACTCTCAAAGGAGAGGTTACTAGCTATACGTTCCAACGTTGGGTTGGAGGTCGAAGGTGGATTTTTGGATTTAGGTAAGGAAGCAGCATCCCTGGAATCAAGTCCAGAGACACTAGTTGGAACGGTGCTTTTCGAAATATCTTTCTTTGGCTTCTTCTTCGAAGCAGTATTTAAGTTTCCTCCAGCCTTGGGGTCTTCCCCAGTGGTGCTTGATTTCCGCTTCTCGGGAGTAGTAGGAGGAAGCTTGTTGGTCTGAAAGAATTTTAAACGAAGAGTTAGATGTAAATCATAAAGCATGAGTGAATCTGAAACATCAAGGCTAAGTGATTACCGTTGGAATTGGAACACTGGTTGTTGTTGGTATTATTGTTGTTGTTATGGTTGCAGCAGTAGTGGTTGTTTCGGGTGGAGTCACTTTTTCAATAGTTTCGATGGAGGCTTGAGAGGCACTCCCTTCTTTCGACTTCGAGGCAACTGTCTTTATCCTGATAGCTGAAAATCGAAACAATTAAAGCAAAGGTTAAAGATATGGAAAATAAAAGACATTTGGGATTTTCCCAAGCATTCGCACCTGTGCCTTGATCAGATTTAATTGACATGGCAGAAAGGTCGTATCGAAGGTGTCCTGGGAAATCATGAAGCCAGTATCGAGCCCATGTCACAGTCTCAGATGGCTTTGGTTTCCTTTGAAGATATTTGAACATCTCTTTGCAAGTAAACCACCATGGATATGGGGGAAACCAAGCCAGAGCCAGTTCTGAGGTAGGTAATCTGGGAAATTTAGGTGGATGCATTTCGAATGCCAACCTATACCTATCCTCAGGTGACAGCCCTGAAGGAAGTTTTAACTTAGAAACTTTTTGTTTAAATTTTTCCTTCAAGGTCTCAGCTGCTTGATGCACAGTGGAGTCCAAGCGCGTGGGGTCGTAAGTAGTTTCAAAATAATTTTGGAAAGCTTTAATCTCTTTGGAATGAGTAAACATACCTTTCTTTGTTGGTACCTGCACATCGAAGGCATCAATTAGTTTCTGTCGAATTGTAAGTGTATCGAACATATAAGTTTGATAAAACTTGGTCCACCATTCCAGAAATCCTTTAGCCGCGAGATGGGTAGGTTCGAAGGTTATCAGCTCAAATTGGGCAAAGCCTTGATATTGTTCTTGCTGTATTTTGGCTTCCCTTGCCTTGAAAGTTCGTCCAGAAGTGATGGCGCTCTCAATTTGAAACAAAGGTTCAGGAATCAGTTGGCATAAGCCAAACTGCCTCGAAACGAAGTTTGGTTGGTAGGCAAAGAGAAAAATTTGGTTCTTGGCTGGGGTTATTCTTGAAGAAATGAGTCTAGGCAGCAAAAAGGCTCTCCATACATCCTGAATCTCCTTGCTCTTGATAGCTTCTGAGAGAGCCATGGTGAACCAAGAAGGTCCATGAGCCCTCGAAGAAAAAGGCGCCATGCTCTCTTCGAACTTGTGCCTTTTGGAGAATATCATGATGTACTTCGAGAATTGAACTTTGAAGTCATCTTTGTCGTCATTGGGAGTTAATCTTCGAAGCCTAGTGCCTTCGACTATCCTATCCCTTATCTCAGAATCTTGCTCATCAATGGTGTTGGCGGTTGATAGGAGGGTTCAAACATGGCATTTAGCCATAGTTGGAGTAACCAAAAGGGGCCAGCCAATAGAATATTTTTGGGGGTGTGGGATTTGAGGCTCGAAACAGCTGACCTCAGGCTTTCATAGAGGTCAACTAAGAGCAGTTCACTTAGGCACACTTTTCGATTTTCATGCAAGTCCCTAGCTAGAGGAATGAACCTACTAGCTACCTGTAGGGATCTACTGTAGAAAACGTATCTTGACAGCCACAGGGTTAAGAAAGCAATGTGCTCTACGTCAGACACATTGTCCCCCTCAGCATGGTAATGACTGATAAATTTGGAAAAACTGGCTAGCTTGACTTCGAAGTCAATTATGTTTGAGTGCTCTTCGTTGTCGGGTATATAAGTTTCTCCCACTGGCGATAGCCCAGTGATGGCCGCTATATCGAAGAAGGTTGGGGTGATCATTCCACCTGGGAGATGGAAAGTGTTATAGGTACTGTCCCAGAAATAAAGGGACGCGAATAGGAGAGGGTGGCTGTAGGTGAAACCAGGCTTCGATAGCTTAATCAGGTTATAGATGCCTAATTCTTCCCATTGCTGGGATTTCTTAGCTTCTACTTTCGTGAACCAATTTTGATAAGCAATATCAGAGGTGGGGCAAGATCGGAATGGCTTAAAATTACTTTTTACATAATCCAAAACAAAGGGGTCCTTAGGAGGAACAGTTGGGGTTTCTATGGTATTTGAACTAGGAGATTCTACTGCCTTAGGGGCGTCCATTTTGTTAAATAAGGGTTTGAAGCTATAACAAACTGGGAAAATCGTCCTGGTGTCTTTTAATATTTCAAAAACCGTAAGAGGGCCATTTAAAGCTAACCTCTTACCAGCAACGTTGGTAGGAATGAGTACCTGTGACGCATACATCATTTCTTTTTCTTTTGAAATCATCTGAGGGGCGAGAGCGGATTGACCTTGGAGAGTGATGATTTTACTTTCCATGGTAGCTCCTGCAGTTTTTCCTTTCTTCTTGGAGACTTTCTTGAGTTGGGATGAAGTAGAAGAAGACATTTTTTAAAGATGTTGAAAGCTTGGATTGTTTTACGAGAGAAGGAGGGTAAAAGATTAAGAGGGTAAAAGATTTGGAGTGTAAAAGATTTAGAGTGTGAAAAGAAAAGAAGAAGATTAAGTTGATGTTTTATAATGGGGAAGTTTAAGCATCCACCAAATAAAGGTGTGATATGTGGAGATCATGGGTTGGTGTGATGAAGAGGTGGCGTAAAGTTAACATGGGTAATAGGCGTGATTTAAAGATAATCATTATTTGTAACTGCACCACGCTGTGAAGTGGCTCCAGGCGGTTAAGGAATCCAAAAGGTGCTATGATTGACGTGACTGGAGTCAAATGCATTAAATGTTACGATGATTCGAAAGTCCCATCAAAATCTTGTGTAGGTGTTTAAAATAGGTATTTCTCAGAGGAATCGAAATACATATTTTAAAGGGGCAATTTGTTGGCTGAAGATTTTGATAATGTTATTAGAAGCCAAATGAATTAAACGTTTTGATCGAAATGAGGTAAAGCGTCATGTTTCGAAGTAGCAGAAGCAGTGTTTCGAATAAGTGTGTCAAAGCTTGGAGCTTCGAGTGGCAATTATGGGAACATATCTAAAGAAGTCTCGAAATAACAACAAGGCTGTGTCTGGGAAGAGCGTTCGAAACGGAGAAGCACCAAAGCATTTGAAATTCAAATGGAAGCGGGACTTTCGAAGTTTGAAAGTTATGTGTTGGAGCATTTAGGGACACGTGGAAAGATGAAAGAGGCATTGTCCTGCATGCTCTAAACGTGGCATAATCCTATAGCAAGACCGTTATGGTCGAATTAGTATAAATAGAAGTCTTAGTATTAGGATTTCGTGTGTCATATCTATTATACAAAATACTCAGTAACATTCAAACTACCACATGGCAAGGGAAACGAATGCAAGAGAAATGTATGTATGATAGCACCATGTATTTCTGATTTAATGAAAACCTTTTACCATTTCCAGTACTTTCCTTTACCCTTTTTGTCAAATAACCTTTACAAGTTTTCTTATTTACAGTCTTTTCACTTCGAAATCTCTTCTTCAAAGTTTTACATTTTAATGTTTTCTTCATATTTCAAGCACTTCATATCTCAGAAAACTGTCATATTTTCCATACCTTTACCTTCAAGTCTTATCTTTCGAACGCATATTTTTACTTAAAGTCATTTAAAGATTTCTTGCATTAAACGCTTTCTTCATATTTCAAACCTTTTACGTTCCAGAAAACCTTTACATTAACTGTTTTGTAAGTCGAAACCATTTACTTCACTTTTATGCAGTTTTACATGTCTTTACAACTAGCATTACAATTAGCATTTATTCATGTAATTTAGTTTTCACACACATTTTGATTACATCTTTAGACTTTTAGAGAGAGAAATCGAAATAAGCCAAACACATATACAATCTCAACCATGAATATCTGTTCGATCGTGAGAGTAACCTTAATATCCAAGGAGTCCTAGGATCAATCTAGTCGATCCTGTGAGTTACCAGAGGAATTGAATAACAGTCAGAAAGATTATTCGATAGTTTGGAAGACTAGCGGTTGTTTACCAGAAATCAATGGAAACAATAGGGTGAACCCAATTCATCAAGGAACCTTTTGATGAAATGGTTTCACATGCATGTTGAGTAGAGTTGTTGTCATGAGTCGCATTGCATAAATAAAATCTATGAGTATGTTTTAGTGCATGATGATGAGATGTTATTATGATTATAACTAATTTTGTATGAATTATGAGTTTGATTGAGATGAGGGTGAGATGTGAATACATGAAATTGAGGTGCATGTTAAAATGTGTTTGATTTTGTAGTGCATGAAGCTATTCTGATTATTTTGTGCACTGTTTATTATTTAAATGCATTCTCACCCCCTTTCCTTTGATGTTGTCTACCATAGATATTTTGCAGATACTCAGGAGTAGAGTTTACTTTTGTAAGTGAAAGTTAGCTATAGAAGTTATTTCTTTTAGTTGTCACTTTATTTGGTAGTTTCGTGCTCTGATTCATGTAGCATCTAGATTGAGAATATTTTAGTTATGTTTTGGAGTTGATTACTTGTTTATGCTGAAGTTTAATACTGTTTGTCGAGTTGCTATGAGTTGGATTATATAACTCTATTTTATTTGTTTTATGAAAGTTAAGTCTTTATAAGATCAAAAGGAAGTTCTTCTTACTGTGATTTATGTGATTTTTCTGCGATGATACCCTAAGTGAAGTTGACCAAGCGATGATATGGGTTGTTTGAAGTCTTAATTTCCTACTATGTGTTGCTAAATTATTAAGTATTGCTAAAGAATTATTGTGGGTGACACATTAAATTATCGTGTAATGCTTTTTATATAGAGAGAGAGTGGGCTTCAAGTTTGATAATAGATTGCATCCAAAGTTTAAGTAGAGTATTGTTGTTTCATTTACGTGTTTTAACATGCAATCACGATGTTGTTGTTCTTGTTGTTAATGAATGAGACAAGTCGCAATTCTAGTAGGATCAATTGGTGACATATCCCAAATCCGAGCATGTTAGATTAATGATTCGAGTAGGGTGAACCAAGTTCATCAACAAACCTTTTGATGAAATGGTTTCACATGCATGTTGAGTAGAGTTGTTGTCATGAGTCGCATTGCATAAATAAAATCTGTGAGTATGTTTTAGTGCATGATGATGAGATGTGATTATGATTATGAGTAATTTTGTATGAATTGTATGAGTTTGATTGAGATGAGGGTGAGATGTGAATACATGACATCGAGGTGCATGTTAAAATGTGTTTGATTTTGTAGTGCATGAATCTATTCTGATTATTTTGTGCACTGTTTATTATTTAAATGTATTCTCACCCCTATGCTTTGATGTTGTCCACCATAGACATTTTGCAGATACTCAGGAGTAGATTTTACTTTTGTAAGTGGATGTTTGCTCTAGAAGTTATTTCTTTTAGTTGTCACTTTATTTGGTAGTGTCGTGCTCTGATTCATGTAGCATCTAGATTGAGAACATTTTAGTTATGTTTTGGAGTTGATTACTTGTTTATGCTGAAGTTTAATACTATTTGTCGAGTTTCTTCGAAGTTGCTATGAGTTGGATATTATAACTCTATTTGATTTGTTTTATGAAAGTTAAGTCTTTATAAGATCAAAACAAAATGTTATAATTGTGATTTATGTTATTTTGCTGCGATAATACCCTAAGTGAAGGTGAGCAAGCGATGATAGGTGTTGTTTGAAGTCTTAATATCCTACTATGTGTTGCTAAATTATTATGTATTTCTAAAGAATTATTGTGGGTGACACATTAAATTGTCGTGTAATGCTTTTTATAGATAGAGAGAGTGGACATCAAGTTCGATAATAGATTACATCCAAAGATTAAGCAGGGTATTGGATACAATGAGATTTTCCAATTCCCTATACTAATGAATAAGTGTAAAATTTTAAAGGGATAGTACAGGCCGGTCTTAGTAAGAAGAAAGGGAAGGGATAGTTTCGAGAAAACCTTATGCGATTCTTGCGAACAAGGGGCTAACTATATATATGTTAGAATAGGCAAAGATTACATATAAACAGAGGCTAAAAAATTTGCTTAAAAACAACAAAATTCTACTAAAGAAAAACAGGTTTATTAAGCAATAAACAAGATAATAAATAAACACTAAAAAACTAGACTAGATTACATGAAAAGGAACCACTATGAACCGCCGTAAAGTGAACAACATCCTGCAAGAAAAGTTTACAACCACACCCCCTAAAAGATAAAAATAAAAACAACTATAATTACGAAACTATTTCTATGATTTTCTTACCAGCATTGTTGTACCCCATATAGATTTTTCAATATCTATTTTAATTGCTACTATAAGACATATTTGAAGCATTTATTGTCCGACTTTTCTTAGAGCTGGTGTTTTCCACAGAAGGAGGATCACCGGTGTTGTAAGCCAATCCTTCTCTCGTCTGTTTTGAAGTTTGATTTTTCTTAACATTACTGGAATCCTTCTCTTTTGAAAGAGGTTTTGAGTAACTCAAACCATTTGTTTTTGAACTCATTCTATATGCTAATACAAAAAATTATATTTTCTTTAGATATATAACATATAATCAATCAAATGGCCTTTTTATACCGATTAAGTACATGGAATTCATGGTATGTACCATGAAATTTATGGTAAGTTTAATCCACATTCATTTGGGCATTTCACAAGTTGAGGTTAGTTTAAATGTTTTAAGTTAATGGGAATTTTCATTGTTTCCCTCCATGCGATCTTATTTAGTATTTACTACAAAGTTCTTAGAACATTTTCTGACAAATTCAAAGGAATTTATCTGTTTAATTTAAATTAGTTTAATTTTGAAAATCACAGCCAAACATATGCTGAACTGGCGCATGGTGCCTACAACAATTCAGTTCCATTTCCTATATATTTTAGGTTGTATATATGAAACCAGACTAGTCAATGTTGAAACCCTATCAGGCTAGGTAGTTTCGAAGCAAAAGCTATGGTTATGTAGAAATGGTGATTAATTTTCAGTAACATTTCAGTTTAATATTTTGATATAATTTTAAGACGGGCATACGAAATGTTGAAGAAAAAAACATATGACAAATATAGGTAATGTTAAGTGAAGGATGAGAAAGGAGTGAAATGGTGGAGATCCATAAATTGAAATATTAAAGAGTCTAATTTAATTAAATGTCATGGTGACTTCTGAGTTGACAATGTGTTCACATAATTATTTTTTAAATTGATCACAAATACTTGTTACTTAAAATGTTTTTGTCAAATTGAACAAAAAATTTCTCATGGTTGGGTGGTTCAACAGAAGGAAAATTATAATTATTTTAAGATATAAAATTAAAAAATAATGTTCTATATTTTAAATTAATTTAGGTAAAATGTTAATTTTGTCCCTTAACTATACCATTTGGTTCTAATTGATCTTTTAATTTTTTTTTGTGTCACTTTAATACTTTAACTTTTAAAATATTTCATTTTATTCGGTTTTATCTAATTAACGACGAAAAAAATTTTAAATCAAATAAATTTATTATCTTAAATCAAATAAATTTGTAAGGAAAACAAAGGAAGTATGTTTAAGGTGTGTGTTATTATTAATTGAGTTTGATGTTGCGGCGTGCCCTCCTAATCAGTTATTGGACTATTAGTCTTAATGATCAAAGATATTCTATCTTGATTAAGATGTTTGTTTACAAGCTCATGTTATTAAGTCAAATTAAATATTGACAATAGTTAATATCAAGCGGTATTTGATGGAGTATGTGATGATCTCTGACCATGAAATATTCCTGATGTTGTCGACGAAGAAGCTATAAAGCCTCGATAGTTTGAAGAAGTCAAGTATGAGATAATGATTTAAATCAATGATAAATAAAGTGAGGGATTTTGAAGTTTTAAATAATGTGAATGAGAGGAAGCGTTAAAAGACTCATAGCGTATTGTAAAGATATAAGAGTAACTCTTAAGTCACGCACACGCACACAGATACACAAGCGCACACACACACACGCACACACAAGCACATTAATGCGCGCACACACACACACACAAGCACACACACATCAAAATAGTTTCAAATCAATCTTTTTTGTTAAATCACCTTAAAACCTATAAAGGATCCGTGAATATGCAACTGGAATCGACCAAGAGTGTTCGTAATTATTTAGGAAACCGTTTTACATTGCCTAATCTATTAAGTACTTAATCCAAGTGATTAGAGAAATTCCAAAGACTTCTTAATTAAATATGAATACTCTTAATCAATTATGACACATGTCTGTTGCACGGTTTCCTTTTTAGAAATAGGTTTGTCATATGTTGAATCCTCTAATCGATCAAATGCAGGTCTTAATTGATTAGATCATTAAAAGTATATGGATCATATTTTTTGAGCCAATTCTTTTCTCCTTTAAATAGATGGTTTATCCTTATTTCACAATACACCAAGAACAAAATTTCCAAAATACCTCCTCACTTTTAAGTCTCATAATTTCATTTCATTCTTTTTTCTCACGAAGTTGCCTTAGTTCTATAAGAGAGAAAAATACCATTACGTTTTCTCTATTCTAGTGATGAAGGAATTTTATAATTTGCTTAAGAGATATTGTCTCTTGTGTAATATCTTTGAAAGTAATTCATGTTTTGTTATTCTGCAAAATTAAGTATAAGCTCAATTTGGCTTTTCATGTTAGCCATGTAAAGTTTCTATTTAGGGTTTTTAGCCAAGGTTGTTAAAAGCTCGCATTTGATTATTAATAAGTGGAAAAAATACACAAGATACATACACACTTATTGAATTAGTTAGAAAATAATCAATGAAAACCCTAATTTTCTCAAGAAAATATGATAAAATGATTGTGTGAACTTTTTAACTGTGTTATTTTTATGTACACAAAAATGGACCTAGAAAACACCAAAAATAGACAAATACATAATTCAAGCATTAGAGCTTACAAAGCCGAAAAAAATTCGCTAAACTAGAAATATGCATCGAGCTCCCTTAGCCAGAAACATGCAGCAATAGTTGGCTAAGTCAAAAGAAGGCACTGAAGCACGATAAGCGAGCCCTGAACCTCACATAGCAAGCTATGTCGGCTAAAAATCTACTTGAATGAGATGACATAATTTAATAAGGATGCAAGTAGGAGCACTAAGAAAGCTATAAACCTTGCTTAACGAGCTAATGAGGAAAAAGCAAGTTGCATATATGCTGGAATTACATAACCTATAAGAGAGTAGGCGCACTAAGAGAGACTGCCTCTTCTAATCCTTTAAATAGCAATGCAAGATCTTCATTTACTTCGTTCAATCAAATCAAATTGTGATATTTCTAGAGGACTGGATCACACTTTGTGGATTTTGAAGTGGTTCATTAGAAAATCTAGGTTCGCACCCCAGATAATAACAGGAGAAAGTATTAGAGAAAGATCATGGTCGAAGCAATTTCCAAGGAATCGTCCACAAATGTTTTTCATATTCATGTTTTCTAGGGCTTTATTGTTAAACTACGAAGAGAAAGTGTAGCTAATTTTCTCTTTTTTTAGGGTCAGATAAAGTTGTGCTATAAGTTATGTTTTGATCCCGACTAAGGAGTTCCATTTAATTCTTCTTAAGTTTAAATTTTGACGAATTTTTCATTTTTAATGTTTTATTTTTGGATTAGCTACCTAAAACATGTTTCATGATATGGCTTGATATTTGAAAATTTCTGGTTATTACTAGATTCAAGTATATCATCTATTCGATGCTAAATTCTAGACAAATATTTAGGTTTGATATCCCCACAATAATAATATTGGTGAAACATAACCCTAATATTTGAATTCATTGGTGAAACTTAATGTTGATGTATTGGTTAATACAGTGAGATATTGTCTATTAGAGAATACAAGGATCTTAATTTGTTTACTCAGAAATAATTTACGATGACAACAATAGGTGGTAGTATTAATAATTTATTAAAATTGCAAATCATTGGTCATGGTGTTACCTGGGAATTTCGGCACTCAAGTTTAAATAATGAGTTTCAAAGGAAATTTGAAAAGAGCATTGGAAATAGTCAAACTTTGTTTTCGATAAGAATAGAGAATGGGATTTCGACCAAAGTCTTGGTAAAATAGTTTATATTGGAAAATTGGTACAGTGCTAGGACTTAGCATTTTTTAATATGTTTTAAAGGTGATATTCTACAAAGATATTTGAAATGAGGCTACAACTGAATTTTAGCCTTGTCCGTTCTTTTGAAAAGAGATCGTGGAAGCCTGGAAAGAGTATAACACATGCAAGCGAGAACGTGTCATCCTTTGAAGAGAAGACCGTTCATTACTGTTAGTGTCAAATTAGTATAAGTATGAGACTTTAGTGTTAGGATTCTATGTGTTCAATATTGTAGCAATTACTCATATTTACTCAAAGTACAATAGTGATATCGAGAAACGAGTTTCTGAGACATGTACAAATGAAACACCATATTTATTATTAATGTCTTTTTATTTTCATTAAATTTATTTGAATTCCTTTTAAATTCCATTCGAAACATCTCTATTTTTATGTCATATTTATAAATTGTTTTATTACTATCTTCAAATTCCCCTTTTTCTTTCGAAGAACTTCAGATCCAGAAAAACCTAAATAGAAAACTATACACTTTTGTCCTAGGATCAATCTAGTCGATCATGCAAGTAACCAAAAGAATGCGATTTTGGAAGACTAGCGTTTGGTTACAAAATTCGCAGTAAACAATTGGCACACCCGGTGGGATCCAATATCTAGTTTGTGTGATTTTTAGGAATTTTTCTGCAGTTTTCATACAAAAAATTTTCTAATATTTTTGTATGAGATTAAGAAGTGGTAGAGTAGCCAAAACTAGAGAAGAAATACCAAAAAGGAAATACGTTATAAGAAAGGTTAATCCACCAAACAACAATGGAGAACAACCCCCTCTTTTGATAGGGGAAAATAAGGCTAAAATATCTGTGACTGAAACAATACCCACTACAGTGATTACCGCGACAATACCATCAATAACTCAAAATGGATCAGTGATATCCTCTTTAAGAACACAGGGTCAACCACTTACCCCATTCCAAGTGGGGAATAATAATTTTATGGCTTATGCAACTGCATTTTCGATCCTATGAATGGTCACAAACAGCCATATGGCATGCCAACGTCAGTAATGGTAAGTTTTCATGATAGCGTATCAACATTTGCAGATCCAGTGGTTTCTACATTCTCACCATTACGAGGATCAGGTCCAGGGGTTAACAACCTGGGTCCAAACACTCGATCCCTAGGAATTACTTCTCAATTGCTTGCTATTAAAACGAACTCTCCAGCAACACTAAGACAACAAATAAAATATGGAAACCACGAAATGTTTGGTGTGCTTGCCCAACAAATGGGCACAATATTTAAACCGTTGATTCAATGTGCTACCCAGACTTATCAAGAGAATTCTCAAATGAATCAGTAATTGGCAGCACAAATGATGCGAACTACAGATGTGAGTGCAACTTCACTATTAGATGTTTTGCATGATGTCAAAACTCAGAAAGCTAGCATTTTAGTATGGTGGACGGTATCCTTATGTCTTTGTGGCACTCCTTTGCATTATAGGTCTTAAGAATCATAAAAAATTACTTTGAAATTGATCCAACACATTGAAAAACAATTTCTGCATGTTTTTGTATTGCATGTGTCGACATATTCGATTTTCAGGTCGACACATGTAACTCAGTTTTTAAGCCTTTAAGCTTTTGTAAGTTACAGGTCGACACATACAACCTTTACGACGACAAATACTATAATATTTCTTAAATTGAATAAATGCTTATTTTATGTGTCGACACATCCCTATTTCACGTCAACACATTTACTCAAGTTTTAAATCCTGTAGCTTGTGACTTATTCAGGTTAACACATAGAGTCCTTCGGGTCGACACACAGATTCTTTTTATAATGCATGTGTCGACACATAAATATTTATGGTCGACACATAAAGTTTGTTTTGGTCAAATTTTCATTTTCTTTTATTTTGAATTTGTCCTTCTTGCCCTAAACTTTTCCAAACTATAAATACTCATTCATGCATCATTTCTAACTTGATGATACCATAAAATTAACATACTTTTTCTCTTCATCTTCAACCTTCCAATCTATGCATACACACTAACATTACATTGTGATGATGTTCCGTCGGGGTTCCATCTAGACGAAGAATTAAAGATTTCCAATTGGTTTATGTTGAGTTCTTTTAGGGGTCTTCCTCAAGAAAAACTATCGGGTTTGTGCTCCAAAATCATTTATTAAATTAGGGGTTTTTGTGCGAGAAGGAATCGTCCATGTGAAAAATCCCTTGTAATGCTTGAAATATTTTCAAGGAACCTTAGAGTGGTTGAAATCTTTTTAAGGAAGTAGCAAGAATTTGATGATAGAATCGGGGATCTTGTGTTGATAGTGCGCAATCGGATTTACTCAAATGAAATCCCTTGGAGTGTTTGAAATCTTCAAGGAACCTTGGAGTGTTTGAAATCTTTTCAAGGAAGTAACTTAAGCTAAGAATAGGTTGCATCTATCGGCCTTGGTCTTGTTGAATATCAAATGAAGAGAAGGGGCTGAATCAACATCAAACAGATACGGTTTGTAGTATTGTTCTTGAACAATTCTCTTGTAACCATACTTTTGCGAATTAAGAAATTATCTAAATTCTAAATTTGGAATTAAGGAGATATGTAGCGATAGAAAGGACGATTGGTGAACTTCCTAAATGAATATTTGTGTCTCTTGTATTTTGTTGCTTTACTTGCTTTAATCTTTGTACATTGAATTGTCAAATTGCATTGAGTAATGTATTGATGCGTAGGAATTTTCTAAAACTATTTTTGGTTTTAGTTTTGAACTATGTGTTGAGTTGCTTATAATCACTTTTAATTATAAGTTCTTTTACAAATCAACACATACAAAGGAAAAGTCTGAAACTTTGATTTCACGCCAAGTGTTTGACAAATTGTTTAGCTTGTTTAACTCAAAGGAAAATTGCATTGTTCTATCTCCTACTTTCATTCACTCTTTATATGAAATGTGTTGAATGTGTTGTTAGACCGATTGATTCATATAGAATTTATATTTGATTATTAAGGTTTAAATTGATTTGTTTATTAGTTTATAATCACTTTGATTGTAAGTGCTTTTGCATTTAAACAAATCTTAAGGAAAATTCTGAAAATTTTATTGCGCGCCACATGATCGATAAATTATCATATTCTGTTTTTAATATAATTTAATTTGAAATAGGAAACCGTTGTGTTGAATATTAAACTATTAATTAAGATATTATTATGTTGATTAATTTTATCATTATGATTAATTCTATATGGCTCGTGCTCTTCCGAGTTTCCAGTAACTAGGTTCGTTTAGACTACTATATTATTCTAGGCCAAAATCTTTCCGCTCAACATTTGAGGATCTAGTCACCCCCTCCTATAGATCTGGTGCTGCAGTCTAACAACAAATTTCTTTAGTGCCCATCAAGCGTCAGTTCGACAACCCCGTCGAGAATGGGTAAGAAAAAAATCAAATAATGGTTTTCGAAAAAGACCGAACAATTAACCAGGACAAACCATTTGCGCCAAATGCAGGCGAAGTCAATCAGGAACAATGACTCAAACCACGTAGGGTCAAACAAGTGATACCAAGAGGGATATGGGCCCCAAGAGTGGTGAAGGTTAATTGAAACCAGGATGCAGACAAAGTCATCCATCGTGTTCGACAAGACGAACTCGCAGGAGAAAACAATTTGGCAGCCATGGTTGAAAAGATAATGGCATGAAATGGGGTGAACATAGGCCTTCGCAGGTCACAATACACTTCCCCTTTGTCTAAATACATTTTGCAAACTGAGTTACCCAGGGGCTGGAAAATCCCAAAGTTCACAAAATTCTCTGGTGATACCAGAAAATCTATTATTGAAAACATAGCCAGGTATCTGATCGTGGCTAGGGACATTACAAACAACAAAAACTTAAGAATAAGATATTTCCCTAGTTCCCTTACCAAGAATTACTTTACTTGGTTTACTATTCTACCAATGAATTTCATCCATGATTGGACTCGCTTAGAGAGATTGTTCCATTAGAAGTTTTATATGTGCTAGTTGAAGATACGTTTGAAAGATAGCATCAAGCGTAAGTTTAGTGAGCCAATAAATGACTATCTCAATAGTTTTTGTTTGTTAAAGGAAATGTGTTTCACACAAGTAAATGAACTAGTCAAAATGACTGCGGGTGGTTTAGGTTATTCCATTAGAAAGAAACTATACACCCATTATTTAAGAGATACAGGCCAATTAATAGACAGAGTTCGACAAGTAGAACGTTTGAAGGCTGAAAAGACTTGTGCAAGTAAGAATAATAGAAGATTAAGGTAGCGTATGTTGAATTGGATGAGGACGAACCAGAAATTTACAATGACCCTATAGGATAAGATGAAAGAGAAGTAGATCTGTTCGAATTGAAACAAGGGCCGCCTTATTCTTGTAAAGTCCTTGCTCCTTCGAATGGGAAGAATCCTGTCGAAACATAAATGAATGATAAATTCCCTAAGAGAACATACACCTTCCACGTGATGAAGTGTGACAAAACTTTCAATTTATTGGTTAAAAATGGCCAAATGATAGTGCCACCTGGCGCCAAAACTCCTCCGTTAGAACAACGGAAAAAAAGGGTTTTGTAAATATCATAGTTTCTTAGCCTATTACACATCACAATGTCTTATTTTCAAGGATCTTGTGCAAGACTCTATCAAGGACAAAAGGTTGATGATTGGTGAGAAAAGTAGGGCCCAGATGAAGATCTATTATGACCCATTGCAAGTGGTTGGCTCCCATTGGACTGAACCAGTAGATGTCAATATGATCTTGGTTGTTGAAGCAATCCTTGCCAAGAACATCGTGGCTGGAACTACAGGTGGTTTCAACCAGGATGTCAAAATGATTGAGGCTATTGAGAGAGTCAGACTCCAGTTACAAAAGATTAGAAATACTGATGGTCTTAATGTCGAAGTTAACATGGTCGAATTGAGCCAAGAAGTTGACTTGGAGGCTAACGAAGAAAGTTTCCAGAGAGGAGAAGATAAAACAAATGTATCCTATCCCAAGACAAACGAAAATCAGCTTGAATTCCTTTTTTGATGTCAAAAGAAGTACTCTGAGGAATTTATGTGCCTCGGGCGCAACTAAATGTTTAACAAAAAGGCTACTGAAAATTTTGAGAGGTTCTGAATTTCCCATCGAAGAGGAAACTGGAAGGATACTGGGGGAAATATGTTTTCGAAAAGATAGGAATTCCCCGAAAGCAACAACAAGGAGGACTAAATCTTCAGGCGAACATGCAAGCTTTGTTCAAACACACTAATGATGCCCCAACAGATTAGTGGGTGAGGCATGTTGAAAAAAGAGGTCAAGGACAAGGAAAGTGGCATGTTTTGAGTTTGGAAGAGGATATTTGTTGGAATATCGAAGGGAGTTCGAGGTGTCGAAGCAGAAGGCATAAAAATCTGAGAAATACAAAGGAAAAAATTCCATGTCAAGATCCCAATATAGGAGGTACCAAAGGAATATGAAAGTTGAGAGGGAAGCAGTTGAGAGAGGCTTAGAAGAATCCAGTACCAACCAACTTTAATCCACCAATGAAGTCGAAGACAAATGTCCAATTGGGTGAAAGATTTTATCTCCTAAAGGGGAGAAACATAAGGAAAGGGTGCTAAAACAACCACTTCTTGATGAGGATATGCTCACTAATGATTTCGATTCAGGTTCTGAATCATCTTTTTGTAGTAACTGCAATGTAGTTTTTGTGTTTCCTCTGGAATATGACTAGGTAACAGAGATCGAAGAAACTGAAGAAGAAAATGAAATAGAAATTGCCAAGCACATGCAAGTTTGTTATTATGTAATGAATAACAGGGAGGTCAAAGAGAAAAATTAATTCTTCGAAAGACATGACGATAGAATTCATAACAACTTGAAACCTTTGTTTATTAGGGGAAACATGGAAAACATTAGAGTCAACAAGATCTTAGTGGATGGAAGAGCGATAGTCACCTTGATGTCGCACTTCATGATATGTTCAACACAGAAGTATGCTATAGCGAACTGGGATGTTCGACACAGACCTAAAACCTCATAACATGTCTCTTTCAAATTATGAAGGAAAAGTTCGTCATACTTTGGGAGTTATCCAGGTTGACCTAAAAGTGGGAAACATTACTAGGCCCACTATGTTTATGGTTATGGCCTTAGGGGCTCACTATAATCTGCTCCTAGGACAAGAATAGTTTCATGGAATTGGAGGAGTTTCATCTTCTCTCCATCAGAGGATCTCAATTTGGAGGGAGGATAGTATAGTAGAGAACATCGAAGCTAACCAGAGTTACTTCATGGCTGAAGTAAATCATGTGGACAAATGTCACTTTGATCGAAACTTGGCTAGCAAAGGACCTTACAACCCTGCGGGTCATGCATATTCGCCATCAAATAAAGCCGTTTACTTCCTCAACCTACATCTAACCCATGGATTCCTATGGAATAGAGAGACTATAGAGGAAGAGGATCAAGTCAATGGGGTATATGGACTCCGGCTAATTGAATAGGGAGACAAAGATAATGACTATGTCTGAGTCCAAATTTTTGGAAAATATTTCAGCTTACAGTTGTACCCCAAAATTTTCCCTCCCATTATTTCAAGATACCTCCTCATGCTCCTAGGGTTCTGAATTGCTCAATACTACTCAAGGATTTATCAGACAAACCCTCCTCTTAAGCAGTTGACCTACAACTAGGGTTTTGCTTCTCTCAAGGAAAATTAGTCTTTTAATGCCTCAAGTGGATTTCATGGTTTCTCATATGTCTCAAAGAATCCTCATGCCAAATTTCAAGCCTTGCAGCACAAGTTTCTCTGTCAATTAGTCAAATGATTGAAAATCAACTATATTGGGCAAAAAGTCAACTTTGACCAATTTACAGTCAAACTTCAATATTTTTAGTCAACATCAACATTTTGATGTCCCATTCATCATTTGATCAATGGTTGACCATGATTCATCAATAAAGCTAAAGATTCATCAAAAGTCAAAAGTTACTAAATTAGGGTATTCTTAAGGAGAAGTCAACTGAACTTTGACCAAGCATAACTTTCACATACTTCATCAGAAATTTCTCAACCAAATCTCATTTTGAAGGAAATTCAATTCTATACAATTTTGTCTCTTTAAGCTCAAGGCGAAAAATGCTTCATTTGAAAGATATGGGCCAAAACATTATAGGTCATTTTGAAAGTCAACAAAAAGACAATTTTTGTCAAAGCAATTTACATCAAGTTAAAATCTTCAAATAAAAAATGACCAATATAGAGAAACTACATGAAATTCAATTTGAGCAAATTTGATATTTTTGGGCTAATGGGCCTATCTTTTTAGGTCCAAACGTGTTCCTGACCTCATATGATACTCCTAAGTCCATTCATTTAATTTTGTGATCTTTATTTCTTTTATTTTTGATTTTATTCATTTAAAATCAAAATGAAATTAAATAAATATCAAACAATATACAAAACATAAAAGGCTTGAGATTTGATTTGAATTTCTGCCCAAAGAACATGCAAAAACCATGTGAAATTATTTACAAAACAAATCTTAATGGTTTTTTCTTATTCCGACTTATTTTTTAAACAAAATCAAAGATTTTTTTACAATATGTCCAAGCCCATCTTTTTTTAACCTAATCTCTTCATATATATATATGCTCATCATATTAAGACAAGAGTACACAGAAAAAAAAATCCTCAAGAACACTCCCACAAAATCTCAAATTTTGTCAAGAACAGGGCAAACTCGAAATCCATCATACAAACCTTCTCAAGGCCAAGCAATTATTCAAATCGATTCCTAAGGTGCTATAGAGTAAGATGTGATCCTTCTTGATGATCAAAGAGGCCTAAAACCTGCATCCCATGCATCACGGGTTTCCATATTTTTGTGAATTTATGTTTTAATTTTTACAATTCTTTGATTGAAACTAACGATTTCATTGTGTTCCCTAGACAAAACAATACAGGTGTAAACTCTAGCATGAAGCACAAGATGCCAGAATCGTACATCATCATGTTTAAACCGTTTTGAATTATTTTGATCATATCTCTTTCTACAGGATGATTTAGCCAAAACTAAGGCCACCAATGGATTCGTAAGGCTCAATTTAGGGGGGTAGGGTCGTTCTTGATCTCTAACATGCTTTGTTTTTGCAGGTTGGAATTTGAACTCAACGGACAAGACGGCCAGAGCTACGGCCCCGTCGCCTCTCTGATCCACTAGTTTTATAATATATTTACTCATTTCTATTTGATAACCGGATGACGGTGTAGTACCGCTAGTCAAGGATTTGGTTTATGAACGTAAGGGTGTGGGTTCGATCCTTGCGCTTCACAATATTTTTTTTCTATTTTCCAAATTTATGCAAGTTTCATACATATGATGCAGTGTTCTGTTTCCAAACACAAACAAACGCCTGGCGCAGTGGCAAGCAAAGCAGCACAGAAGGCTAGAGGGTTTGGGTTCAACACCCACCCCATGCATTCTTTTTCCTTATTTTTTTCCTAACCTAATTTTATTTTCTTTTTCTCTTTACTAACCCTAATTTTTTAATCAACCGTTAAATTAACTTTTTTCTAATACTAATGAATTAGGTTTAGGGTTTTTAATTAACATTTAATTTCCTTGTATTAATTAATTAATTAATTAATTCACTTTTTTTTTCTTAAACATAAAAATTAATAAGAATTTAGGTTTTGATTAATTATCAACTTAAGATTACTTTCGCATAAAATCAAAATAACATTTCAACATTTCATTTTCTATTTTCTTATCTTTCTTCCTTTAAATTCATATATCATGTGTATAGGACGCATTCTAAATGTAATAGCATAGATTTATTTTCTCTTCTTTTTCTATTATGTAACTGCTCATGGAATGTAATATCGTAGGTTTATTTTCCCGCAAGTTTTCACATATGTATCTCTTCTAAAGCCATGTGATATCTTAGGTTTAAATTTCCGCACTTTACCTTCCCCACTTATATTCTATTGCTAGTAATTAGGGTTTGTATGACAAGACTAAACACAACCTAGAAAACCCTAATTTCAAGATAAAATAACTAAATTGAACACACTTTTCACACTCACACCTCTAGGGTAGCCTCTATTCGTTGCCTTATGAAATATTGGTCACGTCCCTCGAATGTAGGGATACTTTAGCAAAAGACCCTCGATCAAATCATCATAGTCCCTATGATACAAATACCATAGTCACTTGATGTCCCTCAAGTTGCCTACGAAAGATGATCTAGTCCCTATGAATAATATAATAATAGTCCCTCCGAATTGATAAGGTGTCCTTACGTGTTGCCTTCGATGACCATATAATGACCCTACGCATGTCCCTTCACATCCAATAGATAAGGCTACCTACCAACTAATGCTATGTATAGTATTATCTCTAAAGGAGAAGGAAAATAAAACTAAATACTTTGGAGGGTACAAAGTCTTAATTGCTTGCTAACAAACAAAACATTTCCACACTACACTTTCAAAACAATAAATATTTTCAAAAACACTTTTTATACATTCTTGAGGACTGATACAAGAATCATTACAAAGTCAGCCTTACATTGGAAATTTCAAAATATTTTCATACAAATCACACACACAAAGCAAGTTTTCAAAAGGGAGCTAAGTAATTAAGAGCATGTAGATAACTAGGGATGAAAAGGGTGCTAACACCTTCCATTTTCATATCTTACCCTTCCGAACTCAAAATATATCAAAGGTATTTCCTGTTCTTTTCACCTTTCCTAAATATTGGATAAAAGAAAAGTCGTGTTAGAACAATGTTTGATTCTACAACCCTCAGTTAGAGTTTTGATGATAACAAAATACAAGATTAAATGAATTATGAGAATTATATAAGACATAGATGCTTCTGTGATCGGTGGATCTGGAACTGACTGTTTAACGCTGGTTCGCGAAATGTCGCGGAAGCAAGAGTCGCCACCGTCTTTTATTTTCTCCAAACGGAAAGGACAAAAGCACAGAAAAATTCCTTATTAAGATTGCTCTCGGTTCGGGAGGTAGATTTATAGAAAGGGAAGGTGTTAGCACCCTTTCTATCCATGGTTATCCATGGGCTCTTAGATACTTGCTCATTTGTGTTTTCAAAATTGTTTGTTTTCTTTTCAAGGTGAGTGGGTTTGAAAAAGTTTCGTTTAAAATTTCAGTTCGACTCTTGTATCAGTCCTCAAGAGTGTTTGAAAAATTGTTTTTGAAAGCTTTTTGAAAGTGTCGGTGTGAAAAGAGTTTTTTTGATTT
Organism: Vicia faba; assembly: GCA_948472305.1. Classification (NCBI taxonomy): domain Eukaryota; kingdom Viridiplantae; phylum Streptophyta; class Magnoliopsida; order Fabales; family Fabaceae; genus Vicia; species Vicia faba. Next base: position 1,410,028,402 of record OX451736.1, read on the forward strand.
GTTTTTGAGTAGATCAAGTATCTATGAGTCATCTACCTACCCTAAGGAATTCGTCTGTGTAAATGTCCTTAAGACAGTGCCATCCCACCATTGAGAGGTAGGTAGCACCACCGTTGGAGGTGTTCGGGTAAATTCGAGGGTTCGGGACATTGTGGTCACCAGAGCAATAGGAAGACACCTTAGAAGCTACCCCCATGCCATGTTCATGGACATGAGGACTTACTAAAACATCCTCTACTCGACGACCACTTTTCGAGGGGCAAGGCAACAGTGAGACGTACCCTAGGGATGGTGTGTGAACTGTGTGTCATTTTCAATTATGTTTATCTTGTCATGCATTGGTGATCTACGCTTTGTTTTTATTTTTGACATTCATTCTTTCATGTGGTTATTAACAGTTAAAAGGTGCGGAATTTAAAAGTCCTATGCTATTACAAAGGCGCGGGTCTACATCGCCAAATTAAACCAAGACCCGATTTGAATAAATAAAAATGCGGAAAGTAAATACCCTAATTAATCTATTACAAGGCTTTGGGATAAGTACATGAAATTTAAAAAAGGGAAATAAAAGTAAATGTGCGAAAAGAAATAAAATCGAGAATGCGAGGGCGTTGGACCCTTTTAAAGAAATTAAATTAAAATTATTAGTGAATTAATGATGAAATAAAGGAAAAAAAACTTATTTTTGGAGTTTTTGTATTTATGGAATTTAATGAGAAAGTTAATTATTATAGGAAACCCTAATTCTAATTGTTTTTAATTTATTAAAAAAAATGTTTAACTTGTAACCTAATTTAACCCTAATTAATTAAAAGGCATATTTATTTACAAAAATAATTAATATTTAATAATGGTAAAAAAGAAAAAAAAAAGAAAAAAAGTGTTAAAACCCTATTTTCTACATTTTTTAGTTTATTGAAAAAAACATTAAAATTAAACCTAAGATTAAAACTAAATTAGTTAACAAAATTTATTGACAAAATAAATATTAGCTAATTAATTAACCAACATATTTTATTTTTATGGTTTCCTGATTTAATATTTATTTTTGTGTTATATAAAAATATTATTTGGAGGAATTAAAGAAAACAAATAAATTAAAAAAAGAGAAAAAAGAAAAGAGAAAGAAATACAAACAAAAAGGGGGGTTCTGCCCCAATTATGGAGGTTTATGATGAGTAATCTGGCCCAATGAATTCAGGCCCTTCGTTGACTTTTCTGGGATGCGTGTGGATCTGTTGACCAATGCGTATGGTAGTCCTCCTATGCTGACCCTTGGATTGATGTTGTGGGACGCGTGGCCAGCTTGAGCGTAGGGTGCATGGTGGACTTCTTGGCGTGTTGGATACCTAATCATGTTATAAGAAAAAATAGAAGGAAATATGGGGGACCTGGGAATCGAACCCAGGTCCCAAGGCTTTCCAATCAGGTTCCCAACCACCACACCATTCAACGCATTTGTATATATCATAAAAAACAAATATTATAAAGAATAAGTTACGCTAATGATATTTAATCACAAAAACGCGCTGAAAATTTAAATGGGCCAACCAAGATAGGACACGCAGGCTTCGTCCTCGTTGTGCCTGTAAACAGAAAAGAGATAGCGGGGGTTTTAAACCCCCACTAAGTGTACCCTGCGAAAAATAGCGATTAGAGTATCGTTGCTCATGAATTGGGCGCGATATGATGATTGGATTCGTCTGAAGGTCACGAGTTCAATGGTATAGGCATTGCTGTCCAATTTTTCGATATGCAAAAGTCCCCAATTTCAAGCTTACGAAAACCTAGAAAATTTCCATGGCAGATTCTCGTACAGGGCACAAAAACTCAATTAAATGATGCCAACAGATTTAGAACAACCATATTAGTATAAATCAACAAGAAAAATGCAAGGATGACGCGTATAAATGAAAACACGAATATGAAAAATGTAAAGAACAGGGCGGCCTCATTCTACCGATTCTTGAGGTTAGAGACTGTGGTTTTGATTCAGAAAGCTTCCTTGATGCGTCAGGAAGGTAATGGAATCGTTCTTTGGCCTTCAAACACCCTCTAGCTGTGTTTTCAGTTTTGAACTTTTTGACAAAATATGTAAAGTTTGTATTCTTTTCTGAGCGCAGCTTCCAGGTCCTTTTGATTAGGTTTAGGTTTGTGTTTATATTAGGAATGAATTAGGGTAGAAATCTCAACCAAAAACCTTTGCATTCATGAATCAAATATTTGCTTTTTAATGTAATCTTTTCCAATCTTTTCCATGTAAAACCATTGCCAATCATGAGAAATCTTGCCTTTTTAGTGATGCACGAAATCTTGAGTGATTAAAGAGGGCATATGCTGCATAAAAAGATTTGGAAACATGTGTTTAGCATTTTTCTTATAATTAATTTTAATTAAATGAATTAAATAGATTAAATATTCAATTAATTAATTAAAAATAGGAAAATAACTCCCCTTTGGGTCAATGGGTCGTGCATAGCTTTTGGGTGATGATTCTTGGAAGAAATTGTGGCCCATTAGCAATTTTGAGGCATTTGAAGCAAAGTTGACTTTTCAAAATTCCCAAAAATTTCCCAACTTCCACAAGGCATATCTTGCTCAATTTTTAAGCTTTGATCATGTTCTTAGACATTTTGGAAAGGTATTGAAGTTCTCTAACCATGGCCTTTGGACCCATTTCATTTTGATTTACCAATCTCAAGTTATGGCCTTTGACTTAAAGTGCCTTTTTGTTGACTTTTGAAAATGACCTATAATGTTGAGATTGATAACTTTTTATGAGAGCATTTCTTGGACTTGAAGTGTAAAGAGGAGTTGTAGGAAATGTCTTTCTCTTCAAAATGAGCTTTGGATGGAATTTTTCTGATAAACCATGTGGAAGTTATGCCTTGGTCAAGTTACAGTTGACTTTTTCAACTGTCCAAATATGGAAACTTTTGCATCTTGAGACTTTTTGAGCCATGCCTTGAGAACCATGATCAAGAATTGATCAAATGATGTTTGTGGCTTCAAAATAAGATGTTGACCAAAAATTTGGATTTTTGACTGTCAAATGACCATTTTGCCCCTGTAGTTGACTGTTGAGCAATTAGGGTTTTTGACTGTGCAATTTTGTGCTGTAAGTCTTGAAACTTGGCATATGGATGCTTGACCATGTTTGTAGGCATGTGGGACTTGATTTGACCCTTGAAAACTTCAATTTATTTGACAGAACCAAAACCCTAATTTTTGACTGTTAGGAGGCCCTTGAACTGTGCAACCCTTGGGATATTTTGAAGCATGCTCTTTGCACATCTTGAAGAATATGGGAGGGAAAATTTTGGGGTACAACAGTTTCCCCTGTTCAATCTTCTTAGACCTGAGGATGCAGATTGGCTGACATGCCTTTCGTAATCCGAAGGTGGAAGATGATTGAACACTAGAGTGCCCAGAAATTTGCACTCACATAGTAGTGTGATGGTGGGAATGGGCTTACAGATGCCATTTGGAGATTGATGGATAGGTGAATGGGCTTATAGATGCCGTGCTAAGAGATGATGGATGAGTGGATGGGCTTATAGATGCCATCTGGGTGTCGATCGCGTAAGAGTTTCCTCAGCGAGAACTTGCGTACCTGAAAAAGAAAATGATTACCTGACCTGTTACAGGAGTTGGTCTTCATGCTCTTATGTAGATGTGCCATGACTGGTTACAGGAATTGAATCTGGAGCTTTAAAAGGTGATGAATGAACCAGGGATGGTTACTACCTCAACGGGACGGTGAGAGAACCTTGGACGATTACTACCTCAACAGGAACGCTGAGAGAATCTTGGACGATTACTACCTCAACAGGAACGCTGAGAGAATCTTGGGTGATTACTACCTCAACAGGAACGCTAAGAGAATCTTGGAGCGATTATTACCTCAACAGGAATGCTGAGAGAATCTCTGGCGACTTCAACCTCAACATTAACGATGAGAGAATCTTGGGCGACTTCAACCTCAACAGTAACGATGAGAGAATCATAGGCGACTTCAACCTCAACAGTAACGATGAGAGAATCATAGGCGACTTCAACCTCAACAGTAACGATGAGAGAATCTTGGATGTCTTCTACTAGGATAAGAATCAGGGAGATCTTAGGGTCGATCTGACTGAACCAGAGAAAGCCTTTGACTGGATAAGAATCAGGAAAATCTTAGGGTCGATTTAACTGAACCGGGCAAGGTCTTGGAATATCTTCAACTGGATAAGAATCAGGGAGATCTTAGGGTCGATCTGACTGAACCAGAGAAAGCCTTTGACTGGATAAGAATCAGGAAAATCTTAGGGTCGATTTAACTGAACCGGGCAAGGTCTTGGAATATCTTCAACTAGATAAGAATCAGGGAGATCTTAGGGTCGATCTGACTGAACCAGAGAAGGCCTTTGACTGGATAAGAATCAGGAAAATCTTAGGGTCGATTTAACTGAACCGGGCAAGGTCTTGGAATATCTTCAACTGGATAAGAATCAGGGAGATCTTAGGGTCGATCTGACTGAACCAGAGAAGGCCTTTGACTGGATAAGAATCAGGAAAATCTTAGGGTCGATTTAACTGAACCGGACAAGGTCTTGGAATCTTCAACTGGATAAGAATCAGGGAGATCTAAGGGTCGATCTGATTGAACCAAAGAAGGTACTGAGTTAACTTTGACTGGATAGGAATCAGAAAAATCTTAGAATCGATTTAACTGAACCAGACTAAAGTCTTTGAAATATAGCTGAGAACTTAACTGGATCTTTCCTGAAAGGTAAAGGTCAGTCATATGCAATGCATGATATGGATCAAGCAATGATGTTCTCAACATAAATGAGATTTGTAAGATATGATGCATATATGCATGCTATAATGATGTATGAAAATGTGATGTTTATGAATGTATCTTCGTCTTGGGAAAGTAAATCCTTGACGGGTGCCGGGAAGTTAAATCCTGGGCTGATGTTGGAGAATATTGCTTTGTTGTTTCCGCTGGGGATGATAGTTGCAAGAATACCGGTAGGAGAAGATAACTCCGTTGGGGGATAAACTTGGCGAATGGATTACTCTGCGGGGAGAAAAGTACTCTAGCGATCTTGCTGGGGAACAATACTCTATGGGGAGAGAGGTACTTTGCTGGGATATTGACGGTAACTCCGCTGGGGATACCGTTGTTATGTTGGAAGTGTTAATAGACTCCGCTGGGGATAGGAAGACTTCACCGAGGACGATCTTTCCGTGGCTTTTGGCTGAGGATAACCCAGTTATATCCTGGTAGGGAAATAACCTTTGAATAAAGTCGGGGGACGCGTTCGTGCTCTATAGGGGGTAAGCTTCCAGAATCTACTAGGGATAAGCTTCCTGCTGGGGGAGATGGATTCCAACTTTCCTGGGGAAACTGGATTGGACTCTCTTGGGGATATTTTGAACTATGTTGGGGAAGTGACTCCATTGAATGTTTGATTGACCGCCGGGGAACAATCTTAGATCAAGACTGCCGGGGATGCTTGTTTAAGAATATCTGTATATCGTGCTGGGGAATGTTGAGATCTGCTAGGGATACCCAACTTCCTTAAGGCTTGATAATATAGCTTTGCTTGGGGAGAATGCATTGATTTGCTGACTCACTCTCTGGGGAATTGAGGTATATTGGTTATGTTCTTCGGCTGAACTTACCTTGGTACCTTGATGGGAAGAACCATTAGACCGTTTAGACAACTCGTTATTGCCCCTGTTTCTGAGATGGGAGAGGAAGACCTGTGAGGTTTTGATAGTTGTTGATGGACAAACCTTCTTCTGGTAGGCAGGTGACAAGATGATAGGACATAGTCGTACGCTTTGATTCCTAACTTTTGCCTGGACCGCCCTTTCGGGTTTTCAGCCCACCGGGATACCCATTTTTGCCCAAGCCGCCTTTTCAGGTTTTCGACTTGCCGGGTGTACAGATTTTTTTCATTTCATCCCTTATTTTTGCCCGAACCCTTTTGGTTCGCCGGGAAGCCCTTATTTTTGCCTAGGTGTGTCAACCTAGCGGGTTTTTGATTACGCGTAGTATTTTTTCCGACTATGTCCATGCTCTCAGGATGTAGGGAGGTGCCCCTTTTATTGTGTTGCCACGCTACCAGAAGATGTTTGGTCATGCAAGATTTGTTGCTGGGAATTCATGTCCAATTCCCCAAGTGGCTCAGGCGGAGGTTTGCCCCTGGCTGTTTGGCATCTTGAGAGATTCCTTGAATCTTGACTGGACTGCCCCAGATGATGGACAATGATCAGGACATGCCCCTTGATTGGAGGTGCTTTTGCGCTCTAGGTATTCATCGTGCGAATTTCCCTGCTGTTCAAACAAATAGCCATATGCAAACAATGTTATATCAAAAATGCAAAGCTTATGTCTGTCTTGAAGATTTTGAAAATGCATTCTTTTTCATAAAACAAGTGAATGTTTGTAAAACGTGATGTCAACTCCGTATCTACCGTAAGCCTTAAGGAGTCAGGATACCTTTCGTAACAGTATGCTTTCGAACTAACCCATGCTTCAGCTAGGACTTTTAAGGGTTATAACGTGGCCTGGTTCACGGTTTAAGAAACAAAGGATAAAGGCTCCAATTATTTGTACCCACCCGTTCTTCGTGACGTTCTTCAATCCTAAGCTCAGTTGATCGTGCGTTAGACCCTGTTTGAGTCTTTGCCCTGATGTTCCAATGAAGGTTCAGATATTGATGATTTATTCTGAATAGGCAGACATTTTTTGTTTTTGTTGAGGGTTTGTATGACCTCTTTCTTTTTGATTTCGCTATCCCTAAATTTTGCCTGAACTGTTTCTTTTGTGATTACAGTCAGCGGGATGCCCCAGTTTTGTAAGTCTCCTTCATAGGTTTTGACTTATTGGGTTTTACTTTTGAGATATAATGACTGCCTATCCTTATGATTATTCGAAATCATCACTGTCTTTTTTTTTTTTGTAAGGACCTCCTCGGTGCCATTCATCGTGCACCTGGATCAACTGAGAGAACTACCCTGCCCCAGGTTATGATTAAGGGTTTTAATTTCGAAAAAGAAAAAACTCCAACTTCTTTCGCTCAGAGGGGTTGACGAGGGATTATCTTCCTTATAACTCCAGTGTTTAGGAATTGAAACAATGCATGTACCTCATCAGCGGGGTCTGTTCAAAAGCATACTGTAAAGATAGCGGTATCGTTTTCGTCATCCTCCCTCAAGAGGCTTAGAATTATTAATCGAGTGTTGATCATCAGAAAAAAATATGAAAATAATTTGCATATAGTGAATACGAATATATTGCTTCAAAACAGACGTAGGCGATGCATTAATGGAATAACAACGTTTATCATGAGTAAATGTTTGAACAAAAGAAAATTAACAACTTGAAAATCCTAATGAACAAAAATCTTTTCATCTTCTGGGCTTGTTACTTCAAATGGTGAGCCTTGGAGGGATGGTAGAAAAACTCAGCCTGACCATCTTGTATGAACTCCAATGCTCCTTCATCAATCAGGTCCTGGATCTTGTTCTTCAAAGCCCAACACTCATTTGTATCATGTCCTGGACTGGCAGAGTGGCAGGCACACCTTTTATTGGGATGATAGGTAGGAGATGATGTGTTGGGGTTCCGGGGATGAGCCCTTAATGTGGTCAGATTCAATCTCAACAGGCGTTGTAAAGCTTGAAACAACGACATGTTGAGCTGGGTGAATTGCCTCCTGGGCTTGTCTGGCTGAAGCTGGTGAGGTTGATGCTGAATTCGTGACCCTGAAGCCATTTGAAGAGCTCCCCCCTTATCTCCTTGTCTCAAAGGTGGTTGCATGATGACTGGCTCTTTATACTTAGATGTTTGCACCAGTTGGTTATCCCGAAGCAGTTGGTTAACGAGAACCCCGAGCTCTTCTTGTCTTTGAGCTAAGCCTTGAATGATAGTCGCTTGTCCCAGCATTTGGACTTTCATTGCATCCACTTCCGCTTGCAGATGTTTCAGCCGTTCATCCTCAGCATTGTTCCTGACCAAAGTCCCCATGAGAAGTGTTCTCAACTCTTCCTGTCCCTTGGATAGATTCAGGAGGATTTCCCCGAACCGAGTCTCTTGAGCATGGAAGTCCTGGTTGTATTGTTGAGAAGCCATTGCTGAAATAAACAACGGAGATGGTAAGTGACCTGTAAAGAAAGATACCTGTAATGCAATGATATGTATGTATGCATGCAATGTTTTCAAGGACCTTGCGGGGTAAACAAGAAATTGGTTAGAATTTGAATTTGTAGCTTGATTGAAGGAACTGCATATTGTTGAGAGTCCTTCTTCAAGGGTCAAAGGCTCACCATATCCAGTGGGTCATAGCCCCTGACAACCTTGGCTAGAGGAAAATGAATCCCCTTTGCCCCTTGTTGGACAGTTGGTTCATCATGACCTGCATCACAAACCCTTAAGATCCTTGAAATGGGTTAGTCCTTATGCAGGACGTATGCAATGGTATGATGTTATGCTATGCATGGGGTAATGTAGGTAAACCCTGTTATGAGTCCCAATTAAGGACTGTAAACAAAACCTGCAAGAAACTTAGTAAACCCTGTTATGAGTCCCAATTAAGGACTATAAACAAAACCTGCAAGAAACTCAAGTGTCAGATAACAAGCATGCAAGTAGTCAAGTTGGAAGGCACACAAGTCACACAAGAGAAACCCTTAGAGTTCAGGCCAGCATGGGGTCTGGGTATTACCCTCTTGAAGTTGGTGGGCTCAACCTGTCCTATTAGAAGTAACCGGGTTCTAAGGGTCCCAATATCACTGGATTGCTTTCATTGTTCATCGTTTCGATTTAGCCACTGAACTGGCGACCGAAATATTCCAGGAAAGCAACCCTCAATTGAGTGTAGTATCGAGTATCAACCAACCTCGGACTGCACCAAAGTCAGTTATCTCACTACCGTAAAGAGGCCAAGATAGTTCAATTAAGGTTCCTAAGGTCAGTTGATGCTTCACGACACCACATGGAGGCCCCGTACTCTCCTTGACTGAACTCAAGGGTTACCGGTACACACCAAAGTGCCACATCAACGTAGCAGACTGTTTCAACCATGTCGGTATACCCCGCACATTTCCTTCACAGCCTTGTTGCTACTTTCTAAGAAGGTATCCCCCAGATCCGGGTTAGGATCTATAGAACTCCTAAGACAGTCCCACAATTTAAAGCAAACAAGTCAAAGCAATTGAAAACACAGTGATCTTAGTCCTAAGGTACACCTCACTTTAAAGAGTCTCCAGCAGAGTCGCCAGTTCTGTGATTGGTGGATCTGGAACTGACTGTTTAACGCTGGTTCGTGAAATGTCGCGGAAGCAAGAGTCGCCACCTTCTTTTATTTTCTCCAAACGGAAAGGACAAAAGCACAGAAAAATTCCTTATTGAGATTGCTCTCGGTTCGGGAGGTAGATTTATAGAAAGGGAAGGTGTTAGCACCCTTTCTATCCATGGTTATCCATGGGCTCTTAGATACTTGTTCGTTTGTGTTTTCAAAATTGTTTGTTTTCTTTTCAAGGTGAGTGGGTTTGAAAAAGTTTCGTTTAAAATTTCAGTTCGACTCTTGTATCAGTCCTCAAGAGTGTTTGAAAAATTGTTTTTGAAAGCTTTTTGAAAGTGTCGGTGTGAAAAGAGTTTTTTTGATTTGTTTTTGAGTAGAGCAAGTATCTATGAGTCATCTACCTACCCTAAGGAATTCGTCTGTGTAAATGTCCTTAAGACAGTGCCATCCCACCATTGAGAGGTAGGTAGCACCACCGTTGGAGGTGTTCGGGTAAATTCGAGGGTTCGGGACATTGTGGTCACCAGAGCAATAGGAAGACACCTTAGAAGCTACCCCCATGCCATGTTCATGGACATGAGGACTTACTAAAACATCCTCTACTCGACGACCACTTTTCGAGGGGCAAGGCAACAGTGAGACGTACCCTAGGGGTGGTGTGTGAACTGTGTGTCATTTTCAATTATGTTTATCTTGTCATGCATTGGTGATCTACGCTTAGTTTTTATTTTTGACATTCATTCTTTCATGTGGTTATTAACAGTTAAAAGGTGCGGAATTTAAAAGTCCTACGCTATTACAAAGGCGCGGGTCTACATCGCCAAATTAAACCAAGACCCGATTTGAATAAATAAAAATGCGGAAAGTAAATACCCTAATTAATCTATTACAAGGCTTTGGGATAAGTACATGAAATTTAAAAAAGGGAAATAAAAGTAAATGTGCGAAAAGAAATAAAATCGAGAATGCGAGGGCGTTGGACCCTTTTAAAGAAATTAAATTAAAATTATTAGTGAATTAATGATGAAATAAAGGAAAAAAACTTATTTTTGGAGTTTTTGTATTTATGGAATTTAATGAGAAAGTTAATTATTATAGGAAACCCTAATTCTAATTGTTTTTAATTTATTAAAAAAAATGTTTAACTTGTAACCTAATTTAACCCTAATTATTTAAAAGGCATATTTATTTACAAAAATAATTAATATTTAATAATGGTAAAAAAGAAAAAAAAGAATAAAAGTGTTAAAACCCTATTTTCTACATTTTTTAGTTTATTGAAAAAAACATTAAAATTAAACCTAAGATTAAAACTAAATTAGTTAACAAAATTTATTGACAAAATAAATATTAGCAAATTAATTAACCAACATATTTTATTTTTATGGTTTCCTGATTTAATATTTATTTTTGTGTTATATAAAAATATTATTTGGAGGAATTAAATAAAACAAATAAATTAAAAAAAGAGAAAAAAGAAAAGTGAAAGAAATACAAACAAAAAGGGGGGTTCTGCCCCAATTATGGAGGTTTATGATGAGTAATCTGGCCCAATGAATTCAGGCCCTTCGTTGACTTTTCTGGGATGCGTGTCGATCTGTTGACCAATGCATATGGTAGTCCTCCTATGCTGACCCTTGGATTGATGTTGTGGGACGCGTGGCCAGCTTGAGCGTAGGGTGCATGGTGGACTTCTGGGCGTGTTGGATACCTAATCATGTTATAAGAAAAAATAGAAGGAAATATGGGGGACCTGGGAATCGAACCCAGGTCCCAAGGCTTGCCAATCAGGTTCCCAACCACCACACCATTCAACGCATTTGTATATATCATAAAAAACAAATATTATAAAGAATAAGTCACGCTAATGATATTTAATCACAACAACGCGCTGAAAATTTAAATGGGCCAACCAAGATAGGACACGCAGGCTTCGTCCTCGTTGTGCCTGTAAACAGAAAAGAGATAGCGGGGGTTTTAAACCCCCACTAAATGTACCCTGCGAAAAATAGCGATTAGAGTATCGTTGCTCATAAATTGGGCGCGATATGATGATTGGATTCGTCTGAAGGTCACGAGTTCAATGGTATAGGCCTTGCTGTCTAATTTTTCCATATGCAAAAGTCCCCAATTTCAAGCTTATGAAAACCTAGAAAATTTCCATGGCAGATTCTCGTACAGGGCACAAAAACTCAATTAAATGATGCCAACAGATTTAGAACAACCATATTAGTATAAATCAACAAGAAAAATGCAAGGATGATGCGTATAAATGAAAACACGAATATGAAAAATGTTAAGAACAGGGCGGCCTCATTCTACCGATTCTTGAGGTTAGAGACTGTGGTTTTGATTCAGAAAGCTTCCTTGATGCGTCAGGAAGGTAATGGAATCGTTCTTTGGCCTTCAAACACCCTCTAGTTGTGTTTTCAGTTTTGAACTTTTTAACAAAAAATGTAAAGTTTGTATTCTTTTCTGAGCGTAGCTTCCAGGTCCTTTTGATTAGGTTTAGGTTTGTGTTTATATGAGGAATGAATTAGGGTAGAAATCTCAACCAAAAACCGTTGCATTCATGAATCAAATATTTGCTTTTTAATGTAATGTTTTCCAATCTTTTCCATGTAAAACCATTGCCAATCATGAGAAATCTTGCCTTTTTAGTGATGCACGAAATCTTGAGTGATTAAAGAGGGCATATGCTGCATAAAAAGATTTGGAAACATGTGTTTAGCATTTTTCTTATAATTAATTTTAATTAAATGAATTAAATAGATTAAATATTCAATTAATTAATTAAAAATAGGAAAATAACTCCCCTTTGGGTCAATGGGTCGTGCATAGCTTTTGGGTGATGATTCTTGCAAGAAATTGTGGCCCATTAGCAATTTTGAGGCATTTGAAGCAAAGTTGACTTTTCAAAATTCCCAAAAATTTCCCAACTTCCACAAGGCATATCTTGCTCAATTTTTAAGCTCTGATCATGTTCTTTGACATTTTGGAAAGGTCTTGAAGTCGTCTAACCAATGCCTTTGGTCCCATGTCATTTTGATTTACCAATCTCAAGTTATGGCCTTTGACTTAAAGTGCCTTTTTGTTGACTTTTGAAAATGACCTATAATGTTGAGATTGATAACTTTTTGTGAGAGCATTTCTTGGACTTGAAATGTGAAGAGGAGTTGTAGGAAATGTCTTTCTCTTCAAAATGAGCTTTGGATGGAATTTTTCTGATAAACCATGTGGAAGTTATGCCTTGGTCAAGTTACAGTTGACTTTTTCAACTGTCCAAATATGGAAAATTTTGCATCTTGAGACTTTTTGAGCCATGCCTTGAGAACCATGATCAAGAATTGATCAAATGATGTTTGTGGCTTCAAAATAAGATGTTGACCAAAAATTTGGACTTTTGACTGTCAAATGACCATTTTGCCCCTGTAGTTGACTGTTGAGCAATTAGGGTTTTTGACTGTGCAATTTTGTGCTGTAAGTCTTGAAACTTGGCATATGGATGCTTGACCATGTTTGTAGGCATGTGGGACTTGATTGGACCCTTGAAAACTTCAATTTCTTTGACAGAACCTAAACCCTAATTTTTGACTGTTAGGAGGCCCTTGAACTGTGCAACCCTTGGGATATTTTGAAGCATGCTCTTTGCACATCTTGAAGAATATGGGAGGGCAAATTTTGGGGTACAACAGCTACCTAAAATTATGTTGTATATGTACAGGAAACTCTGATGGAATCAGCATCAGAATATCAGAATATCAACATCAACATCAGAAGATATGTCACATCAGAAGATTAAAACATGTGCTTACGCTGAAGTTTGATGAACAGAATCTGCGCTTATCATACTCTGACTCTGATCAAGATCCTAACAATGTCATCAGCACTCAGAAGCATCAGAATAAGCTAAAGCCAACACACTCTGATCTTAATCAAGCAGAACATTCTGAAGTGTCAACGGTACTGCATTCAAGGCAGATTAATTACCAACGGCTTTATTCCAAGACAAAGATCTTCTCAAAATGGAAAGAACGTAATGAGCATTGAAATGTAATTATTGGCATCAACGTATCTTTTCCAAGAAGTATTTAAACAAATCAGTGAGAAAGGAATTGGCGAATGTTGTACAATACTCTACACGCCTAAAGTCAATCATCTTCATCCTCACTCATACAGTTTGCTAAAGCTCTCAAATTGATTACTCTATAGTTCTAGCAATCTAGTTTCACATAAGCTTCATTTTGTGTATTATCACAGTTGTGATATATAGTTTTTGTAGAAAACATCAAACACACATATTGTTCATTTATCTGTAAGAAAGAATTTCCTTGAGAAACCGGTCTGTGGTTTAGACTCAAGAAGGCTTTAGCAGTTGTTAAAGCAGTTGTAATATTCAATTGAATATAGTGGATTAAGACCTCGTTGGAGAGAGGAGAAATCACCTTGACGGGTGGACTGGAGTAGTTTGAGATCAAACGAACCAGGATAAAAATAACATGTTGTCTGGATTTGATTTCAAGTTTCAACAATTCAACCCCCCTTCTTGTGTTTTTCACTTCTTCAATTGGTATCAGAGCGCCTGGTTCTGAGTTCATAACACTTAACCGTGTCAGTACAAGATCCAACATTGAAAAACACTATGGCAGGAACACATCACAACATCAGCAATGACAACAACGAAGAAAGAGACAGATTCAGTGGCAAACCTCTAGTCTTTGATGGAGAGAACTTTGATTACTGGAAAGATAGAATTGAAAGCTTCTTTCTAGCCCATGATGCTGATCTGTGGGATATGGTGACAGATGGATACACGTACCCAGTAAATGCAAATGGTCAGAAGATTGACAGGAAAGCAATGTCTGATCAACAGAAGCGTGATTTCAAAAACCATCACAAGGCCAAAACTATTCTTCTCAGTGCTATCTCCTACTCTGAATATGAAAAAATGTCAAACAGAGACACTGCTGAGAACATGTTTGATTCTCTCAGAATGACGCATGAAGGCAACCTTCAAGTTAAAGAAACTAAAGCTCTTGCGCTCATCCAGAAGTATGAGGCATTCAAGATGGAAGAAAGTGAATCTATTGAAACAATGTTCTCAAGATTTCAGATTCTGGTTGCTGGTCTCAAAGTTTTGGACAAAGGGTATTCTACTGCTGATCATGTCAAGAAGATCATCAAAAGCTTGCTAAAATAGTGGAGGCCAATGGTCACAGCGCTGAAGCTAGCTAAGGATCTCAATACAATCTCTCTGGAGGAACTTGTCAGCTCCCTCAGAAGTCACGAGATAGAGCTGGAAGCTGATGAACCTCAAAAGCAAGGTAAGCCTTTAGCTCTAAAATCTAACAGAAAATATGACTCTATGGTTTTGCAGGCTGTTGAAGAAACCTCTGATGGGTCCTCATCAGAAGAAGATGAACTGTCTCTCCTCTCCAAAAGGGTGAACCAACTGTGGAAGCAGAGGCAAAGAAAGTTTAGGACTCCTAGAAGATCTGAGAACCAGAACGAATCCTCCTCCATATACAAAAGGTCAGAATCCTCCTTTGGACACAGAAGATCTGAAGGCTCTTCAGGAAGCAGAAAGCCAAACAACAAGGACATCATCTGTTATGAATGCAACGAGCAAGGACACTACAAGAGTGACTGCCGAAAGCTTCAGAAGGAAAAGCCCAAAAGAAAGTTTGGCAAGGAAAAGAAAAAAAGTCTCATGGCCACATGGGATGACTCTGACACATCTGAAGGTGACTCAGAATCAGATGATGAGAGAGCAAACATAGCTCTCATGGCGAACATATCAGAAGACAGTGAAGCTTCTGAATCAGACTCTGAATCAGACACAGAAGAGGTATTTCCTGACTTTGCTATTAATTTTACTAAGGCTGATCTTGCTGAAAGCCTTAATGAGATTCTGGAACGATATCATCAGATCAGAGTCAAATTCAGAAACCTGAAAAGGGATCTTGCTTATGACTCTGATAAAACTGAGAGTCTCAAGTTGGAAATTCTGAGTTGAAAAATAAATTTTCAAAATTAGAAAATCTTTTACAAAACTCTCAGAAGGAAACAACTCTTGAAACTCCCAGTAGCGCTGATGAGATCATCAAGGAGTATGATCACAACTTTCAGAAGTTTCTTGCTAAAAGCATAGATAGAAGCAAAATGGCTTCAATGATCTATGGAGTTAGCAGAAATGGAAGAAAGGGAATAGGATACCAAGGTATGGTACCTACACCAAAGAATGCCATTCATTTAGTTATTAAACGCACTCCACTTAAATCACACTTTGTATATGGGCACACACACGACATCAAATATACCAGTAGCAATTATTCTGTCAAACCAAAATTCAACCAGAGTTTTGGTAAAACTAACAAATCAGGACCCAAGAAAATATGGATACCTAAGGATAAAATAATACATGTTGCAGATATATTTAGAAGCAAAGCAGAAACACCAATCATGGTACCTGGTCTCTGGCTGCTCGCGACACATGACGGGAAGAAGGTATATGTTCCAAAGCCTAGAACTTAAGCCTGGAGGCCATGTAGGCTTTGGAGGCAATCAAAGGGGAAAGATAATTGGCTCTGGAACTGTAGGTAATGGAAATCTTCCCTCTATCAGTAATGTTTTATTAGTAGATGGATTAATGTATAACATGTTATCCATAAGTCAATTAAGTGATAACGATTATGATATAATCTTTAATCAAAATTCATGTAAAGCTGTTAGTAAGAAAGATGGGACTATCCTGTTTAATGGAAAGAGGAGAAACAACATTTACAAAATCAAAATTTCTGAACTGAAAAGTCAGAATGTAAAGTGTCTTCTGTCTGTTAACAACGAGCAATGGATCTGGCACAAAAGATTGGGGCATGTTAGTATGAGAACAATATCTCAGATTAACAAACTCAATCTGGTCAGAGGACTTCCTAACCTGAAGTTCAATTCAGATGCTCTGTGTGAAGCATGTCATAAAGGCAAGTTTGCAAAACCTGCTTTTAAATCTAAAAATGTTGTTTCCACCTCTAAACCATTAGAACTTCTGCACATTGACTTATTTGGACCAGTTAAAACTGCTTCAGTCAGTGGCAAGAAGTATGGGTTAGTAGTCGTAGATGACTATAGCAGATGGACATGGGTAAAGTTCTTAAGACACAAGGACGAGTCATACTTTGTGTTTGTTACCTTCTGTAACCAAGTTCAGAATGAAAAGGATCTTAGAATCGTCAAAGTCAGAAGTGATCATGGTGGAGAGTTTGAAAACAAAGATTTTGAATCACTTTTTAATGACAAAGGCATTCTGCATGATTTCTCTTGTCCTAGAACTCCCCAGAAAAAAGGAGTTGTAGAACGAAAGAACAGAAAATTTCAAGAAATGGCCAGAACCATGATCAACGAGACTAACGTTGCTAAGATCTTCTGGGCAGAGGCGATAAACACAGCGTGCTACATTCAGAATACAATCTCCATAAGAACTATTCTGGAAAAGACTCCATATGAACTGTGGAAGAACAGAAAGCACAACATTTCATATTTTCATCCATTTGGATGTACTTGCTTTATTTTAAATACTAAAAATTATTTGAACAAGTTTGACTCTAAAGCACAAAAGTGTATTATGTTAGGATACTCCGAACGCTCAAGAGGGTACAGAGTATACAATACAGAAACACAGATAGTGGAAGAATCAATCAGTTTTCGTTTTGATGACAAGCTTGACTCTAAAAAGTCAAAGCAGAATGGATTACTTGCAGGTATGGAAGTTGAATTCACAGGTACTGAAGACAAGTCATCAAAAGCTCTTAACAGAGACACTCCCTCAACATCAGAAAGAGGCACTACAAGCAATCCAGCATCTTCTGTTGACCAACCTCAGAAAAGACCATCCAGAAGCAGCGTGGATCACCCAGAATAAACTATCCTAGGAAGAAAGGAAGATCCAATCAGAACAAGAGCCAGCTTCAGAAACTCTGAAGAATCCCTCATGGGACTTGTTTCTCTGATTGAACCATCTTCAATTGATGAAGCACTTTTGGACAATGACTGGATTCTAGCAATGCAAGAGGAGCTGAATCAATTCACCAGGAATGACGTATGGGATCTGGTTCCTAAGCCAAAAGGATTCAACATCATTGGAACAAATGGGGTGTTCAGAAACAAGCTGAATGAACAAGGTGAAGTCATCAGAAATAAGGCACGATTGGTAGCACAAGGTTATAGTCAGCAAGAGGGGATAGACTATACAGAAACCTTTGCTCCAGTCGCCAGGTTAGAATCTATCAGACTTTTAATTTCTTTTGCTGTTAATAAAGGCATCACTTTGTATCAGATGGATGTCAAGAGTGCATTCTTAAATGGCTATATAGAAGAAGAGGTATATGTGCACCAACCCCCTGGTTTTGAAAGTTCAAAAAATCCATAATATGTTTTCAAACTAAAGAAGTCACCGTATGGTCTGAAACAAGCTCCCAGAGCTTGGTATGAAAGACTAAGTAACTTCCTGTTAGAAAAGGAATTCACCAGAGGGAAGGTGGACACAACCTTATTCTGTAAGACAGTTAAGAATGACATCTTAGTCTTCCAGATTTATGTTGATGATATAATATTTGGATCTACTAATCCTTCTCTGGGAAGAAAATTTGTTAAGTGTATGCAGGCAGAATTTGAGATGAGCCTAATGGGAGAACTGAAATTCTTTCTGGGAATTCAGATCAATCAAACCCCAGAAGGAACTTACATTCATCAGAGCAAATATGTCAGAGAACTTATGAAGAAATTTGATCTCTCATAATGTAAGCCATCAAAGATTCCAATGCATCCCACGTGCATTCTGGAAAGAGAAGAGGTAAGCAAAAAGCTAGAACAGAAGGTCTACAGAGGTATGATTGGTTCTCTTCTTTATCTTACAGCTTCAAGACCTCATATTTTATTCAGTGTATGCATTTGTGCAAGGTTCCAATCAGATCCTAGAGAATCTCACTTAACAGTTGTTAAGCGAATTTTCAAGTATCTGAAAGGTACTACTAATCTGGGTTTGTTTTATAGAAAATCTGGTGATTACAACTTAGTAGGTTACTGTGATGCTGACTTTGCTAGAGATAGAGTTGAACGTAAAAGCACTTATGGAAGCTGCCAGTTTCTGGGAGAAAATTTGATCTCGTGGTCTAGCAAAAGACAATCCACCATTGCTCTATCAACAGTAGAAGCTGAATACATAGCAGCAGCTGGATGCAGCACACAAATGCACTGGATGAAAAGTCAACTTGAGGACTTCCAGATTTATGAGAGTAACATCCATATCCTCTGTGATAACACCTTTGCTATTTGCTTAAGTAGAAATCCAATTTTGCATTCTAGGGCTAAGCATATAGAAATAAAACATCATTTTACTAGGGACTATATTCAGAAAGGAATCTTAAACTTAAAATTTATTGATACAGACCATCAATGGGCTGATATCTTTACAAAACCACTTTCTGAAGATAGGTTCAACTTCATTCTGAATCATCTCGGCATGAAGCTCTGTCCAGAATAAAACTGTTTTAATTTTATATATTAACCTTCAGAATTATGTTTATTTCTCTGTGAACTTATGATCTATCCTCTTTCAAAATTTTTAGAAATGCAGATTGTATCAGATCTATCCATGAAGCTTTAAGCTCTTCAGTTCAA